>CM051038.1:12755557-13955557 GCA_027627225.1 Congeria kusceri
AAAATGATGACTGGCCAATTTAAAAAGCAACTAGGCCTATGCAATACTGATATGGAAATATTTACAACTTTTCATTCTTATGAAAAGCAAGTCGAGATATTGCACAAAAAAAGAAGTAGCTAAACTTAATTAAAGCCACCGCCTAACAAGTTATTCTACGTGACGGAATGGGGAAGTTGTTATTTTTCCGTCAAGGCCTAGAAAATGAGCATACAACGACAGCAATTTGCAAGAAAAATATAAATATTTCAAATATTTAAATTCTAGTAGAACCGGTACCTTTGTCGAACCCGAAACTTGTTAGTCGGTGACATAGGAAGGTTGTTTGCCCGCAAATGTGTTTGAACTATTGCCTCGTCCCACATTTTGACCAGTTCTGCATCTTGCATATTTTGAACATTCTGAAATAATAACGATTAATGTATTTATTTATTTCATCATTGATTGAGTTATTAATTTTTTATTGATTTATTGATTCATTGATTGATTCATTCATTCATTTGCTTATGTATTTATTTTTCCGTAGACATACGTGATTTAAGAACTACTATTCGATTTATCGTTGTTTATCGGCCAATACACAACGATTTGGAGTTCTGATGCGATTGAATTAAACCACGAGGGCGTTAGCCCGACTTGTTTAATAGCCACGCATCAGAACAACAAAGAGTTGTTTATAGGCCGATCAAAAACGATAATGTAAACATTATTTCGATTCTAACATGATTTGACATATATTTTTGCAATTGTACTTGGAACTTCTTTTTACTATGCTCCGCTCAGAATCGGGACCTCTTTTTGCGTTGTTTATTGGGTAGATAATTTTGTTCCTTTGGCTTTAGAAAAGTAAGCGAGTTTCATGTTAGAATGAATATTTGACAACGACAGACGCTAAAACTATTCAGTCTTCTTTGAATGTATCGGAATTTATTCCGTATTCAATATAAATGATACGTTAAGATGTATATACAATCATACTCGCCATTACATTTAGTAAAATTGACTGTTGTTATTTTAATACACTCACTTTTAAAATGTCCATAACTTCCGAAAACTGCTCCATTTTCATCTTATGGTTCAGATATGCTATCATGGAGGAAACATTTTTCATCCTGTTGCGCGTTTCTATCATATCGTCCTTTTCTATTAATTCCCTCCTCAATTCTGTTTCTCCTACGGACATGGAAGCCATATAGTTTGTTGTCACCGTAAATCGAAATTCGGAAAGAGCTATGTGTTTTAATTATCCGCTTGCAGTAGTTTCCAAAATTTGAATTATTTTCCCCAATCCGTTCATCATTTATTGATTTTTGGCGCAATTACATATACATAGGTCAGGTGTTGGGTGGAGTCGTAAACACACCTATTTTCTGACCCGCCCTTATGTTATTTGTCGCTAATCAGACATATACTGAACAGATTTTGTGTAAATACATTTCTTGTTACATTCGTTTCTTGTTAAAACACATTAAGTTTAAAAGTGATTAAAACCGTTTTATTATATTTTTGTTCGAACGCTAAGTCAGCATCTTGTGCCTACTGGGTAAATAGTTGATCGTTTGACTTTCCGACACGTTCATCCTCATAATGATTGATAACCATCATCATCTTTATTATTATTATTATTATTATTAATAGTAGTAGTAGTAGTAGTAGTAGTAGTAGTAGTAGTAGTAGTAGTAGTATTGTAGAGTAGTAGTAGGAATAGTAGAAGTAGTAGTAGGAGTAGGAGCAGTTGTAGTAGTTGTTGTTGTAGTTGTAGTAGCTAGTAGTAGTAGTAGTAGTAGTAGTAGTAGTATTGTAGAGTAGTAGTAGGAATAGTAGAAGTAGTAGTAGGAGTAGGAGCAGTTGTAGTAGTTGTTGTTGTAGTTGTAGTAGCTAGTAGTAGTAGTAGTAGTTGTTGTTGTTGTTGTTGTAGTAGCTAGTAGTAGTTGTTGTAGTAGCTAGTAGTAGTAGTAGAAGTAGTTGTAGTAGCTAGTAGTAGTAGTTGTAGTAGTAGTAGTTGTTGTTGTTGTAGTTGTAGTAGCTAGTAGTAGTAGTAGTAGTAGTTGTAGTAGCTAGTAGTAGTAGTAGTAGTAGTAGTAGTTGTTGTTGTTGTAGTTGTAGTAGCTAGTAGTAGTAGTTGTAGTAGCTAGTAGTAGTAGAAGTAGTAGTAGTATTTTTAGTAGTAGTAGTAGTAGTAGTAGTAGTAGTAGTAGTAGTAGTAACAGTAGTAGTAAGTAGCAGTAGTAGTAGTAGTAGTAGTAGCAGTAGTAGCAGTAGTAGTAGTAGTAGCAGTAACAGTATTAGTAGTTGTAGTAGCTAGTAGTAGTAGTAGTAGTAGTAGTAGTAGTAGTAGTAACAGTAGTAGTAAGTAGCAGTAGTAGTAGTAGTAGTAGTAGTAGCAGCAGTAGTAGTAGTAGTAGTAGTAGCAGTAGCAGTAGTAGTAGTTGTAGTAGCTAGTAGTATTAGTTGTAGCAGCTAGTAGTAGTAGTAGTAGTTGTAGTAGTAGTAGTAGTAGTAGTAGTAGTAGTAGCAGTAGTAGCAGTAGTAGTAGTAGTAGCAGTAGTAGTAGTAGTAGTAGTAGTAGCAGTAGTAGTATTAGTAGTAGTAGTAGTAGTAGCAGTAGTAGCAGTAGTAGTAGTAGTAGTAGTAGTAGCAGTAGTAGTAGTAGTAGTAGTAGTAGTAGTAGTAGTAGTAGCAGTAGTAGTAGTTGTAGCACCTAGTAGTAGTAGTAGTAGTTGTAGTAGTAGTAGTAGTAGTAGTAGTAGTAGCAGTAGTAGCAGTAGTAGTAGTAGTAGCAGTAGCAGTATTAGTAGTTGTAGTAGCTAGTAGTAGTAGTAGTAGTTGTAGTAGTAGTAGTAGTAGTAGTAGTAGTAGTAGTAGTAGTAGTAGTAGTAGTAACAGTAGTAGTAAGTAGCAGTAGTAGTAGTAGTAGTAGTAGCAGTAGTAGTAGTAGTAGTAGTAGTAGTAGCAGTAGCAGTAGTAGTAGTTGTAGTAGCTAGTAGTATTAGTTGTAGCAGCTAGTAGTAGTAGTAGTTGTTGTAGTAGTAGTAGTAGTAGTAGTAGTAGTAGTAGTAGTAGCAGTAGTACTTATTATTACTGGTATCATTATCATTATTTAATTCAGTTAAAAGTCCTGATGATGCGTTAATTGGGAATTAGGAAGAATATAAATATTTTCATTCAACACTTGATATTCGTGTACTTTTATAGTAGCCGTGTCTGCTATTTAAAGGGACGAATTCACATTGTTGTCACAGATCCCTAAATATAAATAAGAAAGAATAACAGAAAGCATGTGAATCGCTTACATAAAGTAAAATAAAAATACATTTGTTTTTCTGTCTCTTTTTTGATGCCTGTCTTGTTAAAAAAAAAAGGGCTCCTTAGTTCTGATGTTAACGCTTTCCTGAAACTTGACGTTTAATATCATATTTGAAAAAAAAGCAACAACCTGTGAACAGGTCCCTTTAAGTTATCATAATTATGTTGTTTTCGTTGTGATTAGTTAGATCTACCTTATTGTTTTTATTGTGTCTCCAAACAATTTAACGTGAATGGATGCCTATTTCTTTCAATGTCACATTCTGACAGGCCAAAACAAATATATACAAATCATTGTTTCGGTCAACCCGACTCTACCTAGCGAAAATCCCCCGACTCTAAAGCTTTTAGCGACGATTGTTTTCTGCGGAATCCGTATTTGTCGGATTTTAGATAATTTTCAATGTTGCTTTTTTACCGGAATGTGTCTTTCACAAGTTTTAAAACACTATAAACCGACCCTACCTATCTTTTTGAGACCGTTCCCCCGAAACACTGGGTTCAGTAACAAAGAACCTTGACAAATAATGTATTATTGATAAATTTTGCGTGTGACAAATGGCAAGAAGTGCACATGTATGTATACTGTTCGTGAAGATGTAATCTATATTATCATTATACCTTAAACTTAGTAACTTTTATGTGTTATTAATTATTAAAGTGTAGTGTAAGGAGGAGGGTACATGTACCATCATGGTATCGCAATGACAAAGCCCAGTTCTATACAAATTTAGACGACAACGACCTGTGCACGGTCTTCTGCTAAATTAATTTGTCGTAATACAAGGTTTTACATGTGAGAAAAGGTAAACATTTTTAGCAAGAGATAAACAGTCTCTTGTTTTGTTGTTAACAATACGTGTCATGTAAAAAATCTTTGATTTTCTGATGCATCTGACTTTTGTTTAACCAGTTAATGCGAGAAATAGGCTAACTAATCAATTTTAACTAGAAGGCATAGCATTATGTTAATGAGACAAACATAGTAATTGGTTCCGTTTAAAGTGTTTAGCTGTCATTCTATTTTCTACGGTACTGCAGTGAAAACTCTTAAGGTAAAATAAAATTATGTTATGCAAACTGTAGGTCTTGACATAAAAATCTAACTAGCAGATCACTATGTTATATCTATAGTTATTAACTTGATTCTTGGGAAAACAAGGTCAAATACAATCATGTACTAGGTACAAAATCAACTGAGTTATTGTTATGTTATGTTAATTGACACATAATGTTAATTTGAGTAATTATAAAAATTCCAAGTAGAACATATTGAATATTGAAGAGATGTTTAATGTTAATGTTTTAAAGGGACTTTTTCACAGATTTTCACATTTTTTGAAGTATGACATTCAATGTCTAAACTTGACATCCAGATTAAAAAGCTATTGCCTTAACCACTCGGCCATTCCGACTTCTATACTTCGCGCTGCATTATTTACTTTATGTAAGTATTTCACGTGATGTCAACAGTTTCAACGAAAACAACAGAAACACTCCAAATTATTCCACGGTTATGCATTACAAACGCTTTATAATTTTATCAATTTCAACTGATGATTACTCATAAACCAAATGGTTTTTACAGTATATTTCTAGGTCCGTAGTGTTATTTTGCTCCCTTGTATACACTGCTCTTTTATTTTTGGAATCGGTGACAAAACGTTTAAAATTGTCAATTCGTCAATCTGTGAACAGGTCCCTTTAAGTGCAATGTTACAAAGTATTTTTTCATAATCATAAATTGAGTAGTTTGAATCTGATGTGTGTGTCTCTTCTAAGAACTCCACAATGGACAGATTCCCAGAATCCTGCGACACATTTGTGGCACTACCCCCGGCAACTGCAAATGGGTGTGTGATATTCGGCAAGAACTCGGACAGGCCTGGCAATGAGGTGCAGGAAGTGGTGTACCGTCCAGCCACAACGTTCCAATCTGGGGAACAACTGCAGGTTGGAATGAGTTTACTAATTTCATCAGGTCTCAGTGGATATGGTCATCGCCTTAATTGTAATAGAGAGATCATGAGTTCAATCCCTATTCAGGGAGCGTTTGAAGGATCTTTCTCAAAGGACACTAAGTGCTAGTTCTACCCAGGAAACAAACTCAAAAGTGACTCAATTAAATAAATAGGTTTCACACTTTAATTCTCTGAGCTGCCGGCTTTATTAATTGTATTTAGTGTGTATTTAACAGGTAAGCTTCAGGTAGTTTGTTTAATATCTTAGTTTTCTTCTGCTTGAAGAATTTTTATTGTTTGGGATGTTTAAATAATGACTAATTTCATGTATTGTAGCACTGACCAAACATTTTAAAATACAATGAAAGTTGTATATATCTTGTTATTTCACTGGTTAAGTGTTGTAATAATGTTATAAAGCAACAATAACCACAATATCAATGTATTTGTCAACTTACAATTATAGTGCACCTATATAGAGATAGATCAAGCGCCCAGCACCTATGCAGTGATCCTGAGCAAGCCAGCCTGGATGTGGGGGGCAGAAATGGGAGCCAATGAGAAAGGCGTCGTCATTGGAAACGAGGCCGTTTGGACAAAATTGAATGGAGCCGACGACTATACTGAGCGACTACTTGGAATGGACCTTTTAAGGTTGTGTTTTCTGTATCAAGTCTTCAGGGATTTAAATTTGTTCAGTTTTACCAGTAATCTCATATTTTGGTCAGTTCATATTATTTATTGATAATGGTTACTTATTGCTGAACTAGAAAAACAGCTTATTTTTGACATTGTTCAGAAGAATGTGTATATGAAATTTTTAAAATGTGTAACACAATGTTTCTGGAAAGTCGTTCGGATGTTGACACACCCAGCTATGTTATAAGGAATGCATCTATACATGGGACCTGTGACAGAAATGACTGTTGTTTTACATATCATGTTCCACTTTCCCTGCAGACTAGGCTTGGAACGCGGATCCACCGCACGGGAAAGCCTGGACGTCATCACGACAATGCTTGAGACTCACGGACAGGGTGGCCCATGCGCAGAGGGACGGGACAAGTACTACCACAACAGCTTCATCATCGCTGACAACACAGAGGCCTGGGTGCTGGAGACAGCAGGGTCCTTGTGGGCTGCGGAGAATGTGACAGGTAAACTTACAATTACAACAATAATTACAACCATAATTACAACAATTTCTAACAATTCAATGAAGAATATGACCAGTAAAATTATTTCTAACATATGACCATATTCACAAAGATTTAACGTCTATGAAGGTGACAGGTAATATTATTTGAAACAAGTGTCCATATTCATAAAGATTTTGATCCCCATTTTTATGGCAAAAAAAACCTTAGTTAATCAAGTCTGTGACTTCTTTCTTTAGATGTGTTTGGTTAAAGAATCCATACCTTAGGGCTTATTCTGCCATCCCCCAAAGCCAGTGCTTACAAATTTAAACATTTGGCTAAAGAAAAGTCAATTTTTCTACAACTTTTTCTTTATAAAACCCTTTAAAAGGGTGTAGGATTTCAAGAAAGTATTGTACATTTGGCTAAAGAAAACTTTCAATCTGGGATAGGGTAAGATATAGAGCGAAATAACAGGGTGCTGCACATTGCTCCTTTTTGGTATCCCCCTGTTGCCACTCTGGGCTGGTCAACACAGAAATTTAACATATTCAATAACAAATAAATAGAGTATGCTTAAAACCTTAATCAGAAGCATGAGACTCATGAAAGCCCTGGATTAGGGAAATAAATGGAAAATGTTTACAAACTGGTGCTGTTTTTCCCCCTGCTCATTTTTAGCAGCGCCCTGTACCTTTGTTGATCCTAGATCTTTCTCTAGCCTGGGGGTAGCCTTGCATACCTTATCACTTGAAAGCTGAGATTTTCCCTGTTTGTAAAGACACACATTTTCAAATACCCAGCCTTAACAATTCCAATACCAGTTGGGAAAGCCTTTTGGCTTTGCTACTTTACATCATAACATTCACTGCACACAATATTGAAGGGCTTATTTTGTTCACGGTTTGCAAGATTTTAAGACTTTGTAAATACAACTGATTCAGTTAATTGAAATATAGCTACATTCATTCTAAAGTTTTAATTAGAATAGCATTTATCACATGCTATACCTTGTTTTCCACGTAATGCAGCAATTACGAATACTTTTATCTTACACATGACTGTGTACGATAACATTTTGAATGTTTTCATTGGCTACATATTCTTTGACTGACCAATCGCATGATGTTATTTTGGTGAAATGACGTCGTCAACATGAAATGACGTCACGTCAGTACACAACTTTTAGGATTGATCAACATGTTTTGGTAAAGTTATAGGTTTTTTTTAGTTTAAAAGCATGTGATAAAAAAGATCTGACACTTGTTGTGATTTCATACCATATTTTATTAAGCTCGTCCAGGAAATTTGTTAGAAATCTTGTCAAAAGCTCGCTTACTAACAACATTCCTGAACTTGTTGAGTAAAATATGGTATGAAATGACAACTGGTGCCAGATCCCATACATGTTATAGAGAATATTTGTTTAATGCAGTGTAAGCTCGTATTTTATTTCATTCGTGGTCATAGAAACAATATTTTCACCAAAATATCTCGTTTCTATGACCACGAATGAAATGAAATACAATCTTACACTGTATTAAACAAAGTTTCTTTTCATTTCATGCTTTTAAACGAAAAAAAAACAAACATTGCGAGATATGCTGAAGCGTCACAAGTTTTGCGTAGTATGACGTCATAAATATGTCGTCATTATGATTCCAAAATTGTCGATCACTGTTTTGGTGGGAAAATAGTGCCACTCTCACTGCGTCGTTGTTGCTTAATTATATTTGTATTGAATTTTATTATGTGTTTTCTGTTGTTTAAAGAGGCTGATGTTTACACTGACGATTAGGTTATTCACATACTTTTAAAAATAAACATAAAAAACAAAGTTAAAAGTAGTTCCATATACTGGTAACCAAAAGTGAAATGATCAAACATTATCATTTCACTCGACCTAGAGTGAAATGATTGGGTTATCATTCACGGGTATTCTCCACTCATTCACCGCATATCATGACATAAATTTTAATATTATATTTGCATATAACACCATTGTACAAAAAATGTTTGATTGATTTGCAGAAGGAGTGAGGAACATATCCAACCAGATGACTATCACTACAAACTACGACCTGTCTTCCCCAAACCTGGTCGAAAAGGCAACTGAGCTTGGACTCTACAAGCCAGAAAATGGGGAGTTCAACTTCGCCAAAGTCTTCGACCAGGATTCCATGTCCAGCCTTACTTCAAGATTCTGTAACGGCCGAAAATTGATGAAGAAATATTCAGAAAATGGTAGGCTTGCAGCTTTAAAATGATAGGGTGTTTTTATGCCCCCGGCATCTTGATTTGTTCTAATGATATATCTAATGAAATTGAAACTTGTTCATGTGGGATCAAAAAACTAGGTCACTAGTAGGTCAAATTGAGTAAAAAGCTTGTTAACACTCTAGAAGTCATATTTTTTATCCGATTGTCTTGAAACTCGCTCAGAACATTTGTTTCTATAATATCTTGGACGAGTTCAAAACTGCATCAAGTGGGGTCCAAAACTAGTTCACCAGGCCAAATTGAAGCTTGTGAACACTCCTGAGGCCACATTTGTAGCCCAATCATCATGAAACTTGCTCAGAACATTTGTCCCAATGATTTCTGGGACAAGTTCGAAACCAGGTCACATGGGGTTAAAAAGGTCACTAGGCCAAATTGAAAAAAAGCTTGTGAACACTAGAGGCCACATTTTTAGCTGAATCTTCATGAAACTTGCTCAGAACAGTTTAGTTGCTTAGCCCCTTAGGCCCTGTCGTTTATTTTTTACATATTTTCACGCCGTTTACATGATTTATGAGCACTGCATAATAGGATAAATAGAATAGTATGTGAGTGTTGGATAAAGATCAAGTTTATCATGCTCATCCTCGCAGGATAAACTGGATCTTTATCCCACACTCACATGATATTCTCTATGTATACCATGTTAAGTGATTGTTTAGTTTAATTATACCCCCACAAATAAAGTTTAGGGGTGTATATAGGAGTGACTTGTCGGTCTGGCGGTCTGTTGGTTTTTGGTTTCCGGATGATAACTCAAGAAAGGCTTGACATATTCAAATAATTTTTGGTACACATGTGTAACATCATAGAATACAGGTATAGTTCGATGTTGGTTACAAACCACTAAATCTTGATAGAGTTATGGCCCCTTTTTGACTTAAAATTCCCTAAAAACATGATTTCCCGACGATAACTCAAGAATGGCTCGACATATTCAAATAATTCTTGGTATACATGTGTAGCATCATAAAATACGGGTCAAGTTCGACTTTGGTTACAAACCACTAAATTTTGACACAGTTATCACCCCTTTTTGACTTAAATTCCTGAAAAACATGGACAATAACTCATGAAAGGCTTCACATATTTAAATTATTTTAGATACATAGGTGTAACATCATAAAATACAGATCAAGTTCAACTTTGGTTGCAAACCACTAAATGTTGACAGAGTTATGGCTCCTATAAAAATTAAATTTTTCCAAATACACTGCTGACCATTCACAAATTAAAGCATTCTCACTCTGTCCATTTCTTTCAATGGATGCCATAGTTTTGTGACAAGGCCATATTGTGGGGGTATATCCGTCACTCATGTGACAATTCTAGTTCCTTTTACATTCAGGTACCTTCTATGTGACGGACATGATGAACGTTCTTCGAGACACTGACAGTGGCATCAACATGGAATCCGGCACCTGTGGTAGTCAGGTCTCCGTGTTGCCTAGCAACGGGAATTCCGCCTCTGCAACTGGCATGCCTTGCTGTCATTGGTTCACTGCTACTCCAGACCCTGCTGTCAGCATGTTTAAGCCGTTCATCTTCACTCCCAATGTTTCGATCGGTGACGTGACCGCTTCTCCGGATCATGGTGCGGACGATCCAGCGAGAAAACAGCCGAGGTTTGGAAGCAAGGTCGAGCGAAGACATCCACTTTACCAGGCCCACGAGAAGTTGCTGACTTTGCAAGTACAGAACGAGGCAAAGGCTTCTGCGATTATCCAGAACGTTAGAGAGTTGGAATCGAATTGTGTCGCAGATATGGATGAGGTGATGAAAAGCTTCGATGAAGCGTCATACTCTAAGGTTAATGAATTGTTTGCACACATGTCAAATATGGAGTTAAATTTTTATAAATAAGTGCATATTAATCTTTCTATGTAATAGAAAACAATCTAGTCTGTATAGTTATTAAGTGATTTTAGGAATTAACATTTGCTGAATTATGCAGAAATATGGGGGTTACATTTTTATAAATGAGTTGTGTCATTGTTTGTCGTAGTATGCAGTTAATCCTTCTATGTAATAGAAAACAATCTAGTCTGAAGTATGAAATTGCTATTTATTAAGGGCTTTAACAAAATATAAATTTGCAGAATAATGCCTTTTAAAATGAGCTTCGCTGCTTGCCACGGACTTTGCTTTGAAAAATAGTATGTTGATTTGAATGAAATTATTGCTCTTGTGTTTGTTGTTTAAAGGCTTAAGATGTGTATGCCCAGATTTGATAAATTAATTGTTTTATTTATCTTTAAAAGAAATCGGTACTTTAACTTGAGGAAAAAAAGTACATTTTTTTTATATTTCTGAAAAGGATGACAAGGTCCATGTGCAAATTAATGGTACATTGTATTTATGGTTTGGTTTATTTATAAAATAATTCACTAAATGAGAGGTTATTAGTTAAGTTGTTTGCATCTCTTTGTTATTTACAAATGTTTCGTTCCACATTGATGTTTGACAGTCTTCAACTGCATAATGTTTTCAATTTTTGGTAAATTGTTGTGTTATTATATTTATTTTAAGCTGTTTTACCAAGGGTAATGATTATCACATATACGAAAGTTATCACATTTGATAAATGGCTTGTGTAGCATTTGATGTGCATGATAGATAAAGTCATGAGTCATTGGTGTTTATATGAAATCTTTTTCCTTATGTATTATGTAGGGATGGGACCGAATATTCGAATATTGGATAATATTCTAATATAAAAAAACCCAGTACAAATATTTGATTTTCAAATTTATTTAAAGAACAATATTTCTTTAAAAAATCATGTTTTTTTCCAGTTTGATTGCAAAGTTAACATGAATTCCAGTCGTATTTCCTGCCTAGCAGGTGGGCGGGGGCAATGTAACATTTTTACAACACATGCCAAACATGTCCAATTAACGACAATTGATAATCGGCACGGGGGCCACTTCTTTACGAGGGCCCCTCCGTTTGTAGGTGGCGCGAATATGACACATTGTATCCACAAATAACAAAACTGGGCCATGTTGTGATAACGGTTTCACAGTTTGCACAAGGTGTACATTGTTGTTTATTATCCTTAAGTGACATCTATACGGTTAACTTGTTAAAAGTAAATTACAATTACTCTCTACGTAAACCAATCAAAATGAATCCATTATCAGCCAATCAATTTCTTTAACAAAATTAGCATGATCTAGTCAATCTTAACATATGTCACTTGTAAATTATTCTCCATTATATCAACACCGTATATTATACAAGAGTCTTCATTAATAAACAATGCCACCATCACAAGCTTGGAAGTACTTTATGCGGTCATTAGACAAAACCCAGGCAACGTGTAATCTGCACAGCAGAAACAAGCGTCATGGTTCTGACAAAAAACGGAAGGATTAACAAATTAATTAACAATACATTTAAAAGTATCTTACAATTCTTTATATTTGCCTAACACTAACTAAGTTATATCGCTCATTTATAACTGAAACATGGTAAAACAACTACGTACAAGTCGTATACATATTTCGGGTATTTAAATATTTGGACAGAGTGCCGTATATAGTAGTATATAGTACTATGTAGTAGTATTTACCAAAAGAATATTCGAATATTGATTTCAGTATTTGGTCCCATGCCTAGTATTATGGCATATGTTGCTTTTACATCAGTGTCGGGATTTGCTATTAATGACATTTAAATATACAAAACAATATTTTTATTTCTGTGCTTCTTATTATAGTATATATATTTTATGGGCACTTTTTTCGGTAATTTTGGAATCGGTCTGGTACCAATCATATTGCGTCATGAACTCTTGCTAATTGGGAAACATTTACGTAATTTAGTTAATGAATTACTTAAACTAATGTTATATTGGTTGAACTTGGTATTTTAATGATTTTTATCCATAACCATACAAGTTTGCTCATGATTTACAACTTAGATTGTCTATATATTTAGGATTTTGTTATTTCAGTTTGGGGATTTTTTTCATTCCTATTTGGGAAAATTAAACATTTTGGCATTGAAAATGAGTCCTTCTAACAGACCCTGATAAATAAAAAAAATTAATGAGGCATGTCGTGGGAAAACCAGGCTTAATGCATGTGCGTAAAGTGTCATCCCGGATAAGCCTGTGCAGTCCACACAGGCTTATCCGGGACGGCACTTTTCGCTTTTATGGTATTTTCTGTTTCAAGGAAGTCTCTTTAGGTTAATCCAGGATGACACTTTGCGCACATGCATTAAGTCCGGTTTTCCCAGGACGCGCCTCAAATCATTGTTTACTTTTGCACTTTGCAGCCTATATGATTTTTATCTCATCGTCAGGTGTGCATTTTGACAATATGAACCGGCATGGAATAAACTTAACTTTATTCAACACTAACCTAGTATTCTCCATAAGTTTGACAGATTAAAAAGGATATACGTGTGTGGTGGTAATACATACTTGTGGTGATGTTTCACTGCACTTTGAAATACAGGACTTGTATAATTGTATTAAGATATTTTGGGCTAAAAGCATATTGTCTCATTCAATGTTGTTGTTGTTGATGATGTAAGGTTATTAATGAGCAATTAGTATACTTTTTGGCTAAAAGCATATTGTATCAGTATATGTTGTTGTTGTTGTTGATGATGTAAGGTTGTTTGTGAGCAGTGGCTAAAAGCATATTGTATCATTAAATGTTGTTGTTGATGTTGAGGATGAAAGGTTGTTTGTTTTACAATGGATGACAACTTAAGTTTACATTTGGTCATTTATCATTTTTACATAACTGCCATGTATCGAGTAATGTTTACTTGTTTGTGAATGTTTACATTTTTTCTAGTTTTCTTATTTAGTACAACAAACTAGTATAATATGAGCCGTGTCATGTCCATAGTGTTATTTCGCTTTTTTATATACACTATTCTACAAGATGAGCGTGACCGGCGGACCTCAGGACCGATTTACTTTTCAGAAAAATATTACCCCTGATAGAAATATACTGTAAATACGTTTCATTCATGAGTAATCATCAGTTGATATTGATTAAATTATAAAGCATTTGTAACGCTAAACAATGGAATAATTTGGCGTGTTTCTGTTGTTTTTTCGTTAAAATCTTTGACATCACATGGATCACTTACATAAAGTAAAAAATTCAGAGTTAAATATGTAAGTTGGAATGGCTGAGTGGTTAGGCGATAGCTTTTTGATCCGGTGGTCTGGGGTTCAAAGCCCAGTGGGAGCAACATATTTTTTCTTTTAAACAAATACTTTTCTTGTTATTATACTGAAGCTTTTTTGTTGCAATGGTTAAATCTGTAAAGTTAAGACATTTAATCATATACTTCAAAAAGTGCAAAAATCTGTGCTTAAAACAATCTTTCGCAAAGTTGTATGGTTGGCTGTGTGTGGTTGATGGTATGTAATGGGTAGGGCTATGTGTGGTTGATGGTAAATGTAATGGCTATGGCTATGTGTGGTTGATGGTAAATGTAATGGCTATGTAATGTCTATGGCTATGTGTGGCCGACTGTTAATGTAATGGTTATGTTATGTCTATGGCTATGTGTGGTTGATGGTAAATGTAATGGCTATGTAATGGCTATGGCTGTGTGTGGTCGATTGTAAATGTAATGGCTATGTTATGTCTATGGCTGTGTGTGGTTGATGGTAAATGTAATGGCTATGTAATGGATATGGCTATGTGTGGCCGACTGTTAATGTAATGGCTATGTTATGTCTATGGCTATGTGTGGTCGATGGTAAATGTAATGGCTATTTTATGTCTATGGGTATGTGTGGTCGATGGTAAATGTAATGGTTATGTTATGTCTGTGGCTATGTGTGGCCGATTGTAAATGTAATTGCTATGTTATGTCTATGGCTATGTGTGGCCGATTGTAAATGTAATGGCTATGTTATGTCTGTGGCAATGTGTGGCCGATTGTAAATGTAATTGCTATGTTATGTCTATGGCTATTTGTGGTCGATGGTAAATGTAATGGCTATGTTTATGTCTATGGCTATGTGTGGTCGATGGTAAATGTAATGGCTATGTTATGGCTATGTGTGGTCGATGGTAAATGGCTATTGCTATGTGTGCTGTTGCTTGCTTGTTAGTTGTAGTTTAAACCTATTTATTTAATTCTGATGTGTTAAAAGCCATGCCCTGATTTCTTGAAAAATGTTAAGTCTGTTATTACAGAATTTTCATTTTGCAATAAAGGGTGCATAAATATTGTAAAGGCATATTACATTTTGAGTAGATATTGTATATCAGCAAATCACACTAAATAATATTTTGTGTTGTAACATCAGTTTTAAAGTAATATTTAGGATTGATGAAAAGAAGATACTTAAGCCTGTCATTCTTAATACTTTTTTAAACGAGTAAATTCCTTAGGAGCTTTGTGAATACCAGCCCTGGGCGCTTATTCACAAAGCTCCTTAGGGAAAAATTAAGAAATTTTCTTAAATTCATAAAATTCCTTAAGTCTTTAGCTGTTTCATGTATTTTTACTTTAAAGGGACCTGTTCACAGATTGACGAATTTACAATTTTCAACTGTGTGTCACCGATTCCAAAAATAAAAGAACTGTATACAAGGGAGCAAAATAAAACTATGGACCTAGAAATATACTGTACAAACAGTTCGTTTACGAGTAATCATCAGTTTAAATTGATAAAATTATAAAGCGTTTGTAACGCTAAATGATGGAATAATTTGGAGTGTTTCTGTTGTTTTCGTTGAAACTGTTGACATCATGTGGAACACTTACATAAAGTAAATAATGCAGGATGAAATATAGAAGTTGGAATGGCCGAGTCCCGGGTTCGAACCCTGGTGGAACCAATTTTTTATTTTTTATTTTTTTCTAAATACTTATCTTTTTATTATACTTAAGCTTTTTAATTCCGATGCTTAAATCTGTCAAGTTAAGACATTTAATGGCATACTTCAAAAAATACTTAAATCTATGAACAAGTCCCTTTAAAATGGTTCAAACTAGTAAATATTGCTAAGCTATTTCATGTGTTACCCTTGTGTAAACAGAAACAATTAGATTTCACATAAAAAATTTGATCTGAAATGTCCGCTTAAGTTCAACTTAAGTTAAGATTTTCCTTAGGAGCTTTGTGAAAACCGACCATGGTTATTGAGAGATTTCTGAGTCTGTTTCCTGGGTAGAACAAATACTTGGTGTTAATGAGAAAGATAACATAAACGAGCCCTGAGTTGGTTTAAAACTCACAATCGCAGCTTGCGATTCGCAAGGCTGACACACCTCTGTTGTTTAGTTAATGCTGTGTAGCTTACTGAAAAAGAAATTGTGTTCCATTTTTCAGCTTCAGTTCTGTAATTTCTATTACAAAAATGTTGTATCAGATTGAATGTTTTCTATGACATAAACATGTAAACTTTTTTTCAATTTGGCACTGAATCCTCTACATGAATTTATGAGAGATTTGCAGAAAGATCTTTTTGGAATGTATTTGAATGCTCTTGTAATAATTTTGTTGATAAATAAATAATTTCGATTTATCGTTGTTGATCGGCCTATACAGAAAGATTAGGAGTTCTTCTGCCTAGGAATTAAACCACGAGAGCGTTAGCCCAAGTTGTTTAATAGCTACACATCAGAACGACAAAGAGCTGTTTATCAGCAGATAAACAACGATAAGGTGAAAATTATTTTGATTCTAAATATGAATCGACATATATTTTTGCAATTGTAATTGGAACTACTTTTAACTATGCTCCACTCAGAATCGGAACTTCTTTTTGCATTGTTTAAGGGTAGTTTAACAATGATAATTTTGTTCTTTGTCTATAGAAAAATTAGCGAGTATCATGTTAAAATAAGATGTACTCCATATTCTTCCTTTGCTACTTCTAGCAAGTATTTATATTGTTTTGTATTGTTTGGAACATGAAAATGATATTATAGGTTATAGAGCCCAGGGGTGGTATTAAAAAAGTATCGTTGTCTTTAAATCTGGAGACTTAACAGTATCATTCCATATTGAAACAGTGCAGCACTGTGTAACATTTTAAAATGGCAACAGCATTAAAATGTATTTTCAGGGGCATCAACAAACAACAGGTGTGTTTATTTAGTAAATGAATAAAATATATTAACATTTTGCACTTTTAAGTGAAAATATTTGAGAAACTGCTTAAGATGCTTTATGAATATGGCCCCTGAGCCGGTATTCACAAAGCTCTTAAGGGAAATCTTAACTTACGTTGTACTTAAGTGAACATTTCAGAACAAATTTTCTCTGTGAAATCCGATTATTTCTGTTTACAAAAGAGTAAAATACTCAACATCTAAGCAATATTTACTAGTTAAAATATTTAAATGTAAATAGACCTTTACATTTAACAGCCAGAGACTTCAGGAATTTTATTAATTTAGGGAATTAAGTAAAGTTTTCCCTAAGGAGTTTTGTGATTACGGGCTCTGGTCCCTGATGGATATGCTTAAAATGCTACATTATGTATGAGACTTGAGTCACTGTGCATTGTTCTTACTAGGGCTACACAAAGACTTTAGTTGTTGTTTTGTGCATTTTAATTTACCTGTTTCATGACTCTGACCAGTGTTTCACTAACAAAATGTGAACCTTCAAGATTGTTTCCTTTATGTATGAAAAATGTATTTTTAGAGTATGTTCAACAAAATGCAGAATTTCATCACTTAACTAAGCCATCAGAAGCACTTTTGTCTTGTAGTTTTTTTTGTATTTTATAAAATTATATTTTGTTTATTGAAAATATTTTGTAAACAACATGCCTTAACAAGGCATACATGTATTTTATCATGCAATTTGAAATCAAGTTCTAACTAGAATTTTGATGGTTATCCCTATACCTATCATACTATAGGTGATGTTAGTTTACTGTGCCACTGGTATTTTATTTGTTGAATGTTTTGTGCTATTATTATTGTAATCATGAAACCAAATAAAACAGCAGACGTTATTGTGTTTTTTATTTTTACTTTGTCCCAATTACGTTGACCCATTGTGAGCTCTCAGCTTATTTGCTGATAATCGGATCTTTACATCGGCTTCGTGGAATCCCTATGTATTTGCCATGATCATTGTCGTATAAGGCATTAAGATTGTAAACCCATTGAAAAGACACGGATACCAATGGAGTGTTAAAATAGCAACTGAGTAACGGACACGCATCACTGAACCGCACGAGTTTATTAAAATAAAAGATAGTCGCCAAGGGAGGTAACTCAAGCAGGTAGTAAAAAGTTGCGGATCGCATACTTTGGGATGGATTTTCTTCGTTTACTGTTACATT
Organism: Congeria kusceri; assembly: GCA_027627225.1. NCBI lineage: Eukaryota > Metazoa > Mollusca > Bivalvia > Myida > Dreissenidae > Congeria > Congeria kusceri. Next base: position 12,773,537 of record CM051038.1, read on the forward strand.
ATATGAAAGGTTTGATAATTTGTATTATATGACCTATATTAAACATACATATGTCAAATCATTGGATTAAAAACCTTTTTAAAAACAAAAAAATCACGCTCCAAATAGGCGCAATCACAGCATAGGACATGTTCAAGTAACGGTCTCCAGTTACCTCCCTTGTGCATTGCGAAATTTTGACCCCTTTTTTCATATGTTTTCGCGACCCAGCGATTTTGTTAATTCTGTCTTCCCATTAAGAGCTACATCAGAAAGGCGCACAAATATTATGTAACCTTATTTATACTTGCTTCATTGAAAAAATTATCCCTCTAGAGCAAAGCGTTAAGGAGAAAATACATTTTAAATGAAAAAGTACGCATTCCGTTTTCTAAGCAAAACATTTTTAATTACCATTGAATTCAATATTGAATAGCAGCAGTTGTAAATTCATGATTTTCTCTTTCTTTTGAGATATATCTCATTAGATTCGGACAAATGGATAATGTTTAATTGACCTTCGTATTTCTTTTAATTTTCCCGTCTGACAGTATGAATGTTTAGCTATCGAGCTTAAATTTGGTACGCAAGTCAATCATATCACCCTCTATTGATCCCCAAAATTTGACGTGTCTATGTTGAACCGATGAGCCACATGGAGGCTTAAAAGCGAACACCTCAAGCGTTATTTTCAAGTTTACGCTGTTATGGTCAAGGGAGAAAACTCCAATATCGTACAGTCATACCGTTATAAGGGGAGCAACTCTGCACCAAAAATCGTGTTCAAATCGAAATTGGATTTTTCGATTTCCTACTTTAATTAAGCGGTTTTCTTCAAAATAAAGTATATTTTCATCTAGATGGCATCTTTATTGACCATTTCCATCAAACTCTCGTGAAATAAGACCAACATATACGGCGTACGAAGGCAAAATATGAAGTTATGATAATTTCCGCAACCCTACAGCAAAAAAAAATTCGCTATTTTCCGTCGATGTAGAAGAAAGAAGGAAATATACTCGTGCATTTCCGTAAATACTTGGGTGTAATATTTTATGTATTAAGAACTGATTTCTGACCTCGAGCACAATAATTGCGGGAATATTTAAATATGCGTGCCAGTTTAGCCTTACAAGTTACAACTGAACAAGATCTATTCGTTCTAATTCACGCTTTCGACAAATCACGCGTCGTAGGGAGACTCGCGGGATAACGTGAGATTTTGAGTTCCCTGTTCTCGCTCTAAAGTTAACATCGATCAGCTGCTGATGCAGTTTCACCTACACTGCTATTAAAACTCAAAATAAACAATTAATTAACGTTATATGAAGACGTATTGCTTTAATTTACGATTGTATCGTTCACACACATAATTTAGACATGGCTGGATAACGTACAGTATTAATGGTCACAAGAGTAGTGTGTCAAAATAGGCAAAAATGGATGTTTATTAATAGATCTTAAAACTGAAGGATAAACAGTCCAAAGTAGTTTGTCCAGACTCCGTGATTTCGCAAACTCCCGTTTTTTTTTATAGCTATGTATGCGTAGATATCTAGATAGAAAATGTGTTTTAATTAAAAGCATTGCTGTGTGTTAGGTTGTAACAACGTGTTTCTCTTTCCGCAGTCCCAATCTTTTAACGCTGTTATGGCCAAGGGAGAAAACTCCAATATCGGGGAGCAATATAAGGGGAGCAACTCTGTAACAAAAATCTGGTTCAAATCGAAATTTGATTTTTCGATTTCTTGCTTTAATTAAAATTATTTTTGACACATGTATGACTCGAAGAAACTGTTCTCTCGCTCTCAATAAGCGATATAACCCTGGCTGTATAAAAAATCTTAGTTAAGAATTAAAAACAAAAACAATGATCTTTTAATAAACATTTATTATTTTAAGATCTTTGGTTATGACTATCAAGATCTTTGGTTATAAATAGATAAAATTAATGGAACCAGTAATTGAACTGTACTGGTCACTTGAAAAACTGTTAATCCAGTTTACACAATGAAATGCCGGTGATACACTTAGCATTAAATGAAAAACTTGGGAGGAATTTAAATTTTAGTGGCAATACTAAAAACACGGTATCTTTATTATGGTAGATCTATATAGATGGGATGAGGGGCATGTGGGTCTAGTTTCATGTACCTGTGACTGAAAAGGTGTAGAGCTACATTTCGAGGGTGGAGCGTGAAACTATTGTATCTGATAAACAGGGATGTACCTTGGCCAACTTTGAGTATACGCGCAATAAAAAAGCAATTTAGGTGGCGTTAAATTGGCATTGTCTCTTAAAGCCATAACATTTAGAAATAACCAAATGTACACTACATCTGGATCTTATAAATATGTAAACAAAATATATAATACTAGACGTATAAATCGAGGGTTGAGTGGGAAACTATTGTATCTGCTTAAAATTTATATATCAGATACAATAGTTTCACGCTCAACCATCGAATTATAAAATTTAATACCATATACATTTATGCACTTCTATAAGATATAGTGTGTATATTACACCTTAGGACCCTCTTAAAGGTCTCGATTTAATGTTTGTAGTATGCAGCACTTTTTAAGTGCACAAACTCGTTTTCAATTCATACGCACTGGTGTATAGGATTATGGCTAGTTATGCCCCTGTATGAAATGTTAAGCATATATAACAGTTCACACTAAACCCTCTAATTATGAAAAACCTGATCTGATAAAAGGTATTCAAATTCAGATTTTTTTTGGTGATTAAAGGAGAAAGTTATATTTTAAGCATTATGTTACAAAATAACGTAAACTGAAGTTTTTATCTATCAAACTATTAATAAAATTGTGGCCCGATATTAACTAGCTTTCTAACGAATATTGCAAGTTGGGAATACTGTGGCATTATTATGACTCACTACCATTAACGACTTGCCCCTTGTTGACTTAGGCGCCCAGCTGTTAATGATGACTCGCCCCATATGTATAGCAATTCACCCCACTGTAGTATGCTGTACACAAAATTTATATTTTCATATTAATTTGTGCATATATTGACATTAAAACACAAACATTATCGTATTTCAGTCCACATATTACATACTGTTACAGTTGTTTGTTTCGTCTTAGAATAGACCTCTTATAACAGGCTGGTATAAATGTAAATAACACTTGTAAATCATAATGTAACATAGTTTTGAGTCGCAGTGTATGGTGTCTGCAATGCGATCGGGAGAATTTGTTACCTTTGACCACTTCAAGAAATCATATGGTCTTAAATTACTACCAGTAAATGAAAACAACAAATCATAATAACAAGTTGTTTTATTAACATCCACAAAAGAAAGAAAATATTATTTTAAAAAACGTAAATCACATAGTAGTAAAACAACACTAGATTCTATCAAAACAAGAATATATTGGACGGAGTATGACATCTTCAAAACAGAAGTCAGTAAGTTTTCTGATATAATATATAATGAAAAAATAATAGACAAAGAAAAATAGTTGCAATAGATTCCATGTATGTCGCTGCTTGAATTTTAAATGTTTTAAATCTACCTTCACCCAAATAAAATGAAACAAACTGGCCATTATAATATCACAATTATGAAATGTACTATTTTGAAAATTTTGAAAATTATAAATCTACAATTAAACCACTGATTACTGATAATTAAATGAGGCCTGCACAGGCTAATCCGGGACAACACTCTACGCACATGCATTTAGCCTGGTTTTCCCATGACACGCCTGAAATATATTACTACCGGCAATTGGTAGAAGTTCTATTATCATAGAAATCCATATCAAATTGTGGTCAACAAAGTATAGAACATACATGGTAGCTGAAAACATTACTAAGGCTTTGATAAGAATTATTATACTTGCATAACCATTGTTAAAGTATTACACATGTATTTGGTTTTGTTCAGGTCCTCTTGTTTCCTCTGATAGATTGCACTATGACAAAATGATTATACAAGAGCAATGCCTACGGGTGCTGGATGCTCGACTTTCTTGTATTAATAGTTTTTTAGCTTTTGTTTTTAGAATAGGGTCATCACTGTCATATAGTATGTTGAATTTCGAGTCAATACCTTTTATAGATATTGAAAAATTTGACCTAAAGCAAAAATTCTAAGTTGAGAAAGGGCAATAACTCCAACAAAATCCTGAATATAGTTACCTCATCTTGTCTACAGAATGGTTGCATAACTGTGATAAAGCATTTCGAGTTTCGAGTCAACACCTGTTAATTGTGAAATTTGACCTAAAGCATAAATTCTAAGTTGAACAAAGGGCAATAACTCAAGAAAAATCCCTAACAGAGTTATCTCCTCTTGTCTACAGAATAAGTTCATCAGTGTAATCAAGTACTCTAAGTTTCAAGTCAATACCTCATATAGGTATTGAGAAATTTGACCTAAAAGGAAAATTGTAAGTTGAAACAAGGGTAATAACTCAAATTCCTTGAAAAAATTACCTCCTTTTGTCTGCAAAATGGGGTCAGCACTATAAACAAGTACCTTGAGTTTAAATTTAATGTCTTTGATAGTTGTTGAAAAAAAGTATATTTACCAAAAAATTGTCAAAATATGCTAACTTGTAAGTCCAAACAAGGGCAGATAACTCTGGAAATACAAATCACAGGGGTACCTACCTTGTAGTTCGTCATCCCCATTTGGAGGTGAACAAGTATTTAAAGTTTCAAATGGATACCTTCGATAGTTTTTGAGAAATGGACTCTGACAAAAAACTTAACCGAAAAACTTAACCAAACAAGATTCTGTGTTTGATAAACACACAGGGCCCCTGTTGGTGCTAGGTAGCCCATTTCTTAGTCCAAAGTAGGTCAAGGTCAAGGTCAAAGTGAGGTTGGGTGATATGGGGGGATAGGCAATGGTCATAAGCAACTACTGTGTAAGTATCCAAGTTGACCAAGCGGTGTTGGTGCTAGACGAAACGGTAAAATCTAGTTAACCACGAAACAGCCCATCTGAATTATTGTGCAAATTAGGTCAAGGTCAAAGTGAGGTTGGGGGATATGGGTGGATAGGAAATGGTCATAATCAACAACTGTATAAGCATGAAAGTGTTGTAGTAAGCGGTGTTGGTGCTAGATGAAACGGTAAAATCTACTTAACCTTGTCACGGACGGAAGGACAGGACGATCACAATATTCCTCCTACATCAAGATGCCGGGGGCATAAAAACTTAGCCGAAAAACTTAACTAACGCAGACTTTTTTTCTTCGAAAAGTCGAGCTAAAAATTAAGGATTTTAAAAAATACAAATAAATTTGTTACAGCCAGCTTTTTCTTACCAGGTGTTACATGCAGCAACCAAAATAGTGTTTGAAACAGTTACTAAACTAACGTTGATGCGTGTATGAGATTCTTGTAAGTTAATCGATTAGCACATAGTGAAAATTGAACAGCAGTAAATGAGGCCATCGTTTGATAGTTCACCAACATTTTGGGGTATTCAGCAAATCGAGGATTGGACAAGAAGCTGTTGAATCTGCTTAACATTTCTCTATCAGATACAACAGATTTATGATCAACCAATTAGCTGTAAAACATCAACTGCATTATCACAGAAAATATTTCGGAAAGACCAGCAGCATTTACTGACTAAGAAATTAACATCAAGTGAAAGGTGCAAATTAGATACAGAATACCTCTACCATGAAGATATTACCACACATTGGAAAAGTATCTACAAAAACATTTGGGAATGTGCTACATAGTTTAAAAAAATAATATATAAGTTATAATTAATCATGAAGTAAATACATGAAATAAGCAGAAAACTTAACATTAGAAACAAAGAAGAAAAATAAATTGAATGTGCAACATTGTAATAAACACACATTTGTTAGTGATTATGCGATAAGTGCAACACAAAATAAAAACAAAGAATCCATTGCAGACAATGCCAACAAAAATGGGCAAGATACAAATCACAGAAAGATATCACAAATGATAATACTTGCTGTGTCAGTAAGTGATATGATCAGCAGCTGTTTACCCAAAGAACCAAGGGATATAAACTAACAATCAGGGGTTAGGAGCTAACTGGGCTCGCTACCCTGAAAACCTAAGAGCCCAGCTTTGAAATCATGAGCCACTTGACCTGATTAGAACTGTCTTGGGGAAATGCACTGTGAAAGTGTAATGTGTGTTATTTCAAAAATTGTCGTGCTTTTTTCCTAAACATTGAATATGAAGACATGCCTCTGTGATGGACAACATGTTACAATGGAGTTTTATATAAATTATATGTGTGTAATATGATAATATCCTCCAAACACATGCAGTTAGGCAACTGGGCTCACTATTAGTTTGACCAGTCGCTCCGTTGCAAAACAACTCGTCATTGGCGACTGGGCGAGTGTTAATTTATATCCCTGGAAATTTCAGATATCTCATGCAAAACACTTGTGCAAGTTTTATAACAAAGTTTGTGTGACATAGTATTTAACCATCTTTAAATGTTCACAAAGAATGCTTATGAATGTGACAGAATAAACCCAATTGTCTCTAACACTGATGTTCTAACACTCTTATAGGTTACTATTATATGGCAGAAAACAAAGACCTGCTTTGCTTTTCCTTTGAAAATCAAACACATCATCTCTCATTGAACTTAAATATTTTCTTGGTTCTTTTCTAATGAATGTGGGGTATTTTTAGACATCTATTTTTTAATCATTGTTGAAAAAAAGGAAAAAGCATACAGAACGAAATGTTTAAGATCTGTAAGACATAATATTGAACAATCTCAAAATAGTGACGTGAAATAAGAATTTAAATGAAAATCAAAATGAAGTTTACACAAATCCTGTTGTGAAATATAAAACACAAACGAGTGATTATTAACAATGAATAAACATGTGCTTATAGAAGAAAATAGCAACTGGGTCCGTATTCCAGAATCATCTTAAGTTTACCTAACAATATTTCCACTTAAGTTCATATTTTTGTAAGGTGCTATTTTTAAAACAACATATAAATTTATAAATATCTTTAAAATTGAGTTTTCAAATGGCTTATAATAATCTGATAATTAATACAAACTAAGCACAATGTGATTTACACACTGAATTAAATGCTAACAAAACATTATGATTTTACAGATAAAGACAACATTTTACTTAAGATGTTTCTGGAATATGTCCCCTGAAGTATGAAAACAAAATTACTGTGATCAATATATCCCAACACCTTGAAAATTAAACTTTCAGAAAGATATACAAACATGTTATAACAATAGCACAAGAAAAATGCTCATCTGAATCCTGGGGCCAAATTACAGAAACATCTTAAGTTTATCTTAAAATATTTTCACTTAAGTTCTCTTTGTATTTGATATTGTTGATATATTTTTAAAACTAAATATAAATTAATGATTCAAATTACAGTTAAGTCAATAGTAGTTAATAATAATTTGATAATTGACGAGCATTTAGCAGAATTTAATGTATACATGGAATACAATGCCTAGGAAAAATGACAATTTTAAAGTTAAGGATAAGATTTCACTTAAGATGTTTCTGGAATACGACCCCTGGTATTCACCAATCCATTCTTAGATTGAAGAATAAAGAAAAGACTTAGACTCAAGAAAAAATACTTCTGCTTTCGCTAATAAACTGCCGAGTATCCAAGGTTGCTTATGCCATTAACAAAGTATTCTTAATAAAGACTTCTGCAATTGGGGAATATTAAGTTAGATTCAAATTCACAGTGTTCTTTGAACAGAATATGTTTAATGAATATTCTTTATTTTTTGTCTTATGTCTAAGAACGGGGTGGTGAATACGGGCCCATGTCAAAAAATTTGACATTGTGGTCAATGTCAGAAGAACTTTGGTCCCTTAAATTGACTAATTATTTAATTGATATACTAGGAAAATATTAACAAGCTCTTTCGATATTGGTACAAGAAAGATAGCTTCTATAAAATTAGAAGCCAACTTTTATATTGGTCTGAATACTTGAAACCAATTTCTAGTTTTGTTAATGTACTAGAAACAAACCATATCTGGTTAAAAAACACGAAGTAAAATTTATAATCCAGCATTGTGATTAGTTACTAATAAACAGACGAAAACACAAAAATACTTTATTAATTAATTGCAGTTTAAGCCAAAATGATATTCTAAATTATATAACTATATAATAATATATGTCTACAACAATATACATTAACTGATATGTAACATCACAGAATTTAAGTTTTAAGCTAACCACATGATAAACTTGATTGTCAAAACCTGACAAGTTTGTATCATATAAATACATAAATTATACAATTTGAGGAAATCAAGTACAGTACACAAATTATGCAAAGTTCAGAAATATAAGGCACATATAGAACATAACAAATAGAAGGTAAATAACTGAGTGTTATTTTTGCTATTATATACCTGGACTGTGAGTTTGTTTAAATTTCCATGTAGTACTTTTGCTTATTTAATTACAATACTGAAATGTTATATCATTTTTCAATACACAATTTTAATATTTTAAACAAATATGTTCTTAATAATTGATTACTTTTCAAAACATTAATTAAGCTAACTTTTCACGTCAACAGTATTATTAAGCTTCAAAATAGATTACGGAAAAATGCCTTAATTTAGACATTAAACATTGACTACCTTAATATCTTCGGTATGTACCGATAATTCTGATCACCAAAATCTCTAAATAAAATACCTAGAAACTACCTGAAAAATATACAAAATAGATTGTACATTCCTTAACATGCAAAATCAAAAACAAAGAAATTAGTGAAATTAACAGAGATTCTGTGGTCAAGGCACGATTGCCTTGATAGAAGTCAAAGTGGAATGTGTTTCACAAACAATAACATAGGCAATTTACAACAATATTTAAGACAAAAGCGTACATCACATATTGTTATTAATATATTACTTAGGCAGTCTCACTTTTAGCAAGTAATTTAAAAGGATATGTTAATATAAATAAGTGTTCATCAGTGCTGTGACAATTCACTACTATATTCCTTGGCCTTTTCATCTGAAGGCTTGTTTGCATTGAACAGTGGACATTAAATATATAGATTTTAATATAGATTTTAGGTGAATAATAACAAGAATGAACAAAAATCACTACGTATACAAAGAAATCTTATCCGCAGAAAATTAAAAAAAAATCACAGACAAAATAAAACTATGACAGAAACATAACAACAATAAACATATGTTTAAATACGGTGTTTTTTAAATATAGTTTGAAGGACCATTATCAAATACTCACATAATAAAAATATGCGCCCTAAACCATTCCTTGTTAGAAAGTTATAATTACTTTATAAGGTAAGAGATATATGTCACAACATTTCAGAAAATATGTGGAACACAATTTTCAGGAAATATCTGTCAGAAGATTTCAGAGAATATCTGTCACAGTTTCAGAAAAAAATCTGTCACAAGATTTCAGAAAATATCTGTAACAAAGTTTCAGAAAATATCAAGATTCAAACCAATATTTTCATAAAATTTCAAAAAAATATCCTCACACAAAATATTTGCCACAAAGTTTTGAAGATCATTGTCCAATACACAGAAGCCTTGCATTTCCGATATATGAATTATTGGCAATGGTTTTTACTGTCTGGTGCAGGTTAGTGCACAGTAGGGTATGGTTTCTACTACATGGTACCATTTTTATATGTATTGTACAGTAGGGCATAGTTCTACTGTATGGTACAGGCTTTTGAGCCCTCTGCTGGCCCGCCCTGAACCACTGTCGTCTCCACGGGCTGACCTTTAGGAATTTTGCCCGCAAGAAGCGCCTCTACATCTTCAATCTATAAATATTCAGAAAAAAGTTCTGTAATTGTTTATCGGAACAACCGAGGTACAGAGAAACATACATTTTTATCAGAATGACAGAGGTACATAGATATATTTTGTGATTGTTTCTCAGAGATACTGAGTTTCAGAGTTCTGTGATTTGTTTATCAGATCTACGAGGGTTGTTCGGGAAGTTCACGAAAATTTCATTAATACATGTATTTGTTTAAATAGGAATATTGAAACAAAGCACACACCTTCAGCAAGCTCAATCTTATTTATTAAACTATCAAACAAAGACATTAACAAACACACACATCATAACAGCTTAAAACATATCATTGATCATTGTCTGTCCCACGGTCTAAGTTTACAAATTCATGCATTGTCAAACTTTAGTGACAAGCGCACCTTTTGGACGAAATCTCAATTGATTGATACACACTTCCTGTGTCTGTACAGCCACTTGACATAGGTGTCTACTGTATGTATAATTCTTTCAAGAAAGTCCTCACCCTCACCATCAACTACTACTACTACGGATATGATTAATACGTCTCTAAAAAAAAATATTGTAAATCTATTATGTAAGATTTGATGAGCCAAAAATTATGTGAGATTTCATGAGCAAAAAATTGTGTATTATATTAAAATGTCAATTAAATATATGCACTATTTAAAAAATTCATCAAACTATTCCTGGACTTCCAAAACAAACCTCGTTTATGTGTAGAAAGAAACATTCTGCGATATTTTATTTATAGATAGATATACATAGAAACATGCAGAGAAAAAGTGGAACACACTGTTTATAATACAGTAAAAAAACGCAATAATAAAAACAAATCATACATGCTCTTCTATGCTAATATGTGGTTCAAATTAAGAACGCTGACACACTTGAACTTTTTGTTTCAACAAGAAACATGGAAATTCATGAAAACCAAATTTTTCTAACAAAATGCAACTCTTTTTTTTCTCTATTTTTAGTAAAGGCGACCTTGACCTTTAGCCCATCCACCCCATGTGCAATCCCAATCGAAGTCTCGATATAAGGTATCTACATATGAAGTTTCATTAAAATATCTCAATTTGTTCTTAAGTTATATAAAGCAGAAACTTATTTTTTATTTTTAGTAACAGTGACCTTGACCCCACCCACCTCATATGCAATCCCAAGCTAGATCTCAATAAAAGGTCTCTATATATGAATTTCATTACATGAACTCAATTCGTTCTAAAGTTATTGAGCGGAAACCATTTATATATTTTTAGTAACAGTGACCTTGACCCCACCCACCCCATATGCAATCCCAAGCAAGGTCTCACTATAACGTAGCTATGTATGAAGTTTCATCACAATAGCTCAATCTATTGTCAAGTAAGAGAGCGGAAACCAAACGTTGACACCGCCAAAGCGCCCGCCCGCTGACATACCCAGCGGTTATTAACAAATACTAAACAAGACGCTGTGTCAATAAAAAACAGATGCCCCTGGCTGGTGCTGGACAGGCCATTATAAATAGTCCAAATTAGGTCAAGGCCATAGTCAAAGTGAGGTTGGGTAATATGGGTGGGTTAGGAATGGTCATATGCAACGGTAAGTATCCTAGTGTTGTAGTACGCAGTGTTGGCGATAGAGTAAATTGGTAAAATCTAGTTGACCAAGAAATAGCCCATTTGAAATATTCTAAGTAGAAATTAGGTCAAAGTCAAGGTCAAAGTAAGGTTGGGTGATTCGGATGGATTGGAAATGGTCATAAGCAACAACTGTATAAGTATCCAAGTGATGCAGTAAGTGGTGTTGGTGCTGAACAAAATGGTAAAATCTAGTAATCTAAATGGTAACCAAGCAATAGCCCATTTGAAATATTCTAAGTAAAGTCGAAATCACGGACGGACAGGACAATCACTATATGCCTCAGAATCAAGATGCCAGGGGCATAAAAATCACTGAACGTGTCACAAAGATTACCCTGATTGCTGTATGTCCCTTGCTCTTCCGCTCCCTCATGTAGCCACTGATCTTGCTCTGTAAAAACAAGACAAACACCAGTATTCACCATTCCAACATGACATGCAGAGAGTTTTTACAGGCAAAAAACAACGCGCTCAACTATTCGAAGTATTTCAGTTTGTACATATTTTGGATAGTGCAAGGGGCATAAATTTGTTAAAGTACAAAACCTTTAAGTGAAGCCTTGTATAGTTCATACATTTTGGAACAAAAACTTTAACCACAAAATCTATGTGAAAAAGAGGCATAACTCTGTCAAAATACAAAAAGAGTTATGGGGAATGTTGCCCGTGATACTGGAGTTGATGACAAAGGTTAGTTTCAAGTGAATAACTTATGTAGTTTTGAAGTTACAAAACTTTTGAATATAAACTTTAACCAGAAAATCTAAGTGAAAAGGGGGTATAACTCTGTCTAAATACAAAACAGAGTTATTGGGAATGTTGCCCCTGATACTGGAGTTTATGAATGACAAAGGTATATTCCAAGTTTCAAGTGAATAACTTATGTAGTTTTGAAGTTACAAGACTTTTGAATAAAAACTTCAACCAATTCAGATACGGACGCCGACGGCGAGGGTAGTAGGATAGCTCACCTAAAAAATCTCGACTTATGACTGAGTATTTACGGTATTCTTCGAATAGTTGAGCTAAAAATAGTTCCAAAACAGTAAACTATAGTTTGCTTTGTTATTGCAGAATTTATTGTCAGACCAAGCTAGAATCAAACTAATTTTCACGTTATTGTTGTTTATCTGTAAATAAACAACTGCTTTTCATTTTGATGTGCAGATATTAAACAACTCTGGCTAAAACCTCATAATTTAATTCCTTAGCATCGGAACTCCAAACTGCTGTTTATTAGCCGATAAACAACTCTAAATCAAAAATTATTTCTTAATTAATGCATGCATTTTCATCATTGATATCTGACTTCAATGAATTTATTACCTTTTCCTGATCATCAATGAAAGGGACTAGTTCACAGATTTTCGTATTTTTTTTAAACGTCATTTAATATCTTACTGCAAAAGTTAAAGTTCTCCATCACAAAGTTAGACTTCGCTAAAAATATTACTCACTGAAATTCAAAGCTGATAGCTAACAACCGGTTTCATTGCTTAATATTTTAAGTTCAGACTAAGTTTGGAATTAAGATCCTTTGTAGTCATGGGGCCAAGCATCTTAAAATTCAGCCATTCAGTCATTTTATCACGTTTATGAATTAGTGTCACAGCAGTAGAAAAAAGACGCCATACAAATGTTTTTACCAGTTTGGCATCCGACTCCTCTGCGCGTTTCTTCTGCGACTCCGCCTCCTGTCGATACATGGTCGCCTCCTCCTTGCTCTTGGTGTCCTGAACCGGGGGCAGCGGGGTGCCACCTGCCAGCCCGTTGGCTGTCTGACCTCCCACGGGCGCAGCCACCTTACCTCCCTTGCCAACCTATGTAAACAGAGCATATTAAAGTAGTGAAGTACTGTTTTTTAGAAATAATAAAATTTAGAAATAATAAAATTTATATGGAGAATTAAGTCAGGCAAGATCTTTGACCCTACCAGTCTGTGACAAAACTGGACCAAATAACTGGGTGGACTCGTAATCCTTTTCAGACTTTTCAACCACAAAGTTTAACAGTTTCAAGTTTAACAGTTTCATGTTGAATGTGAGCCTGCAAGTTGCTCATGCTGGATTGGCCACCATAAATACCAGTTGTCGAAATGAGCACCAGCCTGTTAGCCCTGCAGTAGTCAATTTTGAACCGGGCTTACCGTTACTCAGATTAAAAAAAAAATTATAGGCGGGCTCGGGACATTTTTTTGCTCTCAAGTTATAATATAAGAATTCGAGCTTGTTGGATAAATTGCTTATTTTCTTGACGGAATCATGGTTCTAATTTACCGTGGTCTTCTCCTTTTGACCTTTGCCTGCCTTCTGACGACCCCAGACTTCGATGTATAGAGATTCATTGTTCAGGTACTCGATAAACTGCTCGGTGACCGATTTCAAGGTTATCTGCTTCTCGTGGTTAAATTCGGGGTTGATCGTGCCGGAGATCTCGTTGGTCTGCACGTAATCCTTGTCCAGGTAGAACTTGTAGCGACAGAAGCTCTGTAATGGATAAAAAAATAAAAATCGTGTAATGGATTTGGTGTACACCAGACGACCAGATAAGGCACGTATATATGTAATTTACATATACTAAATCACAAGATACACACCAAAAATAAAATCTGTATGTAAATTCACGCACAAACTTTCAAAATTTTGTGTAAACAATAATAATAATAATAGTCATGAAAATGAAAAACAGACCAAGTGACATCAGACTTTTAAAGGCATGAATATCTAGAAATTCCTTTTTGAAAACATTTGTATTATTGAAACGTCAACTAAATTACTTAAGGTCACTCCATTGCATTCATTTGCTCTTTGAAGTCAACCAATGCATTTCGGACTGAATGAACATATATCCCCCATACGTTTTGAAATGAGGGTACATTAAATTTACCCCCATACATTCTACTTTGAGTGTACATTTACCCCCATAAATTCTAGTAAGAGTGCATTTACCACCAAAAATTCTAGTTAAGAGTGCATTTACCCCCATAAATTCTAGTTGCATTGCATGTAAACTCTGTGTTTTGCTAGAAAAGCGCGGGAAAATTATGCCGATATCTAAAGCGTCACGTCATCCGCATGGAAAGCGTGTGTGTATTGACCGCGATATAAAAATTGTGTAGCGCAAAGAACTGTGAAATCTTTACTTTTGTATAAAACTTTCATAGCTCAAAACAACAAAATTGGGTATCAGTAGATCTATCTCGAATGATGGGCAGTACATATTGTTTCTCAGTCTTTTGTCACCATATAGATTTCCTTTACAATGACGAGCAGTAATGCCGTATCAATAATTTTATTTTAATTCTGATAGGTTAGTATTGATTTATGACATACAATTACTGTAACCGCCCTCCACGTGTTACACTCTGATGTTGAGCGGGTCGGGTGATTGTTTTTCGCACAAAACAGGTGTCAATGACTAGCATTGTAGGCGCGAAAATCAGGACCAAACCGGACAATCGTTACTGCTCCTTTTTGACACGTGGCTGATGGGTATTGTTGTCATAGGGACTAATTAAGAGATTAACGATGTGAAGTTAATTGTTGGCCCATCACAGCACACTAACATAGATTTTGTGGTTGAATGGGACAAAGTGCATCTGAGCGGGGATGCCGGGAATAACCTCGGGAAAGCGGGACAATCCCGGCAAGACCGGGACGTATGGCACGTATGGTAAAAACCTATGTAGTATGAATTATTAACATTGTTACCTATTTTGAAATTTTACTTTGAACAAGAGGGCGAAATGGCCCTGGGTCGCTCACCTGAGTTTCATTAGTCGAACAATTTTCCATGTGTTAGATTTTTAAACGGATATGGACATACTGATACGGACTGATGGAAATGCGGCCTTAATCATCATGGTTTGAAAAACTTACGTGACAACAGACATTCAAAATTTGGGAAGTACATATTGAAATTGAAGCTTTTTCTTCAATTTGACCTAGTGACCTAGTTTTTGACCCCACATGACCCAGAATCGAACTCAGCCAAGATACCATTGGGACAAATGTTCTGACCAAGTTTCATGACGATTGGGCAAATAATGTAACTTCTAGAGAGTTAACAAGTTTTTTCTTCAATTTGACCTAGTGACCTAGTTTTTGAACCCACATGACCCAGGTTCAAACTCGGCCAAGATACCATTAAGACAAATATTCTGACCAAGTTTCATGAAGATTGGGCAAAAAATGTGACTTCTAGTGTTAACAAGCTTTTTCTTCAATTTGACCTAGTGACCTAGTTTTTGACACCACATGACCCAGATTCCAACTCGGCCGAGATATTATTAAGACAAATGTTCTGACCAAGTTTCATGAAGATTGGGCAAAAAATTTGACTTCTAGAGTGTTAACAAGCTCTTTCCTCATTTGACCTAGTGACCTAGTTTTTGACCCCACATGACCCAGATTCGAACTCAACCGAGATATGATTGGGTCAATTGTTCTGACCAAGTTTCATGAAGATTGGCCTATAAATGTGGCCTCTAGAGTGTTTACAAGGTAAATGTTGACGATGCACGACGTACGACAGACAAAAGGTGATCACAAAAGCTCACCATGAGCACTGTGTGCTCAGGTGAGCTAAAAATGTATCATTTACAAACATTACAGAAACAATTACCCATCAGTTACTGGTAATACTGTTGCCACTATTGACCTAAGAACTTGAGTATGTCAAGAATAGCAGCTAGAGGCTTGCAGCATTCATTTAAGAAAAATAAATAAATTTAAAACGCGAAACAACCAAAACTGTTCTTCTTGAAACATAACTTTTTTTTATAGGCCCTAGGAAAGTCAAAAATGCTTGTTCAGTACTGAGAAAATTACATTACCTTGGCAATATTCTGTGGCAATCCTTGGGCAGCTGTGATCTTTACGATGCAAAACAGGGGCTTCCCAAGCTAGAATAACATGTAAACAAAACAATTATAAAAATCTTATATGCAAGCCTCTTAAAGAAACAAGCAGGGCTATGACTATGAATACTACATAATACTAAGATTTCTATAAGTTCTGAAACTTACTTGGTCAAATTGGAAAATGAAACTTTCTCTTGATTATAAGTCTAGAATCCTGTTACTACAATAATCATGATAACACAGCTATAAACTAGAATTGTCACATGAGTGATGAATATATCTCCACAATATGGCCTTGTCACAAAACTATATGGCATCCATTTAAAAGAAATGGACCCAAAAATAATGTTTTAATTTGTGAATGTTTAACAGTGTATTTGGAAAAAAATAAGTTCAATAGGAGCCATAACTCTGTCAACATTTACTGGTTTGTAACCAAAGTCGAACTTGACCTGTATTTTATAATGTTACACCTATGAACCTAATAAAATTTAAATATGTGAAGCCTTTCATGAGATAGAGTCCGGAAACCATGTTTTTAGAGATTTTAATTCAAAAAGGGCCATAACTTTGTCAACATTTGGTGGTTTGTAACCAAAGTCGAACTCTACCTGTACTTAATGAAGTAACACCTGCATAGTAAAAATTATTTAAATCTGTCAAGCCTTTCATGCGTTATCATCCGTAAAAGTGTATTTGGAAAAAATTAAGTTCAATAGGGGCCATAACTCTGTCAACATTTAGTGGTTTGTAACCAAATACGAACTTGGCCTGTACTGTATGATGTTACACCTAATATGTACATAAAATAATTTAAATATATGATGTCTTTCATGAGTTATTTCTGGAAACTATGTTTTAGGGGTTTTAAGTTGAAAAAGATCCATAACTCTGTCAACATTTAGTGGTTTGTAACCAAAGTATAATGATGTTGAACCTGTGTAGTAAAAATTATTTAAATCTGTCAAGACTTTCATGAGTTATCATCCAGAATAAGTGTATTTGGAAAAATATTAGTTGAATCTGGGCCATAACTCTGTCAACATTTAGTGGTTTGTAACCAAATATGAACTTGACCTGTATTTTATGATGGTACACACATGTACCAACAATTATTTGAATACTTCAAGCCTTTCTTGAGTTATCGTCCGGAAACCATGAAAACCAACAGACTGACTGACCGGCAGACAGACGAGCTCACGCCTATTATACCCCACCTAAACTTGCCCACAAAGCATAAGCTCTTCGAGACGGAATCAATACTATCCCAGCAGAAGCATTCACTTCTGGTACCTTTCTTATCAATACTTTCAGATCACTTCACAAAGCACAAGCTATGCCAGACAAAATCAATGCAACCCCTCACCAATTCTTTTGGATCCTCCACAAAATCGTCCTCACTAACAGGTTTAAAGTCTTTCGTGCATGGGACGATGGCGATGTCTACGTGGCCTTGATCTTGACCCTTGAAATCCGAGATCACAAGTTTCTCCTGAAGGTCAATGTTGTATGCCAATGACTGGAGGAGCACGTGGCACGTTCCGATGAGCTTTTCTACATCAGCCGGTTCCCAGAAGGGATCCTTTTCCTGGAATTAAACGATTGTGGAAAACTGATTAACAGAGAACTGGGCTAGTATTTATAAAGACTGTAAGTCGAAAATTACGAAAGATCTTAAAATCCTGAAAAATTACATTTGGATCATCTGACGATTCGCAGTGTTTGTTGATTTTGACTCTGAATTTGCTATATTATTCCAAGTGTATTAATATTAAGTATTTGTCAGGCACATGTTGCAAAGAATATTGTTTCCAATTTAATTTTGATATATTTTCTTGAGTACAAATAACCTAAGAATCTTTACAAATATGGGCCCAGATAAACTGAAATGCAATGATTGTTAGACATGATAGTGATTTTGGTTCTGGATAAATGGAGAACATCAAGTGCATTTTTTGGTGGTTACCATATTTTAATTCTACACTTGAAGACTAGTGGTGGTAGATACATGTATAATATGTCTCGGGATGGATATATATACCATCCATTAGGGAAAGATCCAGAGCAAAATAGAAGGGTGTCACACTCTGCTCCTTTTTGGTCCCCTCCCCTGCTGCCTTACTGGCCAGGTTAACAGATGATCCAAATTTCTTTTTAAATTAAAAACACTTGTGCAAATATTCAACAACAGATGCTAAAACCATGTTCAAACCCCTTAAATAGAAGCATTAAAATAATAAAAACCCTGGATTTGAGAAATTATCAAGAACAGTCTGGCTTTCCCCCGGCTCCATTTGAGCAGCACGCTGTACCTTTTAACACCCTAGATCTTTCTCAAATTGAACTTTCAGCCATTTGTTGTATAAGTACATATGAGGGGCGTCGTGGGAAAACCGGTCTTAATGCATGTGCATAAGAGTCGTCCCAGATTAGCCTGTGCAGTCCGCACAGGCTAATCCAGGATGGCACTTTCCGCCGACAGAGGATTTATGTTTAGAAGAGACTTCCTTGAAACAGAAAATACCATAAAAGCGGAAAGTGCCGTGCGGGATGACACTTTACGCACATGCATTAAGACCAGTTTTCTCACGACGCGCCACATATATTGCTCCCCTACCAATCGGAGTACACACCTGAGGCAGATCCCAGTTCTCGTCGCCGTCGACAAAATTGGCATACATTTCCTGCATGATGTACTTGCGGTTGATGAACTTGTTACGGTCCCACAGCCAGTCATTGCCACTGCCGTCTTGTGCAACCATCTTCACCATCACCTTGGGAGACAGAAACATGTCATTAGCGTTTAACTGTTAAGTACTAAAACATATATTACTGTTCAAAACATAACTTCGATATTGTGACAACTTACATTAATAATATACATTCAAAATAATCACAAATCATGTATACAAAACAAAAGGGCATGTTCAGAGAAGTTTAAGATTTGGTCATTTCACCCAATTACATTGTAATGAAAAAATGTTGAAATCAGTGGTGTATAACTAAGTTCAATTTACCCATATTTAGGATAAACTGCAATTATCAAGTTTTTAAATGAATCAAAATGATTTACAGGAATTTGGTAGTGGGTAACCTAAGAAGCATTTCTGTGAAATCTAACACAAAAAGATTTTCAAAGTTTTCAAAATAGACGCTGAGAACACGGCTATAACCAGAAATGCCAAAACCATGATTTTAAAAACTTGTACATTGCTTTTTTCTTTTCTTACCTCAGTTTTTCCATTTTTCTGTCCACGAGCCTGTGGTGAGACCAGATTAATATCGAATTTCACACCCTTGTGCAACTCCTCAGCCATCGCATTGGCCTCGCTCACCATCGGAAGCATCTGGATCAGGTCCTCTTGAAGGAGCAGATCATCTAAACAACAGAGACAACCAATCTTAATTTAGGAAAATAAGGGAGATAATGCAGAGTAAACAATAAGGGCGACAATCTGGTTTCCACTCATTTATCAATACAGTCAGATTTTTCATAAAAGGCAGATCATCTGAACAAAGGGAGACAACCAATGTTATTTTATGAAACCATGGGAGATAATGTAGAGTAGAGGATAAGGGAGACAATCTGGTTACAACTGCAACAACTGTTTTTTTCCATCAATACACAGAGTCAGTAGTAAATGTCTGAAGACTAGACAGATTTGTAGTGTTTTTGTGGAAAACAAGTGGAAGCAATAATAATAGAATCAATAAAGTTAACAATTTATTAGTACAGTGGATCACCGTTATTTCGAACACCGTTAAACAGAATTCCTGTACTTTTTGAAGTTTATTTCCCGCCCCAAGTTTTTCTTTCTTAATTTAATCAGAAATATGATGTTAATTAGAACTTTTTAAATTTTCGATATTTCGAACCCATTAATCCGGGCCCAACATCTGCTTTTAAGTCCATTTATCAATTGTTAATTCGAAGTATGAATCGTGAAGATCAATTTTCACACCTTTATTATTATCAGCATTCGTTTCGGCTTGATTTTCACACGTTTTGGGGCTTGTAATCTATTAAACCAAGCTGTTATTATGTTTGTATAATTAAACCAAGCTGTTATCATGTTTGTATAATTAAACCAAGCTGTTATCATGTTTGTATAATTAAACCAAGCTGTTATCATGTTTGTATAATTAAAGCATGGCAAGCTAAAGCACCATCAATAGCAACACGGATTTTTGAGTAATTATTAGGTTTTCGTATTTAAGTTGGATTTATGTTGTTTATGACATTATTTTGCATTAACTTCTAACAGATTCTAAAAAAAAATATTGTGCCATGTATTATAGTCACAATGTAAGAGGCAATAATATATAAAGGTAACATTACTTGTATATAGCTCTGTGATTTTTACAACAGATCAATTGTTATTTTGAAGCATTTTTATCAGTCCCGACGACTTCGAAATAAAGAGGTTTCACTGTATTATTCTCAATTGTACCTATAACACTCTATTATGTGAAGTTAGAATAAGACATCAAACATAGAATTGTTTGTTTTATTTTTCCCATAAAACTGCACATTTCATGTTGTTTAAGTATATTGCTTATATTCTGTCAATACTTACAGTACAATTTGCTTTTCTCCATAACTCTTTCGTAAAAACTTATTATGTCTTTAATTATTTTTACTGTATTCAAAACTGTGTTCATGCGTGCATGGACACAGTTTCTATTTTACAGTGAAAATTTTATAAATGCATACAAGTATACAGTTTTGTTGTAAAATCAATTTCATTGATGTAATTATACAGGTAGTAGCCTGTGGTACTTATTACTCTGCAAAAATTTATAATAACACATAGTTCACTGCATATAAAACATCTGTATAATAAATCAGTTTATTTAAGAAATAATTGACGGGTAACTGTTGGTTATTGTGGTAATAACCAATGGTTTGGAGTTCCGATGCGTAGGAATTAAACCACAAGGGCGGTTATTGGTTATTAACTGTTACCCGTCAATTATTTCGATTCTAACACGATCTTATATAAAATTCGAATTTTTAAAGGTTGTGAATGAGAACTATATTTATCTATACTCCGCCCATTTTCCGAGAAGTGCATTCACACGTGCGTTTCTGTGACGTCAATAAATCATAACAATTCAAAATAACGTCAGCTTTATTGATAAGCATTGAGCGAAATATTTATACTTATAGATTTAATACAGTGAAAATATCATGCAAAAAAGCGCAAATTAAAAACATATTAACAAAACGTAAACGTTTTTGAGAACTTAAGTATAAAATATGTAGTACAAATGTGGTTTAATTGCGCTACATAATGCAAAAATGATTTGTTTGTCACAAATTTGCTATTGCGCGTTTAAGCACGTGCATTTTACGGAACAATTTCTTCGAATTTCCGGAACTATTTTCAAAACATTAAGCTCCTCCCACAATTTGTTGCAGAATAACCCACAGTTATATTTTTTCTTAATCTATGGACCACTAGCCGCGTGCCGTGGTAGAATCTATGTTTGACGTCTTATTCCAACTTTACATTATAGTGTGTTCTATGTAAACAAATAAAGACTGTTTCATAAAATAAGTTATACGAGTTTCTAATGCAGATGAATAATAAAATATTACAAATGAAGAAAACAATCAATGTCATGTGAATGTTAACTTAATATTCAAGATTTAAAAACACAAGTGATTGTGAATTTAAATACAATGATAGCCAAATCAATATACAATACTAACTAAATTTAGTATCACTAACATAAATGTACCAAAAAAAAAATTGTGCCATCATCGTGTGACAAAGTGAATGAACATTGAACATATGAGCCGCGTCGTAGGAAAACCGGACTTAATGCATGTGCATAAAGTGTCGTCCCAGATTAGCGTGTGCAGTCCGCACAGGCTAATCCAGGATGTCACTTTCCGCCTACAGTGGATTTATGTTTAGAAGAGACTTCCTTGAAACAGAAAATACCATAAAAGCGGAAAGTGCCGTCCTGGATTAGCCTGTGCGGACTGCACAGGCTAATCCGGGACAACACTTAACGGCATTAAGACCGGTTTTCTCACGATGCGCCATATATCATGCTTTTATCAATGAAGGTGAAATCAGTCTGAATATTAATATACAACATATATAAACATTAATAAATATGTGACAATTTATTAGTAACATTATTATTTACATGTATTAGAGTGTTCTGGAATAAACTTTATAACTGAGAAATGTTTCTGAATGCTTAACTGTACTTAAAATATATGAAAATCATGAAAAGACCAGCAAATAGTTGTCACAGTGTGACCAAATTAAGGAAAATACATATACCATACATTATAGTGATTCAGTTTTGTTTGTTTGTTTGGATTTTTCACCCTTTTTTAACAGTATTTCAGTCATATCACAGCTGTCAGTTAACCTACTCACACTTTTCCTGGGCATGCTTAGCCAATCTAAGCGGTTTACCAGTACTAAGTGCACCTACTTATGCCAGTAACTGACAACTGCCCAACTTGAATCAGAGGTAGGGGGAGAATGGCCGTAGAAATAATTTCATGACCAATCCTCACACAAGTTATGTGGCCGGGCTGGGGTTCGAACTCACGATCCCTGGATTGACAATCCAGCACTCTACCAACTGAGCTAGCTGGGCCCGGTATATACTGATTCAGAAGCATAAAGTTAAAGCATCACACAGACAATGGAATAGGGGGGGTTCATGTCATGCAGCTCAGAGAGATATTTTTAGGTTTCAATTTTGGGTAATTCTTAAGTTATGTAAAGTGGTAAAAGTTATACTTTGCACATAGATTGTAATGTCTCATCCATATTTAAAATCTTTTTTTAAAAATATATATAAACATATATATATATTATTTCCTTTAAGTACATGCATATTAGCACAAAATAAAACATGCATTTTAAAAGGTTAAAACACAGGTTAAAACTGTAGCCAATTAGCGACAAAACAGCAAAATAATTAGCTCTGTCAACACGCGACTTACTTGTACTCATGTCTACAAACAAGAAAACATTACGCTTACAAAACTCTCATTATACTTTCACAGACAGTTTAATGCCAATTAATTTGTTTTCTAAGAAAAAACATCTACAGATAGTAATAACAAGCTTGAAATGTTTATATAAAATCTAAGCTTTCCTCCTTTTATTTCAATGTTTTGTATTCTGAACCATATACCATTAGATATACATTCTGTCTGACAGCATTGCTGACTTCAATATGAAAACAACAGTTATGGCATACAAGTATAATACTCCACCTTTAAACAGAAATTGAAAGATTGTAGTCAACAGCTATTGTTGATACCAATATGTAAACAACACTGTCAACATAAAAGTAGAACATTCCACCATAACATCATTTGGATTGACAAAATGTTAAAACTACATTTAAGGATTACAAGTTTAAACTGCATTCAAAACCAAGATACTAACTGACAGTCATTGTTGATATAAGAACTACGGGATACTTTTGCCATTGCCTCTTTTTAATAACAATGTTTTCCTCTTTTTTTTTTCAAAGGCATGTGTTCTAAAGCATATCACATTAGCTATAGAGTCTCATTAGCTTTAGATTCTCGGCCATATGTTTGGGCGATATTGAGTTCAATCATGACTTAGGGATGCTTCGAATGATCTTTCTCAAAAGACATCGAGTACTGGTTCTACCCAAGAAACAGACTTGAGAGTGTCTCAATAAACTGCTGGCCTTCGACACAATATACCGGTAGCTAGAATAAATAGGTTTAAACTAATATTAAGCTCAATGAGCCATTTTGGATTCCAATGTGCAAACTACATTTACAGTACATAAGTATACACTTCCACTATTGCATCTTACATCACAGCAATGATTTCAACCAATACCTTTGGACATTCCATCACCGCCTGCTGTCATCAGCCCAGACTGCTTAGCGATTTCTTGCTGGGCCGTATCGAAGGTGGGCGTGTCAACCTTTTCTCCAGCATTCACTTTCTTGGCATAGTCTTGTGGGTGGTGGAAAATGTACAGGTGGTTGGGACCAAAGGATACCCTGAATTTGAACCATTACCTTTTAGAAACAAAAGTAATTATTACATTTATACATATGCACTGCAGTCATAGGTTGACACATAGAGAATACTAGGTTAGTCTTGAATACAGATAAGTTTATTTAGCGAGGCTTAGAAAACCTAAACCACGAGCCTTGGCGAGTGGTCTAGGTTTTCCTGCTGTGCAAATAAACGTAACGGTATTCAACACTTACCTAGTATTCTATTTCTGTCTTTCTTTTGAAAATAAACAATAGAAAATAACACGAAAAACATCTAATGACGTCACGAAAATAAACAACATGACGTCAATATAATGCGCGTGTTTGCTGTATTCAACAAGGTGGAAAACAGCTGAGTTTATTCCACGGGGTGTTATTTTGTCAATGCAGGCGTGATGATGGGATAAATAACTGTTTGGAAACACAAAAGTGTCACTTTTGTTTTCATAATTTTGTTGATGGCAAAGGTAAATATGTTGTGACAATGTAAACTTGGGCAACAGCTTTTCCAATAAATATATACCGATATGTAAAGCATTAGGATAGTGTTGAATATAGAAAGTCTAGTGAATACAAAACCTGAACAACAGGCAAGTGACAATAATTCATTGTATAGGAGATTTTGCTCTGCTAAAGGGTGTTTTTTTTGTTTTTGTTTCGTAAATGCAGTGACATCTGACAGCTGAACAAATAAAAATGCCATTTAGGCATGCTATTTTCTTTTAAGCATTCACCATCTATAACAAAAAGTTCTTGAATGTTGGAATGTCAGTTTTCACATAGAAATGGACATTGCATTAAACATTTCATGCCATCAATAGTAACTCCATATCATTTTGGAAAAAAAATTTTGCACCCATGCGCTACCATTATGCCCAAGGATGCCATCGGAACTAAGCTTTCAGACTTTCATGGGACAACAAAGGTTAATACACAAATTCACTGAAACATCTGCTATTTTGCTTAACCTCACTTTGAATCGAGTCAAACAAATATTATTTACATACTTTCTAAAGAGTAGTAAGACTATTCAGTGAATAGTCGGGCTAAAACGTACAATATAAAAAGATGCATTAACCAAACATTTTGCTCTTAATATATCATAGTTACAAGATTTTCTTTCATCTTTTGTTTACGTCATGTGAACAGTAAAATTCGGATAGGCGTTTCGGATTTGGAATTTATTATACGCAATTTGAAATTAAATACAAGGAATAATATTATATTTTATTTACAAATGGAATAATTTACATATGGATATAACACCTTGTGGACGTTAACAACAATGCAAAAGGTGAGTAAATTACGTGTATGTTTTGAGATCGTGAAAATAGGCTAGTATATACATGTATATCTATATGTACATGAATGACCTGACAAGTTATATCGCGATCCGGCTATATCGCGATCGCAATCCATAGACCCCGCGAATCGCGATATAACGGCTCTGCAGTGTAACTATGTTAATATCATCACCATCCTTTTAAATGATTAGGTAATCTCAAGAATCTTTTACTCATTTCAGACAAATTCAGTTTGGATTTGGGCAAGCTGAACTGGAATGGCTTATGCCCAAATGAGCAAGTCCTTAAATTAGTGTGAAGACTAACCTGAATAAATCTATCAATCTATAACCCATTCTATACATCCAGTGCGACGTCACTGCGTTTGTCTGACCTCTATACTAGGAACTGATAACTATCCATATTTGGCTAAATGTGCATACACTAAGATATAGTAAGCGGAGGAATGAAATAATTTCCAAACAAGCACAATTTCCGTATATTCTTATTAAAACCATGTTTAACCATGATAACTATATCATCATTATTAACTTCAAACACTCAAAGAATTGTGTCTATACCTGTTTGTGCAAGAAAATGCGTTTTACTTGCGTTGTCATGCAGTTTCTACTTTCACTTTCGAACAGTATTTATAAGTGAGCAAATAGAGATAAAAACTTGTTTTATTATTGAAAACAAAGGCGGATTATAATTTCAAATTGAATCAAATGATGCACAGTTGAGTACTTGCACCAAGTAACGTCCTACAAGACTGTATGAATTTTGCTAATATTTAAGGGAAGCGTCTCATGTTTCAGTTGGCACCATATGAATATAGTGCTTACCCATCATGCACAGCGCGAAATCACACAGGTTAGTTGTGAGAAGCGACACCTGGTGGACACAATGTCTATAACCACCCACCTGTCATTGTGTGAGAGTTTTGTCTCACTGACAATCTTCACGCCGTTCACCATGATCTCCTTGGCAGACGGGTTGGGCTTGATGGAAACAGCTCCCTTTTTGTTGATCACTTCGGCATGGTCCTTAGCAATGCTGAAATTATATACTATAGTTAAGATATTGTTGCTATTTGCCATAAACAAGAACATAACAAGAGGGCCAAAAGGAAATGTAAGATTCCACTGGTGGCCATTCTGTGCAACGGACCAGAACCATTTCAGCGACTTCAGCAGAGGACCATCCAATGAAAATTTCTGTTAAGTTTAATCAACACTGACTCTGTGGTTTCAGAGGAGATGTCCTTTAAACACATGCACGCACACACGCAGTATACAATTACAAGAAATACAGTGATTTTACCAAGATTTATTTCATGTCACTTTTATCTTCCATTATAAAAACATTCTACATAGCTTCTTCTCTAAGTTATCACTTAAATATACTGACAATTCTGTTTTATCCTTATCATGCAACCAATATAGACATCAAGGTGCAATTTTGGTTTTAATTTTTGTGGACAAATACTCCAAGCCTGAGGGAATGGGGCCCTTTTTCATCTCCAATTTGGTCTTCAACAAGTTACAATGTCCGAAAAACTTTCACATAAGTATGTGACTGTAAACTTATATCTGGGCTATTCTCCGATCATACCTGAGTCCGTTCAACATGATCTCAGGGGGAGGGGTAGCTGTCTTGTTGCCAACCCTGGATGTACCTGTCAATCATGAAATATGAAATTAAATCTTTTGGTTTCAAATAAAAGTGAACAGAATGTGCATCTGTGTACTGAGCAGGGGTTGCATTTACCAAGGATCTTAAGTTATTTCTCAAATATTCTAACTTAAGTACAAAATTTTAATGTATTTTTTTTATTTACTAAATAAACATATCCATATTGTGTTAGTATTCCTAAAGCTACATTGTAATAGAGATGCTATTTTAAAATGTACCTTAATGCCTAACTGTTTCTGTATGGAATTATATAGTTGAGAAAATTTCCAGATTTAAGGAGAAGGATAAAATGTAACTTAAGATGCTGTGTGAATACCACCGCTGGTATTGATAAACAATCTTAGTTGAAAAGTTAAGACAAATCTAGAAATTCTGAAATCTGATCATTGGATTTCTGACAAAGTCTGGTTGTTTGTTTGTTGGATTATTCGCAGTTTTACACAGTATTTCAGTCACATGACGGCGGTCAGTTAACTTACTCACACTTTTCCTGGGCAAGTTTAGCCGATCTAAGCGGTTTACCAGTACTAAGTGCACATACCTATGCCAGTAACTGACAACTGCCCTACTTGAATCAGAGGTAGGGGGAGAATGGCCGACAAAATTATTTCATGACCAATCCCCACATAAGTTATGTGGCCGGGCTGGGGCTCAAACTCACGATCCCCGGATTGAGAGTCCAGCACTCTACCGGGCCCGACATATTTGAATTGGTAGTATCAATATAATTCCAAGTGTATTAACATTTGATATTCAGTATTTGTCATGCACATGTTCTTACACATTGTTGTGTTGTTTTTTTACACACATAATTTCAACATATTTTCAACTTAAATAAAGAATAACTTAAGAATCTTTATAAATATAGGCTCTGGTTATATTTATT
Organism: Congeria kusceri; assembly: GCA_027627225.1. Classification (NCBI taxonomy): domain Eukaryota; kingdom Metazoa; phylum Mollusca; class Bivalvia; order Myida; family Dreissenidae; genus Congeria; species Congeria kusceri. Next base: position 12,801,725 of record CM051038.1, read on the forward strand.
AAGTCATGTTGATCTGTATAAGATACCACACTCAAAAGATTCCTATAATTTGTACTACTATACGGCCATGTTAGATATAGGTTGGTGATCTAGAAAAAGCTGCATACAATACAAAAACAATTTCACTATGCCTACCCTCTCTAGCAAAGTGCACGATCATTCCCGCCAGGGCAGGGTCCTCATTCAAGTTCCAGAAATGAGGGATCACTTTCTTGTCCCCTTCCTCTTTGTCGTGGGCGGCAGCAGATCCCTGAAATTTAATTAAAACTACAGCTGGGGATGATAGAATGCCAAAGGTATCGGTTTAAATTATTGCAGTTATGTAAGATGCAATGATTCAAGTATACTTCTGTACTATAAATGTAGTTTACACAGATAAACAGCCGAACTTCGTTATCTGGAATTCACTTAAGTCAAAGTTCCATGTAAGTCGAAGTGGAAACTAATTCCAGTTTTTCTACCTCCTTATTATATATAAAATAAATGTGTTTGTCTCAAAATTTTTATTTTTGGTTATGTCAAAGTGGTTTCGGATACAAAAAATAGTTCCAAGCCCCTCTACACAAACAACAATCTAGTATTCTCCAAACTACAATGATCAACTGAACTGGTTGGTGTCGGCTACCTCAATCATTTTCTGCCCAGAAAGACTTGCTAAGCCTGATTTAATAAATAACAACCCAGTATTCTCCAAACTCAACTGACCTGGGTGGCTGCGACTGCCTCCGCCATTCTTTGCTTGTATGTCTTGCACAGGGTTCTAATGCTTGCTATACTACAACAATCAACTGACCTGGTTGGCTGCGACTGCCTCGGCCATTCTCTCCTCATAGGTCTTGCTAAGGTTTCTAAGCCTTGCTAAACTAAAACAATCAACTGACCTGGTTGGCTGCGACAGCCTCGGCCATTCCCTCCTCATAGGTCTTGCTAAGGTTTCTAAGCCTTGCTAAACTAAAACAATCAACTGACCTGGTTGGCTGCGACTGCCTCGGCCATTCCCTCCTCATAGGTCTTGCTAAGGTTTCTAAGCCTTGCTAAACTAAAACAATCAACTGACCTGGTCGGCTGCGACTGCCTCGGCCATTCTCTCCTCATAGGTCTTCCTAAGGTTTCTAAGCCTTGCTAAACTAAAACAATCAACTGACCTGGTTGGCTGCGGCTGCCTCGGCCATTCTCTCCTCATAGGTCTTGCTAAGGTTTCTAAGGCTTGCTAAATTAAAACAATCAACTGACCTGGTTGGCTGCGACTGCCTCGGCCATTCTCTCCTCATAGGTCTTCCTAAGGTTTCTAAGGCTTGCTAAATTAAAACAATCAACTGACCTGGTTGGCTGGGGCTGCCTCGGCCATTCTCTCCTCATAGGTCTTCCTAAGGTTTCTAAGCCTTGCTAAACTAAAATAATCAACTGACCTGGTTGGCTGCGGCTGCCTCGGCCATTCTCTGCTCGTAAGTCTTGCTGAGATTCTCCAGCTCCTCCTGTTTCTTCCTTAGCTCCTCCTCCATCTGCCGCTTCATTTCCTCGATTTCTATTCAAATAGGACGCGATCATTATCGAGCATTACTTTTTCTATCACTTCAATTCCTCGATTTCTGTTCAAACAGGACATGATCATTATCGAGTATTACTTTTTCTGATGTTTCATTTCCTCAAAGCGGATGTAAAATGAGCATTAGTTTTGTCTACTGTGATCAAGGGTAGTAATAAGGGATGGCAACAAACAACCGTTGTTAAGTATTCATGTCAATTAGCATACATATTTCTCATATCAATCATGTTCTATAAATTAACTAGGTACAATTATCAGACATACATTGAAAGTTTATTGTGTTTTAGGTATCCAGTTAACCACTCAAACAACAAAACCAGTTATTTGCTATTCATTGCCATCCCTAGTAGTAACCAATGCATGTCTATACACAAGTTGGCATACTGAAAACTGTCTAAGCTTTCACTTAAACATCAATTTGTCTAACTTTTAAGACAAAACATCCGAAACATCGAAATTGTTTAACCGACATAGAACAGAGGGGAGAAATGTTAGAACTTTCGCCCTATAATAACATTACATACCTGTCTTTTCGGAAAATCATTATTTACCAACAGTTCACAACCTTGGAATGCATGCACATTGATTATCACCCTTGCAATGAATAAAGCAACTGATGTTAATAAAACCAAAAGGGGCTTTTTAGCCGCATTAAATTAAACAATTCAGATATTAAATATTTAACAGATACGAGATTATAAATACTAATTTCAAAATAACAAACAAAGGAGTTAAAGGTACTTGCAGACTGCTAAATTGCAGATTGCGAACAAATGTAGTAGTGTAATGGTGTTCAAATATACCCAGTTGTGTTTATATTTCCCAACTGTTTTTGACATATTTTTAAATACATGATAATTCATTTACAAATGAGTAAAAGAGCGACTTGTGAATTTGAATAAAAAAAAATATGCATTGACATTTAGTGTAAGGTATACCTTCATTAATACATGAATTCTAGTGGTCAAAATTATATTGAACAGTATCGCTAAAATCAAATTAATCTATGCATATATACAACCATCCATCCAGGACATAATAATTTGACATTTTTATTAAAAATACTTATTTATGAAGACTTTTACACAATCAGTTATTATTATTAGAGTTGCAAGATATATAGATCAACATAGTGCAAGATGATTATTTTAGAATGGTTAAGTTTTTGCAATGTAAAGAACTGTTAGGAGAAAAATGACATCTCACCATGCCCGGAGCAGTTAAAATACTGTTGCCATAGCAACTCCATAGTTTGATCACTTATATCTCCCTTAACCATTTTGCTTTCATAAATGGTTTATGCACATAAAAGCATGTGCATAATATGCAAAGGAAAAACAGTAATTTTTTTATGGAATATATATAAATTCTGGCAACACATGAAATAACTCAAAATCACACTTAATTTCTACAGATAAAAAAAAAAGTGTAATTTTATCAAAATACCCAACTTGCAATAAGCCACTGTATGGCAAAATAGAACACATTTCATTATAGTTTCTTACAAATAACACACACGAAAAAACGTCAAAATAAAAATTCTGCATTGCAAATAAAACTTTTTAACAAATGAAGATCAGCGCACAAAACTGTAAACATGTGAGTCTTGATTTTGTTATTTATGTTCTGTGAACTCAAACTTGTTGGAGAGTCTTGTTTTGTGAGATAATGATACTTTTATGACACTTAAAATCTTTAACAGTCTGCGTCAATCAGTAAACAATCAGACATCAACAACTGTTGCACCCGATCAAAATTATTGCGGATTTATGTCGTTCAGTAAATAAAGATGGGCTATGATCCAGTGGTAAATGTGTTCAATAAACAAGTTTAATACTAGCAAAATTTCTCATGGTATCAGAAGTCTTTGTATACAACAATAAAAATCTGACAGGGCATTTTTACCTTATATAGTAGTAGCCAAATGAAGGTGTGATTCCCATGCAAAATTTCCGTAAAATCATGCATTTTTCCCTAAAGTTACACCTGGACTTTGTGTTCTTCTTTAGCAAATTTGTTAAGGTATATCTAAATTTCCCCAAAACCAAAGGCCTGGATCCCATTCCCAACTTTCGAAAAAAAAAAGCCCTGAATGGGTCCAACATTCCAGAGCACATGTAAATGTTTACATGTCTGATGGGAAAAAGAGCACAGCTTGGTCTATTGAAAAGACCCTAATTTACTAGAAGAAGCTTTTAGTATATCATTGACTAATTCATAATTAGTAAACAGTAAGAGTAATGCCCCTGTAATACGTACTACTGTGGAATTACTAACTTTTGCGGAGGTCTAATTTTCGCGCATTTGGCGCTCCCGCCATTTCATGAATATATGGCCACCGCAAATATTTACCGAATTAATAATACAATTAAAAACACCTTCAAAGATTATATGTTTGTTCATATGTACGTAGGTAATCGTTCATAAACATATGCAGGTATAGGTCAATGTCATGATGTGACTTTTGTTAATAAATAATTTTCCTGGTTTAAATCTATGATTTCGTCCAATCGCATCGGCCCCTATTATCCAGAAGTAGAGAAGCGGAACACTGTTATCAATTTAGATCCTAATCCATTACCGACACACATGTTTATTGCAATGAACACGCTGTCATTATAGGACCCTATATTAGCATGCTACCCAGTCGGTGTTACAACAATCAAATGATACCTTTTTTTTAAAAACACAACTGACTTCTTTTTCAAAATCGCGTTTGTGCAAATTTAAGACTGCGCGAATATGACCGTGATCACATTTGCACGATATTTGTAGCTCGCGAATTCAAATGATTTCACAGTATCAAGAGTTACTACATGTATTTACAATAGGCATATATTGTAAATATTAATGTTTTAATAAATATGATTTTAATTGGAAACATAGTGTGCAAAATACATGATAAATGGTGTATCAGCGAGACACTATAAAATACATGCTAGCAATGCCAACTGCTTTCTTCAACCTTGTTGGGTTCTTTTAAGGCGTGTCATGGGAAAACTGGGCTTTTAACACGTGCGTAAAGTGTTGTCCGGATCAGCCTGTGCAGTCCGCACAGGCTGATCCAGGTCGACACTTTCCGCTTTTATGGTATTTTCTGGTTAAAGGAAGTCTCTTCTAAACATAAATCCGCTGTAGGTGGAAAGTGTCGTCCTGGATTGGATTAGCCTGTGCGGACTGCAAAGGCTGATCCGGGACGATGCTTTACGCATTAAGTCCCATTTTCCCACAACACGCCTCATTTGTTTTACTTGGGCTTGAACACACTGGTGTATACCATCTCTGCTAAATTGTGCAAGTTAGACTATAAAATACATGCAAATCGTATCATATGGTCAAAAAGTTTTTCTTTCCTTTAAGGATAATAACAAATATGAACTTATAACTAAGATAACTATTCCAGTTTTACAAATATGTGAAATAAGGCCAATTTAATCAAAAAACTTTGTAGGTGCTAAATGTTTATATTTAAGATTTTTGTCTAAAAAGAACATTGCCTAAGTGTATAACACACTATTTAATTACATATAGCTGAAAATAGTTATATTAAAAAGACATAATGAAATAACGTTCAAATTCTGACTCTATAAGCATTCAAATTCTGACTCTATAAGATGTAAGACTTCGCAACGACATCTATCATATGAGCTTAAATAGCTTGTTTGAAATGTGTATGTGAAAATGCACTAACATTATGTGACTAAAACGCTTCAATTCTGAATTTTGTCTGACATGACATTTAAAATTGAGTTGGAATGGGACACTAGCTACAATGAACTATAATATAATGAGCAAGTTTAATTTGGTTTACCGATATATAAAAACAAAAATCAAAACTTTTTATACTTTAACAGTTTTTTTGCAACTAAGAAATGGCATATCTTAGCTTCCAATATGATATCTTCTAGCATGAAACATTTTTGATACTGGCCAATATTGCATCATGGTTTTTAATCCATAAAAAAGAGTAAAAAAAATAAAATTGTGATCATAAAAGCATGCTAGTTAAAAAAAAGCAACAGCAACACCTTATTTGCCAATAGTTGGATACCACATATTTAAACTTGCCCAGAATGAACGATATAAATACCAGAGCTTTGGAAACTCACCTTCATCTAAAATTCACAGATTTTGATTGGTCGTAGTGGAGTAATGTTCAGATTACAAGAAGGAACTAAGGACAACAATAACCTATTTCTGGGCAGAATACACAAATACAGTGGGGCTCATGCTAATATAAAATGTATCAGAGGACATAAACCTTAGAAATTCATCAACTAACTGTCATTCGACACCACCAATATATTTTTTTTAATAATAACCAAACATTGGTTGCCACGGAAAGATATCAATAAAGATAATTTGATTGGTTAAAACAAATACCGTAATTAGGTCAGCATACTCACCACCATCTAAAAATAGAATGGTGGCCATATTTTTCTTCTGAAATATCATTTATTCATGAGAACGCTTTCATTATAGACAGAACTCGTGTATAGATTGTGAACTCCACCTCAATATGCACACAGAAAATAACACACTGTGACAATATCCCACAAGCTTGCCACAAAACCACCAATTTTGTTTTACAATTAAATTGACAAGAAATCATAACACAATTAACTGCATAAGAAATGAATGATTAAATTAAATCATATACATTAATTAATAACTAATTTAAAAAGAAATGGACAGTAAATATTCTACAAGAGCAGAACTAAAAATGTTTGTAATAATAATTATCTACAAACATGAATACACTTTAAAGAACAAATGTATAATGTATAAAAAACTTCGACTATGTAATATAATTACATTTCTTGACAAATGACCACGGTTTATCACAGAAATGTTGAGTATCATTTAAATTATTCATTTGAACTTGTTTCTCTGTTTTCTCTTATTATATTTCACACTGCCGAAATGTTGAGTATTATTAAAATTGATCATATGAACTTGTTTCTCTGTTGTTTTTTTATAATTACAAATCTCACTGCCAAAACATCGAGTATTATTAAAATGAATCATTTGAAATTTTGTCTCTGCTTTCTATAATTGACCAGTAGATACTTGTCAATCAAGGATTGAGTTGCCCAATTATAGGCTTATATTTCAGTGGTAAATAATAGCACGTGGTTGCATAATCCAATCGATTTACTTCAAACCCTTGGAAAAACAACCTTGGACAAACAGAAAGGCGGAGTGATGGATGCCTGTCTACTGGTTAATTATATTTCTCCATGCAGAAACTTTAAGTATTATAATAATATAATCATCCGACCTTGTTTCTGTTTTCTCTAACCATATTTCTTAATGCGGAAATTCAAACCAGTCCCTGTGCATCAACAGATCAAACAATGTGAACCAGTCTACTAACCTTCAGACGATGCTCCACCACTGCCACCACCCGTGGGTGCCATCACCACGCCACCCGACTTCAGCATCTCCATGAGTCGGGCATTTTCCTCACGCAGTTCTCGGATAAGTTTGTCTGTGGGACTCTCGTTCACGGTGGCTGTCGTCTTGATGGCCTTCGCTCTGTCAGCTTCGAGGGAACAAAATGTAATTATAGTCTTGTTTCACTTCAGCAATTAAGTTAACTGAGTCATTGTTCTATATCTCAGGTCACTGAAAATATTGTTGCTATATGTTTAATATGAATGACCATGGCGTCAGTATGCACTAAACTAAGCCAATGTTAAATATAGGAAATAATTTAAGAGTTTAATTACGTTAACAGAGTTCATGGGGTCAATTAGTACGGGGTATAAAACCTTCTAAGACATGACACTGTAACAGAATTTAAGCGCACTTACCAAATCGCAGAGTGGACAAGGTCTCTTCATAGTTTATGTCTGCAGGACTCAATGCAGCAATCTGTGGATGAATGCAAATTGCAGGACCCATTTTCCAAAAGATCCTTAATTCTTAAGTTAGGATGAACATAAGTGAAATCGACCATTTTAACATGTGAAAATAATCTTCAAAGGAGTTCATGTCTATCTATAATGTCTTAATACATATGAGGCGCGTCGTGGGAAAACTGGACTTAATGCATGTGCGTAAAGTGTCGTCCCGAATCAGCCTGTGCAGAGGCTGATCAGGGATGGTACTTTCCGTCTGCAGTGGATTTATGTTTATAAGAGACTTCTTTGAAACAGGAAATACCATCAAAGCGTAAAGTGGCATCCCGGATTAGCCTGTGCAGACTGCACAGGCTGATCCGGGACGATGACAATTTACGCACATGCATTAAGTCTGGTTTTCCCACGACACGCCTCATATAATTTAATTGTAATTATCATACAAAAATACGTGTAAATGTTGTCTTTAATATTATCAGTACAGTGGTTAACAAGGATATCATTGAACTGAGAGGGACAGAGATACTACAATAGACCGATCCGGGTTTTGCCACGGATAGTTTAAACTCCTCCCAAGCTATTGTCAAAGGATTCATTTCCATTCATCAAATATCACAAACATTATCACGTGCTCTTTCGAATATCACAAACATTATGCACCTGCTCTTACGAAATAGTTTGATAACTAAACACGTGATATCCAAGTGCGATGATTGGATAATATTGCAGATTAATTTGAATGATTTACATTTGTGGAAGCGTCCATTAACTATAAATCACCAACAATTTATCAATGGGCTTTCAAAACTTTTGTGAAAACTGATTACCTTCATTGTTGTTACATGATGTATTTTACTAGCCACCTGAGCATCGACACAAGGCATGCGACAACCAAAACATATTATATATGCACGATGACCTGGTATTTACGGCCAACTTACACATAAACCATACCATGGTTGCCAACCTGTGTTTTCTGTATTTTAAATCCGACTTGGATGTCCGAAACATTGGTCCAGTCTCCTGCCTTGTTGTTTACATATTTAATGATCACTATTTTCATGTTTAAATCCAGTTTAAGTGCACAACATTATTATTATGTATAACATGTGTTAGTAAACTAAATTTCCGCTGAGTAACAACACTCCATTATTGAAAGTTGAGCATATTTTTACGTTAAAACTTATTTTGCCCTTGAAAACGCTACTTCTTTGTCAGCCATTTTCTAAGTGCATTCTGGTTCGATGAGTCATCGTTTTGCAGCGAATAGATTTATCGCGATGTCTAATTTTAGACTACTGGTAATGTTTATGTGTACTAGTATTTAACCCTTTGAAAACTTCGTATTAAAGAGGCATATGGTCTCTATAATTTTCATTATAGCAGTTAGTTTGTTTATGTATAAGTCAAAGTGCACATTCTAATTTTGGTCGGTTGGTCGCCCAGTTTTGACCGTAAATGACCAACTTCGCCCACAAGCTCTGGCCAGTGACCAATTTGACCCCTTATATCTTGAATGAATCAGTTTAATATCCAGTTTATTTTTTGTGTGACAAGTAGCCCATACCTAATCTGCATACACCCCAAATGAGGCTCCGGTGTAATATACTGTGTACCATATTGACACTTTACATATCCGATTTATCTGCCCATGCAGTAATGCTGTATATGCATTGCTATCTTCTTTTAGATAGACTAGTAAAGATGTATGTGCATAGCAAACACTCTCTATGCAAAAAGGCGTAGACCATGTTTTACGACTTTGGTTTTTGGCAGACGATGGGCCCATTGTTTAACTCACATATTTGTAGTCGGACTCTACTTCCCACAGTGCCGTGCCGTGTTTATTTCCTAGGTTTCCAGCATATATTTCGAAGGCATGTCGGCATCCACGACACTCCCCCCACCCCCCCCAAAAGTGCATGAAAATTGTGTTGCCATGTACATGATAAACGTTCATGGATCAACTGGTCATGCTTAAACGGATTAGGGAAATACAGGGATAAAATTAAAAGGTAAATGCAATTATGAAATTTTTAAATAGCCTGTTTGCTTTTCCTGGCAAGCGCTAGTATTTATTGTCAAACACTTTTTAGTTGATAGTATGATATCAACTCCACCCTTAAAATCACCGTATTTGATTGGCTAATGAGATCATTGTGGGCGGAACTACACTGTTCAGTCCCTTGTCAATCACACCTTTGGAACTGGGACCTTATCGATCAATACGGCGTGTGTTTATGGCCCAACGAATAGAGATCTGTGTAATTAGATAAAGGCGGATGAAGGGTTGTGGCTTTGAAAATTAAAGGATGTCGGCGTTATTTAAGCATGTTGGCAAACAACTTTCTGCTTTGAAGGCATGTTGGGCCCGACATGCGATACAGGCCTGCAGGAAACCCTGATTTCATAACAAGGGTCTATTGCTTAATTGACAGGTCAATAATTGGGCCCAAACACGAAATTTCATGCTGACAAATATAAACGGTTTTGCAGTAGTTACTGACCATGATAGTCTTGCTGTTTCCACCCAGGGCATTCTGAAGAAGTCTTGTCAGCACGGAGTCACGATATGGGACTGAAAAGCACACACATATTATTAACAGCAATTCCTCGCCTTTTTACCAATTGAGTTAATGATTATAATATAAATAATTTTGTGCAAAAGTATGATAACTTACAAGAAATATATATGGCGATAACATAGTTCTGCACTCTGGCATCACATTGTGTTAGTAGAAAAGGGATATAAAGAAACAAAGTCATACAACATAACTATATTCATTGAAAGAAAACTGGAAGAGAACCATGACTGTCTTAAGAAATATATCTGAAAACAAGAGCAAATTGTTATAAACATTTGACAAAACATTTATTTAATGCATGGCTTTTTTTATGTACAAATACGCTACTTAATATACAATATTAATTTTTTTTTATGTTTTGCACTAGAAATGAACATGCTTTTGCCAAGCCATTAAATCATACATGTACATTTGCTGTAATAAGCAACACTATGCAATAACATTATAACCTCTTACAACCATATTACTATATGCATGCTATTTTAACACAAACATATTACATATTGTTCTGAGAGGTATGCACTCTTAAAAGAATACAAAAGTGACCCACCTCAAAACAAAAAAAAAGGTTCTCTTGATTCTCTAAGAACTCTGAATGTCTACAGTGATATTTGAACATGTTGCCATTTTCAAGCTTTTTGCAATTATGAAGCATTGCATATCAACACTTATATTACATTTTATTATGTTCCAGTGATTTATAGGGAAATATCAATGAAATAAAATTAGGAATTCACTGTTTTAAAACAGTGAAAATTACCACTCCGGTTTCACACTTGTTCCCAATTTTAGTACAATAAATGAAATTATGGTAAACGATGCCGGACTCAAAATTGTTAAATGACGTCATTATTTTGATGTCATGACGTTATGAGTCTCGCGATATTTTCCAATTTAATCCAATTAGAAAGCAATTAAAATGGAAAAAAAGGTGGAAAAAAGCATAAAATAACAAGCAAATGTGTTGATTTTGATGAAAGATCGTATGTTATTTCACTCGTGATCATAGAAAAAATATATTTTCATTCGCTGCCCCACTCGTGAAAATATAATTTTCTACGAACACTCGTAAAATCAAATACGATCTTACACTGAAACCAACAAATATCCTCTATGTATCTATAACTGAGTACAAGTACAAGACATTATTCCCATGCATGCTCCTTTGACACATAAAGAACGTAAAAGTTATGTGTGAAGCATGAATAAACATTTCTTTTATGACCCGATCTCATTAAAAACAACATTTGAGGCGTGTTGTTGGGAAACTGGGCTTAATGCATGTGCGTAAAGTGTCGTCCTGGATAAGCATGTGCAGTCAGCACAGGCTAATCCGGGATGGCACTTTCCGACTTCAGTAGATTTATGTTTAGAAGAGACTTCCCTGAAACAGAAAATACCATAAAAGCGGAAAGTGCCATCCCGGATTAGCCTGGGCATACTGCACAGGCTAATCCGGGACAACACTTAATGCACATGCATTAAGCCTGGTTTTCCCACGACAAGCAACATTTGTAATACACATTGAAGCCATAATGAATATGTGAATGACAGAGTACATCATATACCGTAAATAGATCGAGCTGTAAACATTGCAAATCAGAAGTACAATGAATTATAGTTGAAAACAATAAGTTTAGGAATATAACACTGATCTTTTATATGGAATAGTTTGCAAAACATTTTGTAATTTACCTTAGTTTGTAGAATATTCATTTTTTAAAGAGCATCAGAACTTATTGCTACAACTTTGTTGTATTGGCTTGGAAAGAGATATTTGATACGAAGATTTCTTATTTTTTTATTAAAAAATATAATGTGTTAAAGTAACATTTTTCAACTACCGTAAAAGCTCTATGTTTTCTGACACTATACATTTTCGGACACCCTCTTTTTTTGCCAAAATAATTATTTTTTGACACTATATATTTTCGGACATCCTGGTTTTAACCCATAATTAATTAATCTAAATTAAATTAAGTAATCTAAATTTTCGGACATTTTATATCACAGTGGTATTTTAGCAGAATTCTAGCCTGTTTGCGTTTATCCGGTGACATTTGTTTTTACGACCGGATGAAGGTCATAAAACCTGGCAGATGAATGAGTTGAGGCGGTGGACTGTTACATTAGTGTTATTGGGTAAACAGCCATGTGCCATAAATAATGGTTTACCCGATTATGTATACCCGTAGTAATATCGTATATGCTGTTGAAATAAATGTATTCAGGAACCAGTCTGAACCAGTCTTAATTAATTACCAATAAATTCTGCTTAATTTATTCACAGTTGTTGTTTTAATCTTATACCGGTTGCATTTTAAATCCATTGTTATGCCAATTAGCGCCAATTAACAATTCAGGTATCTGCCCCTACTCAACACAATAAGTGTGACAAACAGGCTCCAGTTTATTCGCACCCTATCACACGTTGCACGAATGTTTGAAGGTGTTTAAGACAAACGTTTAAGATTTTTGGTTCAAGAACAAACAACAAAATAATAATTTTCATCTTTTGTTGCATTAATTACAGGTAAATAATATACGAGATGGTAATTTTGAATTCGGTTTTGTAATTTTCAGTAAAACAAAATCATACATATGAAATGATTTAAAATTCATTGCAAACATCGCTAAAAATAATACTATACAGTATTTAACAAGCACGCACAATCATTAATTGATACTATCTGTGTATATTTGGCAAAAAACGTTATACGCCGGACACATCCGAATTTGCAATTTTGTCATAGTTTCTATAAATTTTCGGACACCTGTAATTGGGGAATATTTTTGTGTATCCAAATTTTTTATGTTTAACTATTTTTAAGTGTCCGAAAACATAGAGCTTTTACAGTAGTCACAAACCACTTGACTGGTTTCATGTTCATGAAACAAAAAAATGCAAACATATAACAAAAATGTTTGCAATTCAGAGAAAAACAGATATGTCAAACTGTATGCTTGTTAACTACATCTGAAAGGTTTGTTAAAAGTACAATCTTACAAAATAATATCTGTATAAGCCTAACAACATCTTGGTTCTTCAAAAAAACTTTAAAACTTTTTATTGTTCTTTAAGTGTGGGATGAAATGCATAGCCTAATATAGAAATTTTCACCTTCTGTCGTGCATTGTTTATTATTACCGCATCAAGAAATGCATTAACATTAAGAAAACCGAAACTTTATTTAGTACCATTCTGGACACCGACTGTGTCACTTTTCATAACTTACCAACAACTTTCTTCTTTCCCATGGACTGGTCTGCCAGTGCCTTGATGACATTACCAAGGGAACTCAGAGACTGGTTAATGGCGGACCCTTCCTTCAGACGATCACCCGTGGCACCAGTCGAGTCCGCTCTCTCACTATAGAAACACAAATCATTGGGTTCTGAATTAAATAAGTTGTAACGGAAGATGTTAAGCAAGACCACCAGTTGCACCAGTGCACCCTGCTGAATCACTAAGAAAACAGAATTCTTTGAACGTATACGTTTAAATACTATGTACTAGTGGATGTAAAGCAAAATCACCAGTTTCACCAGATGAGTCTGCTCCCTAACTATGAAAAGATGATTACTGCAGGTCACAGACCTTTGACTATAGCGTTATGTCTTATAAATGAGAAACCTATGATGTAAGACATAATTATGCTGTTAAGTATTATGAATCGGCATTGAAAACAGATCTATTTTTAGAATTAGAAAATATTTAATTAATTTAATTGATTAGCTACGAAAGAAGCATGAAACAGGAGTAATGTAGACATTCGGAACAAAATCGAAAATGGATTCTGCATCTTTATACAAACATCCATCATATACGTAATGTAAATTCTAGCCAGTGTATAGAGTATGAGAAATGTCCAGATAGATACAATAAAATATAACATATAATTGTTTAGGTGTTCAAGGTCGCAGTGGCTGGTGCGATTGAGAGAAAGTGAGTTTGATCCCTACTCAGAGAGCTTTCAAATGATTTGTTTGTTTGGTTGGGATTTTTGCTGTGTTTAACAGTATTTCAGTCATATAACCTACTCACACTTTTCCCAGTCAAGCTTAGCCGATCTAAGCCGTTAACCAGTACTAAGTGCACAAATTATGCCAGTAACTAACAACAGCCCTACATGATTCAGAGGTAGGGGGAGAATGGCCGTAAAAATTATTTCATGAAAAATCCCCACATAAGTTATGAGGCCAGCCCAGGGAGTGAACTCACGAACCCCAGTCCTGCGCTCTACCCACTGAGCTAGCTTGCCCAGCATGAAAATCACCAAGTACTGGTTTCTCTCAGGAAATGGACTCAAATGTCTTAATAGGCCTCTGGCTTTCGAAATCAAGCTTAAATAAATAGGTTTTCACTAAATTTTGTAAGAGTTCAACATGTTTTTTGTAACCAATGAAATCCTAGTCACCTGCCGGCCAAATCGACCAGGTTGAGGGTAGATGTTCTTGTCATGCTCTGCCCAAGGGCGTTCGGCTGTTTCTGGGTCAATGTGATGGCCACGATGGTGTGTGCACGACTGTGAAAAACAGACTGACATTGAGCGTTAAATTCGATAAAGTATTTGCAAGTACGGAAATGAAATGGTTAAAACTTACATAATGTTCAAGGTTATTAACTGAAAATAATGAAACAACAATGTCTTAGGCAGAAGTCTTAAAACGCCCTGTTATTTTGTCATTTTTCAACTCTTTAAAAGTTACTGTTACAGTTAAGTAATGTACAAAACTGCTCTGGAAGCCTTTTTCTAAAATCCGGTTGACCAAACAACAGCAAGACATCAATATTCAAACACATCTGCTCTAAAAGACTTTTTCAAAATAAATTGACTGATCAACATAAAATGGCATCAGTACTCAATAAAGTAATGACATCACTTCCTGTACTTATACTGTATATTTGTATAGTACTTTGCAACTAATGTTGTAAATTTGTAACTATTTTCACCTCATATGACGTTATTTGCAGCACAGCGATATTTTTACAAAAAATATCATCTTTCGCATTCCAATACATTGATACAACAATACAACTAATTAAACACAATTACAAATTCATATACAAGTTACATCAACTTGATCTAAAAAAAAACAGATAACAAGAAATACACTGATGACATCACGGATGACATAACTTATGAAATCACTTCCTGTAGAGAAGTACATGGCCTACCTGCTGGTGGCATTCATGTTGGTGGCAGCCACAGTTCGGTTTCTAGTACCCTCGTTAATCTTGTTGTCAATGTCTCGGTAGCTGTTCACGCTGGCAGATGTGAGGTTCTCCACTGTAATCAGGTATTATTTCTTTGAAGTTACTTTATGAATTCTTTACATGAATATGGAGTCCTGAGAGTCTTACAGATTCTTAAGTAGCAGCTAGCTCAATGACAGCTAAATCACAATTTTAATGGACTACTTCACATTTATCTTGCCTCCACGACCTTAAATTACCTATGATAATGCACCTGGGAAAAATTATAAGGGGGGAGCGGCGGGTATATACTGGACTTGAGACTGAAAGCAATTCCAGACAGTCGGGAATTTGTCACGCCGAATAATTCTGGATCCCGGGAAAATGACTTCGTCGGAGTTTAGATCCCGGTAAAATATTGGCCCCTCGAGCATCTCCCACTCTATGGATTTAGACAAAATGCCCCCGGTATTACCCACAGTATAACAGTTGCCAACAAAATAACCTTATTGTTTCCATAGGTCACACAACATTTTAAGATTGTGTGCTGACCTTCTAACATTGACCTTTAATCTGTGACCTTGAAACCCTTCCTACAATCAGGCTATTGCGAGCTTATTTACATCTATCCTTACCATTGGAAACATGATATTTTAAGTTTTGTGTTAACCCTTTGACATTGACTTTTGACGTTTAATCTGTGACCTTGAAAAACTTCCTACAGCTAGGCCAATGCAATCTTATTTACAAGGTGTTTTCAGATTCGTTTGATTGACAGTGACCTTTAACCTTTATTTAGTGACCTTAAATAACCTACAAAATGGCCACTGCAAGCTTTTCTTATTTATTATTATTTTGTATTTATTTATTTTTTGTAAGGTACATTTTATTTTCCTCTTCAATAGATCTGTAGAGGTCAAGTCCACTGCAAACTAAATTGCATTTGCCCTTACCGTAGAAGCCTTTTGATGGATGCTGCCTCACTTTCAGACCGCCCTTTATGGACATGGACTTGGCATCCAGCAGATCCCTGACTTGCTCATTGTAGATTTCCAACATGCTCAATGTCACCTGCAAACGATTTAATGACCTTTGTCATTCACCCAATTATCTAGATATTCAATATACCAAATACTGACGATTAGCAACTCTGACCTTCATTTAACCTTCTGGGTCCATATTCTAGAAACATCGTAAGTAAAATCTCATAAAACACTATTATGTGAAGTTGGAATAAGACGTCAAACATAGGATAAACTGTTTTATTACAGCAATGTTTTATATGCAGTTTACCATTTGTAATTTAAGAATTATGCAGAGTAATTAGTGCAATAGACACCTGCATATATAACGGCATCAGTAAAATTGATTTTACCACAAAACTGTATACTTGTATGCATTTACAAAACTTTCACACAAAATTGAACTGTGTCCATGCACGCATGAATACAGTTTATAAATACACCAAAAATGATCAAAGACACAATCAGGTCTAATAAAAAAAGCTAGTTATACCAAAAGTATTGACAGAATATAACAAACATACATAAACAACATGAAATGCTCAGTTTTATGTGAAAAAAGAACAAAAATCATGTCCATTCTATGTTTGATGTCTTATTCTAACTTCACATAAAACAGTGTTTTATCCTTAGCCTTAAAATCATCATTTGTCTAAACTCTTTAGCAGTGTTCACTACTTTCCAACTTATTATTTACTACTATTTACTGTCATTTGATTCACTAATTTTCATGTACTTTAAAAAATATTACCTCACATAAATCGGAAACTGACAATACTTTAATCTTAAGATGTTTCTGGAATATGGCCCCAGGCCCTTTTTTGTATATTAAACAACCTGATGGGTGTCGGGAGTTACTGCAAATGTAGTTTCATATCTGTGTTTTACTAACTAGACGATTATATTTGTGCCATACTTTTTTAAATTTTACTATGTTTAGAAGGGGCAATGTGCGTTTAATAAAAATTATGAGGCGTGTTGTGGGAAAACCGGACTTAATGCATGTGCGTAAAGTGTCGTCTCGGATTAGCCTATTTTCTGTTTCAAGGAAGTCTCTTTTAAACATAAATCCACTGTAGGCGGAAAGTGCCATCCTGGATTAGCCTGTGCGGACTGCACAGGCTAATCCGGGACAACACTTTACGCACATGCATTAAGTCCGGTTTTCCCACGATGCGCCTCATATTATATGTCTGGCAGTTTGGGCAGTTCATTTGGTTACTCAATATTTTCTGTCATTTAAACCATCCAATTAGATCATCAATATTTTCCAGTCTAGGGCTTTTTTCATCATTTTGGGAATTTGACCTAAACCCATGAAATTGAGAATTTTAGCGTCAATTCACTTAAAACTAGGAAAATTTTTAATTGTTTGATTAATACAATTTCAATAATTAAATATAAACTACGTAGAATAGAATGTTCTGAACAAAAACCTACAGTAAAACAGTTATATCACAACTTCAACAGTCTTTGTTTTTACACTGAACACCTCTTATTTTCAAACATCTGAAAGACAAACCATCATTGGGAATGTTGGGACTAGATATGGGAAAAAAAGAAGCTACTTTTTGTCGTTGGGAATATGACGCAATAATGGCTATAAAATTGCCCTGCAGTCATTTCTAGTACATATAGAGGTAGGCAGTGTTTTTTTTCACCTTTGGGGAAAGGTTGCGGGGCCTTTCAGATGGGGAATTTTACGTCAAA
This sequence comes from Congeria kusceri, assembly GCA_027627225.1. NCBI lineage: Eukaryota > Metazoa > Mollusca > Bivalvia > Myida > Dreissenidae > Congeria > Congeria kusceri. Next base: position 12,819,649 of record CM051038.1, read on the forward strand.
AGGGGATTTACTGTTTTTTTTAGAAAAGCATAATTTAATGTTTAAACTCTACTTTGTTATAAAACATTAATCAATTGTTACAAAGATTATGCACTAACTTGCTTGATGAGAAATTGCTGGGATTGTTTACGAAAATTCCTCTATCTTAGTCATTTTTTGTCCAATTTTGGTCTTTTTTTTTTCAAAATAAAGCTTACATTCTGAGGGGAATTTTAAGGTAGATATAGGGGAAAAATATAAACCTTTTAAGCAAGGGAATGGGGCCGAATTTCGGCCCCAAATTGGCCCTAAAAAACACACTGGTAGGGATTACAATATATTCCCGACAGTACTAGTGCATACTGTATACAGGTGAGGCCTATCACTGATTACTTTTAAATAGAACATGTATAATTACTATATGCCAACCTCACATGTTGTACAAAATTGCCCCATTGAATTCAGCGTTCGATAAATTTCCTATTTTTATTCAGAATCAGTGACAGGTGACACCATACCCCTAATTAATAACAGTAAATACAAACAAAGAATTTGAAGCAACTTTTTATATCAATTTTATATGTATCTATGTTAAATTTAAACAGGCACTTCAGTGGCAAAAACATGTGTTCAAACAAAACATGGCAAATGGTGTTTTTGTATGTTAACATTTTCTTCTTAACTGAATTCAAACATCACATAAATGTTTAATCCTTTACATATCAAACTGAATATTTTTTATTTTTTTTCATAACGTATGTGTCTGTTTGAATAATTGCTCCAGCTTCAGGATATCTATTGATAACAGGAATTTATCACATGCTATACCTTGTTTTCCATGTAATACAGCCATTACGAATATTTATATTTACGTGTAAGATAACATTTTGAGCGTTTTCATTGGCTAAATATTCTTTGACTGACCAATCGCATGACCTTATTTTGGTGAAATGACGCCATCAACATGAAATGACATCACGTCAGCACACAACTTTTACGATTTATTAACATCTTTTGGTAAAATTATCATTTTTTTTGCTTAAAAGCATGTGATAAAAAAGATTTCACACTCGTCATTTCATATAATATTTTATTAAACTTGTCCAGGAAATTCGTTAGTAAGCTCGCCAAAGGCTCGCTTACTAAATAAATTCCAGAACTCGTTTAATAAATTATGGTATGAAATGACAACCTGAGTCAGATCCTATGTATACTATTCCTGTAATTATCTATAATTCTTGAGATTTCAACAGCAGAGTTAAAGAACTTTCACTGTGTTTTTGTAAGAACTTATAAAGAAACAAACACTACTACTCACATAGAGAATGAGTTTAAACCTATTTATTTTAGCTCTATTGCATCAAAAGCTGTAGGCTTATGGAGACACTCTGGAGTCCATTTCCCGGGAAAAATAGGTACTTGGTGTTTTTGGAAAGATCCTGAGAACGCTCCCCGAGTGGTGATCGAACCCAGGACCTCCCGGTCGCAAGGTGGACACCATATCCACTACACCATTATGACACAGAGAATTATAAGAGAAATTACACAGTCTTACAAATGTAAATTTCATCAACAGATCGTTAGTTCAATCCCTATTCTGGGAGCGTACAAAAAATATTTCCCAAAAGACACAAGTACTGGCTCTACCCAGGAAACAGACTTGAAAGTGTCCCAGCAAGCATCAGGCTTTAGACACAAATGAGCAAAAAATAAATATGCTTAAGCCGTCATAAATTTTAAAGCGCCAAGTGAAAAGTTTTTACCTGGAAATCTTCGTCTTTCGATGCAGCCGCACGCTTCTCTTCGATTTTCTTGAAGATGTCATCGCAGACCAGCGGGATGATCCCCTTGTTGTTGCCGTAGCCGACCATCGAGTAGGATTTCCCAGAACCAGTCTGTCCATATGCGAACAGCGAGCAGTTGTAACCATTCCAGGCATTGTCCAGAACACCTCGACCAAGGTCATCAAAGACGCGTTGCTGAAATGAAGAAATGGTGGTTTCTATTCTGACCGAATACTGTTTATTTATGCCACTTCCAAAACCATCAAAAAGTGATGCTGAAAAAGAGAACATAAAGGACATTCATGTAGCTGAAATATAGAAAAGGTTTTTGCTGTTTTAGACTGAATACTTATTATATGCAATGTCTTTTGTATGGGACAATTATATACATGTACTGCACATTAATGGCCTTGACCTATGATATAGTGAGTTGTAAATGAAAAAAATATATGAGGTATGTCTTGCGAAAACCGGGCTTAATGCATGTGCGTAAAGTGTCGTTCCGGGATTAGCCTGTGCAGTCCGCACAGGCTAATCCGGGACGACACTTTCCGCCTACAGTGGATTTATGTATAGAAGATACTTCCTTGAAACAGAAATAAAATAAAAGCAGAAAGTGTCGTCCTGGATAAGCCTGTGCGGACTGAACAGGCTAATCTGGGATGACACTTTACGCACATGCATTAAGCCCGGTTTTTCCATGACATACCTCACATAAATAAAAGAAATGACCAACAGCTTCAGTTAATGAATGTAGTTTAATACTGGAGTAATGAATCCATAAATAAAATACATCAACCAATCAATTTTTAGGGGGAAACTAGGTATTTTTTTCACCATTTTGGGAATATGACCTATACCCGTGAAATTGGGAATTTTTAGCGTTGATTTACATAAAATTGGGTAAAAGTATAATTGTTTGATTAATAAAATTTGAAGAATTCAAAAAAGAATTCTGAACAAAAACAAATCGGCAAAATGGTAATTACAATTTCAACAGTCTTTATTTCTACACTGGACACCTCTTATTTCCAAACATCTGATATGAAAGTCAAACCATCAATTGGGAATTTTAGGAAAGATACTTTTTGCCATTGGGAATATGACCCAATAACCGCTATAAAATCAGCTAAAAAAGCCCTTGGAAACCTCTGTCAGAAGGACACTTGGGATAATAATATCCCAATATCATCAATAAATTTTTATGGGGAAACTAGGTATTTTTGTCACCATTTTGGGAATATGACCTATACCCGTGAAATTGGGAATTTTTAGCATTGATTTACCTAAAATTGGGAAAAAGTATAATTGTTTGATTAATAAAATTTGAAGAATTCAAAAAAGAATTCTGAACAAAAACAAATCGGCAAAATGGTAATTACAATTTCAACAGTCTTTATTTCTACACTGGACACCTCTTATTTCCAAACATCTGATATGAAAGTCAAACCATCAATTGGGAATTTTAGGAAAGATACTTTTTGCCATTGGGAATATGACCCAATAACCGCTATAAAATCAGCTAAAAAAGCCCTTGGAAACCTCTGTCAGAAGGACACTTTTAATTTGTAATTACTACTACAAAAGGTTCAACAAGACAAGACAACATCAGTTTAAACTGAGATTATACCTTTTATTCTTTCTATTGTCAAGAACAGTCAATATCTGATTTTGACAACAGTTGGTAAAACAACAATAAATCTTTTATGATCAACAAATGAGTATAAAACCTTTGGCAGGTTAAATATGTATTTGGGCATAGATAATCTTTAAAACTATGTAGATGTTAAGTTTTAAAACCTGTCCTTTAAATTATTTGTTAACTAAACAAATATTTCAACATAAAACAGCTAATGGCGTAAGTATTGGGGGTGTTTTGAAACACTCTACATTTTAAATCAAGACGTTATCTGTAGGAACAACAAAATATCACCCATTGTTGGATGATTCAGAGATTACAATGTACAAGTGTATAATTGATTTTTAGATTAAAGAGGAATTTCATAATACAATCAATCCTATGTATAGACTTTCAAGATCACCCGATCAATTAATGTATTGTCACTTATTTTACACATACCCATAGATGTTAAACAGGTCTTTGTTAAGAACAAACATTAGGTTTCCATAAAGAGACTTTATGCTAATTTTGGAGGCTAAGTTAACAGAAAAAATGTGAATCTGAAGTTGATTTGTAGATAATCAATCAAAATTAATTATACACGTACATGATCAGGATCAGAAATTTGCATTTACATAGTAAGTAGCTGAAATATGACATGAGATATGAATATTTTTTGTAAGGTGGCCTCTGAAATCACGAAGTAAAATTCCCTGATATTACCCTGACCCTGACCAAAATGTGATTTTACCTGACATTTTTTTTTGGCGAGCATAAGGCATGTAGTTACAATGTATATAAATACTTTGACATTAATTTCCCTTTCAAGCCATATTTACCATAGATATTTTGTTATTGTACACAAATATTATATTTTTACAGTTTTATTGCCACAAGATTATGTTTATTTATAGTATGTTATAGTTCACTTTCCCATTTTGAATTTCTTTTCACTTTTGGTCAAATTCCCTGATATTTCTCTGATTTTTACAAAATTTTCCCTCCAAGGATTTTTTCACAGTTTTTCCCTGTTTTCCAGAGTCGTTGGTAACACTGTCTTGGGTAAGAATGTAACAAGAGGGCCCTGTGGGCCCTAGGATGCTCACCTGAGACCTTGTGACCCAATTGGAATTTGCATCCTCGAGGCGTGGCTCATTATTATCCCTAGGCATCATATGAACAATCTTGAACAAACCACTGGGCCTTCATTTCAGGTAAAGATATTAAAAGTAACTTTGCTATTTAAGTCTATATAAAGCATGTGACCCCTCAGGGTGCCACCAGATTTAACCCCAGGGACATAACAATCTTTGGAAAGGACCACTATGCAATGTTACGTACCAAATATAGGAAAGCTGTGGGCCTTGCCGTTTCAGAGGAGAAGATTTTTAAAGTCATTTTGCAATTTAAGTCTATATAAAACATGTGACCCCCAGGGCGTAACCAGATTTGGTCCCCGAGGCATAATCTGAACAATATTTGTAGAGGACCACTATACGGATGTTACATACCAAATATTAAAACCACCTCTAAGCCTGGCGGTTTCCGAGGAGAAGAAATTTTAAAGTCATATTGCTATTTCAGTCTATATAAACCATGTGACCCCTGCGGTGTGGTCAGTGTTGACCCATGGTTTCAGAGGATATGATTTTTAAAGAAATATTGCTATTAAAGTTGATATAAACCATGTGACCCCGAGGCATGACCACATTTGACCCCACGGGCATAATGTGAACAATCTTTGTAGAGGACTACTATATGATGTTACATACCAAATAAGAAACCTCTGGGCCTTGTGGTTTCTGAGGAGAAGATTTTTAAAGTCATTTTGCTATGTAAGTCTATATAAAACATGTGACCCCTGGGGCGTGGCCAGTTTTAATCCCAGGGCCATCATTTGAACAATATTTGTAGAGAACCACTATGGGATGTTTCATAACAAATATGAAACCGCTGGGCCTTGCGGTTTCAGAGAAGAAGATTTTTAAAGACATTTTGCTATTTAAGTTTATATAAACCATGTGACCCCTGGGGCGTGGCCAGTTTTGACCCCAGGGGCATAATTTGAACAATCTTTGTAGATGACCACTATAGGATGTTACATACCAAATATGAAACCTCTGGGCCTTGTGGTTTCAGAGGAGAAGATTTTTAAAGTTATTTTGCTATATATTCTGTATAAACAATGTCACCCCCGGGGCGTAGCCCGTTTTGACCCCAAGGGTATAATTTGAACAAACTTTGTAAAGGACCACTAAAGAATGTTACATACCAGATATGAAACCTCGGGGCCATGCTATTTCTGAGGAGAAGATTTTTAAAGTAATTTTGCTATATGTTCTATATAAACCATGTGACTGCCAGGGCGTGGCCAGTTCTGACCCCATGCGCATAATTTGAACAATCTTTGTAGAGGACCACTATACGATGTTACATACCAAATATGAAACCTCTTGGCCTTGTGGTTTTAGAGAAGATTTTTAAAGTCATTTTGCTATTTATTCTATATAAACCATGTGATCCCCAGGGCGTGGCCCATTTTGACCCCAGGGGCATAATTTGAATAATCTTTGTAGAGGACCACTATAGGATGTTACATACCAAGTATGAAACCTCTGGGCCATGTGGTTTTAGAGAAGAAGATTTTTAAAGTCATTTTGCTATATATTCTATATAAACCATGTGACTGCCAGGGCGTGGCCAGTTCTGACCCCATGGGCATAATTTGAACAATCTTTGTAGAGGACCACTATAGGATGTTACATACCAAATATGAAACCTCTGGGCCTTGTGGTTTCAGAGAAGAAGATTTTTAAAGTCATTTGCTATATATTCTATATAAACCATGTGACCCCCAGGGCATGGCCCATTTTGACCCTAGGGGCATAATTTAAACAATCTTTGTAGAGGACCACTATAGTATGTAACATACCAAATATGAAACCTCTGGGCCCTGCGGTTTCAGAGAAGATTTTTTAAGTTTACACTTTTTAAATCTATTTTTAGCTCTGGTGACCTAGATATGCAGCGGACCGGAAAGATATGAACAACTTTGAAAGAGGTTCCTGTGAAGTTTGGTGAAAATCTGCCAAGCGGTTTAGGAGTAGATGTTGTTTGAATGAAAAGTTGACGACGCACGCACACACGTACGCACGCACGCACGACGGACAACGGGCGATCACAAAAGCTCACCATGAGCACTTTGTGCTCTGGTGAGCTAAAAATAACAACCAAGCAAAAATACTTACCGGTAGTCTCACTAGCATAATTAATGAACCGTCAAATATGGCATTTTGACGTCATTCGAAAATAAAGTTGGCAAAAAGTTATTGTTCTGATAAATTAATAATGATTTAGTGTTAAACATGATGGTTTTGTTTATAAACACACTTGATAAACATAAATTATTTTTAATATCATTTATTATGTTGTCCGAAAGAACACTTACGGTATGTGTAGTTCTGAGAAAATTAGAAAAATTAGAAAAAACAAAAGAAATCGTTCAAAAAAGCTATATGAATGAACATGAATTTTGATTATATCATGACTATGCAAAATTATATTGCTGCATATTGTGAGGAAGTTGTTATTTAAGTGAGCGATTTTGTTGTCAGAGTTAATATTAAAAGTTAAGCCATTAGTACCCGTAGATACAAAAACAGCTTTTTCGAACAAAAAAAGCGGCAAAAACTCTGATCAGACCTATTACTAATTTTATCTAAAATCATATAAATTTAAAATAAAGATTTTGCTTACTAGTATTACATTCTTTACTTCTCTAAAAAACTACAATAAATAAAACACTGGACTAAACACTGGTCTAATATAATTATTGAACTAAGCTAGACAAAATAAAATATTTTAAATGCAATAAAAATCAGTCACAATGTTATGAAGTAATCTTGATACATTGTTGCATAACCATATTCTTTATTATGCTATTTCCAACCCTATTGAACAAATTACCAGTTAGAATTAAGACAGACAAACTGTAAATGCAGGAAACAAAGAATTTACTGAACCAAAAAAATGTATACTGCACTTATTCAAAAGAAAATGGCAAAAGTATATGTTTAATGACACGGCTTAAGGAATTGTTTTAAATATCCAAAAACAGGGAACTTCTGATTAGCTTTGTTTTCAAGGCAAAAACAATGGAATCCATCATGCAGACCATTAAACCTGAAATACTTCCGCGTGACATTCACTCTGAAAACAAATCTTCAACCATTTTTAACATACCTATCTTGTATTTTATTTTTAAATTTGATAAATTTTTCTGAAGCAAACCAGTATTATTATTACAATTTTATCAAATATTAGTATTATTGATAATATATTGTTATAGTATATTATTAAAACTACCATCCCTACAAAGTGTGTTCAAGTGATTTACGTGCAGAAACAAAGTACTGGTTACTAGTTCTACACAGCCAAGAGCCTCAAATGATATCTTTGACAATTAGCATTTAACAAACTTGTAATAAATTGTTTAAAAGTAAGTTCAAATAACTGATATTCTGCTATTTAAAGCTATATAATCTTAAGAACATGTATCAAAATAAATAAGGTTTCAAAATATCAGCATATTGTTAAACTTATAAAGACGTTTGCAGAACTAATTCCAAAGGAGAAACATATTTCCAACTTTTGTTGAAGGCCATTGCCATATCATTATAATTATATTTTATTTGGTCCATGCTCATAAACATTCCTTACTCTTCACTTAAATTCTATTGCATAGTACTTAACCTCTGAATGTGCTACTTACAGGCATCATGATTCGAGGCTTTTTTTCTTATTATAGTAGGAGTCATTATAAGGTGTCATCCCCTCAGAAAAATTCGTTCAAATCATGCAGTTTTCCCCTAAAATTGATCTTACCCCAGGATTTTTCATTTCCAAGCTTTGAGAAATTTTCCCCAAAATGACAAAAATAACGCTATTTTTCCCCAAAATGCCCCATCCCAAAAGAAGTGAAAAAAAGTCCTGTGATTTAATACTGTTACAGACAAAAATACAAATTATAAAATGCCATGCCTATCAACTTTAAATACTTATATAAAGCTAATATACTAGGAAAATATGACCATAACACGACAGCACTTTCCACTTTTATGGTATTGTTCGTTTCAAAGAAGTCTCTTCTAATCATAAGTCCACTGCTGACTGCACAGGCTAATCCTGGACGACACTTTATGCACTTGCATTAAGTCCGGTTTTCCCATGACATGCCTCATTCATATTAAAAAGTTTAATACGTTTACAATACTGACACAATGGACAATAGCCTGAATAGGCTTCACTTGACTGCATTAGTTTTCAAGGAAAATAACCTTTTTGGGTACCCAGATACCCATGCCATTTAAATCCCTGGTACCCAAATACTACCGCTACCCTACTTATATCCATTGTAAGATAAAGATCAAAATAATACAAAATTGTGCAAAGACTATCACAAACATTGTATACTCTATTCGGATGAAGTCGCTGTATGGACAGCGACGTGGTAAACAATAAACGTCATCTAGTGGACATTTCTTGTAAACAAAACCCACCTATTTTTCTAGTCTCGGCTTCTTATTATGAAAACTATCTGAAAATGCATAGAATATTTTAAAGTACAATTTGTTTTGTTTAAACATGCCTGTATAATGCATTTATGCCAAGAGTCTCATCCAATTTCATTGCAGAATTTCATATTGTTTTTACTCTATTGTCTGTGCCAAAGAAGTAGGAGTATTTCACTGTGGGTTTTGTACATTTCCGGTTATTAAGGTTATACTGTGCCCTATTTATTTTTCAAAACTGGGAAGGATTGCTTCCCTTGATACTGATTACCGCAACTCCTTCGTGCTAGTTGTAAAATTTAACTTACAGACCATTTTGTGTGATTTGGTGTTTTTCAGGATTCCAAATGAAATAAATGAAATAATAGTTTATTTGTTGATTGCCATGTGTGTTTTAGATGTTCTTACAACTTACAATCATTTATTAAAAGTTGTAAATGTTATCTTTCCATATTGGTATTCAAAAAAATCGTTAGGACAGTGACTCCATCGGAACACAGTATATGTATACCTGGTCGGCATACTTGGTTCCCTCTGGCTCTAAATATCCATCACCACGCTCTTTAAAACCATCATGCGACCAGTAAGAATGATCAAATGTGAAGCGTTTAGGCTCACTCTTCATGTTCTCGGGGTCTTGAATCTCTGTCGAGTTGCCACTCATCTTTATGATAAGTGTCGCATTCCTGGTGGTCTCCCGAGAATTGTGCACATTTGTTAAGGATTATAATCAGGACATTGTCTTTTTGGGGTTTGGTACCCAACAATTTGCCACAATGAACCATATTATGGTGTAACCTTAAGCAATGAAATTAATTTGTGGTAAAATTTATTCAGAGAATGTAGCATTAAACATTCTAATATGATGCAATTATTATGACAATTTTATATTCACAACCAAGTAAATGACACTCGTTAGTTTGAAAGCATGCAATGAATGTTGTGTATGATGAACACAAGTAACTTTAGTGTGAAAATACTTTGCTGACTTATGCTGAATCGTTGTTTGCATGCACCGCATGTAGCCATGTTCACTTTATGACATAATATGTACATTTTCTAGAGACTAACACGGGGCATTCATAAACAACAGAGTATCCGCAGCAGTTTGTCATGTAACCTCTTGCAGCAGACAGTAAAATTCCGGACTTACCAAGTATCCTACCCATAAAAAGATCTTATATTCAAACTAAACTTTTTTTTAAAAAGGATATGAATGGTCGAACGCGGACCGCCACCTTAACATTTTCCTCCGGCATCTTTTCCTGTAGTATTTCTGGCAATGGATTTCAAAAATGTTTTACACTTACAGGTCCCGGCACAGTGAATGATCTGATTCCTAATAACTAGGGCAAATCAATTGCGAAATGAAAGTCCCAGTTGTCCAAAATTCGTCACATCCGTAAACAATGGAAATATTTATAGCAACGCAGGTGCGCGTTAGGTTAAATTACACTATGAACTTCCGCAACAAAATCAAAGCACTGAAATACAAAATTTCAAAATGTTATGCGCTCGTGTCGTTGTCGTTGCAATCAAACGTAGTATTTCTTTTAAGTATAACGTGATCTTTTAGTGATATTAATCTCGTTAAATGTACATCGATTATACATTCTGATTAATCTGTCTGAACGTACATGCATAAATTTCGGATTTTCGGACGTTTTGTTTACTATTTAATGAAATACAATATTTAGTTATTTTGAATAGTCGTGTGATATACCACAATTACATTTTATCATTATGTTATTAAAGAAAATTAGCCTAATTGAAAATTATATTAATTGGTCAAACTAACAGACAATAAATAAATTATTTCAAATGTTTCTATTTTTCATAGCCTGCAGTTTCCATTCCAAAACATCAGTACAACAGCAATGTTATAGAAAGAAGAACAGAAAGCAGCCACTACATTCGTGATAGGTTCTCTTCCAACTAATTAAGACAAGAAAAAAAAACATCCCTTTCTGTTCATCTGTGTGTGACTGCATACCTCAAGCATGTGTTATCCAACTGAATGTTGAAAGTAAAACATTGAACTGTTGCTTTTAAATTACTGACTTTTAGTATGTAGTACTGATTAGTTTGATTTTGTGGACAGTCTGAGACAATACTGCGTTAAATTATTTCAGTAAAGAAATTTTCAGGTACCTTCTAATGTTTTTTTTGAATTTTTCTAAATAAGAAGAATCATTAAAGTACATTAATTTGTATTTATTTAACATTAGAAATATGAACATATGCAAAAACAATAATAATACTAATAATAATAATGCATAATTGCAGAGTTAAAGGTTTGTTAGTTAACATGTTTAGACTCTTTGTATTGTAAGCAATGAATGGACAATGCTATTTCACTGAAGAACTTGCAATTATGGACATTAACATGCTTCAATTATTTTCTAAAAATATGTATATTTTTATTATGTTTATTCTAGAATATAGTGAACAATCTTAAGAACTTATATGTGAATTAACTGTATTATTGTTTGTTTGATCAAATAAAAGTTAAACACGTATGATTAAAATGTGCTAATTATATGTATGTCCAATGATAATATCACTTATAAGTTATCATATGCATTATACATAAAATGTTTTGTTAAAAATGTCCAGTCATATCACAGTAATAGGCTTGACATGTAGTGTAAGAGCTATTGGTTTGAGGGCAATATCAATAAATTGTATAAATTAATTGTAATTTTCTTGCTAGGTAAGGCATAACTACTTTTCCACTTGAAAAATCTTTAAACCTGTTGTGTATATGATTTGTATATTAATACTGGAACTGATGAAACATAAATACAAACAATTACACTTGTATAACATAACTTTTTATTTTAATATATTTAACAATCAATTTCAACATCGTTTGAATCGTCAGTGCAGTTGGCTGGCCATGCACACGAATGAAATAGAGGATATTTGTTGATTTCGGTGTAAGATCGTAGTTTATTTCACGAGTGTTCATGGAAAATGATATTTTCCCGAGTGGCGTAGCCACAAGTGAAATTAACTATTTGCTATGATCACGAGTGAAATAAAATACCATCTTACACCGAAATCAACAAATTTTCTTTTAATTTTATGCTTTTGGACAATAAATAAAATTGCACGAGATAAGCTTAAACGTCACCAGTTCGTGTATTCTGACGTCATAAAAATGACGTCATAAATGATAAAAAACTATCACTCGTCAGTATGGTGGGAAAAAAAGGCCATATTTTGTGAGTCGTTGTCGCTAAATTATAATTTTGTTGAATTTTATAATGCATGTACATACTGTACATGCATATTAATTGGCCAGGGGTTGTAGATCGATGCTATTCATGTTAAAATAGTCCGTTTTATGTTATATTTTCACTGCAGTGAAAATAAAAAATCTTACATTTTTAGAACAGTGAAAATATAAGACTTTCTTCCACCATTAAAATTCGATATTTCATTGAAAAGCATATAATAATCCAGTTTTTACACTACATCTGGAATTCTTCTGCACATTTCAGGTTATGCAATGCTAAATAATGTCTCAAAACAAAAAGCACTGCACAACACCTTTAAAAGCCATTATGATGCAAGAGGATAGTAGATCTAGTAGGAATCAATTACTAATTGAATAAGCAGCATAAAAAGATATACAAATAAAAAAAACATACACAAATAATACAGTAAGTTTTACCTGCATTGACTACTTAGCATTTATCACAACTGTATCCATATTGTTTATTAATTCTACATAAAATATATATGGTGATGCAATAAACAATTACTTCAGCCGCAATACTTATTTTTAATACAAACTCTTAAAATAATGTGAGTGAACTTTAGAGCATTTTTTTAAATCAAATGACTATCAATAAGCATTGGCTGCATACTCTGTACTAATTCTTGAACATCGATCCGAATATCCGAAATACACATTTAGTTAGTTTGTGTGTGCTTTATTCCAAAACTACAAATGATATTGCTATGACAAGCATACTGATAAATACAAAATAAGGGTTTAATGAAATACGGAACGCCGTTACAACGACATGAAAAGACGGACTTAATTTTCAAGCTCGTTTAAAATTGCATATTGAACACAAGTACCTTTGCCATCTTGAATTAGCCGGTGTTACCACAGGAGATTTGGGTGATGCCTGACCTTTACTATGAAGTAAGTATAGATCGGGTACCAGAATAAGCACTGAAACTGTTTTTTACCACCTTTTTTACACAACTTTACAGACTTAATAACATTCTCTCCTGGGTTTTAATGATCTAATGATGTACAAGTATGTACGTTTAAAGCATTTCTGACTAAGAAGTTTATCTTAATAATCTTTTTTTTTTAAATTACAAATGCGGTTTTAGATAAATGCAGTTTACCGGATATAGTTTCTTTCCTCATTCTTCATGTTAAATAATGTATACTCTTGTTTGATTTGGGCCATATACATTTAAATGGATGGCGATATTTCAATAAAAGGTTAGGTTCTGGTAAATGATCATTTAATTCGTTGATTCTGGAAATGTAATATTTCAGTACATAAACGTTTTAACAAACAAAAAATCCTCATACTAATTGGAACCAGGGGCCTTATTCCAGAAACATCTTCAGTAACGTTAAAATCATCATTTTTTCATTAAAATTGTATTTCATATTTAAACGGCATCATACTAAGCCTGTTTTAATTATCAACTTAGTAATAAGTGTTGTTCACTGAACTGTAAAGGGATTCACAAATGTATTATGTTGTTTTACAAATATTACATTACAAAAATTGGAACTTAAGTGAAAATATTATAAGATAAATTTAAGATGTTTCTGGAATACGAGCCCATAAAATATGTTTGTTTTTTATTATTTCATGAGGTACTTTCCAAAGTAGCTGAAAAACTTTTTCCAAGTGATATTTAACGTGATACCTCGAAATGTTAGTTTACAACTACTAGTTACTGACAGCTAAACCCACAAGCTAGAGGTATTTTGCTAAATTAACGAATACAACGAGATCGGAACCGAAAGGTATTACGTCCATGTATACGGGTACGAGGCCCAAACATCTGTAGCAACAACATTCATATATCAATTTCAAACATCTTCAACATTTCCGTGAGTTTCGTTAACACTATTTTAAACACGTTGACACGTCAGTCAACATACACGGAATAGAAGAGCTGATCGTTAATAAAATAATTAATTATAATCATGTGTGTGATACAAAAGACTTCCGTAACTGATTATCTATAAAATGTTCACTAAATTCCCGCAAAAATGAAATGGTGTCCACGTTTGAATGTTTCGGAATGCATCAAAACATGCCGTAAGAAACCATCAAATAAACGTTACTGTTATTTGTAATCTTAAATTATTGCTCAATATGTTAAACTCAAAATTCATATTAACTAAAACTTCGTTTTCATGTATTTGTATAATTATTTCGTTATTTCGGACTAATTTATATATCGTAACAAGAATCAATACAGTATAATTTAATTGATTCAATACAATACTGTTGGTACATGCTTTTCATTAATCTTGCGATTTTAGCTCACGTGTACATGTCAATCGTCTTCATGGTTTATTGAATGCAGTTCTACTGCGGTTAACAATCTACGACTTAAGCAGATTTGGTTCCGTGTTGAAAATCAATACTACCAGTTAACAAAGGTTTAATTGGTTTTTTCGCCTATACATGTAAAAAAAACTTGCAAGATTATCTTTGCGAATTTCACATTTGTGTCAGTTTAAAAACTTACAGTACGTGTAGTGTTCAATAAATGGCGTCTCCAACTTTGTGCATAAATAACGATGAAATTGAAACATTTGTGTGCGTGTGTGTCTCGCGAATTCAAGTATAGACGAACAGTTCATTGATACATTACTGTAAGTAAAAGTCGTATTTAATAATTGTCATTTCAATGTTGTTGTTTTTTATTGTTGATCTGTTGTTGAAATTATTTTTAACTTTGATGCAAACAACTCTTAATAATGTTTTCAGTAATTGACAATATGACGGGTATTTCGTAACGGGTACTTCAGACGGTTTAAGGGTCGTAGCATGCGTTTAATAAACTAGGTAGTCACAGTTTACATATCATTAAAAATAGCCATTGTTGTTTAGTGCGAAACAGCCCACACTATCCTAGTCATATCTATTTAGTTATGTGGTTCGCGAAGTTGAAGAACTTTTTTTCTCACCATGCATATTAATTTTCAGATATGGTGACCGCCACAGCTTACCTAGGCGATGACCATGATTGAACTGCAACGTATGTCGGAAGAAGAATCCTTAATGGTGAGTGAGGGGCGAATATAGTAATTGTTGGTAACTTAGTTGTGAATGAGGATAAATAAAGTGATTGTCGGTAAAATAGTTGCGCCTTTCCATCATATTTGCATATGTTCATTAACGATCTTCCGAACACAAATAAAGCCCAGAAACGTCGTTTTATAAATATTTATTCCAATCACATGCATTAGTGTTTTACCGGTGAAACAATGCATTTAAAGGCCTTATTGTTTTTCACAAAGTTGTAAATTAAATTAAATTGTATTTTTCAGGATGATGAGTCTCGCGATGATGATGATATCGGAAATGAACAATATAGGCAACGAAAAAAAGTGAAGTCATTAAGTTTTAAGACGCTAATAGTGGTTGTTTTATTAGCTTCCATTATTAGTTTCATTCTTGGCATAGCATTTACTCGTTTTGTTTTCGACCACCCGAAAAGCTTGGAAAACACTCCATGTGTAGTGGAGAATAACATACAATGTGTAAAAGAAAAATATAATCTCACTGTTACCGGATCAGAAATCTTTTCAAACCAAACAGATCGCGCCAGCGGTGTCTGTTGGAACTGTTACAGAAATTCTTCTAAAGAAGATGAAAGTTTCCTGCCAAGCGAACAGCTCACGCCATTTTCAACATTAACGGAGATAGAAGTGAACTCAGTTGTTCAATTTCTACAATCAAGCAAATATATATCTGTGACACAACAGTTCAGTGAATCGAGGATAACGCATATATATCTCCATCCACCTAATAAACAACATGTTTTGGAGTACTTGGACAGAAATGGGCCATTTCCAGCACGATATGCGCACGTGCATGTCATTCGACCAGATGTGGTACCACCCGATGTTGTAGAGTATAAAGTTGGACCGCTGAATGTTTCAAAAGATATGGTTGCTGAACAGCTTATCATGGATGGCATAATAAGCATTAATCGTAGGCCAAACGACGAAATGGAAGACGCAGAGTTATTTAAATTGATCAAACTTCACATGCTTGTCTTGGAAAATTTGCTTCGCGAAAGCTTTGATAATGCGTCATTTTCTAGCAACGTATTTCCGTTGTTTTATCAGTTACCTACTGTGAATATTAATGACAGAATTTCACATATGAATTTGTATCTGCGAATTGATGATGAAAGGGAAGGAGATGTCTCCTTAAGGCTGTTGCCTTTATCATGCTTCGTCCATCATGCGGGAACAAACGTCGCAAATTGGCAAGCTACGGATTGGTTTTATGTATCTCAAGGACCGTTTAATACTAGTCTGGAACTTTATAATGCATATAGACTTCAGAAATTAAGAAAAGTACATTACCCGAAAGGTTATATGAACCGGTACAAGAATGAGTTTAATCTAAGAAAGGACGATGCGATGCCAGAAAGGGATTTTGCAAATATCCCACCACCACGGACCTATACAGATCATGGTAAGAGGTATAAAATTAACGGGTACAAAATAAACTGGCTGGGATGGCAGTTTGAATGTTCTTTGCATCCCGTAAGAGGTCCAGCAATCTTTGACATTCGCTTCAAGAAACAAAGAATAGCGTATGAAATTTCACTCCAAGATATAACTCTATTGTACCATCCTGGTTCCAATGGATACGGACCACTGACACTCACAGATACGGCGTATCTGCTTGGAACCAGTTCCATAGAACCGAGATCAGGATTGGATTGTCCTAAGTGGGGGAACGTTTTAGAGGTGAACGGTACATTTCAGTGGCATCATACGGGACCATGGCCATGCGTTTGCGTGTTTGAAGCTGACGGACAGAGAGCGCTATGGAGACATAATGCGAGAGGAATGGTTGATTACTTTCTTATTGTTCGGACGATTCTTACTCTGGGGAATTACGACTATGTAGTCGAATGGGAATTCCACGTTGACGGACGAATAGAAACAATGCTAACAGCTTCAGGGTATTTGTTTGGAAGTTGGGAGGATGGCAGCACTAATTCATCAACATTTGGATTTAGAATCGGAGATTTCCTATCAGGTCCCATACATGATCATACGTTTTTATTTAAGGTTGATATTGATATCTTAGGAACACAGAATAGTTTCCAAACTCTTACATGGGAAGCGGGAGATATCCAAACTGCTCTTCAAAGCGATAACAAGCGCTCGTTTTCAAAAAACATCATAATGTTTTATTTCAACCAAACGCGGTTTATTCGCAATAAAATTTTTCAAAATGAAACGTCTGAAGTTTGGAATCCACTCCAGCCAAAGTATTATATGGTTGTAAATGAACGAGAAAAAAATAAATGGGGTTCCATAAGAGGTTATAGGATTGTCCCATACTCGATGGAGCAAGAAATATTGAAAGATCACCCATTGTTGAACTCATGGAGTCATTTGAAATACCAGATAGCGATAAGTAAACGAAATGAATCTGAACCACATTCGACGAACACGTTCTATTCAACACTCAGTCTGTTAGGTGTTCCTGAGGAAACAGGCAAAATGTTACTTAATAATGAAAGCATTGTGAATGAAGACTTGGTAGTTTGGATAAGTGAAAAATTCTTGCATATTCCCTGTGCCGAAGACGTGCCAGTGACCATATCAGTAAAACGAGGGTTTACTTTAAAACCTTTCAACTATTTTGATAGCACTCCGGTGTTCGATCTCCCTGCATTTTACTCAGATAATGTTGATCCATATCTTTATAAACAGTGTCCCGATGAGAAGTGACAATTTTCATTAGTGTTGTTAATCAGTGTCCAAAGTTTTAGTCGATTAATCAGCAACAAGTTCTGACTAAATAACCGATTAATCAGAATTCTTGAAAGTAAAGGCAATACACTCTAGACTGCAACGTTTCAATTATTTACATTGTTTTATTATGTTTGGCATTAAATATGTGTCTGATTTATATAGCAATTATGAATGAAATAGGCATAAACATGTTTTTGTAAATACAGTTTGTGAACTGCATTAAATTGCCTACTAAAGCGCTGGACTTTTGACAAGATACATATCAGATCCGCATCATTAAAAGCTTAGTGAGCAATTGGTATAGGGGACCTATCATGCGTCGTCTGTCTTCCGGTGTCATGAAATCTCGGATGGATCCATAATGGGCCAAATCGGACCAGAAACATTGGAGTTATTTTGGATAACAAAACATCAAAGTTATGACCCTTTGTTCGATGGACAAATATAACAAAATTTTCATTTCCTATGTAGAGACTTTTCATCTGATCTTAACAAAACTTATATAATTTATATATGGACATAAGATCGCAAGACGAAAGCAGTGACGTCCCACTCTGTGTATAGAATGCGGGATAAGCGTATTCATATTTACTGGAAAACATACAATATATTTGATTTGCAATATTAAAATTGTGTTGATGTCGTAAAAAAGAATTTACAAATATCAACATACATATATAAAATACATCATGTACTTTATTTATCAATGTAATTAAATTATTAGTTTTATTTTTTTTAAATAGTGTTTGAAGATTAACAAACAAACTACACAGTACGTGTAACGGTTATTGTGCAATAAAAGACAAAAATAGCGAGTTCAGTATCTAAACAACCTATGCCTGCATCCTGTATTAAATTTGCATTATTAAATAAAATAAATAAATCAAGCTGTTTTTAGTAAGATGATTTTGCTAAGTACCTCTCAGCTAACATTCTTCTGGCGACTAAAATTACGAAAAAAAGGAATAATGAATCGTTACAGAAAGTTTCAGCATAATTCCAATGTTTTTGACAGCAACTTAATTGTTATTTAAATTCTATACACATTTGTGTTTAACTTTAAAGCTATTTTCGTTGCAGATATTCTTGTTGTGAGCTAAATATTATACGGTGCTTGAACATGCTTCGTTATAATCTTGAAATATAATGTAACAAAACAACTACCTTTTTAATTACCGTTAACACAATATTACAATAACTAAAGATGATGTCTCTCCTCATTAAATGTTATAATTGATGTTGTATTAAAGAGATTTCTTCATTTCTGTCGGAATCGTGGTAAACAAATTTTTTTATTCTCGTAGCAGCTATAATTCCCGTACGTTTTAGAAAAAACACACACAAGATGAGCTCTTGAATGTACACCACCTTACAATTCTTCATAATTGAAAATTAATTGCTGTGCTATATTATTTCACTCTTTAATTTGAACCAATTTATTAATTCGAAAAATTGTTTAATGCTTTTAATTCTGTTCTGTTCTGTTCAATAAGGTGGCGAAATTTCTTAGGGTGATAGGCAAAGAACAACAACTCAGACAACAACATTTTAAAATGTGAGATAAACTTTAATTTGAGACGTAAACAATGGATACGAAGTGTAACATGTTAGTTGTCTCTTCCTGTCGATCTTTATCATCAATACATAACGCAATTGCACGGTTTAGCGGTATTGTTCTAAGTGCAATCTGATAAGATCCCCGCGGTTTGATCGTTAGTATTTTTATGACCCCCTCTTCGGATTCGTGGTATTAATGTTTGGAAAACAGCAGTTTAGGACGAGGCAAGGAAACTACTTTTTTCAGGATAACTGTCATACGGACATGTGGCCTTAGTAATGAATTTAAAACGAGACTACATTTAGTTCTAATAATTCATTTTTGTAATATATATCCTCTATGAATTGTTTATTATATTTAATCAAAAACATATGGTTGTAAAAATTTCCATTACAAGTTTTGAAAGCCGCTCGGTGTTAGATCTATAATACTTTATATGGCAAGCTAGGAAAAAAGTCGCCGGAAGTCGGGTTTTTAAATTTGCGGATGTAATTCGCAATGACGGGAGGTAATTTCCAAGGGAGATCACCTAGTTTTGGGAAAGGCCTATGTGATAATACAGCTTCACTCTATGTGATAATACAGCTTCACTCTAAGAGAGAAGCATAACAAGACCTTTGCCCAGCCATCCCCATTTTCTTTCTGAACTGCATCATTAACACTGTTCCTCCAAAACTGAGTGAGAAAATGTTGATACCAAGGTAAAGAAAATATACCTGGGTCCCTACTGGTTAATATGGCATTTATTATTTTTTGATAAGCAATGTGTAAAATGGTGAGCTAAAGAAATATGACAGTTAATACCAGCCAGACAAATGAATACAAAGACCATTATTTTATTATTTTTGTTTTTACATTTTATAACCTTTGTTCAAACCTTTCACAAAAGTAATGTCTCCATCTTTACCAATACTGAGTGGAGCCATCATGGTCTTCTTTGTTTGTAATTAAGACATAGCAGCTTTACTACAGATGAATATTAGTTCAATAATCATCATCAATTCGCAGATAATATTTTTTATATTTTCAAAAAATGAAGTATTTAACGAAATACCGAAGAATGGTGTGATTATTATCAAAAAATTATTAAAAAACAGATCAATGGCAACGAATGCATATGTTTAAAGATATTTTGAGGTTTAAAATAATGTTTGACAATTTCAGAGGGTGCGTACGCTGCTCCCCCCGCAACCCTCCAATTCCGCCTGTTATAAAGCGTATTAATATTTGTCCACATATTTATATTATGCTAATTAAAGACGTTCGCAACAAAAAGAAAATAATTGGGTTAATTTCTCCTTTTGCTTCATTATTTCTTTATTGTTTATAGGTGACAATATACTAATTTCAATCAATAAATATAAAATCTGTGTTATTCATTAAGTTCCAGTCAATGGTTACAAGTTCATAAAGCATTATAATTATCAAAACCACACGTATACAATGTTTTGCTAAACAAATTAGTTAAAAAGAAAGATCCATTAAATATCTTCATTCTATTTTGGCAATTGATACGTTGTTTACGTAAACACGAAACACGAAAAGGCTACACAGGTACCCTATTTACAGTACAATATTTCCCAAACAAATTCGGTGACCCATTCTTTTTATTAATGTTTTGGTGTAAGTATACATCGGTGCATGTATGTGCGAAATTTAAGAAAATCTGTCGTTTGGAACAAAATATATTGATGTATAATAAATGACGTTCAAAAGGTATTATTAATACCCATTTGACCTACTTAAATGTCCAGCCACATTAATTATTTTAACAGTAAATATTAGTAAATCGTTTTTTATTATCAAAATACAATTTGATATTGTCAATAAAACATGTGAAAACATGTCAGTTGAAAGAACCATAACCTTCTTTGGAAAAAAGCTCTCCTTCATATACTTAAAACATTGATAACAAAATCCAAACTGAAAAAGTTGCTTCGACAGGTACCGTATTTAAAACCTAATATTTCGGGACCAAGGCCGGTGACCCCTTTATTTTAACACTGTTTTAGTTTCAGTATATAATGACACATGTATATGGATTTTTTTTTAACAAAACCTGTCGTTTGAAACAAAAGATATTCGAATATTTGATTATTAATTGATGTTTTCAAAGGGATATTCAGTGCATAATTAACCTCATTAAGTGTCCATTAAAAGTCATTTTTTAAATGGTAACTATAGATAAAGGGAGTTTTATCATTAAACTGCACTTGGATATTGCCAAACGAAAGATTAAAACAAAGATGCATTTAAAAATCTCGGTCCTTGTTTGAAAATGAACGCTTTATATAATTGAACATCGCTAGTCACACAAACTGAAAAAGTGCTTCGACAGGTAGCGTATTTAAACCCGAATATTTCCGGAACAAGGCCGGTGACCCTATTTTTTAAGACTGTTTTAGTTTTAGGAAACATTGACACATGTTTGTGCAAATTTTAAAGAAAATCTGTTGTTGGCAAAAAATTGGACGAAATTGTTGCGAACGTCTTTAATGTCGGTTGAACGGTAACGACCCTTCTTGCAGACGAATTTTAGATATAGTGGCATGTAACCGCTAATGATTCGGTCAAGTATTATTATTATTGTAATTTCCGGGTGACCTACTCACTGCTGTTCGCCATATTTTTGAGGATTGGTGTAAAGTGAGTCATTTTGCATAACAAAGGTAGCTTTTGTACAGTTGAGTGCATTATTTTCTAAATATTCATATATTCATAGTGCAAATAAGACAGAAACCGATTTCAGCTACTGGATTTAAAGTGTGATTTTCTTGAAAACTTAGACGCGTCAAATTGAAATTTTTGACATTTAATTTGCAGGTAATCGGAGTAATTTTTAGAGTGTTTGCTAATAATGGGTGTGTTTAATATCGTTTAAAGTCAGGAGCATTGTCAGACATTTATGTTAACGATTGATCTTTTTATGTTATTTTAGCTAGCAGATCTTAACAGGATTGTTTAAACTTTAACCGAACAATTCTTTTTACAGTTTCAGATCAGCATCACCAATATGCCGTAGAATTAACCTGAAACACAATAATGCATAATGACTGTTTTATCTCATTTAATCTGCTAATTATATATGTCTGGTAGTTATACAATACAAACATATAAACATCATAAAAAGTTTAACAACTTCTATACAGTAAAGCAGAAACGCCACAAATGCTCGCTGATTGCATTAATTTAAGTCAGAAGTTTCCATTTCAGTAATCCTATGTTAGCGTTTCCGATCGCCAAAATCGCCATTGGCGATTGAAATTTAAAGCGATAAAAATCAAAATTTTACAAGTAACTGGCGATTGTCAAAAAATGCGTATTACTCTATAAGTTTATCAATATTTTCTTCTTACATACTTTAACCTGTAATCGCCATAAACGCCATAGGGGTAATAGATAATCCACTGATAACATGACGCGCAAACTGAATATTCAATCGACATAAATAAATTACACATCATGACATGTACACTGACACAGTTGCATCATGGGAAATTCTCGTGTTAACTTTCAGTCGCCAAACGCTGATCCTCAACGTCCAATCAAATAATAGAATAATAACGAAGGCATGGTTACAGGAGGAGTTACATGGCAATAGGCAAAGAATATTTTGATTGATGTCGGTCATGAAGTTAACGCTTGTAGCAGATTTTTACAGTTTGCTTTTAGAATAAATTACAGTTGTCACATTTGCATATTACAAAACAGGTGAACAAAAGACATTTTCGGGTAGCGTGATCACACTGTTATTTTCCATAGTTAATTGATGATGAAGCGTGATCGCACTGTTATTTTCCATAGTTAATTGATAATGACGAGAAGTTAATTGCAATCGATGAGAAATTAATTACCTAGGACCAGTAAGTTGTAAAAAAATATTGCATCAATATCAATATATATTATGTATTTCCCAAAATTATTTTCTACACGTCAGCGTTCAGTGTCGATCACTCAAAATGTCAGTAAAAAGTTCAAATAAACGTAAAATTGAGTCTAATTCTCGTCAACAGTCATTGATGATTAGCTTTTTTCAATCTAATAAGAAGCAAAAACATCCTGATGAGGTACAGTATACATTTAATTTGATGTCTCGTTTTATTCATTTTACCATAAATAAATATTTTAACAGAACGTTATTCATATTTAAAAGTTTTTATTTATATTAAAGAAATGTAACACGGAGAGGAGGTTTAGTTTAAATAGAACATAATAATTGTACTTACAGGGTTTTCCATAAACCAATAAATTATATTGATTAACAAAACGAAGTTAAACATATTTAACAACTGGCTTTTGTTATTTGAATGTAACATTTAGGCATCTAGGGATTTAGCCAGACAAAAAAAATGGCAGGGGGGCCTGAAAAATGGCAGGGGGGGGGGGCCTTTTCGTGAAAAAGGGCAGGGTTATAATAATTGTATATATATATATGTGTGTGTGAGATTTTATTAATATTATTATTAATTAATATTATTAAATTAATAATAATATTCATAATAATATTGAGCAATCCTTACTTTTCATTTCAACAGATAGAAATATTGTTATTATTAATATGAAGATAATTTTAGCATATATATTATTTACATAAATGCCACTGGTATGTGTGTGTGTGTGTTTTTTTAGTTATATTTTCATATTTATTTCATATAAAGTTCATAGTTATTTCATTAAAGAAATTCATTGCATCAAATCCTAATTACCTTGCAATCATATTTACAATTTTAACAAACAATACAATATGCAAAAAAAATACAGTCATTGACAATGACACCTTTTATAACTGAGAAGAGTGAAAGCGCGATGTCATAAATTAACCAGGCTTCTAAATCTGCAAGTCGTTAGTAACGTCCTTAGCAACAGTGTCGGTTTGACGTGACTGCCGAGCTGCATGGGGCCATTCTCTAGCGTTTGTAGCTGTTAACAAAAGCATCAATCAACACTACTGTACCTGAACAATGCAAGCACTATCGATAGAGCATTAATGAATTAGGCTTTTAGGTGAAATGTCAAGGGTGTCAAAAGGATCAGACAGGTTTTTTTGCTCACAAATTTGGTAAAATAACATAATTAGACATTAAAAACAACGTCTGCTACAAATCCTTTACAGAAGCACCGCAATCAGCACTCAATTACCATTAATTCGGTCATGACGAGCTGATTTAATAACGATACATGTCGCGACGATACGTCAATGATCATTTAGGCCAAGATGTGTTTGCCAAGATGCACAAGAACCAATTAAATTGCATTAGGGCGTGTCTGTGCTGACACAAATGACAAAAAGTACACATGAGGGCGGGCAAATTTTGTAAAGGGCGGAGGATAAGGGCAAGAGGGCAGGGCTAAAAAATGGAACGGCGGGCCACCCTGCCATTCCGCTTTAGCTAAATCCCTAGGCATCTTTTATTGTCATGTATACTATTATTTGCGTCCTATAACTATATATAGGCATGTGTATTAATATGTAGTTGAAACGACCTGATAAACTATTGAAAATATGTATTGATTCCTTGTCGTAATTTATTTATTTTGTAAATGGCTGAAGGCATATTTGTTTTTGCAGATCGCCAATAAGCTTCGAACTTAAACTTTTTAAATTATTAATATAATATGTGACATATAATGCTTGTTGATCAGAATAAATTAATGATAATAATTATGTTGTTGTTCAATCTTTGTGAGTCACATACAAGCGCACACACAGACATTCACAAAAAAACAAATTCATAAGTATCTATCATATGTAAATATATATATACATCAGGGTGTTCGTTTGACCCAAACTCCCGGGTTTTGACCCATGATTTTCACGGAAATCATGAAATTGATGTATGGTAAAATCCCCCAAAGAGTCATTTTGACCCTTGGTAAATGTCTGGATATTTCACATAAAATATAATAATCTAAAAACAATACTGATTAAAAATACCATAAACTGTCAATAATTTCGGACACTACTTTCGGATATTTGTTGATAAAACAAAAAAAATAGCATCATTAAGTTTTGTCTTTCTTTTATATTGATCAATTATTGCAAAATCTTACCTTTTAAGGTCTTTCTAAACAATTGTACATTGCATGAAAAAAACAAAACAACAACACCTAACACAAACTTACAAAGGCTAATTTTAATATTATGATCAGCACCAGGTTGATTTTTTATTTTAGTAATGCTTTGTAATATACTATATTTATTAGTATAATGTGAACCTTGAGTTTGTCTGTTTTTGTTTTTTTTACTTTGAATATTTGAATTTGACTCTTCAAAATTGAATTTTGATCCTTGAAAATTTTGGTCAAAGGGTCAATATCCATTGAAATTTACAGTCTACTGAACACCCTGTACATATAGAAGCTTATAATACGCCACTACATATTATGCCGAAATTTGGCTACTACTTTTTTTTCCTTAGCGCCAACCTAGTAATCACATATTGTATCTGCACAAAGTAACATAGAGTAGTGGCTGAACCCACCTAACAAGTCCCTGGCATAACTCCCGAGTGACTCCAAGCAATTCCTTGGCAATATATTGCGAAGTACATTGGTGTACTCGTACTACTCCTAGTCATCTTGCTTTGTATTCGATCACAAAGATTCTGGAAAGATGTTAGTTTTGTTTGAAACATACTGTAGGTCTCACAGTCTTGGAGTTGAATAAACTTTAAAAATCCAGACTTCCCGAAAGCTAAAAAAATAGTGTTAGATATTTGGTCTGCCAACCTGTCAAAACTTGTCGGACCGAAATAAAATTTGCCGGACTGAAAATGCATTCATATATGTATCCAGCGATTTTTTTCCTTCTTTATAAAGTACCGGTAAACGGCACTTTCCCAATCAAGCAAAAATGCTAAAATTCCCAATTGGCGTCCGAAAAAATTCCAAAACGAAGAAAAGTTGCGGCCGTTTTGTCCCAAAATCGAACTATCGGCGAGTGAACAAATGAAATAAATTAGTTGTGTGTAACCTAGAGCTTGATTAATTCGGGTTTAATAAAACAGCGCATTCAGTCAATTGGGTCGTTTGCGATGTAATCATAGACCATAGACATAAGAAAGAATTTAGGCCTTTACTAAGTCAAGGTCGATCTGTTTATAAACCGGAAGTTGTGAAATTGAAAACGAAATTAAAAAAAAACAGGTGCCCGAAATTGCGACCGAGATATAATATTTAACTAAATAATTTGTTTTTTTTGCATGATTTTAGATATGTAAATCAATTGATGGAAAAAGACAAACATATTTTCATTATGTATCAGTAAGTTTATTGTTATTTATTTACAAAATTAACTTGCATTTTGTTATTTGATAATTGACAACTTTGAGTCGTTTGACATGTTTGACAAGTAAATTACTTGACAAGTTACTGTATCATTTTATGAAATGATGATGGCGATTTTCATGTTCTGAATATTGCATTATAAACTAGATCTTTATTTAAAATACTTACTTGATTTAATTTATACACATGTAAATGCATCTCTGCTGGTGGTGTGCATTTTTTATCATTTGCAATTGTTGGAAGCATGAATACATTAAAACAGTTTTAAAAGGACTGTCCTGTTTATTTGAGAAGTTGAGGTGACAAAAAATCAAGGGTAATAGTCAATATAAAAACTTATAGACAGGTTTCAGCTGTAGGGCTCCTCAGTATGTCAGTTGACCAGAAAAAATACACCAAATTCTATGTTCAAGTAGCAATAAGTTGAAAAACAACTAAGTTTGTTTGTTCTTTATTAGATTTTGTTCTTTATACCAACTTTAGTACAAAATGGTCATTTTGGCAAGCCTGTAAACGATTATTATAATGGGTATGTGTAATTAAGTACCAAGTAATTAACAAGACACAAGATTCCCAATTTGAAGATTTCACGACGCGAATTTTCCCAGTTTCAGGATTTTACGCGCTAATTTTTCCCAATTGGACCGGTACCGGTACTTTTCCCAATTGGGCAAAAAAAATCGCTGGTATCGTCTATAGTATACATGTATGCACTAGTGTGTTTTCGCAATCTCAAACAGCCAACGTAACTTGCTCACCTTTTTCATTGCTCATAACATCCATAACATAAAATATACAATTTATTTAATTAATATCAAACTACGTTATGACAACGCAAATCCAAAATGCCTATTCTAATTTTTCTGTTCACGAGACTTACACACATATGTAAAACCCGTGGTTAGCTAAAAAAAAGCCTGCGAAAATTATGCTTACAATCACAATGTCTTGTCATCCGCATGGAAAGCGTGGACGTATTGACAGTGAAAAAAAACACTTTCTAGCGCAAAGAACTGTGAAATCTTTACTTTTGTATAAAAGTTTTGTAGTGCAAAACAATTAGGTGTCTATAAAATCGTGAAGAATGTACAAATTGTATGTGTCATATTTTTTATCAATCTAGGTCTTTTGTAGACACCATTTATTTTACCTCTAAAGCGCAAAAGCAGTTACGCGGTATCGATAACGTTGTTGTCGTATAGGTTAGTATTGATCTATCACTTACAGTGACGGTGAACACCCACCACGTGGACGGCGAGCAGCTCGTTTTTCACGACCCACATCTGTTTGAAATTAGGCTGCTAATTAAAGCGACTGCAGTAAATGGACTTTGCGCAATGTAAGCTGGTGACATCAAACTGTTACACGTTGATGTTGCGCGGGTCGTGTTATTGTTTGTATCATATCACGAGTTTAAATGAAAAAGTTGCGATGAAGGCGCGAAAATTCTGACCAAATGGGATTTATTTACGGCTATTGAAGTAATAATATAATCATGAAAGAGCAGGAACAAAAAATCATGATTAGATCCATGGCAGGGCCGATTCGCAAAATGCGGATCACGATATAGCGAAGCTGTATTCAATTGCTCCGATATTATGTATTGTTTATCAAGTTACATATAGGAATAAGTCTTAGAAGTTGTCGGACGGTCGGACCGTTTCTTAGTAAATAAATGTCGGACCCGCTAAAAATGTGTCAGTCATGTCCGTCAGACCGACGGTTTTCGGGAAGTCTAAAATCTGTATAATCAATACATCTAAACGAAAGTATCTGCTTATGAATGTAGTTTATCAGTTTTCAGTAAATGTACACTGAAACCAGGTCCGTTCCACTTACACCTCTTTGCACAATTTTACCAGTAAATGTACACTGAACCCAGGTCCATTCCACTAACACCTCTTTGCTCAATGTTACCAGTAAATGTTCACTAAAACCAGGTCCGTTCCACTTACCTCTCTTTGTTCAATGTTACCAGTAAATGTACACTAAAACCAGGTCCGTTCCACTAACCTCTCTTTGTTCAATGTTACCAGTAAATGTACACTGAAACTAGGTCCATTCCACTAACACCTCTTTGCTCAATGTTACCCGTAAATGCACACTGAACCCAGGTCCGTTCCACTAACACCTCTTTGCTCAATGTTACCAGTAAATGTACACTGAACCCAGGTCCGTTCCACTAACACCTCTCTGCTCAATGTTACCAGTAAATGTACACTGAATCCAGGTCCCTTCCACTTACACCTCTTTGCCCAATGATACCAGTGAATGTACACTGAACCCAGGCCCGTTCCACTAACACCTCTTTGCCCAATGTTACCAGTAAATGTACACTGAACCCAGGTCCGTTCCACTAACACCTCTTTGCCCAATGTTACCAGTAAATGTACACTGAACCCAGATCTGTTCCACTAACACCTCTTTGCCCCATGTTACCAGTAAATGTACACTGAACCCAGGTCCCTTCCACTAACACCTCTTTGCCCAATGTTACCAGTAAATGTACACTGAACCCGGGTCCGTTCCACTAACACCTCTTTGCCCAATGTTACCAGTCAATGTACACTGAACCCGGGTCCGTTCCACTAACACCTCTTTGCCCAATGTTACCAGTCAATGTACACTGAACCCAGATCTGTTCCACTAACACCTCTTTGCCCAATATTACATTTTAAGTACTAGTTGTTCTTCCTATTTACAGATAAAACCATGAAGGAGCTGCTGGCATGGGTAGTGGTAGGAGTTCTGGTATCCAGCACAGCTGGTCAAGGTGAGATGATTTATGTTGTGAGTGGTTTTTTTTCAGGTGATGGGTCTCGTGGAGACTTCTCACAACAATTGTGGAAAACGGGAACAAAAAATCAGGGGTGAAGTCAACTCTTTTTGGGAAAACGCATGATTTTAAAGAAATGTTTTAAGGGGATAATGCCTATATTGTGGCCTTTGCTATATAGGGTGAAAAAGCCCTGCTTGAAAGTTATTTCCAACAGCCGGAGGTTAATTTTCTTTTTTCACGTGAGTGATGTGGTTAAGGGTGTACAGGCTGCATTGTGAAGTTAAGCAAAGACTTCTATTGTTAATACCTTTATGGGTGACCTTTAAAAAGTATTTAAAAGTATATAATTTTGTTGTTTTATTTTAACTTCCTTTCAAATTATCAATTGCTGATTAACCTAACTCAGTCTGAGTTAGGTCCCCTTATCAGTTTTTGTCCTTAAGATGGGTCACAGAAAACTTAACCCTAGGTCTCTAGTATGACCAGATAAGGCGCATACATGCATAATTAACGCATGGAAATTCTTAAGATACGCACGGAAAAGAAAATCAGGGTGAAAATTTACGCACACAATTTAAAATGTCTGTGTACACATGGAAATAAAAACTACCATGATATCTGGGTGTAAAAGGTGTGAATATGTAGAATTCATTATTTTATATATTTTATTATCTTCTTGAAACATCTGCTACATTATTTTTTATTTCAGATTACTCCATTGTATTAAAGTGAATTTCTGACTGAAATAGCAATGCCAAAGCAATAAGAGCAGCGTTTTTTTTTGCCTCATTTTCATGCCGATATTCGGTACCATTCACAAAGCCAAAAAGTATACTTTTTTCACAAGTTTTGGCCGAAAATTCACAAATGGAAAAGTGGATAAAAAAAAATGAAATCTTAATTAATTTTGTGAATTTTGTTTACACAGGATAAAATTTAAGTAGTAGTTTTATGTCTACACCGCTTTGAAAGGTTACTCGATTTTAACAGGACTCATGTCACGTTTTATCGATATTTTCGTGAACCAGTCGGGTAGTGTAACATGTGCTCACCGGGGTCACTGTAAACGCTCATTGGGTTATAAACTGTATTGAATCAATCGTTTGAAGGATTTTTAAAGTGTAAACACTGCAGATTATTTTCTTCGTGTTTTTTTTTTTTAAGTAATCACAATTCATTTTTCACGAAACTCTCAGTACTACGTGAATTTTTTTTTTATAAAAAAGACAAGCTTATCTTACAGGAGTCATCGTTTCAAACAGGCAATTTTAAGCGAGAAAATAGTAAGTGAAGCCCCCGAAGATAATTTGTGCTGCAGTTCAACAGTTTCAACTTTAGTGTCTTCACAAGTAGACTGCAAGTTAGTCAGATTTACATCCTGATAGTGGTGACAAAAATAACATCGTTGAAACCCCTGTTTTTGTCCCTAAATGAGCCTTTTACATCTCAATCATGTGACATTTCTATTGACTCTTGTGTCTGACTAAGTGAAACCATTGGACTTTTGCTAATTTAAAGAATAATTGACAATATCAAATCTGCAAAAGAGAGAAATTTATCTGGAATGTTTCATGGTAAGGTTTCATGAATGTAAAGATCACACTGTAATATCATGTGTTTGTACTTTAAGTGTGAATAAATACAACAAAATCACTAGTTATTATTTGATACTACATGTACTTTGTATTTCCCTCTTTTCACAATTTTGGCATTTTACGACGCATTTTCACAATTTCACAGAAAAGGGCATATTCTCAAATCACAAAAAAAAAACTGCATATTTATAGTTACTCTTTAGCGGTCTTGTATACATATGTCACCTGATGGCGGGACCCCCATTTTGCATATCCAGACCTGAAAAAGACTGTCTACATGAAGCATCTAGCAAACCCCCCCCCCCTCCAGTTTCAGCCCAGTTGTAAAATACAATAATGTCTTTGTTACATGTACAGTTTTTAGTATTTGTTACTGTACAGCTACACAAATGAGGTAACTGAAAATGTAACTGAACTTGTGTAACTAACAGGGCTTTCATTAACTTTTCAAAACTGGAAGTTTGAACTTCCTGGCCTCTGATTGGAAGTTTTGCTATTAATATTTGGAAGTTTTGACAGTAAGTATTTATTTCGACAGAGTTATGCCCCTTTTTCACATATATTTTTAGCCGGATTTTTCAATAAAAAATCTCGGCATATAGATTAGCGAAAACCGGTCGGTTGGGCGGGCAGTTGATCAGGCGGGGGTTTGCGATGTCGTTAACAATTTGCATTAAAGTTTCGTATTCCTGTCATATTTTCAGAAGTTCTTGGTCAGTCTTCATAAAACTTTACAGAAATGTTCCTTGGATGGTCCTCTACCAAACCTGTGAAAATGGTTCCACTTCACTGCACAAGATGGCCGCCAGAGCTAAACATAGAATCAT
This sequence comes from Congeria kusceri, assembly GCA_027627225.1. NCBI lineage: Eukaryota > Metazoa > Mollusca > Bivalvia > Myida > Dreissenidae > Congeria > Congeria kusceri. The sequence continues at coordinate 12,851,656 of CM051038.1, forward strand.
GTCTGAACGTCATTTTCTTCCAAACCTATGGCTAGATTTTCAAATAATTTTACACAAATGTTCGTTTAGTGTTCCTCTACCAAACTTATTCAATTGGTTCCGCCTCACTGCACAAAATGGCAACTAGAGCTAAAAATAGAATTTGTATTAAAGTTTTGTATTTCTGTAATATTTTCAAGTTTTTGGTCAATCTTCATGAAACTTTACAGAAATGTTCCTTGGATGGCCCTCTACCAAACCTGTGAAAATGGTTCCGCCTCACTGCACAAAATGGCCACTTGAGCTAAAAATATAATAAAGTTTTCGTATTCCTGTCATATTTTCTAAAGTTCTTGATCAATCTTGATGAAACTTTACATTCTACCAAACTTATTCAAATGGTTCTGCAACACTGCACAAAATGGCCACTAGAGCTAAAAATAGAATTTGCGTTAAAGTTTTGTTTTCCTGTCATATTTTCAAAAGTTCTTGATCAATCTTCATGAAACTTTATTGAAATGTTCCTTGGATGGTCCTCTACCAAACCTGTGAAAATGGTTCCGCTTCACTGCACAATATGGCTGCCAGATCTAAAAATAGAAATATGTCTAAACGCCAATTTCTTCTAAACCTATGGCTAGATTTTTAAATAATTATGCCCCCCTTCGAAGAAGTGGGGTTATCTTGCTTTGCACCTGTCCGTCCGTCGGTCGGTCCGTAGACCATTTCGTTTCCGCACGATATCTTGAGAAAGCTTTGACCTTCGATCATGAAAGTTGGTACGCTGGTTACTTGGGTGGAAAGGAAGAACCCTATTAATTTTGAGGTCAAAGGTCAAGGTCACCGTTGCTAAAAATAGAAAAACGGTTTCCTCTCAATAACTTGAGAACGCATTGAAATATTTTGATGAAACTTTATACATCGATACCTTACATCGAGACCTCGCTTGGGATTGCATATGGGGTGGATGGGGTCAAGGTCACCGTTACTAAAAAGAGAAAAACGGTAGACCATTTCGTTTCCGCACGATATCTTGAGAACGCTTGGACCTACGATCATGAAAGTTGGTACGCTGGTTACTTGGGAGGAAAGGAAGAACCCAATAAATTTTGAGGTCAACAGGTTAAAGGTCAAGGTCACCATTACTAAAAATAGAAAAACAGTTTGCCCTTCATACATATATACCTTATATCGAGACCTTGCTTGGGATTGCATATGGGGTGGGTGGGGTCAAGGTCACCGTTGCTCAAAATAGAAAAACAGTTTCAGCTCAATAACTTGAGAACACATCAAGATATTTTAATGAAACTTTATACATAGATACCTTACATTGAGACCTCACTTAGGATTGCATATGGGGTGGATGGGGTCAAGGTCACCGTTACTAAAAATAGAAAAACGGTTTCCGCTCAATAACTTGAGAACGCATCGAGATATGTGAATGGAACTTCATACATAGATACCTTATATTGAGACCTCGCTTGTGATTGCATATGGGGTGGGTGGGGTCAAGGTCACCGTTACTAAAAATAGAAAAACGGTTTCCGCTCAATAACTTGAGAACGCATTGAGATATTTTAATGAAACTTTATACATAGATACCTTACATCAAAACCACGCTTGGGATTGCAAATGGGGTGGGTTTGGTCAAGGTCAAGGTCACCGTTACTAAAAATAGAAGAACTGTTTCCGCTCAATAACTTGAGAACACATAGAGATATTTTAAAGAAACTACATACATAGATACCTTGTATTCAGACCTCGCTTGGGATTGCATATGGGGTGGGTGGGGTCAAGGTCACCATTACTAAAAATAGTACAACGTTCTCCGCTCAATAACTTAAGAACGCATCGAGATATTTTTATGAAACTTCATACATAGATACCTTATATTCAGACCTCGCTTGGGATTGCATATGGGATGGGTGGGGTCAAGGTCAAGGTCACCGTTACTAAGAATAGAAAAAACGGTTTCAGCACAATAACTGGAGAACGCATCAAGATATGTTAATGAAACTTCATACATATATACCTTATATCGATACCTTGCTTGGAATTGCATATGGGGTGGGTGGGGTCAAGGTCACCGTTGCTCAAAATAGAAAAACAGTTTCAGCTCAATAACTTGAGAACACATCAAGATATTTTAATGAACTTCATACATAGATACCTTATATTGAGACCTCTCTTGGGTTTGCATATCGGGTGGGTGGGGTCAAGGTCACCATTACTAAAAATATAAAAACGGTTTCCGATCAATCACTTGAGAACGCATCGAGATATTTTAATGAAACTTCATACATATATACCATATATCGAAACCTCGCTTGGGATTGCATATTAAAAAAAAATCTTAACAATTGCACATATGCACAACTTGTCTGCAAGTTGGGGGGCATACATGTTTAACACACATTTCTTGTTTCACACCAGTGTTTGTTTAGTGGTCCTCTACCAAATTTATTGAAATGGTTGCGCCTCACTGCACAAGATGGCCGCCAGAGCTAAAAATGGAAATATATCTAAAGGCCAGTAATTTAATGCCATCTCTCTAGTCCACACTTTTTTCCCATTTTATTTTGAGACCAAATTTTTGCCAAGTCTCACCAAACTGCATACATTTTAGATCATCGACATGAAACTTCCATACTTCTTCACCAACATTTACTTGTACATGTACCCCCATCGGCAAAATAAAAAAATCTGGCTTTAATGCAGTTTCCGCATTTTTCTCTTGTCTGGTTAAAGTTTATATTCAAAATTTTTTAACTTCAAAACTACATAAGTTATTCACTTGAAACTTGGAACTAACCTTTGTCATCAACTCTACTGTCAGGGGCAACATTACCCATAACTCTGTTTTGACAGAGTTATGCACACTTTTTACATAAATTTCGTGGTTAAACTTTTTGTTCCAAAAATGTATAAACTATACATGGCTTTCACTTAAAAGTTTTGTATTTTAACAAACTTATGCCCCTTCCACTATCCAAAATATGTACCAAGTGAAATACTTCGAATTGTCTAGCGCGCTGTCCTCTGACAGCTCATGTTCAGTAACCTTGGAATTAAAATTGTTTAAGAAAACTTCAGTGAGGGTTAACAAAATTGTTTGGCTTTAAAATCTTGCCATTAACATTTTTGAAGTTTTTTATTTTACACAATAAAAATATATGTTGTTAGAAAATATTTGTGTTTTTTTTAAATATGAAAATTGTCGCATTAAAGGCATGACAAGAATTCATGTTCATGTAATCTGGTTCTATTCCTATGAATAACTTCATAAGCATGTAATTGCCTAGAGATGACGTGTCATTTGCCCGTGTTATCACATTAAATATACCATTTATTTGTTTAATAGTATGAGATTCTATGAAATTGTCACCCGAAACTGAAACCAATGTCAGATAAGAAAGATTTGTGTCATGTCTTTATATACAGTCATGTATGCACATGTACTTGAAGTATAGTTGAATTGCTATGCCTTGCAGGATGTAGATAATGTGAAGGTTTATTATGACATAATCATTTAATGGGGTATACTCAGACCTAATGATAATGCATTTATGTTTTGAATATGCAATACTTGCCAGATATTAGCATTAAATCTTAATGGTTTCAGTCCCAAATGGTTTGGTTTTAAGAGTTAAGGTAAAAAAAAAAAAAAAAAAAAAACTGGTGAAAGATATATACAGGCTGTTGTACAATTTCATTATTTGGTAAAATTTGTGCTTGACTGAACTAAATTTAAATTGTACTTACAAAATAATATTATGTAGTTTGATCTGAAATGTTTTATTTCAAAAAATAACATACTTGAAACGCCATGTAAGAAGACAAGTATACATGTCTCGATTCTCTATAAACATTTTATTATTAAGGCCATTCCGATTTAAATCTATGTTTAGTGTCCTCGGGCTGGTAGGTTTTCAGATGCCTGGACGAAAAAACGAACAATTTTGACAATGTGAAAAATCATGTTGGAAAGCGTAAAAAACATTGGAAAAACAAAAACAAAAAACTTCCAGGTGTTTGTACCAATATTGTAAAAAAAAAAGTGTGCAAACAACTACAAGTCAGCTTAAACAGTGAAAATACTGTGTTAAAGAAGGTTCCCAATATGAAGATGATATGTAACAGTTTTGCAAGTAAGCAAATTGATTTAACTTGTACAACTGCCATGAATAAGTTGTGGAAGAAAAATGGGTTTTATCGACTCGTCCGTTTTTTCCTGCCTGGTTGGTAGATTTTGAAAAATCATTGGGATGCTAAACATAGAATCATATTTGTATGGCCTAATCATTATTGAAAATATATTAAATCAGTAGAAGGTACCTCACCTGTAGACAATAGGATTGATGATGAGCAGCCAATATGATTCACTGGAACTCTTAATCACTTTTGTGAATAGCTGATAGTTCCCTCATACCATAGTCCTTACTGAATGGCTCACCTATTCTTTGACAGTTAGCGTCAGTTGTGTACAGTGGGCATGTGGTATTTCTTCAGGAACACACCTGGCTTAGTGCATTCAGTATCTATAGTAACCCAAGATTGGTTTGATGAGTTTAACTGTGTGCTGTTCAACAGTTGTATGCCAGTCAAAGAAATAAAGGGTTTGGGATTAAGCCAGGGTTTGGTATTTCAGTGTAGTGGGTACTAAATCTTGACCTTTGGCCAAACTGTTGGGTTCATTACACCTACTTGTATGTTAAAATTAATTTTCATGACTGACATGCCTTCTTACTCGCATTCTAATATTGTTACCTGAGTTGGTTCACCTTGTTTTACTTTTTATGTTAGTCTGTACTAACCGTTTTACATCTGCATTATACAGGTTAAAATCACATCAAAACATTTTGTACTTGTTGTTTTGGACATAAAACAATCTGATAAGGCATAAAAAAATCTGTTTTGGACAATAGTCTCATACAAGTCAAATATTAATAATATGTAGTTGATGTTGTTTTGGACATTGGTCACATACAAGTCAATCAGCTTATACTAAAACTGTGCCCATATTGCTTAGCATAATATATTCATCTTTGCTTCATTCATAGTATATGTAGGTGTCTGAATGATATTTCATCCCCCCCCCCCCCCCCGACCCACTGTGCACAGTGAGTGATGAATGGGATATCTTGGGTTACTTCATAACTTCAGCTGTCATTTTGGGTCAACAAGAAAAAAAAAGTTGTATTGCTGTTTATTAAATAGAGACATGTATTTCCCTTTATACATGTACATCAGTGTTTTTTATGACCAATTTGGGGCCGAAATTTGGCCCCATTCCCTTCTTAATTAGCATATATTTTCCCCCTATATTTACCTTAGAATTCTCCTCAAAATGTTTGCTTTATTAAAAAAAAATGACCAAAATGGGACTAAAATTTGCTAAGGTTTCATAAACAATCCCAGCAATTTTTCATCAAACCAAGTAAGACTAAGAGCTTAATCTAAGTTATTATTTGTAGCAAAACAATTCATGAATGTTTTATAACAAAATAGAATATAAACACGTAATAATGCTTTTCTAGTAATAATAGTCCCCTTTTGTCGTAAAATTCTCCAATTGAAGGGCCCCACCACCTTTCGGTCAAAGCTGAAAAAACACACTGTGTATGATTGTGAATGTACAAGAGGAAATATGAAGTAATTTTTCCCTAGACGTCTTATTGAGATATCACAGCCTTGATGACTCTTCTTGCATTATTTATATCATGCATCAGTTTGATTGAGTCTTGACTGATGTTTCACTTCCCCAATGCAATTTTATATGGTGTCGCTGTGAGTTTTTAGGATTTTATGTACTGTATACAATTATGCATTTTCATATTACTGGTATGGATGTTCACCATAATGGCCATTGTCAGTCATTTGCAAAATAAATGAGTGTTTTATGCGATCATAACACCTCAACTTTGGATATCAGGAGTTAACCTGTTTTACTCTGGAGATCATGTGGTAAAGCTTTTGTTTTAATTAATCTGTTTGCAATTTCTGGGAAAAAGTATAAAATGTCAGTGCCAAAAGCCAGCATGTTAAAAAACTGAATGACAGTTTGTGTAACATACAGTAAGTTCATGATTTCTGACATCGAATCAAAGTCAACGGCGCATGGTTAAGGAAAGAACAATGATAAATACTTACTGATGTTTAGATCTTTAGAATGTCCAAATCTTGTTTTACAGTCAGTGAACAAGTCTCAAATCCCTGTGTGGAGGCAAAGTCCTGTGGACAGTGCATCGCAATCTCCCCAAAGTGCGGCTGGTGCTCTGATACGAACTACGATAAGACGTACAAGGACCGTTGCGACCTTCTGACCAACTTCGAGGTTGAGGGCTGCTCAAAGGCAAACGTCTCAAACCCGGAGAATAAGTTGTTGTTTTTGACGGTATGTTTCTTTCTGGTGTTTAGTGATTAAAATGTGGCGCGTCGTGAGAAAACCGGTCTTAATGCATGTTCGTAAAGTGTCGTCCCGGACAAGCCTGTGCAGTCAGCACAGGCTAATCCGGGAGGCACTTTCCGCTTTTATGGTATTGTTCTGTTTCAAGGAGGTCTCTTCTAACCATAAACCCACTGTAGGCGGAAAGTGCCGTCCCGGATTAGCCTGTGCAGACTGCACAGGCTAATCGGGGACGACACTTAACGCACATGCATTAAGTCCGGTTTTCCCACGACACGCCACAAATAAGGTTTTGACTTCCACTTGCTCTGTTAGACAAGGGCGTGTATTCACCAGCCCATTTTTAGACTTAAGACTTCAAAAATAAAGAATATTCTTAAAACTAGTTTGTTCTAAAAAGGCCATTAATTTGAATCTTTCTGGGTATTCACTAACACTAATTATAGCATTTTTTATTTAGAACCATCTCTTAATGACATAAGTGACATTGGTACCAGCATATTTGCAAACGCACACTGATTTTTTCTTGAGTCTAAGTCTATTCTTTATTTTTAAGTCTAAGAATTGGTTGGTGAATACGGGCCCAGCTCTTTCAGTTGCCCCCATTGATAATAAGTGCCCAACTGTTTCAAGGTACAGAAAAAAATAACTTTTACGATTTGTTTCTGTTCATTTGTATATAAAAGCTCATAATAAATAACTGCATTTATTGGCCCTATATCGAAAATCAAGAAAGCTTTAGTGAAGTTCACTTGAGCCCCCAAAAATATATTGAGTGTTTCGGGCAATGTCTCAAAGAAGTTATGTAGGGTCAGGATTGATTTTTTTTTTAACTTTTGGTTTTAAAGACACATTTTGGTTAAAAAAACAATGAACATTTTCTTAAAACTGATGAATATGGATTTCATGGAAAACAATCATCGCTAAAAACTGTAAGGTCGGAGGGGGGCGGGGGTGATTGGGCCTTATCCACTGCAGACTTAAAAATGTAACTTGTCCATGTCAATTTCAATCTGTCACAGGCATTCTGGCACCTTTTATTGATGTTTGTTTGTTATAAGAAAATATAAATCTGCAGAACTTAAAATTTGACATTTGCATTATATGCTATTATACCTGTTTGTATGTTTATACATACGGAATAATATTTGTTCTAATAAAATACATTTAAAAAATACAGTTTATACATGTACTGCGTTTGCTTGACTACATATACAAACATTGCTGTTAAATTTCAGTTTTAGTTTCTCAGGTTGTTAAAGGCTTGTTACAGATTTCTCAGGTTGCTAAAGGCATGTTACAGATTTCTCAGGTTGTTAACGGCATCTTACAGTTTTATGAAATGCCAAGAGAAAACCAACTTTATTTTTGAAGTGTTGCTGATATGTCTGTTTCAGAACAACCCTGTGCAAGATGGTTCAGGGGAGGGGGACGCCATTCAAATCCAGCCGCAGTCTGTGAACATTAAAATCCGGCCAAGTAAGTCTTTTACAAGACAGTGTTTTTTCTCACCTTTGGGGGAAAGGTGGCAGGGCCCTTCAGATGGGGGAATTTTACCCCTAAAGGGGATTTTTTTGGGGGGGGGAAATACTTTATTGCATGTTAATATTCTTCTTAGTTATAAAACATAAATGAATTGTTTTGTCACAAATTATAACTTAGATTATGCACCAATTCGGTTGAATGAAACATTTCTGGGATTGTTCTCAAAAATTCCTCTGTCAGTTTTTGTCCGATTTTGGTATTTTTTTTTTTTAAATAAAGCTTATATTTTGAGGGAAATTTTAAGGTTAATATAGGGGAAAAATATATACTTTTTAAGCAGGGGAATGGGGCCGAATTTCGGCCCCAAATTGGCCCTAAAAAGCAAGAGTCGCAATGATGTTAACAGTCATCGTAACATTTCCCTTTTGTTTAGCGTTTGAATGATCATCCTAAAAAGACAACAACTACTGGTTCTACCCAGGAAACAGACTCTACAGACAGACTTACAACAAAAATATTCAATATTGTAAATAGTGAAGCCCAGAGACAAGATCAAAGTCAGAAGTTATCTATTGTTAAAGTTATAAGACATCACAATAAACACATATTGTTTAATTTTTTTCCTGCCAAATAGCCAAATATTTATTTATTAAGATCACAGGAGGGGAGACAGAATATTTTATTTTAAGCCTTACAAATCCTGATGTTTCTACTTAACTGCACAACAATTTCTGCTTTGTGTTTATTCCGTCTTTCACTGCAGAATTGATGTCACATTTTGGATCCCTCAGTCAAGTCTTGATCGTGAATTTAAATTGAATCTATATGAGGCGCGTCATTGGAAAACCGGCCTTAATGCATGTGAGTAAAGTGTCGTCCCGTATTAGCCTGTGTCCACACAGGCTAATCCGGGACGGCACTTTCCGCTTTTATGGTATTTTCTGTTTCAAGAAAGTCTCTTCTAAACATAAATCCACTGTAGGCGGAAAGTGCCATCCTGGATTAGCCTGTGCGGACTGCACAGGCTAATCCGGGACGACACTTAACGCATGCATTAAGTCCAGTTTTCCCACGACGCACCTCATATTATCTTGCGGTCCTTTTCCTCAATATCTGACCCATTCCCAATTGCAAAATATAGCAATTCTTCCCAATTCTTACGACAGTCTTCCTATTTCTAGTTAAAAGAGCAAGAACAATACTTAATAAAATAAAGTTCTAAAAACAATGACTTAAGCTGGGATTTCAGAAGATTTTGAAAACCAGGAGTCAAATGACCACTGGCTTAACATTTCGAGGAGTCAGAATGAACATTTCAGGGGTCAGAATACTGAAGTCACAGGAATTTTGGTTCTGCATATTTGTTTGATGTGCTTCAAATTGTAATTTTTGTAATTAAGGTTATGTGCTTAAATTTTTTTTTTTTAAATCATCATCAGTATAATATAAAGTATTATTTCCTAGTGCTTTAGGGTTGGCAAATGAACAGCAATTGCATCAAAATGATGCAAGTCAGATAATTTGCTAGAGTCAGAAATGTGTAAATTGCAATTTACTTGCATCAAAAAGCTGGATTCTGCATCAACTGAAATCACTTAAGTCTAAAGAAATAGATACCCTGTAAGATACTAAGTCAAATCAAATCAGTTGAAATATGTGATGTCTATTTACTCAAGTAGACACATTTCCGCAATACATTTTTCCCAAGAATGTCAGCACAAGGCCTGACTTGCACTGTATTTTGTCCCACACTTTCTCCAACAGATAATCCCGAGAAGATCACGGTGACCTTCCGTCTTGCGGAGAACTACCCAGTGGACCTATACTATCTTATGGACCTTTCCAACTCCATGAAGGACGATAAGGAAAAACTGGCCTCTCTTGGAAATAAAATCGGTATGGGTTTTAGGACAAAGAAAATCTAGCCTAATTAATAACCCTAAGAGTCCAATAGAAACATATTTCAAGGGAATAAATTTGCAGTAAATTTAACGACTCATTGATGCATACAGGCATAGTTGCAGTAAAAAATATGCCATTTGCCATTGTTCCCAAATTGGTAGCACTTTTAGACGCAAAGTTGACAAACTGTTATTGTATTTCAAAAAAAAGAGAAATAAATTGGTCTTTAAGTAAGTTAATTGGTGTTAAGTCATATTTATTATGATGTTAATCACTCTTTTTATTTGCCTGTTAGTTACGATGAAAATAACCCTTGATGATGTTTTGGTTTCGTTTTTTCAGCTGCTGAAATGGTGAACATCACCAAGAATTTCCGTCTGGGTTTTGGCTCCTTCGTCGACAAAGTGGTGATGCCATACGTGTCAACGGTTCCGTCCAAGTAAATAGAGGATATTTGTTTGTTTTCGGCGTGATAACGTGTTATATCATCACAAGATAGGGAGACAAGTAATATTTTCAAGAGCGCTTGCATGAGTGAAAATATGTAAATTGTCTCCCTTTCCGGTGATAATATTAAGCGTTATCACACCGAAAGCAAACACATTTTCTTTTTATTTTATGCCTTTTAAACGTTTTATTACATTTTATTATTAAATATTGTGGGAATCATTTACTGTATTAAATCCAGAACAAACAAAAAATTTGAGATATAATATGTTACTGATATTTTTCTTTATCTCACTACTTAGCATAAAATAAATTGATTTTCGAATGCAATACGCAGACTATGATTGTGGTGTTATAATTGGTAATTAACTGAAGATGTCACATTGAACCTCTGCAGAAAGATAATGGCTTTGTGTAAATCACGGATTTCAATTGAAGCAGAATCCTGCTTTTTGATGCAAGCAAATTGCAATTTAGCAAGTATTGATTCGGGCAAAAGATTTGCCTTGCATCATTTCGATGAACTTGCTTTTCATTAGCCAACTTCAAAAGCGCAAGAAAATTATATTTCTATAATACTTATTGCGTTTAAGCAAAGGTATTTACCTTTATTAACACAAATAAAAAAAACATTTACAAAAAACATGTATTCAAAAAATAAATTCCTGTGACCTCTGTATTTTGACCATAGAATTTTTTACTTTGACCCCTGATATTTTCAAGCCAGGGGTTATTTGACTTCTGGTTTCCAAAATCTACTGAAATCCGTATTCGAACCAATCATAGTTTGTGGATACCATATTATGAATTGTAGAGTTATTAACGCATTATTTTTTATTAAGATTGTTTTTAAGTATGATTTGGGATGACACTATGCACATGCATTAAGCCTGGTTTTCCCACGACATGCCTCATGTGTTTCCTCTTCAGGCTGAATGAACCCTGTGCCGGCTGTGAGCCCCCGTACAGTTACAAAAATCAGCTGAAACTCGACAAAAACACAAGTCTGTTTGAGGTAGGTGAAGCATTCTTTGAAATTAGCTGTTTTCCGGGACAACCAAAACATTGCTTGGACAACCAGTATTAGCTTTTTTAGTTGTCCGATGGACAACAAATTATTGGAATGATGGATAATGTGTTTATTTTTTTTCTGCACTGAAAAACATACATTCAGTCTTTAGTGCAAAATATACTTTTAGCACGGGCAGTAAAAACTTAATTTGTACTCTTTAAATTGTACTCTTCCCATGAATAAATTGTGTTTATAATTTAAAAAAAGCTTCATCATTAGTGAGAAAATCTCAGAAATATAAACAAGATTCATGTACAAACAAAAGAAACAACAGGACACATTTAATGTTTAGACAACCAAATGTTACAAAAGGACATCCATAAATAAAACCTAAGTTTGAAGACTGTTGAAGTGTTTGAATAAAAACATGGGTATTTTCTCCTGATTGAAATAATAAGAACACAAGGGAAACAAAATAAACAAAATCATATAAAAGTTATAAAAGACACTGGGTTTGGAAGATTAGTGCTAAGATATAAGCCCCAAAAATGTGATTTTTTTTTTTAGCTCATCTGAGCACAAAGTGCTCGGTGAGCTATTGGTATAGGGGACCTCTCCTGCGTCGTCAGTCATCTGTCGTCCGTCTGCCATCAGTTTTTATCCAATCTTAACCAAACATGCACTGTTTGTGTATGACCATAAAATCTCGGATGAGATTGGTATTCGGTCAGATCGCACCAGTAACACTACAGTTATTGCCCCTTTTTCATGCAAGAAAAGTGCAAAATTGCCCTTTGTTTGTGAAAAAAATATGCATTAATGGACATTATTCAAGAAAGAGACTTCATTTTTCATCCAATCTTCACCAATCTTGCACAGTTTGTCTATGACCATAAGATTAAAAGTGAAGTCGAATATAAGCAAAATCGGGCCAGAAACACCAGAGTTATTGCCCTTTGTTTGTGAAAAAAATATACAAAAATGGACATTATTCAGGATAGAGAGTTCATTTTTCATCCAATCTTCACCAATCGTGCACAGTTTGTCTATGAACGTAAGACTACAGGTGAAGTGGAATATAAGCATGATCAGGCCAGAAACACCGGAGTTATTGCCCCTTGTATTTGGAAAAAAACATCAACAAGTTATCAATGATTGGCTTGCACACACGATTTTTTATTCAATGTTGACCAAACTTACTCAGTTTGTGTATGACCATAAAAATTGATTGATAAAATTTGATTTCCAACAGTTGCAAAGATTGCATGCAGTTATTTGCACATGCAACATTGATGTCTTCAGAGCCTGCATTAACATTATTTATCATCATTGGACAGAATATTATCAAAGAAAAAGCAAAACTTGACCTTATAGCACAGCCATCGCAATTATCGCATTGCATTTAGTTCTCTCAAACTGTCTGCGAAAAAGACATCAAAATCTACTGTTTCTGCATTTTCCAGAATTGCCACTGACTTAATTAAAAAGAGTCAGGTAAGAATATAGAGAAAAATGATTTGAGAACCATTAGCAAAAACACCCCACCTCCAGTACCCAACTCGTACTTTAGTTAGCCCATTGCACTAACCGATATTTTTAAATCAAATTGATCCTATGCCCCTTAGCGTATAGTTCATATACCTTAAGTTTCAAACTTGTCACAACAGTATGGTCTTCATCTGTACCAGTTCTCAGGCGAGTGCTTTGGGCCATCATGGCCCTCTTTGTTTATAAACTACCGTACAGAAAATATGACTCATTTTAAGATATTTTCAGAACATTTAGTAGCCAATGGTTATTTAGAAAGCACTGATATCGATTTTGAATTATCTGTTCCATTTTGCAATTTGCATTCTAGGAATATGTGAAGAAAGCCCGCGTGTCTGGTAATCTGGATGCTCCAGAGGGTGGTTTTGATGCAATCATGCAGGCAGTTCAGTGCAAGGTATGTGGCTGAGAACGTGCTTTTTGTTTCGCCTTAAAAGGCAACATACAGGGGTTACTTTTGGCGACGTCGGCGGCGGTGGCGTCCCCTTCAGTTTGCGCAGACAATAACTTGAAAAGTTTTTGTGCTATTATTATGAAACTTCAGGGATGTGTTAGTAGACGTAAAAGGAAGGTTAAGTTTGATTTTCGGCATAATTGCTCTTATCGTACTTGAGTTATGCCACTTTTAAACAAAATTGTTCAATTAAGGCTTGTGCAGACAATTAATTGAGAACCTTTGTGCATTCATTATGAAACTTTACGGAAGTGTTAGAAGGTATAAAAGGAAGGTCATGTTCGGGTTTTGGTGTAATTGCTCTTAACATACTTAAGTTATGCCCCGGCAGGCGACATATCTGACTAGCGGAGTTTTAGTTGGGGCCTGTTCTTTTTGTGACATTTGACGGCAGTAAATAGTTGATGGTGAAAATAGAAAGGAAAGTAATTTGAAGACACAAATTAACCATATCATTATCATTAAAGGTGTATTGGCAGCATTTTACAAAAAGAACTTATTCAGTATAATTATTAGGGGTTGCAAAATCTGATGTTGCCCTAATTGTTCATTTTTGACAAATGCTGTTTTCCACGTGTCCATACAGTAATTATATAGTAAAAACTGGCAAATTTGCTCCTTCCCATACATGTCTGGGACAATTAGGGCAATACAGACAATTGATTTCGCCACATTTATATGTATATTATTCCTTGGTAATATAAATGGAATATGAAATTTTGTACTTTGTTGACATATTAACAGCTAACAAATGTAAAAAGTGGATTTTTGTGTTTCCCATACTTAAATATTGTCAAGGTAGTTATGTATTTACTTTTGATTTGTTTATTTAACCTTTGTTACATACATGTATTATCTATACAGAATGATATTGGTTGGAGAGAAGTTTCCCGTAAACTTTTACTTTTCTCTACTGATGCCAGCTTTCATTTTGCTGGAGATGGAAAGGTTTGTTAAAATAAAAAAAAATGAGTGCTGTCTCTGTATGTTTTTTTTCCCCAGAACGCATCATAACCCATAATGAATTATTAACCAGAATGCATTAGTACCCAGAATGCATCGGCACACACAGTGCATCAGTTCACAGAATTCATTAGCACCCAGAAAATGCATCAGTGCCCAGACTGTGGTGGCACCCAGAATGCATCAGTGCCCAGAATGCATCTGTGATCAAAATGCATCACTACCTCAAAATGAATAAAAGATCTTTAACTAATAGCCAGAATGCAAATTAATCTGGAATGCCTATATATTAAAACTGTCTGATTGTGCACTACTAATCAAACCAAACACAAGAAAAAATTGCAACAGATGTATCTTTCTGTGTTCTAACATATAATATTCAAAGCATGTCCTACATGATCTAAAAACAACTGTTGTTGATATGATATGGACGCCTTGTGAATGTACGTCAAATGTTTTGTAGAAGAACAATAAATTAAACTAGAAAAATTCACTACTGCAAGTTACAAAATAACTTCAAGCAGGATGTTAAGGAAAAGTCGAGGCAATAATATATAAACTGACAGTGTTATAGGTAAATATATGACTGTTTGGAATTCAGTTATGTTGAAAATTTAAAGGGGTTGTACTCATTTATTAATGACTGGGCAATTTTATAAACAATGTTCAAGAATCTTCAAAATGTCCAAATGTACAAAAACTTTTAAATCTCCGAATATATTAAAATGGTGGACATGACCATAATCAAGAACAGTTGGTTTTCTTTGTATCATGAAATCCTTTGAAACAGAACTGGCAGCCTCCTGCTTGTATATTTTCCACACTCACAGAATTTTTCTTGCAGCCATTAAGTCTAAGTAAGGACATGGCAACTTCTGTCATTATATAGGTTGCATGAGCATGTTCTATTTATAGTACTTGGTTGCTATGGTTACAGAACCAGATCGGTTGGCGAGATCAGTCACGTAAGATGCTTCTTTTCTCGACCGACGCTGGATTTCATTTTGCGGGCGACGGAAAGGTATTGTTATAAAGAAAATAAAGAATCTAGTTCTAAATCTTAATTACTACATGGAAACCTCAATTGTTAGCTCTCAGGTATGATAAGTTCCTTAAAGTTGTTAAAATAAGCGCTATTAAACAAATGTTTTAAACTTACAGATTTGTGATTGTATAAAACTAAAAAAATTGAATAAGCACATTTTCAGTGATTTACTCAGTTAAGAAAATAAGTAAAACGTCTAAAAATAAATATGGTCGGATGCGCCAAGTAGAGAAGTGGTTGTTATGTATAACATTTTATTATTGATGTGGAATACAAGTATAAAAATGGACCTTGTTCGGAAATCTGCATGCTTCTTCTAAAAAATGCTTTACAAAATTGATGGCATTTACTTTGCATGTAAGTGCATTGTGAAAAACTATGTTAATTTGAATGTATTTACTTTATTAACTCCATGAACATCCCTTTATATGTGTGTTTATTTGAAAAAAGTAATTTCAATCATTCAGTTCCTCAATTGTGTGGTATAATTTCAAATTTCATGATTTTCATATAGGAACTTAAAAAGAATAATAACTAGTCGGAATTAACCGTATAAGCCAGAACATTTTGTGATCACTTATTTTATAATGTTTAAGTGTTAATATTTAATAAGAAGGGATACAATTTGAACTGTGTTATCTTTTTTCAGATGTAACATACACTATTTTTAATCAGTCAGTCGTCCAATATTTAATTTACGTAATTATTTATAGAATATTGTTTTTTACACAAATGTTATAACAGTAATATTGTTAAAGCCGCAGTCCGTATAATATAATTCAATACATCTTAAATTTGCATTAGTTCTAATGAACGTTAATGACGTTTATTCGACTGAAAACTGTTCCTTATTTACGAAAGGCATTTTATAATGTCTGTGCTTGAAAACGGTTGGTACGAACGGATTATACACTAATGTACATGCTGATTTACTCCAGAGTCATCTCCAGCTATCGCATACTGATAACTAAATGATAAAAAGTTACTAAAACGTTATTATTTTACCGATTTCAAAGCAGTTTTTTTGTATTTTGATGTCCATTAGAAACGATTTAGCGAAAGTTTTATTTTTATTAACATATTTCTGGACTGCTTTAAGCAATTCCCTGTCATCAGGTGATCCTTAATTGTCAAATTTGTGTATCAGTTGTCTTTTTAATAAGTCTGTTAAAGTTACAAAATTACTTGATACCAAATAAAGAAATGCAAAAATCACAAGGGAAACCATTCAATATTTAACACATCGTTTATTAGTCTTGTGAAGCCAAAATAATGTAGCTGCTCAGGCTATGTTCATATTTTCATAATTGGTATTTTTTATTGTACAGTTGAAAAATGTTTTGCAATTATAAAGTTATATGAATTTTTAGCAAGGATTCTTTGTAACTTTTCAATCAAAATGTCTGATAATTAGCCTTATTTTTGCCATTATTTATGTTGTAAATTCGTGTATACTACTTTGAATTGTTGGTGTTTCTTCAAGGATTTTGTATAATTTCTTCGGACATTGCAGCTCGGTGGTATTGTGAAGCCGAATGACGGCTATTGTCACCTGGATAACTCGGGACTGTACACAGAGGCAGAAAACCAGGTATGAACATGGTAGCAGGTAGCCATATTATTGTATTTGTTACTAGTGGAAGTTTTCAGTGAAGCAATTGTTTTTAATCTATATTGGTTCTTGCAGGATGACCTTTGAAAAGTAGATCATTAGCAGTGTATGTATCTTTGGCTTATGTTTTTTGTTATGTGCTTTGATTGGAAGAATAAGATGATTGTTAAGATCAGTAGTAGAAAATGAATATTTTGGACAGTCATGAAGCACAGTATTTTCTTAGGGGATATATTGTTATTCCCCCACGTTTAAAAAAAGTAGGGGCTATATATGAATTGAGCGTGTTGGTCTGTACGTAAGTATGTCCGTCCATATTTCGTTTCCGCTTCATAACTTCTGATTGAAGTTATTATTCCAAATGGCTAGATGTAGTATCGGATACATGATGCATGCATGTGAACATGTCCTGTGGTCTAAGTTAAATGGCTAACGAATTCTTGCAGGACTACCCGTCTGTGAGCCAGATCTCCACGAAGATCCGCGAGAAGAGCATCAACGTGATATTTGCGGTGACCGAGGACCAGCTGACAGTGTACGAGAAGCTCAGCAAGTACATTGAGGGCTCCGAGGCTGCGAAACTGGAAACTGACTCCTCCAACATCGTACAGGTCATCAAGAACAACTACCAGGTAACGGAGAAAGCGCCGCTGAAGTACATGTTAAATGTATGTAGGTGAGCAAAGTTTGAAAGGGGCCTAATGAAAGTCAGCTTTTGTTGGTCATCATCAATGTAGGTATTGTAGCTGAATACCTTTAGCCGTATGTTCAAATTTGTAGCATTTTGCTAATAGGCAAATAGCAGCTTGAGTCCTGGCACAAATGTTTGTGTAGCACATTGCTTCAGAAAAAGTATTACAGAATTTCATGTATGGATCTAAGAATTCAGGTCTCATTTGTTGTTTCAGAGAATTACCTCGAAGGTAGAGATGAACACACAGTTTGCTGAGAACATCACTGTAAAGTTCATGAGCAGCTGTAAAACTGGGTACGTACATGTCAAATATGATCATTGAAAGGTTAAATTATGTGTAAATATAACAACCGCCTTACATTTATATTGATTACTGATACTGGTGCTGTTTTGTGATCCTGAAGTCCTGTGGTGGTTTATAATCACGGCCCTCTCTCTGTTTTGGGGGGATGCCACCCGCACCCTTCAGATGGGGAATTTTGGCATCATTTTTTTAATGACGGGGAATGTATAAATTCTATAATAATGCTTTCAGTAGTCTGTTTCATTTAATAAAACATTCTAGTCATAAATACACTGTAACTCCATTATATCGCGATTCACGGGGTCCACAGATCGCGATCGCGATATATCCGGATCGCGATATAACTTGCCAGGCCATTCAGTAGATATAAATGTATACACTAGCCTGTTTTTCCCCGATCTCAAACATAAATGTAATTAAGTAAATAACTCGCCCTTTTCAATGTAGTTAACATCCATTATCTATTAAATTCATATATAAAATATTCCATTTGTATATGAAAATATAAATATAATATTATTCCTTTAATTCTGTTGAATAAATTTCAAATCGCGTATAAAAATATAAGTCTGAAACGCCTATCCGAGTTTCACTATTTACGTGAAGTAAACAAATTCTATTAACAATTACAACACTCATGTATTTTGTGTAAACTCTTTGTTCTGTTTGAAAAAGCGCACGAAAAATTGCTGACAGTCATGTACAACCTCACGTTGTCCGCATGGAAAGTGTGGGTGTATTGATCGCCATATAAAAACTTTGTAGCGCAGAGAACATTGTGATCTTTACTTTTGTATAAAAGTTTCGTAGCACACAGCAACAAAATTAGGTGCCTACATCACGAACGATAGGCGGTTAGCATTTCTCCTGAAACAAAAAAGAAACAGATAAGCCGTATCAATTACGCTATTGTCATTCAGATAGCTCAGTATTGATTTATGACATACAGTTACTGTATACACCCTCCACGTGGACTGCGTGTAATTCGGGTGCTAAATAGAGCGACAGCAGTGAAAGGACGTTGTCATGGGTGGCACGCGCGCTGTAAGCTGATGTCAAACTGTTACACTTTGATGTCGAGCGAGTCGGCGTATTGTTTGTCGCACTACAAGAGTGTGAATAAAAGAGACGCCGAGAAGGCTTGAAAATCTGGATCAAACTAGATTTATTTATGAGCATTTGGTAATAGGAAAATATTGAAGTACATGAAAAAAATCGGGATTCACCGCCGATTCCCGATATATTGGACATTGCGATATAACGGATCGTGATATAGCGGATCTGCAGTGTACAGACATTCTTATTGAAAATCTTACTGCACAGATAAAACAATTGATAATGTAACTTTTTGTTTAAAATTATATCTTCTGGGGGAATTTCTGACAATTTAAGGGGAAAATGACACTGTTTTTGCTGGGGGAACCAACCTTATTTCAGCTGTAAAAATGTCAGATTGATGGCCCTGAGAACATAGAGAATACTCAGTTTGTGTTGAATAAAGGTCATTTCATTTATTGAAACTTAGAAAACCTGAACCATGATAAGTATCGAAATGTTGCAAAATTAACCAGTAGACGAACATAGATCGCTCTGCCTTTTGTTTGTTAAAAGTTGTTTGTCCAAGGATTTGAAGTTAATCGATTGGAATATGCAACCAATTGTGGCTTGTGCTATTATTTACCACTGAAATATAAACCCATAATTGGTCAACTCAATCCTTGATTGACAAGTATGTACTGGTCAATTTCTCCAAGAGAGTGTTATTTCGCCAATGCCGCCGTAATGATCGGATCAACGCTGATGAAAAATTTTAGAGCCCAAAATGATCGCATCATTATTATGTTATCACAACAAAAGTTTTTTTTTACATGTAACAAAGTAAACAAAAGAACAGATTTCAGAAACTTATTTGACTGCAAGCTTTCTTGTATTACAACATGATCTACAGTAGGTTTCTTTAGCATGAAACAAATTAAACTAATGAACAGATTGCATCCATTTAAGTGACCCTGAAAGCGTTATTTTGTATTATAGTGGAGAGAAGATAGAGACAAAGGCTTGCGAAGGTCTCTCTATCGGTGATAGCGTTACGTTCGACATCTACCTGTCGGTGTCCGACTGCCCGGCGGAGGCTAGCAAACGTAGCCGAACGTTCTCCATCTATCCAGTCGGTCTGTCGGAGAAGCTGGAGATAACCCTGGATCTGATCTGTGAATGTGACTGCGAGAAACCGGACAAAGAGGTTTGTTTGTGACTTATTATTTGGCCAATCAAAAATGGCGGTGTATACTGGTTTGCTTATGTCTATCAGTCAGTGGGTCTGTTAGTCGGAAGACCATGTTTGTCTCGGCTTCCGAAGTCCAACAGTTTTCATCCAATCTTCACCAAACTTGAAAATGCTTATAAACTCGAATTCTTACTTTAATTATTACTTGAGGGCAGGGAAATGTTACAAGCCAGACTATATAATACTGAGAATCTGAGCCAGCCCAAATCAAAACTTACCAGTTCAGTTCTTGAATGCTTCTACTTATTTCTACCACTGGTCATGAAGCTGGGATGAAATGTGTAATAACTATTCCAAAGTGAACACAGCAACAAGCAGAACGCAATGTTGAGCTTTTAGAGAGAAAGTTTGTTGAAAGAGATTTGTCTTAAAGTTTTTGTCCTGTGCTGCAAGTAAGTTTTGGTATCGAGAGTAAATGTGCACTCTAACAGAAACTGAAGGGTGTAAATGTACACTCAGTCCAAATTGTAAGGGGGGTAAATGTTCTTGCAGTCAGTAATCATTGGTTAGCTGAAAGAAGGCAAAGGGAGAGTATTCTTAAATGATGTAGTGAATGTTTCAAGAAGATACTTCTAGTAAAAATGTTTAAAATAAGGAATTTCTCCTTATTCGCGTTTTTAACAGTCGAATGCAATTTATTTCCATTTATATGCAAAAATGAGAGAAATTTTATGCGTAATTGTAGATGCTGATTTTATTTTCTCTGTGTGTCTTGTGATTTTGTGTGCGTTAGTTAGGTGTGCGCTTGCCTAAAAATCATGGGTGGTATTCCAGAAACATCTTAAGTAATATCATATTCTTAATCTTAAAATCAACATTTTGTTAAACTGTTTATTTCTTTTGTACAATTAATTGTGCTGAATGTTTATATATTATCACCTATAGTATTATTGATTGTTCATATAAACATAAAAATATTCAAAAATGTATATGTAGTTTTTTTTAAATATAAGATTTTGAAATTTTTAACTTAAGTGAAAATATTTTAAGAAAGACTTAAGATGTTTCTGGAATATGGACCTTGTCATCTGCTTGTCTTAACTCTACAGCAAGCCAAGAGTCCCCTGTGTAACGGCAATGGAACGTTCGAGTGCGGCCAGTGCACATGTGATCAGGGAAGATACGGCAAGAAGTGTGAGTGCGACGGATCCCAGAGCACCAGTGATGAGTCAATAGCTGCCTGCAGAAAGTAAATATGTTTAATTATATATTGAACCATGTTTTAAGAATAAGGGCTTTACACATGTAACAAATGTTTGGATTTTGACCTTATGTTATCCATTTTTGCTCTGTGATGAAATCAGATGAATTAAGACTACGTTTTGTTGCAATTGTGAACGCTGTTATCCAATATTCAAACTACATGTATGTGTTTAACAAAATGTCTGCATTTGTACTAATATTTCTTAATGCTTAAATGTTACACATATGTTTCAGTATATTGATGAAATAGTATTATCCAGTAAGATTGGATATGTGGTGATGGAATGTTGAAGATATCATAATACATGTACATTAAAATTGAAGAAAACAACAATATCAAAGTACAACTCATTGTGAAACTTGCCTGACAGTTTCCTTTATCAAAACCTCCACCAAAAAAACCCATTAATTCCAATGGTGTGAACCTTGCGATCGACACATCATAAGTCTGTTCCCTACTCTGGAATCATTTGAATGATCTTTCTGAAAGAGACCAAGTGCAGGCTATAGGGTAAACTGATCGGACAGTGTTCTCAGTTTCGAAGGATTTGAGCTATATTTAGAACTGAGAGCGGGGTTTCCCTGACCTGGTACCCAGCCTAGTAATCCAACTACGCATTTTGACCAGTTGCGCGGGAAACCAGCATAGATATAGACTATGCATGGCTAAGTACAAACTACCCCCAAAAATGCGAGTCGGACGATATTGATATTGAGTCGGACAGTCAGATAGATAAGTGTAAATGACCATAAATTGGATGTTTTTATTATGTTTCATGCCAATTATGTAAATAATTAAGCGTTTTAATTATGTGTTGTAATAAATGATTTATATTTTAAGTAATTAGATCTACGTAAAAAGAACTAAAATACACATGTTGTGCTAGGAGAGTTATCATGTTTCGCTAAGTGAGCCTTTATTTATCCTTGCGATAATTAGCAACGGATATGAATTGTTCAACTATTGAAGGTTTGAAATATGAATATCTGATTTTGTAAGCGAAAAACAAATGTAATAAAATTTGAAATTCAAATTACATTTACCTATTTACAGCCCCAGAAGAATATATGGGACCCATATGGGTCTGGTATGGGTTTCCATGTGTGCCCTGCATGGGCAAGCCAAGCCATATGGGCCATTGGGGATTTTGCAAACTGTTGATATGGGTCCCAGATGGGTTGCAATAGGTCACTATTCTGGTTCTCGTAATCACGATAGGTTAGCTGGCAGCCATCAACAGATCGTGAAATTACGAATTTGGAACATAAAACTCACAACACGGCATGTATATTCCGTTACCAACCGGGGTTACGGTATTAGCCATAAACTGCCTAACCACATTAAGGCGCCGAAAACACCAACACTCATATACCAGTTAATTATTTGAAATTAAATTCTACATAGGCCGTCAGAAATGGAATATTTCTAGACACATTTCAATTTTGCTAGAAGGTAGCAGGGTCCTTGATCTATGTACAGTACGCCCGTTTCTTCCAAGGCGTATTTGCGGCGAAGGTAACGCCGACGCCGACACAGCCCTATGTCTTCGTAGTCTCTGATTGCAATACAACAGCATTTTGTGTTGTATGCTCAAGTTGACCCAAATCCATTTTCCATTTGTTTATCACTTGAATTGTATATTGCAAAACGGCAACGTTGGCTTAATATACTCATCACTTTCTTCATCCCATATTACTGTCAACTAAGGAAGCATGCTCGCTGAAATCCATTATAACGTATGTATATTCTTTGTCGGATGTTCGTAAGCAATATTTTTAATGAATAATGTATATCGTTCACTTACTTTAAATAATATTTACGCATTTGTGTATACCGGTATATGTTAAACTAATTGACAATTTGCACGTTACCAAGACACTAGAATTCGTGCAAACAACTGCCATACTTTGAACATTTCTATTATAAGCCAGCTATATAGAAATCATCACCTTTTTAAAGGTATAATGTAAAATATAGCCAGGTACTGAGTAAGGTTTTAAAAATACGTTAACCTAATTGGAGTTGTACTTAACATCTCGCTGTACTTGTAAGCCCTGGAAAAAAACATTGAGATAAATTTAAAATATGGAAATTATGCATAATTATTGCCGGTTATTTAATTTAACAAGCATTTATAATGAGCTGGTAGTGTCTGACTCAAAATCAAATTTACATTTCCTGCTGTCCGACTTTATATCTAATGTGGTGCATAGTTATGGCGGATAATTTTTCAGAAATAGTCAGTGAAACAACGATTTAACGCATACTTAATACACATATTTGTTATTAATCTGTAAAATAAAGCCAAACTTTAAATAGTTTAGTAGAGCTTTATCAACATTAGTCCATTCCAAAAGCAGACAACTCTTCCTTTTCTAGCGGTTTCGATTTAAAATGAAGCGCCCTTGAAGCTATTTATAGCATCGGCAATAAGGAATACCTGAAAAGACGTCACAACCAATGAAACGATTGATCTGATTAGTTGAGAAGTTTATTTCAGTTAAATTACACTTGTTTTCATACGGAAGAGGATATTGTCGGCAAAATAGCGGTGTCAAAAATGTCCGACTCTTGATCGTGTCCGACTCAAGATCAGTTTACCCTACCCTGGTATGGACACAAAAGTATTTCAGCAAGCCTCAGGCTTTCTACACTATCAAGCTACAATAAATAGTTGTAAACTAAAAGACATGTAAATACCTGTCCCCTTTTTCCAGCCCCAACTCCACAAGCCAGGTGGTGTGCTCAGGCAGAGGGGAGTGCGTGTGCGGACGGTGCGAGTGCCTTCCGCGTAGGGCCCACTCGGCGCAGAAGTACAGCGGGGAGTACTGCAACTGCGACGACTACTCCTGCAGCTACCATGACAACCAGCTGTGTGGGGGTAATGACTGTCTGAATTTGTAACTTTGTGAATATGGTCCCTGTTCGCGTTTTTGCTATGAGAGGGGAGTGCATGTGCTGTGTGGGATAGTCTCAGTGAAAGTACGTCAGACCTCCGACAAAGCCAGTAAAACTGTAAGAGGTCTAGAAAAAATTACCAGAATGCTGGCCCTCATGGCTGGTGAAAAATTCTGTCAAGTACCTACTTGTTTTTGAGTGGCCAGTAAAATGGAATTATGGCCAGTAATGTTTCCGAGATTACCAGACCTTGTGGCCAGTAATGGATTTGGGACTTTCGCTGAGACTGGTAGAGGTCATCAAAATTAGCAGTGTGGCAAAGCATGCCTGAGTTCTTTTCTGGCATGAGAATCTTCCTCTTTTTAGCTGATTTCCCCCTTTTTTTTACACTGACAATTTTCATAGGAAATCCTTAGTGTTGTTGAACTTTGTCATATCTGTGTAAACAGACTAGATGTGGAATTTGGTTAGGGATTTCACCCATTTTTCAAAATTTCCGTCTCATGCCTGTCTTATATGATTGTTGGAGTGCAAGAAAGTGTTAAAAGTCTGCCTATATAATATAAAACTGAGATTCTGGGCAAGTCCGGTTCAAAATTTGCCAGGTCAGTGCTTACAGACTTGTACTTATGTCAACCACTGAAATGACTGTAGGAAGTTGTTGTTTGCATTTTATCAGTAGACTGTATTTTCGTGTATAAGCCACACTTTTTTTCAACCAAAATTCATATCATATTTTGGGTGAGTCTTATACGCGGATAAAAGCAAAAACTCTTGGTTTTTCTAAGATAAATAGCATCCATTGTATGTTTGATGCCATTATGAATAGAAGCTTTATCTACGTCACCAAAACGCTTATATAAGCAAATATTTGTACTCGGTATGTTTCTTTTAATATGATGTTTTAAAAAGATAGCATTATATCTTTTAATATGATCTTTTAAAAATATAGCATTATATCTTTTAATATGATCGTTTAAAAATGTAGCATTATATTTCTTATTTTTGTGAAATAAACATGTATATGCAATGAAATATAGGCAATACATAACAAATGACAAATAAGCGCTAGGGTTTAACGAACCGTAGTGTGAACACGACCTGATAAACTAGTTCACACCTTTTATATTTCTCAGCGAACAACGGTGTGTAAGTTTTGCAATACTTCATGCAGATGTAGGAATTATAACAATTGGACACTAACCTTACTAAAATTGCAGTTCCCAAAAGTATGAAATACAAAATGTAGAGAAAGATCTAGGATCAAGAAAGGTACAGGGTGCTGCTAAAATTGGAAATTTAAGGCCATTCCTAATGTACAGTATAAGTTGTGTTACATCAGTGACCATCAACCCAATTTCTGTGCCCTTTTTGCAGGACATGGCAGATGTCAGTGCGGCACCTGCTTTTGTGACACGGGGTACGAAGGCGACGCCTGCAGCTGTCCGAAATCCAAGGATAGCTGCTTGACAAACAAAGGAGTGGTGAGTAGCATCTTAAAGGGTGTTCAATATTCAGGACTTGCCATCGGAGGTTCCGCAGTTGATCACCACTGTCGCCAAATGCGACCAAATCGTGAAACTGGCGACATTTTTTTGCTGAAAGTTTAGTTTATTTATTAGAAAATGCTATATCTTATAAGTGAAATTACAAATTAGTTTTCAAATTGACACCCAAAAACTCCAATACATGTATATGCCATTACTTAACAGTTGTTTAAGGTTAAGTATGTTTATGTATTTATTCAACATTTTAGTTTTTCCTTTTATTATTATTTTTTTTTTTTTTCTCTGATTTCAAGGTATTTTATCACTTTATTCTGCTTATTATAAAAGTAGTTGATATACCAAATCATACATACACACTTTAAGAAAACAACAGCCAAATTATCAAAAAGCATGGGCGAGTTTTTATGACTTATTAAAATATCTTTCCACATTGCAGGAGTGTAACGGAGTGGGGGAATGCGTATGTGGTGTCTGCAAGTGTAACTCGACCAGTGACTTCAAAGGTCCAACGTGCGAAGAGTGCCCTGTAAGTAGACATAAATATGTGGCGTGTCGTGGGCAACCCGGGCTTAATGCATGTGCGTCAGCACAGGCTAATCCAGGACGGCACTTTCAGCCTACAGTCGATTTATGTTTCGAAGAGACTACCTTGAAACAGTAAATATAAAAGCGGAAAGTGTCATCCCGGATCATCCTGTGTGGACTGCACAGGCTGATCTGGGATAACACTTTACGCATATACATTAAGCCCAGTTTTCCCAAAACATGCCTCATTTTGCTCCTGTAACATCAGATCATTCCAATTTCTATTTTGACTACTTATGTTGGCATTTATGTGTCATATGTTCAGTTATCTTTAAGCTGTTGTGACTTTGTTGTGATTAAAAAAAATGTTTATATTGGAATTACTGAAGTAATCTTGACCAATGTATTAAAACAAAGTTGAAAGTTTACTTCTTAGATTTAGGCTGGTGGGCCTGGCTAGCTCAGTAGGTAGAGCGATGGACTGTCTATCTGGGGTTCATGTGTTCACTCCCCAGCCCAGCCAAATAACTTGCGTGGGGAATGGTCATGAAATTATTTATACGGCTATTCTCCACCTACCTCTGATTCAAGTAGGGCAGTTGTCAGTTACTGGCATAGGTATGTGCACTTGGTACTGGTAGACCGCTTAGATCGCCTAAGCTTGCCCAGGAAAAGTGTGAGCAGGTTAACTGGCCGCCATGATATGACTGAAATACTGTTAAAAATGGCGAAAAATCTAAACAAACAAACAAACAGATTGAGACTGCTGCTGAAATAACTCAGTCCTTTGCCTTTCAGACGTGTCCCGGTAAATGTGAGGAGAACAAGAACTGTGCCCTGTGTATGGGATTCCAGACTGGGAAGTACTCCGCGGAGGAATGCAAGGAGAAGTGTCAGCACGTCACACTGGTCGATGAGATTAACGAGGAAGAAGTGAAACGTAGGTTTAGTACATATATATATACCGTAAATACGCGGTCATAAGTCTAGACGTCTCATAAGTCGAGAAGTTAACATTCATTCCAGAAACGTATTTCTAATAATAACCATTCCATAAGTCGCGTTAGAATTATCATAAAACATCATCTGAAAATTGGCCAGTGTATGCCGTAATAAGTGGGTATATACGGTACTGTCTGCAGTAAATGCGTTGAAGCGTGAAATCACTGCCTATTCCTCTTTGACAGGTCTTGATGTAGACAAAAACCGGTTTCAGCCAGTTTAATTAGCAATATGCTGTACACGAAAATCATGGGTTTCGTCTGCAGGTGTAACTTGTTATTGACTTTTTATTGGTGGCTGGCCGTCTAGCTGGGGCTGAAAGTGGGGAAATTAAGTCAATTAAAATAGAGTAGATAGTTTCATTCACAGTTTGCATCTTATTTAATAATGAAACAGTTATGCCTTTTTGTCTTAATTGTCGGTAATTAGTAGAAAGGGCAAACTGTGATAATTATGAATGAATTATAGTGTGTGGATTGGCAAATATGCAGGTAAGAAATAAGATGCTTTTGATTAATGTAATATGCTACAATTTTTTGTGCGAACTGCCTCATAAGTAGAGTGTACTTTACAAACACGATTTTAGAGGCTTAAAATCTCGATTTATTACTGATTATTTACTGTATATATAAATTTGCCCTTCTCATTTCAGTCCCACTAACTGGCAAAGTGCATTATTGGGAAACATTTATCAGTTTCACTGATATTCCTGTTTAAACACTTACAATTTTTGATAAATTTAGGCACATATTCTAATTTGTAGCCATTGGCAGATAGCTACGTGATCTCGAACCATTGGGCAATTTTGCAAATGGCAGCTTAAGTGCTAAATAAGTACATTTTTGCTATGACATGTTTATATATAATATAATTAATCTTTCAGAGAAGGATGAGCTGAACCTGTGTCAGTTTAGTGATGATGAGGACGACTGCCGATACTTCTTCACCTACAAGTATGTGGAGAACAACGCCGTTGAAGTGCAGGTCCAGAAGACGAAAGGTGGGTGATTTAAAAGAGATAGTTTACCTGCGACATTAAAGTGTGTATGTACGATCTTCAATATAAAATATTTTCAAAATTAGCAGATGAATGTGACAATATAACTTGAAAGTGGACAGATAAACATAAAACTGTCGAAGGAAACACTAAAATACCTAATAAATCAACAAATATGAGTGTCCACTTTTGCATCATTTATTAGTGTTGTGTAACCTAGTCTATGTATATACATGTATTGGAGTTTCCGGCTGTACTGCCGGAACTAGTTTGTGATTAAAAAGTAGCCAATTATGCATTTTACAACAATGGTTTTTATTTTATTTTTTCGATTTTAAATCGAAGTATATAGTATTTAACTTAATCTGGTTGTTTTTATTTATATCACTATGTATGTTGCAAGATCGTACATACTCTCTTTTAAATGCACTAGTACTGCACTTGGCCTAGAGAATTTGTATGATAAAAAGTTTGCTTCAGAGTAGTTTTTGAATGGAATAGGATATTTGTGTCCTCGTAATTGGTTACATTTAGGAAATACAATTTATAAACAATAAACGCATTTTGCTTCAAAATGGTTAGAGTTCAACCAGATACATGTACTTCAACTTCATACTTCAGTTTAAACTGATAAATTTCAGGTTATGGGCAGAATAATGAAAATTTAATAAGAAGCCATTTATTTTATGCTTTCCAGTGGTTTAAAGGGATATACCAGTGAAATAAAATTGGTAATTCATTGTTTTAAAACATTGAAAATAAAATTGGTAATCCACTGTTTAAAACAGACAATTACTAATTTGATAATGGAACTACTTTTTCTCGGGGTAGTATATCCTCTGTATAATTTACTTAGATTACTAACATGCTCCTCAGGTCAATCTCTGACCAACATTTTAATTTCTGAATTCAAAGGTTTTTACAAGACGTCTCCAACAAACAGTTCCAGCTTTCTGAATGGCTAAAAGCATTGTCAATTAAATATTGATCTCTCAGTTAAACAAATGAGGCGTGTCGCGGGAAAATCGAGCTCATGTGCGTATAGTGTCGTCTCGGATTAGCCTGTGCAGTCCGCACAGGCTAATCCATGATAGTACTTAACGCTTTTATGAAATTTTCTGTTTCAAGGTAGTCTCTTCTAAACATAAATCCACTGTTGACGGAAAGTGTCATCCCGGATTAGCCTGTGCGGAGGGCACAGGCTAATCCAGGACGACACTTTACGCACATGCATTAAGCCTGGGTTTCCCACGACACGCCTCAAATATTTTCTTCTTAAAACACAACAACAACTACAAACAAACCTTGTCACACATGTGCAAATAGTCAGTTTCCTTGGTAGAACCAGTACTTGGTGTCCTCCGAGAAAGATCATTCGAATGCTCCCCGAGAAGTGATCCAACTTACATTCTCCTGGTTGCATTACAAACACCATTACAGACACCGCGAAACTTAAGAGGGGCTCAGAAGACACGTTGTCTGACAGCCTTCAACATTATGTCAGACCACCAGATTGAATGTCAGATGCACACTGTGAAATGAGTAGAACTTGAAACATGTCTGTCAGACCAAATGTCTGGCAAGTGCTTTGGATCTGTCAGACATTTTCAAATTGTTTCAGACATGTCTGACAGTCTGACATATTTTGTGGTGTCTGCCGTTATATCCATTACACCACTGCAACTTCTCGTATAACTTTCACAATATGTTTCCAGTCTGCCCTGAGTCGGTCAACATTCTGGCCATCGTGCTGGGCACCATCGGAGGTATCGTGTTTGCGGGCCTCGTTCTGCTGGTCATCTGGAAGATATACACGACCATTCACGACCAGCGAGAGTTTGCGAAGTTCGAAAAGGAGACTCAGAATGCAAAGTGGGATACTGTAAGGATGTGTTTTCTTATATATATATATTTATATATGAGGCATGTCATGGGAAAACCGTGCTTAAGACATGTGCGTATAGTGTCGTCCCGCATCAGCCTGTGCTGACTGCACAGGACGGCACGTTCCTCCTACAGTGGATTTATGTTTAGAAGAGTCTTCTTTGAAACAGAAAATACTATAAAAGCGGAAAGTGTCGTCCCGCATCAGCCTGTGCTGACTGCACAGGACGGCACGTTCCTCCTACAGTGGATTTATGTTTAGAAGAGACTTCTTTGAAACAGAAAATACTATAAAAGCGGAAAGTGTCGTCCCGGGTCAGCCTGTGCGGACTGCACAGGCTGGTCCGTAATGACACTTTACGCTCGTGCATTAAGCCCAGTTTTACCATGACACGCCTCATTTGAAAAAATTAATTTAGGTGTGTTTGTTTTATTTATGATTAAGTTTTTAAAATAGTAGCACACAGTCAGTGCAAAGGTCATTTTAAGTCGCTGATGTATTAATGTGTTGAACAAAAACAGTACAAATGAAAAAATGACAATCAACGCTTATTCATGTTATTGAGACACTTAGTATTGTATGAATTAGTATGAGTTAGGTTTGTGTTGTATCAATACAATCCAAAACAAAAGGTGATTATTCAACATTGTTCAAATGTTAATTATATGACAAGAATTTGGTGTAATATTTCTGTAGGGTTAAACTGTATGTAAGGCTCATATCAAAATCACTGATGTTGTCTTTAAGTTACAATTTTAGATGTAATTGTGTGTTGACATGTGTATATAGGAAGGTAACCCGCTTTACAACCCGGCGACCTCCACCTTTGTAAATCCCGCTTATGACAAGAACGACAAAAAGGAAGATCCCAACTACAAGAAATTATAGAGTAGATTTATCGTAGGTTTACTGACGTACCTTTTGCCTGGAGGACGCCATATACTGTTTCATTTGTGCGTTTGAATCATGTTAATACTTTCATTTCGATCTAGTTTCTTTTTCTCCTCGTATGATCTTTTTTGAATGAAAATTTTCAGTTCCAGATTCTCTTCTGATAAATCTAGGATCTTGACTGTTAAATTTGTCAGAATTGCATTTACTTCTTTCTTGTTTGGAATTCTACTCCGGCATTAAATGTTTCTGATACATTTTCCTGTTGCAACCAACGCTTACGACTTACCATATATCCATACGCAAATATTCCTTTCTCTGAATGCCTCAGAAGGAATTCTCGTGTGATAACTGCATTGACTGTATATTATTCTGCTGGTAAATGTGACCAAGTTGCTAAAGAATATTTCTTGACCAGTCTTGCGGAATGAACATGATGCAATATCTGATAACTTAAGTTGAATGCTCTCTTCAATTTTTTGTAAATAATTTGTCACCATAAAGATTTCTTCGTGTATTTGTAAATTGCTGTATTGACGATACAGAATGCGTTATGAAGTTGATATATTTATATATTGATTTATACTGGATGCTTCATATGTAGTTTTAAGTATCAGAATTAATTTTGGCAGCCATGTACAATTGGTTCATTGTAAGAAGACATACTGGCACTACAAGTGGTGTATTCTGTATTTTATCTGTATCAGATATTTATGAATGTTAGAAACATGTAGATATGTATGTCAGAGCTTAACTGTTTGGTTTTAAGTGAAAAAGTTATTAGTAAACCTGTAGAAATGTTTATATGCAACGATGTCAAAAATCACTATATGACTGAAATTTTAATAGGGCACTTCGCTTGAGTATTTTTTACTTGAGATTTATATAAAAAAAATAGTATGAACATATTTTGTTTGTTTTTCAGGGAGAGAACCCAATTTACCAGCAGGCCACTTCGACATTCAAAAATCCAACATATGCTGGAAAAAGTTAAACTGCGGAGTATCAACACCACTTTTGTCGCCTATTGACATTTAGACAAAAAAATGAAGCTACTGGATGCCTGGGCCTGTATTCACAAAGCTCCTTAGGGAAAACTTAAGTAAATTCCTTAAATTCATACAATCACTTAAGTCTCTGGCTGTTTCGTGTATAGGTCTTTTAACATTAAAATGTTGTAAACTTGTAAATATTGTTTATATGTTTAGTATTGCAGCCTTCTTTGTACAGAAATCATTGAATTTCACATAGAAACTTTGATCTGAAATTTCCACTTAAGTACAACTTAAGTTCAGATTTCCCTTAGGAGCTTTGTGAATACCGGCCCAGGTGTGTTTATAGCTCGGACACGCTAACTTTAACTTGACACTCATGAACCCATGATTAGCATATGTACACATTAGAATTATTTCCTAATTTATACTCAGTTTTGTTTGTGCACGTGTTTGTTAATGCCAAAACTGTATTTTCAATGGAATACTCTCATCGATTCTAGGACAGAAACTATTATATTCATCGTTGCAGACTTGTAATATATTCAATGCATAAAGGTCAGTGTCAGGATAATGTGTCCGATCTATTACAACGCATTTCGTTATTACCAACACAGATGAAAGAATGTAAATTTTTATTATCAGCAAATAGAGGACCTGAATCTCTATTCTTCAGCTTTTAATGGCACATTAGAAAGAGATATATTCCTTATTTCATTTAAACATTTGATGTAGCTGTTTTTTTCTCCAAATATCTGATATTTTAGGGTGCATTAAGATAATGTGCTTTATTTTGTGAAGTGAAAATCTTTAGGAAAAGCAAGACTATTATTGTTAGCATTTTTTATATTTGAAAATTATCGTTTTAAGTGACTGTTAACAGATGTTTGATAGTGATCTTTTACTTTAGAATGTCTTTATTGTTCAAGCAGATATTGTATAATATTGTATTTATAAATCAATCCTTTAAATTGTTCTCACATTGTTATAATGTTCTTTTATTTTCATTTAATTTGTAATACTTTATTTTCCAATGGAACCTATTCCCAATTATCAGAATTGAAATATACTTCTTTTTTTTCACTGAAGTGTGGCAAAAATGTATATCTTTGAAGTCTAATGCATTTGTGTATCAGATTGTTTGACAGATTTCGAAGCATTTAAAACTCATTTGATTCGAAATTATGCTTCAATTTAGAAACAAAGTTACACATTTAGTTCAGAACTAGTTTAAACGAGATGCATTATTTTATAAACCTTTTTTTGTTTTGTAAGTGAACATCATATCCGGTGCCATTTACAGAAATTAAGTAAGTAAAATTACAAATGTCTTGTGATAATGGAAAAAAAATGCTGTCTATATATTGTGTTCATTTTGTTTTAGTGTGTAACATATTATTATGCAATTATTGCTTAATCATGTATCACATGCCGAGACAGTTTTGGGTATTTTTATACGCTTGTGAATTGTATCCTTCAGTAGATACGCGGCAAGCTGGGTGCAATTTTGTGTGATATTTGCTACTTTAACACCAAATGTCCTTGCAATATTTACCTTGTTCTTAAAAGCACAGGAATACAGTTGTGGAGTTATTTATAACCAGCCATCAACAAGCCTTGCGAGAACGAAGATGAAACTAGTTGCCTTTTGCGTGTTTAGCTGATCAAAAAATTAGTCGATATGGACGTTTTTATATATTGCATAAAGTTGGTGCTAAACTCTGGGCTTTTTTTCCTTATATAATAGGGGGCCGTTATAAGGTGTCGTTCCCTCAGACAAATTCTTTCAAATCATGTAGTTTTCCCCGAAAACTGATCTTACCTCACGATTTTTCATTTCCCATCTATGAAAATATTTCCCCGAAATGCCAAAAATAACGCTATTTTTCTCCAAAATGAGGACAAGGGCCCATCCACAAGAGGTAAAAAAAAGTCCGGAAACTGTATGTATATATGATTGTACAATTCCAGCCATTGTATCAAGTCAAAAAGTTGATATTGTAAAATAAATGGTAAGATGCATAAATGTATGTGGAAAGGATGAAACTATTGATGGAGTCACTTTTATCATGATTTATACTTATGTTAAGCATAGTAAATACCGATAACAAATGGCCCTCAACAGACGGTTAACATATTAGTTTTAAAGCAATAAATGGAAATACTGGAATGAGGTTGTTATTGAAATTGATTTACAAACTGTTTATTTATAAGTGTTAAATTAGCAACTATAAATATCTCGCCTCCTACATAAATGATGCAATCCAATTGACTAAGAGAGCGGTCACATGACCATGGGGTATTTTCCATACACCGTGACTAAATTTCAATACTACTATGAACGAAAAAGGAAATGGCGACTGCTGGACAATCTCTTGTTTTGTTTAGTAATTTTATATCAATATTATTGTGGTTTATAGAAGTCAGAGCTTCGCTTTCGTATGGTATGAAGTCACTGAGGGTGTATATCCCATACACCTTTAGTAACTTACTGTAACTAATAATACTAGAAGTTTGTTGAGGATGAATCAAAGCTGTAAAGAAACCATTTAATGGGTTAATAACAAGTAATGACTTTGTATATAGTGTATGATAGTGTGTAAGCCTTTTATATAGCGATTTAAGCAATATGCATTGTTTCACTCTATGTGTGTATCATCATAAACATCATTGTGTAACAGTGATGGTTTGAACACCTGCTTCTACAGTAGGCCAATCTGCATGTGGTTATCTCTTATTTCAATAAGTATGAAAACTGAGATTTTTGGTGGTTAGATATTAGGTTAGGGGCCATGTCTACGACAAGGGACTTCAGTGGGTGGAGGGGTAATACCACCAAAATAATGAAAATTTTATACATGTACCGATTTTAGGGCTGTATTGTTGATATAAATGCATGTACAATAAAAGAACATTGTAAGAAAAGAAATCATCATTAAAATTGTTTTTCGTACGAACACGATGGTTCTTGTTCAATGGCTGACGAGAAAAAGTTATCGGCACTCGCATGGTCTGAGGTCACGTGGTATTAATTTTATCTGAGGTGTTCCGCATATATTAGCAACTGCATTGTTTATTTGTAACGTGGAAATATTTCCAATAAAACACGTGATGAATTAATTCATTCTTAGTAATAAATGTAACGATTATCCTTCAAAAATAATTCGTGTTACGTAAATTTGATCGACCCTGTTGTATTTAATTTGAATTACCATAGTTAAACATTTGTGGACATAAGGTAGAAAGGTTGAAATTAATAAAGGGCTGTCAATTAAAGTTTTGTAATAATGTCGCTCCTAATAAAATCTCATTATCCAAACTTTATTTCCTACATTTAATACTATCTATGATTTTACACGAAAATAAATTTATATTGAAACAAAGAAAGAAAATTCTTTCATAGACATGGTCCCTTTTAAGTTCTGTGCCTGTCATGACTATTCTTTCTTTGACTATGCAAGAGTGCATGATTAATATCCATTATTTGTGTTGTATTTTGTGTACTCAATGTAAACAGGGAATAATGTCACTCTAAACGTAGATTTAGTTCATTGTTGTCATGGATTCACATTTTATTGAACAAATAATTCGTCCATTGAAAGCCAAAAGGACCAATCAGCATATGTGCAATGAAGGCTGATAAGCCCGTTTGGCTTTCAATGGAGGAATTATTCTGTATGTTGTATCAGTCGTACACAACAGCTACATATAGAGCTACAATACAGTGTAGTAAAATATTGTTGTCTACCATTATATTATTGTATTAATCTTTTAAGACTTTGCTCTAACATCTGTATGTAGTTTTATACTAATTTTGCTCTCTTTTTTAATGGATTTTGAATATTTTTTGTTGATGTATATATGTATATATATACTATTGTGAAACTCTGCCTTTTTATCAAATTTAAAAATAATAATTGTAATAATTCATTCTTTAAGTCTTGTAAGATAAATTATATTCTTGGAAAAAAAATTCAGTGTATTATTGCGGCTAAGGTACATGTAAGTTTTAGTATGTATCTGTGTCATTTTTCCACAATCTATAGTACTCCATACTTAATCCTGTTTTGTTTTTTAAACTTAGCAATATATTTTTTTCATGTCGATAAAAGGAGTTTGAAAAACCATGTGCATTGTAAATGTTGTGTCAATGTGTTATATGTACATTTTTTAGTATTTTATTATTTAAAGTGCCAATTGTATGTTGTATTTAATATTGTTTTAGTTACAAAATATTGTTAGCAGATAATTTTAATAACATAGGTACAGCTGAACTACGTTCTCTCGAATTCGTTTAAGTCGAAATTCCAATTATGGCAAAGGTTAAAGTAATTCCGACTTCCTTTGTATTTGATACAAAGTTTTAACTAGAATTTCCAGTTATGTCGAAATGTTTTTTTATTTCAACAGGTACTTTGACACTGTGTCTGTTTATCTTGAAATGTTGACATGTCTGTTTATCTTGAAATGTTGACATGTCTGTTTATCTTGAAGTGTTGATACCTGTGGTAAGAATTACCAAGCAATGACCAATTCTGAGTTAAATTTAAACAAGTAGGTGTTAACTTTAATTGAATAATTGATTACTGGTTTTTACGTCATAATGTCTGTAGATACAAGATCGCTACATTATTCGACGATTTTTTGTAAATTTGGACTCAATACTTCTTAAAAGTTTATATTCGGGTATGTCGAACTTCGGACATCTGAAAATCATTTGTGCACTCCCAGCGACTTCGAGATAACAAAGTTCAGCTGCAAGTCTTTTTATGTTGTTCATGCTGTAAAACTCTGAATTCACATGATGTTTTTATCTCATAAACGCATTTCTTGTTCATGAAGTACATTTGTTTCAATGAAATAATAGTGTTACATATGTGTCATGTTGAAACTTTGAATGAAAATTTGCTTTAGAAAATTTAAATGTATCACTTGAAGCATACACATAAATATATAATAGCACTGTACTAGTAACAGAAAACTTTTCACAGTATAACCAGTATTTCTTGTGCAGTCTGAATAATTTCCATCCTCCAACTACGCGTAATATTCAAATATATCACAAGTATATTTTATATGAAAATATTCAAGAAATTTATAGTGTGATTTTTTTGTGAATTTTTGTAATGTTAAATTAGCTATAATGCATTAATAATAACTTCCTCTTCGTTTTATAAACAAAATGCATTGTTTGATAAATAATTTGTTGCTGTTTTTTTACCATTTCAGTAGTTCCAATTATAAAAGATTTGATAATCAGCTGAATGCTATTAATGCAGTTTAATATTTCAGTCTGTCCACGTTATGGTTGGAAAAATCCAGATCCAGAGCGAAATATCAGGGTGCCGCACACTGCTCCTTTTTGGTTCCCACTGCTGTCCATCTAATCTGGTCAACAGAGGAATGTTAAACACATTTTGAAATTATATATTTTTTTGACAATAATTATATGACTCATCAAAAGACCATGTTTAAAACCTTAATAACTCAATGTTAAATCTTTACAATTAAAATCAAAACAAAACTGAATTTATACTCTATTATGAGAAAATATTAGTCACAAACTGTTCTGGCTTTCCTAACTGCTTATTTTTAGAAGCACGCGGTATCTTTCCCTACGTTTGATCATTCTGTAATATGGACATGGGAAAATTTGACATGAACTCTTGTCTGTGGAACATTGCCTTATTATGAGAATATGTACTACTTGTATTATTTCTTTTTATTTGAAGTACGGATGTATCTGCTTTATTTTATATATTAACGGAGTGTATTTGCTTCTATAGAACTTTGTAAACTGTTTGTTACATATGTAATCTTTTTGTCAATTATCAGTTTTATAATTAAAATGTACCAAATGAAAATTGTACATTTTTTGTGCTGCATGTAGTGAATCAGCACGTTTGAAGCCAAACTTGTTCTAACATGGTGTTATCAAAATTTCAATGACATATTACAGTTGTGTTATTTAACGTTTCCCTATTTCTTACTAAATATCCTAAATACTGAATGATGTAACTAAAACAGAAATTTCTTAAACACCAGACCCACGACTGTATTGACCAATGAGAATGCTTGTTACATTTGAGCTTTCCTTTCAATTGGCTGACTGTTTAAGACTAAGATTGAGCATAAGAATGTTCGTAGTTTCGGGTCCAGCCCAGGATTTCTAAAAAATTATAATTATGTTATAACAGGAGTAGCTTAAGCTCACTATTTTTATATTGCAATCAAGTGTGCTTAGTATATTCTCAAGACATATATCAGTTCGAATGAAAATAGTATACCGGGTTATCACAATAAATCCAATTTTGTGTTGTAATATAAAGTTTAAAATAATTATTTTGATTGATGAAATACATGTTAGAGACTTAAGTCTATTGAAGAATATTCAAGAAATTGGCCTCAGTACTTCATGTTTCAATTGCAATATTTTTGATATGACATGTTTTTTGTTCGAATGCGTCAAACGGTATGTGTTTGTCCTGTTATGTCAATATTGCAATGTACAGATTTTGTTTTCTGGTTATTTATAGATTGGATTTTACAGTGTTCTAATTGTGAATTCACCAAAAACACATTTGACAGTCCGCATTCCAACTAGAAATTCCAATTAGTAGTGTTACTGGAGTGGACATAATTTCCTGCAATACGAAGTTTTTCATCGTTAACAAAAACAATATTTCGTCCTACTATGTGTTAGATTACACTGTCTTCTCACTTTTGATAAGTGTGTTAGAATCTTAGATAACATTGTTCAATACTGACGAATAGGTAAGAAAATCGGTAATAAAACTTCCGATAGTTACCGGTACTAGTACCTTTCAGATAAAAATCCAAACAAGGCTGGTTTCTTAAAAGGCCTGTTATCTGCTGTAGAAATAAAATCCTGTTTGTGGTTGTAAAAAATCGTAAATGTGTTCTATTTACATCCCTTTAGATGAACTGTAGGTAATTTCGAGATCTTCAGTGATATATCCGCCAAAAATGGGAACACCACTATAAAACGAATATTGAAAGGTTCTGCGTGGACACATTCTGTATTAGTGCCTTTGTTGGTGTGTATGCGTAGACGTTTTACTTTCATTTTATAAAAAAGTTAAATCAATAAATGTTA
Organism: Congeria kusceri; assembly: GCA_027627225.1. NCBI lineage: Eukaryota > Metazoa > Mollusca > Bivalvia > Myida > Dreissenidae > Congeria > Congeria kusceri. Next base: position 12,890,813 of record CM051038.1, read on the forward strand.
CAGATTTCAGTTGTTAAGCTTAATAAGCATGTTAAGGACGTTCGCAACAAAAATAAAATAATTGGGTTAATTTATCCTTTTGCTTCATTATTTCTTTATTGTATATAGGTTACAATATACTAATTTCAATCAATAAATATAAATCTGTGTAAGTCATTAAGTTCCAGTCAATGGTTAAAAGTTAACAAAGCATTAAAATAATAAAAAAAACTCACGTATACAATGTATTGCCAAACAAATTAGTTTAAAAAACGATCCATAAAAATATCTATATTCTATTTTGGCAATTGATACGTTGTTTACGTAAACACGAAACATGAAAAAGGCTACACAGGTACCCTATTTAAAGTCCAATATTTCCCGAACAATATCGATGACCCATTATTTTGATTATGTTTTGGTGCAAGTATACATTGGTGCATGTATGTGCGAAAATTTAAGAAAATCTGTCGTTTGGAACAAAATATATTGATGTATAATAAATGACGTTTCAGAAGGTTTTATTAGTACCCATTTGACCTACTTCAATATCCAGTCAAGTTCATTATTTTAACAGTAATTGTAGATTACGCGTTTTTTTATTACCAAAATACACTTGTGTATTGCCAAACAAGACATGTAAAACATCAGTTGAAAGAAACATAACCTTGTTCGAAAAAAAACTCCTATATACTTTAAACATTGATAAAAAATCCAAACTGAAAAAAGGGATTCAAATCAGGTACCGTATTCAAATCCCAAAATTTCCGGAACACGGCCGGTGACCCCTAGACTGTTTTAGTTTCAGTATACAATGATGCGTGTGTATGGGAAGTTTCAACAAAATTTGTCGTTTGGAATCAAAGATATTCGCATATGTGGTAAATTATTGATGTTTTTACAGGCATATTTAATGCATAATTAACATCGTTAAGCGTCCGTTAAAAGTTATTTATTAAATGATAACTGTAGATAAAGCACGTTTTATCATTAAACTGCACTTGTATATTACCAAACGAAATATTTAAAAAAAAAAGATCTATTTAAAATCTAAATCTTTGTTTGAATATGAACGCTTTATATTTTTAACATTCTAAGTAACACACACTCAAAAAGGGTCTTCGAAAGGTACCGTATTCAAAATTCAATATTTCCGGAAAAAGGCCGGGGACCCCTATGTTTTAAGACTGTTTTAGGTTTAGGATACATTGATGCATGTTTGTGCCAATTTTGAAGAAAATCTGTCGTTGGAAAAAAAATTAAGAAAATTGTTCAGAACGTCTTTAAGATTTTATAAAACGACAAATCCGTAAATTAGACCGTCTTCTTTAAAGTAAGTACATGAAATCAAAAGGAACTTTAAAACAACATTTCTTATCGTTTCGGGTAGGTGATACATCGTCATTACTGTTTCCACCAGGAAAGTAATGTGATGCTGAACTACTCACTTTCTTCATATGTAAATCTCGCGTTATTGTCCAGAATGAGTTTTGGTAACGAAAATAACAATAAACTTATTTAGGCTATTTTTCTATTTTTAAACGTTATGGTTTTTGCATTGTTTCATCGGAATGTAAGGTGGTAGCGTGGTGTTAATTTTATGTGTAATCGAAATACGTGTATAACATCATACGGATGTTAGACCTGTTCACCGCTGGATACTGAATCTGTAAGAATTAGTAACATTTTATGCAGTATATTTATTATTGCATTCATTATTTTTGTCGCGTCTTTAATACACAGTATTTTACTCTCCTATCAAAATTATTAATGTTTGTGTTTGTAATTAAACATGACAATGTTATATAAGTATTTAAATACATAATTACAGTAACATTTCTATGAATTGTCATGGCCTGTCGGGTTAAATAAAATACGAAATTCTGTAAATTCATTAAAGCTACAGTAAACTTAAAAGTGGTTTATTGAAGAGTGCTGACTACTTTGTTAGTAATTAAATTTCGTGGAAGTTAAAAGCAACATATCGTTCCTTTATAGGTTGTACCCGAGAGAAAGTCTATAGCTGATGGACTAGTTGCCCTACTGGCGTTGCATGTAGATATTAAACGATTACCGGAAGTGCCATTCCTTAATAACTCCAGAGAGGTGTTTGTTGATAAAGTCCTGCAAGAAGAAACGATGGCAAAGGCAACTTGCAATCTTGACAGCGGATTGTGCGATGAACACAAGGACTGTTTTATTGCTGCTTGTTTCACCCACAATATATTGTTGTGCACAAAATGCAAGGAAATCCACGGAGAGTCTTGTGAAGTGAAAGCACTCGAAAGTACATTGTCTGAGACAGAAAAGTATTTCGTTTACGTTATGAAAACACTTCAAAAAGCTAAACGTAGTTTAACAGAGACAGAAAATTACGTAAAAGAAATTCAAGAAAGCAGACAAGCCATTAAAGATGAAATCAATGCAGAGCTGAAAAATGTGATTTGTAAACTTGATCTAAGCGCCCAGGTTGCAATAAGAAAGGTTGACTCGGAAGCAGAAAAGATGGAGAGTACTTTCAACGCTTTCTTGAAAGAAGGCAAAGAGCTAGACGAAAAACTAAAGGGCCAGTTGTCTACTAAGGGTGGAATAGAGAATTCAGCGCCAATTGTCCAGAATTTGACTGAATTGCTAAAGCAGAACGATAACTCGAGATCTGGGAAATCGTTGGATTGTTCGTTTTCTGTAAATGAGACATTGAGAAACACTGTTGACTATAAAGCATTTGGAACCGTGATATTTTCGGAGGTTGAGTGTTATGAAGATATTGAACCACAGAAGAAACCTTCAAGACAAGAAGTCGAGCCGAATGAAGATCCAGACGAACAAAAAGCGTCAGATATTTATTACGAAGAAACGTTTGGAACCAGGTCTCCACCGACGTCTCCAGATATGAGAAGCAAACGAAGAACATTTCTACCTTTCAGCGGAAGGCGTAACAGAGGGAACAAAAGCCCCGTTATTGACCGTACATCAAAACTAAAGGTGCATGCATCCATTGCAAAGTCAGTCAAGCAGTTTTTCAAGAAGATAGATAAAGAATTTGAGCGCGCCAGATTTTGCAATGAAGAGCCCGAAAGGTCAGCAAATGCAACATCAACATGGTGGGAACATCCGGAAAACAAAACGGTCGTTGTGTTTACAGTAGATGGGCAAGAAAAACGAGTATCATTTACATGGTCTGCCATTTTTAATCATGGAATTTTATACTACGATGAAGCGGAGAAAAAACTTTTATTAACGGACGCAGATGGCAAATTGAAATGCTCGGAAATTGTTAAAGAAGAGCCGCTAGTGATCGTAAAGGTATCTATGGAAAGAGTTTCCGTGGTGTGTATTCTACATAAATATGGCGCTTGTGTAATGAGATGTTACGATGTACATGACAGAGAAATTAGATTAAACTATAGCGTTAAGCTGCCTGATGAATTTAAACAGCAATTTATCGGTGCCTGGTATGATGCTTTAGACGATAGGTATGCAGTTGCATGCAGTGGTAAACTGTATATTCTTACCGGTGAAGGAGCAATTGAATTCAAACATGAGCTTGTCATACGTGCAGATGAGCCTGAACATGGAGAATGTAATTCTTCTCAAGCAAAACCTGTTACAGATGTTGGTGAACGCGATATCGCTGAAGCCACATATGACTTCAGAAACCGGCTACTGTTCATACCAGATGCAAAGCAAAGGACCTTGGAATGTTACAGCATCAATAAAATTGAGAAGTAAATTGTTAAATCTCTGAAATTGTTTAACCTGGTGGAAGGGACAATTTCATTTTTTTAAAGAAAAAGTCTTCAAATCTACTATAAACAGTGCCAAGTGTTACTGGGACCGTGGAATTTTTTTAGATGTTGGAACACAGAATACCAGTATCAGTTTATGTCACTGTTAATTTTGATGTATGTGGTGATCATTGTATCAGAGTTCAATTTATTTCAATATGTTTGTCCGAACAAGATCGTTTTTATCTTAGTTTATCGTGAATCGGGAGTGCTTTTGCGCGTTTTCCTGCTTAATTTGTTCAACCTGTGTGCAGATATTAGTGAAAGATCCAGAGCGAAATAGCTGCTAGGGTGGACCCACATGCAACCCCTTTGGACTGGTCAACAGAGGAAGAATGAATAGCTTTGGAAATTTAATATTATTCAGTGACAAATGGAAAAGGGCAAGTTTCAAAACCTTACATTGAAGCATTGAAATATTAAAGGGACCTGTTCACAGACTAACTTATTGAATATTTTCATGTTTTTCATAGATCCCAAAAAGAAAATGCATTAATAATAGCTTCTTCATTTTATAAACAATATGCATTGTTTGGAAACTTGATCACCGAAGAAGTGAGCTCAATAGTAAATTAGTTTTATTTTTACAATTTCATTAGTTCCATTTATTTGGCAGATTATTTTGCAGATTAGATAATCAGCTGAATGCTATTAATGCAGTTTAATCACCCAATATTTCAGTCTGTAAACGATATTTTGGGAAAGATCTAAGATAAACAAATTTTGAAATTTTGTATTGTTTGGCAAAAATTCAATGACTGTTGGAAAGGCCATGTTTAAAAACCTTAAATACAAAATGTAAAAGCAAAAAAAAAATAAAAACAGTACAAACCTGGATGTTGCCTTATATATAAATGAGAAAATGTAAGAGAACTGATTTCCCCACCTGCTTATTTTGAGCAGCACGCGGTACCTTTTCTTATGTTAGGTCTTTCTGTAATATGGACATGGGGAATATTGACATGAACTCTTGTCTGTGGCCTTATCACAAAATATGTACAACTTGTATTATTTCATTTAATTTTAAGTACGGATGTATGTGTTTTATTCAATATATTAATGGAATGTATTTGCTTCTATAGAACTGTGTAAACTGTTTATTATATATGTAATCATTTTGTCAATTACCGGTTTTATAATTAAAATGTATCGAATGAAAATTGTACATTGTTTTTTTGTGTGCTGCATGTAGTGAATCTTAATCAGCACACGTTTTAAGCCAAACTTTGTTCTAACATGGTGTTTTAAAGATGTCAATGATTCATTACAGTTATGTTCTTTAACATGTTCATGCTTCTTAATACATACCCTAAATACTGAATGATGAAACTAAAGCAGAAATGTCTTAAACACCAGACCCACGACAGTATTGACCAATGAAAATGCTCGTTACATTTGAGCTTTGCTTTCAATTGGCTGACTGTTTAAGACTAAGATTGAGCATAAGAATGTTCGTAGTTTCGGGGCCTGGCCAGGATTTCTAACAAATTATAATTATGTTATAACAGGATTAGCTTAAGCTCACTATTTTTATATTGCAATCAAGTGTGCTTAGTATATTCTCAAGACATATTACGATTTCAAAGAAAATAGTATGCCGGGTTATCAAAATAAATAGTAGTTTGTGTTATAATATCAGGTTTAAAATAATACTTTTGATTGATGAAATAAGAGACATAGTCCTGTGATGCTTAAGAATATTCAAGAAATTGGCCACAGTCATTAATGTTTAAAATGCAATATTTTTTATATGACATGTTTTTGCCCGTATGCGTCAAACGGTATGTGTTTGTTCTGTTATGTCAATATTGCAATGTAGAGATGTTGTTTTCTGGTCATTTATATATATGTATTGGAATTTACAGTATTCAAACTGTTTGACAGTCCGCATTTCAACAAAAAATTCGAATTAATAGCTTTACTGGAGTAGACTTAATTTCCTGTAATGTGAAGTTTTTCATCGTTAACAAAAACAATATTTTGTCCTACTATGTGTTAGATTACAATATCGTTTTCTCTGTGTTTGATTATTGTTTAAGAATCTTAGATAAAATTGTTCAATTCTGACGAAAAGGTAAGAACAGAGGCAATAAAACGTCCGATAGTTACCGGTACTAATACCTTTCAGATAAAAATCCAAACAAGGCTGGTTTTTTAAAAGGCCTGTATCTGCTGTAGCAATAAAATCCTGTTTGTGGTTGTAAAAAATCGTAAATGTGTTCTATTTACATCCCTTTAGATGAACTGTAGGTAATTTCGAGGCTTTATGTCCTATATCCGCCAAAAAAAGGAGCACCACTCAAATTTATTGGAAGGACATATTCCCAATTAATGTCTTTGTCGATGTATATGCAAAGACGTTTTACTTTAAGTTTCTAATAAAGTACATGTAAATTCATTAAATTTTGCAGATTTACATTGTTAAGCTTTATAAGCATGCTAAGCTTTTATAATAAATCGACAAATCCGTAAGTTAGAAAATCTTCATAAAATCAAAAGGAACTTTAACAAGAAATGTCTTTAAAAAAAGACAATCGGCGTTGACATTAATATTGAGATATCATTTTTACCCTAAACGTTATACAAGAGGGCCAAGCTTCTCGGACCACAGATTGTTCGGTACCCACCTATATAAGAGGACTCCAGCTATTTCGGACATCACAAGAAAACTTCTCGGATCCCAAAATTAATTTGTGATTCATTCAATAATTATTCATATTTGTACCGTGAATAAACCGATCATACCACCCCATGTTTTCACCAGTGATACATAAATGACCTAAATAATTTACTTTAACATCATTATTATATAAATTTGTCAGCCAAATATAACAAATTAACAATGTACGAAAATAATTCCGGGAATGAATGAAAATCATTTTGTGTCAGACGCTTATAGTTATTCTTAAGTAATATGCCCATCTTGGAAGTTATCTATGTATAATACAAACACATTTCGAAGTCAATTAATAATTTATACAGAGTATCCTAAGGAAAAGCAATCTTCAGAAACATTCAGCGCATTTGAAATAATGATTACTTCCATTTTTGATAACACAAATATTACATTAAACTATATATATAGACTATGGCGTTTTAAAATAATATTCGGTAGGAATATGATGTATCAAGGGTTTCTGTGTATAAATGGTATTGCAAATAATGTATTAATGCTACAGAAATGAAGTAAAAGCAACATGAATATCATTTTGACGTATTCCGGGGGAGACTTATTTCACAACATAATTAACATCTACTTGAGAAGTTGATATAAATGTCCAATTATAATTGTTTCTTTATAGAACGCAACCGCAATTCAATTTCAAATTAACATGCACGGTATGTTTTATAAACATGAATTCCCCCATTTATTGAAATATTCGCTCTTATGATTCTCTGTACGCTATTTGATGCATGAATATTATAACAGCTATTCATCGACAGGTCAACGCGCGCTATTTTTAGAATGATGGCGTTTTTAACTCGCTATCTAGAATCAATTTTTATTAATAGAGCGGGTCGCTAGGCTAAACAAAACAGTGGATTAATTATGGCAATTAATATAATATTCTATTCATGACATACAATGAGAAAATATGTTCATACTTATGCTCAGTTCGAGATTGTATGTCGAGAATATGTTTATAACTTAATTTTAACCGCTTATGTAAACAATTATGTACATTTTAATCCCAAAAGTATGCAACTGTTGTTGGTATACATTAAACCATTATCGTGAGTTTGTATTCCCTAAAATTAGAAAATTTGCCCAATTCTATTGGCATTCAATTTTCCCGCTGCATAATTATCGAAAGAAATGTAGGTCAAATGTGATCTTAGACAGCTACGCCGAAAAAAAAGCTGAACGTATCGAGTACAGGTGATACATCCTCATTACTGTTTCCAACAGGAAGGTAAAGCGAGGCTGAGCTAGCGGTACACACTGTTTTCATGTAAAAACCTGTCGTTACTGTACTGAATGAGTGTTGGTCACAAAAATTACCATGAACTTGTTGAGGCTATTTTTCTAGTTTTAAACGTAATATTATGGGTGTTATTTATAGGAATGTAAAGTGGTAGAGGGGTGTTCATGTTTGTGTAATCGAAATACGTGGATAACATCACACGGATGTCAGACCTGTTCACCGCTAGAAACTGAATCTGTAAGAATTAGAAACGTTTAATACAAATTATTTATTATTGCATTCATTTATTTTAGTCGTGCCTTTGGTAAAAAATAGTTTACTCTCCTATCAAAATTATCAATGCTTTTGTGTAATGAAACACGGCAATGGTTAAATATTTAAATACATAATTACAGTATCATTTCTATGAATTGTCATCGCTTGTCGGATTAAAGAAAATACGAAATGCAGTAAATTCATTAAAGCTACAGTAAACTAAAAAGTGGTTTATTGAAGAGTGCTGACTACGTTGTTAGTAATTAAATTTCGTGGAAGTTAAAAGCAAATATTATTTCTTTATAGGTTGTACCCGAGATAAAGTCTATAGCTGATGGACTAGTTGCCCTACTGGCGTTGCATTTAGATACTAAACGATTAGAGGAAGTGCAATTCCTTAATAACTCCAGAGAGGTGTTAGTTGATAAAGTCCTTCAAGAAGAAACGATGGCAAAGGCAACTTGCAATCTTGACAGCGGATTGTGCGATGATCACAAGGACTGTTTTATTGCTGCTTGTTTCACCCACAATATATTGTTGTGCACAAAATGCAAGGAAATCCACGGAGAGTCTTGTGAAGTGAAAGCACTCGAAAGTACATTGTCTGAGACAGAAAAGTATTTCGTTTACGTTATGAAAACACTTCAAAAAGCTAAACGTAGTTTAACAGAGACAGAAAATTACGTAAAAGAAATTCAAGAAAGCAGACAAGCCATTAAAGATGAAATCAATGCAGAGCTGAAAGATGTGATTATTAAACTTGATCTAAGCGCCCAGGTTTCAATAAAAAAGGTTGACTCGGAAGCAGAAAAGATGGAGAGTACTTTCAACGCTTTCTTGAAAGAAGGCAAAGAGCTAGAGGCCATACTAAAGGGACAGTTGTCTAAGAAGTGTGGAATGGAGAAATCAGCGCCAATTGTACAGAATTTGACTGAATTGCTAAAGCAGAACGATAACTCGAGATCTGGAAAATCGTTGGATTGTTCGTTTTCTGTAAATGAGACATTGAGACACACTGTTAACAACGAAGCATTTGGAACCGTGATATTTTCGGAGGTTGAGTGTTATGAAGATATTGAACCACAGAAGAAACCCGCAAGAAGGGAAGTCAAGCCGAATGAAGATCCATATCCAGACGAGGCATCAGATATTTATTACGAAGAAACGTTTGGAACCACGTCTGCACCAACGTCTCCTCATTTGAAAAGCAATCAAAGAACATTACTACCTTTCAGCGGAAAGGGTAACCGAAATGACAAAAGCCCCGTTCTTGACCGTACATCAAACCCAAAGGTGCTTGCATCCATTGCAAAGTTCAAGCAGTTTTTCAAGAAGAACGATACAGAATTTGAGCGCGCCAGATTTTTCAATGAAGAGCCTGATCGTTTTGCAAATCCAACATCCACATGTTTTCCGGACGTTCCGTCCGGAAAACAAAACGGTTGTTGAGTTCACATGAGATGGGCGAGAAAACCGAGTATCATTTACCTGGTCTGCCATATTTAATCACGGAATTTTATACTAAGATGATGCGTAGAAAAAAACTTGTATTAACGAACGCATATGGCAAATATGCTCATATGCTCGGAGATTGTTAAAGAAGAGCGTCTACTGATCGTAAAGGTGTCTATGAAAAGAGTTTCCGAGGTGTGTATTCTACAGAAATATAGCGCTAGTGTAATGAGATATTACGATGTACATGACAGAGAAATTAGATTAAACTATAGCGTCAAACTACCAGAGGAATTTAAACAACAATTAATCGGTGCCTGGTATGATGCTTTAGACGATAGGTATGCAGTTGCGTGCAACGGTAAACTGTATATTCTCACCGGTGAAGGAGCAATATAAATCGAAAATGAGCTCGTCATACGCACAGATGAACCTGTGAATGGAGAACGTAATTCTTCTGGTGCAGAAACTACTGTGAACAGTGCCTAAGTGTAACGGGGAACATGGATTTTACTTAGATGTGCGCACACAGAATAACAGTATATGTTTATTTGACTGTTAATTTTGATGTATATGGTGATTATTGTGTCAGAGTTCAATTTATTTCAATATGTTTATCCGAACAAGTTCTTGTTTATCTTAGTTATCGTTATAGTTTGAACGTTTTCCGTACTCGATTTGTTCAACCTGTTTGCCGATATTAGTTTAAGATCCAGAGCGAAATAGCAGCTAGAGTGAACCCAACTGTAGCCCCTTTAAGCTGGTCAACTGAGGTAGAATGGATAGCTTTGAAAATAATTTTCGATTTATTGGCAAACAAACAATGATTTGGAGATCTGATGCGTATGTATTAAACCACGAGAGCGTTAGCAAGAGTTGCTTAATAGCCATGCATCAGAACAACAAAGAGTTGTTTATTGGCCGATAAACAACAATAATGCGAACATTATTTCGATTCTAACTTAATTTTACATATTTTTTTGCAATTGTAAATGGAACTACTTTTTTATGCTACCCTCAGAATCGGGACTTCTTTTTGCGTTGCTCATTGGATAGTTTAACAACGATAATTATATTCTTCCTCTATAGAAAAATTAGCGAGTATCATGTTAGAATATTCAGAGACAAATGAAGAGGGTGTGTTTCAAAACCTTACATAGAAGCTTTGAAATACTAAAGGGACCTGTTAACAGATTAGCGTATTGACTTTTTTCATTTTTTTCATAGGTCCCAAAAAGAAAAATGTATTATGTAGAAACAAGCAAAATAATACAATTGGCAAAGAAATATATTGGAAATACAGTGTCGTTTATGAAAAATCCTCAACTGAAATGGATAAAACCGTAAAGGGTTTGTAACGCTTTTCATCGGTATTTTGGCCGAGGATTTGTTAACAATTCACTACAGTAATTGTAAGTCAGAATGGCCGAGTAGTTTGCGCGACAGTTTTTTTAACCCGACAATTGTAGGTTCGAGTCTCGGCGAAGATAATATTTTCATTTACTTTTTTACTTCGTATAATATTTGTTTTTGGTTAGTCCAACTGCTTTGTTTTTGCAGTTAAGACATTAAATTACTATTTTTTTTATCTGAAAAATACGTGAACAAGTCATTTTAAAACCCCATGCTTCATCGAATTAGTATGTGAACAAGTCAGTTTAAAACCCCATGCTTTATGGAATTAGTAAATAATGTCCAAGAACTGGTCCAGGTCCGCCCATGCGGCCCCTTTTGGGCAGCACCCTTTACCTGGGCAGACCCTAGATCTATCCCTATATATGCTGTGTTCTGGTCCAGGTCCGCCCACCCGGCCCCTTTACCTGGGCTGACCCTAGATCTATCCGTAGATTTGCTGTGTTCTGGTCCAGGTCCGCCCACGCTGCCCCTTTTGGGCAGCACCCTTTACCTGGGCAGACCCTAGATCTATCCCTATATATGCTGTGATCTGGTCCAGGTCCGCCCACCCGGCCCTTTTACCTGGGCTGACCCTAGATCTATCCCTAGATATGCTGTGTTCTGGTCCAGGTCCGCCCACGCGGCCCCTTTACCTGGACTGACCCTAGATCTATCCCTAGATATGCTGTGTTCTGGTCCAGGTCCGCCCACGCGGCCCCTTTACCTGGGCTGACCCTAGATCTATCCCTAGATATGCTGTGTTCTGGTCCAGATCCGCCCATGCTGCCCCCTTTGGGCAGCACCCTTTACCTGGGCTCACCCTAAATTTATCCCTAGATATGATGTGTTCTGGTCCAGGTCCGCCCACGCGGCCCCTTTACCTCGGCTGACCCTAGATCTATCCCTAGATATGCTGTGTTCGGGTCCAGGTCCGCCCACGCGGCCCCTTTACCTGGGCTGACCCTAGATCTATCCCTAGATATGCTGTGTTCTGGTCCAGGTCCGCCCACGCGGCCCCTTTTAGGCAGCAGCTTTTACCTGGGCTGACCCTAGATCTGTCCCTAGAGATATGCTGTGTTCTGGTCCAGGCCCGCCCACGCGGCCCCTTTACCTGGGCTGACCCTAGATCTGTCCCATGATATGCTGTGTTGAATATCGATCAATAATTTGTGCAAGATTTATTGAAAGAACCCTATACGGTTTCTTGTTATCGACCTTTCTCACTATCTAAACATTATTTTCTTAACAAATGTTCACTATCTAAACATAATTTTCCGTATAATTCTTTATGTATATGTATGATTTGAGTCTGTCCGGTTTGTTAAACAAAACACTATCTTGATAACCGCACTGTGATAATGATTGGAACATTATACCCAACTTATTTGACTTGATTGTGAAAATATGTTCATTGTATTATTGTCCTTTATACCACTGAATCTGTTGTTTTTTTCTGGATATAACCTTATTCCAAATTAAGATTTATTATTACTATTCCAATACAAAGTATCTATTACATGTTGTATAACGAATTACCCGTATACAATATTCTTATGTCGTTACAGTAACGAAATTGTATTTGTCAAAATATAGTATGTTGTGTTAACATGTGATTTAATAAATAATTTTCGATTTATCGTTGTTTATCGGCCAATAGGCAACGATTTCGAGATTTGATGCGTAGGAATTAAACCACCAGGGCGTTAGCACGAATGGTTTAACAGCCATGCATCATAACGACAAAGAGTTGTTTATTGGCCGGTAAACAACGACAATGCGAAATTATTTCGATTCTAAAATGATTTTATAACTTTGTTTGCAATTGTAATGAGAACTACATTTCACTATGCTCCGCTCAGAATCGGGACTTCTATTTTGCGTTTTTATTGGGTAGTTTAACAGATATAATTGTGTTCTTTGTCTATAGAAGAAATAGCCAGTATCATGCTAGAATATAAAATAAACGTAAACAATAAAAAAAAAATAAAGTTTCTATCTATATTATACCAAAACTATACAGTACAGTACGCAATTTACATGAAATAGTAGTTTGTACAGTACACACTTTTATAGAACGCTTTCTATGCTTGTAGAATGCACCATTTTAACCACGTGCTAAAACTGTCCCGCGCACGAGGAAACCATGGTACGTGTACACTGGCGTGGTCGTAATATACATGTCATATATATATTAATATATTATTACTATATATATTAATATATTATTACTGTATATATGTATGTCAGTAAAACAAATAATTTAAGTGTGTGTGATGCGCCTATATATCAATATTGGAAAATATTTCCGTGTTTGACTTTGGGAAAGCAATCAATGTATTATATTAACTGGATAAATACGTGTTATTAAAATTGTGTAGAAGGTGATAGATATTGCTTAATTTGTGTAGGACAAATATGCGGAATTCACTTCATGAAATGATTGTAAGTCAAGAAAATAACAGGTATAGTGTCCCAAACAACAAAAACGATCAAGAAGAAGGAAGGTTAGTTTCGTTGAGTGTGATAAACGTATTTTTTTTACTGAATGTATATGCATACAACAAAAATTTAAATGCGGAAATATTGTACTGAAAACAAAGGAATGTTTTACTTGTGGTATCAGTTTGTTTTAATACATTTTATACGAGTGGTCATTGAATGTGTACATGAAGAGAAAATAGCACGTTCCGCACGTGGGACAAATTGACGGGTCAGCTTGACCTCGTTGGCGAGAGTTTTTGTATGTTCAATGAACATTTTGTTCATTTATGGCGAAGTAAATCGGTGGACATGTCTACTAGTCTCGATTAGACATAATTCATTAATTCATTCGTCTAAATTCGATAGTGTGCTCAAATAATTAAACATGGATGTAGAGTGGGTGCTGGTAATACCGAACGGTTCTGAAATCAAAACCCACCTGCTTGTATTACAGAACACATGCACCTAATTGCGAACACTTGTGCATGTATTTCCGAACACATCACCATTTATTAAAATTAACAAAGGATTCTGAAATAAAAACGTTGTTGTGGAACATATTAATAACCTGGTAGTATGCATAATAATACGTTTAATTATACGTACACTGACATAAACGTATGGGATGTGTTTAACAGAAAAAAACAACAGTTATAATCATGCATGTGTCCTATTAATGATATATTAATTAATGTAATTTTAATGCATTTTGAACTTCGTCCAACAAACCTGTATTTTACCGATGACATACTAAACATAATTAGTGGGGATCTGCTTATTCCCATATCATGTAAAGATGGAACGCACTCTGGGGATTCCAATGATACTGAAGAGTTCGTTGAGGACATTTTAGCCTCTTATTTTGTGGAAAGCCAACAAGTTATGATCCTTACATCGAAATCGGATGATGTCATGACGTCACGTATAGTGGGTTTTCTAAAAGAAGACTCTGCCCAGCAAATGGGAGAGGGGGATAGACACAGGAAACGTCGATTTGCCGGCAAATAACGTCACCCAATTTTAACTCGTTACCCAGTGCAGGCTAGGGATTTTCGACAAACTACTAACGATTTAGCAAATGCATCTCGGGTCCCCCTTAAAATTTGAATAAATAAGTAGTGTAACCAAAAGAAAGAAATGGATTGCACGGCCACTATTTTAAAGCAACAATAAGTATTATTTAACAGAACTGAGCCATTATGCCAATAGTTTGTTATATTGAAGACTTTGCATTTGTGATAAATTAAAGGCAACAATAAAATTATAGATGCTACTAAACTCTTGTTTGGTAAACAACACATTAATTTTGAAAATAACATTGAGCTATTCGATAAAGTTCAGCTATTTATTAAACGTACGAAACGATTTTATGTATACTCGGATCAATATACGCGTTAGGACATCCCGCAACCCATTAACATTGTTGCATTAAACGATTTGTTGTCGAAACAAACGAATACGGTAGAGCTGGTCAGGGAATGTTAACTTTCGTTTGTGTGTTTCTTTGTGTTTTTATGCCCCCGACATCTTGATGCGGGATTGCATACGGTTATTGTCCTGTCCGTCCGTTCGTCCTTCCGTCCGTCCGTGACAGGGTTAAGTAGGCTGTACCGTTTTGTCAAGCACCAACACCGCTTACTACAATACTTGGATACTTACACAGGTGTAGCCTATGGCCATTCCCAATCCACTCAACAATACTTTGACCTTGACCTAATTTGAACCGGGGGCATGTGTGTTTATTAAACACAGAGTCTTGTTGTTTTGTTGTTGTTGTTTTTGCTCGTGCCTTTCTTTTCCTATGAAGTTAATATAATTTACATAGTGACTACTTTTTCTGTATAAGAATGTTGACATGGACATATTGTTAACCTTAACAATTAGAGTTACAATAAACTGTTATAATGACCCTTCGATAATGTTGGTATTACTCTAGGCCCAATCCATTTGTGTATGTATGTATTTCTAATTTAAGTAATTTTCTATACTATGTCATTGTAGCATAATTATATAAAATTATGTATATACAATAAAATATGTTTAAACTTAGGCAACTTAATCAAGCATAGTTAATATACAATTGATTATACGAGTCTATATTTATTTGTATTGGCCAGTGGCATATGAACGTTATTTTTGGCAAACAGCGTACTTCCTACTGGAGATCGGATTAATTTATTAAATGAACACTTACGTGTTTAAAATATATAAAATCTTACGGGGAGGCGATTTTAAAACATATTAAGATGCAAATATGCTTTATGTTATGTGGTTCAACATTACTTTTTAAGTTGAAGGTGTATTACGAACCTAATTGAAGATATCAATAAAAGGCAAACCACGATTTTTTTTGTTTAAGGCAGCACGATATCTTGGACAGTGTTTGCAAATTTGAATACCATGGTTGCTCTATTCATCTCAAAACAAGTTCATCGTTAGTCACATACCTGTCATAAATATTGTTTCGCGCGCATTTGAACAAGCTTGTATACGCTGCGTACTAGAATTAACAATCATTTGGTTTAGAGTGTATATCGTTTATCAGATTACTGTCATTGTCTGGATCGAACGATATTTGACGAAGGAGTACAAAAAAGCGGAATTTGCAAATAAAATATTCAGGAGGCGTGTCGTGGGAAAACCGGACTTAATGCATGTGCGTAAAGTGTCGTACCGGATCAGCCTGTGCAGTCCGCTTTTATAGTATTTTCTGTTTCAAGGAAGTCTCTTCTATACATAAATTCTCTGTAAGCGGACTGCAAAGGCTAATCCGGGATGACACTTTACGCACATGCATTAAGCCCGATTTTCATAGATAGTTTAGAGACACAAGATGATTCCCTGCGTTCAATACGCATGTAGATGATTAATCAAAACACTGATAGCGTAGACAGACTGTTGAAAAAAGGGAGGAAACCAAAATCAAAGGAAGTAGAGGCAAAACAGGAAAAACACATATTTTTTGACTGAAATTGAATTTCTGCAGTCATTTTTTACACATGGCAAATCGAACTACTCATTGTGATACCCCCTTATTCGAACATCTTGGTATATATGTAGGTTTATATGCAAATTACTTATTGCAAACACAATCAAATGCACAACAGTCAACGTGTCAACTAATCCTTACGAAAAGTGTCTACTTTTTTTGAAATGCTAGGAAACGTTTTTTATTTCTTAAAACCACGGGAAAAGCTTATATTTAAAAACTCATTTTTTTCTTACTTTTAAGTTTAGTTTAGGAAAGGTTTCTAGATTTTTGAAAACCTTAGGAAGGCTTCTAATTTCTTAAACACTTTTGGCACAACTTTTAATTTCCTGAAACCATAAAATTCACATTCACTGTGTCGTTTCACTTAAACTTCTCGTTACACTGGATGCTTTAGTCTAATAAATTTAAACAGCTGCTTTTTAATGTACATTTTGGGGTTTACGTATTACTTTCACTGAAGTACAACCTAACTTAAGGTTTTACTCAAGGAAGTCGATTCCATTTATATGAACCAGTATTATCCGAAAGTATTGCGAAATACTTAAAAAGACAGGCCATTCACAAAACATCACCAGACGAAACATTGGTAGCAGTGGCGTAGCTAGGCCATGTTCGTGCTGTAGGCCCAGGCATACGGTCAATTTACGAAGTTAGAAGTTTGTCAAAGACATTTATGCTTTAATATTTATAAATTTATGACTATATGAATTATGCTGATATATGTGAAAGTATATACCGATAATTATAAAACAACACGTTCTTGCTCTAATCTTCATCAAATTCATTTACTTTACAGGTCTTTCAAACAAAATAGTTATAAACAAATATACATGTAGTGCGTATAACATGGGCTTTAACTACCGGTATATGCCTTCACGTCGGTTGCTTATAGTGGCTCACTGCAAGATAGTTTAAGTTTCAATTATATCTGTCATCACTTTTAATAGAACTCCATTTTACAACTCTAGACGGCCGCAAATGTATTAATACAATTTTCCATGTCAATAGCTTTCTTCCTATGTATGTGCATCATTGCAAGGTTGGAAAGCCTGTCTGTACATGGTTGATCGCAGGTACGTTTTCAGCCTGTTCATGCAGCGGAACGACCGCTCGCACGTTGGCATGTTTGATGTGCCAGTCCACTATTCAATGTAGTATATTTAAGAAACTTCTTTAAACGTGTGAAATTCATAGCTGACTACATCCAAACACACACACACACACACACACATTCACATCAAGAATTACCGGTATATATTTTAGTTATGTACCTAAGTGTAATTGTCTCCTTTTTAAAGTAAATGTCATTATATAACTCACACATGCTTATCGGTTGTACTTCTAAATGTACTATGCACTGATTATTTTCTCCATTAAATACGAACGAACAGACGAACATGTCTTTTACACCAACTATTGTGAAAGATACTCATGATTGCGTTGCGAACCAATAAGGCAAGTGATGCCGACATAGTGTCACTTACGTTTCGCTGACATGTGGTGCTTGGAAAGTATTAAATCGCTCGGAAATGGTCCCGACGTTTTGGGCACCCGTCTGCTTCAGCACGTATTAAATATCTTTCATATAAATGTATAAAACAAAATGAAATTTGGTGTGATTGCTAATGTAACATTGAACAAAATGTTTGTCAATTTAGATCTTTGGAAACTAAACTATCTATTGAAACAATTCTGTTGAAGCTCGAAAGTAGTCACTGATTTGACTTTAATTTCAACTTTAAATCACATATACATGTATTATGTATAAATGTCTTTAATGTGTTATTTCCTGTGCCAAATCTTTATTGCAGTTGACATCTTTATATATATAATCTGAAATATTTAGACAACACAACAATAATATAGCATCCCCGAACAAAAGTATATATACCCACTGTCTATATGTTATCATTTTCACTGAACCTTGGCGCAGGTACTACAGTGTGGATTTATTTACTTAAGAATCGGTAGCGAGCTAGAAAGGGTATGTTTGACCTTTTTTGTATTGTACGATGTGAGCGAGCGATGCGAGCGAAAAAAATATTCGCATATTGATCCAGTTTTTACCGTTTTGCGATCCCAAGAAAGCTAAAGTATTCAGATACTAAGTATTTACTTTAATAATCCGCTTTAGTCTATTTCTATTTGTGTCAAAATGAAAATGTTTTATAATTAGATCGTCTTATAATCGATCTCATAATAAGGAATTAAATTGTTAGACCCTTAAGTACCCTTCGATTTTTATTGCATGTTTAGGCCTTTTATTTTTTTCACTTTTGAGAAAAAGTTGTAGGCTCAGGCCTACAAGGCCTACGTGTAGCTACGCCACTGATTGGTAGGCTGTTCCACAAATAATTTATGAACATTCGAATGACTGTGTGAAGTGGAAAAATACGCATTGACAAACAATAACCCATATTCTTTAACCAATTCCCGTTATTGATAAAGCAGAAAGGCGAATGGAAGATTGTATTCAGTCAGCTTTGCAAGTTTTGCTAAATTTACTGTTTACCAGCGATACATGATAGTCTTCATGACCTAATCATGCTGTTACGGTTTACCTGCAAGCGTGCTGTTATCAGTGTTGATAAAACATGTTTATTTTTAAAAGATCCCTATGTATGCTCGTGAGAGTTTAGTTTACTGAGACACCTGGAACTGAGCATAAAGGCAACTGTTGCAGACATTGAGAGGTATTATTTGTTCTGTACTTCATCTATGCTTATATTTTTAAATTAAGAGGAGTAAGATATTTTAAATCAAATATCAGTATTACTATGTATTTCAAATGTTAATTAATGATCAATTAATGAATGACTTGTATATGTGAATAGCTTAAATAAAACATGGCTGGGAGGTAGACACGTATTTATGCCTAGTTAATTAAGCATAAAAATCAATGCAGTTTAGAGGGTGTCGTACGAGATTTTTGTGGGGCAAAATTTCTATGTATTTATTTCACTTAAAACTCCATAAACTTGAAAGAGTAAAGAGCCTTTCTAAATGTCTTTGTACTATTCTCCTACAACTTCAAAGGCAATATCAAAGGTCTTTGCACAGTTTAAATAATAATTTTATTGTACATTTCTGTCACGGTCTTGCTATTAGAACAATTATGATATTTGGATACTTCAGATTTTAATTTCTCTTCATATGCGATGAATAGTATCGTAAGAAAACATTTATTCTAGGTTCATCACGACTCAGACTCAGTGGCAAAGATGGCAGCTTTCGTAAGTGAAGAGATAGCGTGTGAACGCCATCAACAGACTTTTATTGCTGTTTGTTTCACACACAAGTCATTGCTGTGCACAGAATGTCTCTTCGACGAAACACATGCAAAGGATTGCACAAAGAAATCATTAGCAAGTCAGTTAACTGCTAGCGAAAAACACTTCGTTGAAACATTGAAAATACTACAGAGAGCTAAAACTAATTTGACAGAGACAGAAAAACATGTCCAAGATATACAAGATATGAGACAGGCAGTAAAAGGTAATATCAATGCAGAACTGAAAGACATGGTGACAACACTAAATCAGTGTGCCCAACGTTTATTAGACAAGGTTGATTTTGAAGCAGGGAAAATGGTTAATGTTTACAGTGTCTTCATGCAAAAGGTCAGGGGGCTGCAGTCTAAGCTAGAAGACAAATTATCAATTGAGGAAGGACATCTGCTTACAACGACTGAACTGAAAGATATGGCTACAGTACTGGAAGAATATAACAAAACTAGATCCGACAAAACTTTGGAATGCAAATTTACCGTCAACAAGGCATTTAAAGCGATGTTTAATGGTTTAAAAGAAATTGGAAATGTAATTTTTGTAGAGGCGCATCATTATGAGGATATGGAACCTCCAAAGGACGCGCAAAATAACAGTGCATCAGCGTACTCTGAATCAGTCGAGTATAGAAAGGGACTTGTTCCAATGTCTTCTGACACTGGTACCAAAGATAAAACAAAACCTGAAACTAAAGGCATTACAGAGAAGAAATCAAAGGTTTTAGATAATGGAAATAATAAAAAATTTACAAAGGAGTCTCCATCATTTTTAAAGAGAATTTTCGAGAAGAAAGACAAGCAAATTGAAATGGACAAACCTCGCAAACGGAAAACTTCGTCATCTGTAGAAGAAGGTTCTTCTGATATTTATCAGGAGGTCACCTTCTGTTCTCCAGATGTCCCAGAAAATAAAACGGTTGTGGTTTCGACGAAGGATGGACAGCAACGAAAAGTGTCTTTCACATGGTCTTCTAAAGTGAAGAACGGAATAGTTTTTTATGATGAATTGGAGCAGATGATATTACTAACGGATACAAATGGAAATTCTAAATGCTTCCACAAAATAGAAGAACAGCCTCTAGCACTAGTCAGTGTTTCAACAGAACGGGTGACAACACTGTTTGTAAAAGACAACGCGTGTAAAATGAGATGTTATGATGTAAGTGATACAGAAATTAAATTTACCTATGGTGCAAAATTGCCAGATGAGTTTCAGGATCAGTTCTGGGGAGCCTGGTATGACATTTTAAATGATAAATATGCCATTGCATGCAATGGGAAACTGTCTATACTAAATGAAGCAGGCAAGGTAGAAACTGACCATGAGTTAGTGAAACGTAAAGGAAACACAGTTGGAAAAACTAATGGCATTCATGCAGCATATGACTTCAAAAAACGACTGCTGTTTATATTGGATTCTTGCCAAAAGCAATGGGAATGTCATAGCATTGACAAAAGGCAATTGCTTTGGGCAAAAACAAATGTTGACGAGGAATTTCGCCCAATGAACCTGTGTTTAACCAATGACACTATATACATAAGTAGTGGGAATCTGCTTATTCCCATATCATGTGAAGATGGAACGCCGTCTGGGGATCCCATTGATGCTGAAGAGTTGGTTGAGGACATTTTGGCCTGTCATTTTGCGGAAAGCCAAACTGTTATGATCCTTACAACGAAATCTGATGACGCCCTGACGTCACGGACAGTTGGCTTTCTAAAACTAGAGAATCTGCAGTAAACGGAATCGGCAGTAGACAATAAAGACTGGAAGCGGCTGCAATAAAAAAACATTCAGAAGTTTTAATTATGTTTAGAAATTTCAATTCACAACACACTGTCATAAAGAACAGACAAATATTTCCGGATGAATTAATTGTAAATACACATGGTTCGTGAAACACGTGCCGTAAAATTGATCCGTGCTACTATTGTTTTATCGGTAGTGTCATGCTTTACTATATGTATATAATCAGATATAAATGATTTGTTATATTGTAAGCTGCATTAATATGGTCCGTTTATTGAGAGTTGAAAAGCTTTCATTGCCCTTCATTACCAATTGCTAAAAAAGAAACCTAGCAATCTCCCTTAAAATACTTACACAATACTAAAATGTGTATATATGTTTATATAGTCAAGCACTTTAATTAAACAAGTATGTATTGCTGCACATGTATTGCTTCACTAAGTTCGACGGAAGAACGGACTCTACAATGACACTATACAATTCTATAGATAAGTTAGGTTTTGTTAAAGCAGTTATTGTAGCGCAAAACAGTATAAACTATATTCAATTTTCAATTAGAATAAACAATTATATATAGCAATATATTTAAAAACCAACTTTAGACGCACATGGCTATTGTGTTTCGTTTTTTAAGTATTCAAGAGCATTTTACACACAGCTAATACTACCGGTATATATTTCAAAGAGTTGTGGTGCCTGAGCTGGCCATGATCCTCCAGAAGTTATCGCTGTCATTAGTTCAATATATATGGCAATATGTGCATAAAAATATATGTCAAAGGCTTATATTTTAGTCCTGTGCAATAAAACTGAACAAATAATATATAGTATAGTAGACCATCCCATCCAAACAACATTTCAAGTCGTTCCAGTCTAATGATTTTTCGTGGACTATTTGTTTTCGCGTGAGATCTCAGGAACTAGTGACTTAAATTCAAGGAAACTTTTGTGCAACATCACTTCCAAGAGGACATGGGCATATGTTCAAGTCGTTCCGGTCTGGTGATTTCTCGTGGAGATTTTTCCATTGATTACATAGAAATGTATGTTCCGTTTTTGCGCTCGTTCTCAGAAACTATTAATCGCATTAAATGAAAGTTAAATTTTATCACCCAGGACTATTGACTCGCGTTCAATGAAAACTTTTGTATTTATATTGTACAATACATTTTGAGTTAAGTTCCTTTAAGAGCATACAATCCGTGGAAATAAACTGTTAATCACGTCGTTTGGTTTCCGAAGAATGTGCGTGCTTGCAAAAACAATATTTTGTGCAATTACTGAATTAAATATTTAAGGGGTACAGTAAAAATGTTTAGAATATATATTAAACAAATAGAAGTGTTTTTACCTGCATCAAGTGTAAGATAATATAAATACAATTTATTTTCAAAGACATATTGCTTGTGACAGACGTCACAAGAGCACCGCCTACGGGTGCTGGATGCTCGACTAGTATTTGATAGTACTCTAGCCTGTACTTGCTTGTACCAGGGGTTGTAAATAATAGTTCTACAAAACCAAAGATACTTAACATATTCAAGTTAAAATAAGTAAGTTGTTAAGGAAATCAACTGTTGCTTGGAGAAGTCACTTTATGCTGATGTGAGTAGGGTGTTGCTAAGGAAGTCATTCTTTGCCAAGAAAGCGATTAGTTGCTAAGGAAGTCATGGTTATTAGCTGCTGGATATTAACTTTTGCTAGAGGAAGCCAGTGGTTGATAAGTAAGTCAACGGTCGCTAGGAAAACCACTGGTTATCGAGGGGAGAAAGTTGTTTCTAAAGAAGCAACTGGTTGCCAAGGAAGTAAGCAGTTGTTACAGAAGTCAGGGGTCTTGCTAAGTAAATCAAGTATTGCTAGGTGAGATCGATGGTTGCTAAGGAAGTGACTGGTTGCTAAGGGGAGTAAGTTGTTGCCAAGGAAGCCATTGGTTGCCAAGGGAGTCACTAGTTGCTAAGGAAGTAACGTGTTGCTAAGGAAATCAAGTGTTGCTAGGGAACGTAACTTGTTGCTAAGGTGAGTAAGTTGTTGCTAATGAAGTCATTTGTTGCCAAAGTAGTCACGTGTTGCTATGGAAGTCATGAGTTGCTAAGGAAATAAACTGTTACTAGCGGAAGTCACTGGTTGTCTTTTGTTTGTAGAATGGGTTCATCACTGTGACGAAGTATGTTGAATTTCAAATCAATACCTCTTATAAATATTGAGAAAGCGAAAGTTTCATAAAGGGCAATAACTCCACCAACACCATTTATATAGTGACATCATCTTGTCTACAGAATGGGTTCATAACTGTGATGAAGTATTTTGAGTTTCAAGTTAATACTTCTTTAATATCGATATTGTAAAATTTGACCTAAAGCGAAAATTCTAAGTTGAAAAAGGACAATTACTGAAACTACATCCTTGATAGAGTCATCGCCTCTTTTCTTCAGAATAAGTTCATCACCATGATCAAGTACTTAGAGTTTTAAGTCAATCCATCATATAGGTATTGAGCAATTTGACCTTAAGCGAAAATTATAAGTTGAAATAGGGTAATAACTCTGACAAAAACCTTGAAAGAGTTACCTCATCTTGTCTGCAGAATGGGCTCAGCATCATAAACAAGTATCTTACGTTTCAATTTAATGTCTTTGACAGTTCTTGAAAAATTTAATATTTACCAAAAATTGTCCAAATTTTCGATGTTGCAACCTTTTTAGTAATGGACTCTGACAACAAACTTAACAAAAACACTTAACCAAAAAACTTAACTAACGCAGACGACAGAGCGACGACAATAGCAGTCTCGCCGTGTGAAGGCGTGTACTTGGACATGCATGGCTTAGTCGAGCTAAAACTTGAAATGTTCGTAATTTTGTTCAATACTGGCTTATGTTAATCTTATCTATTAAAAATGCGTTTGGTTACGCTAAATATAATATAAACATTTCAAGTTGTAGACGTTTTCATAAGATGAATTATTAAGTATTGCGAAATATGTAAAATCTTTTAAATCGGGATACCTGAATATTTACTCAAGTGTACAAGTGTAGATTTAAGCATAAATTGAATTTCACATGACTGCACGATCGCAAGCAATTTTCTAGTTTTGAAAGACTGGTGGATTTATACATAAAATGGACAAAATCATGTCACAATAATCGACAAAAACGAGTTGAGGTAGCTTGTTTTTATTGACACATATCAAGTGACAGTGTAACATTTTAATCAAAAGTAAATATTTAAAGTTGAAATATTCATTAAAAGCAATGTATGAAAGTATGATATTATTTCAGGACCTCGACTAAAAAAAAAGATGGCAACTAATATAATTGATCTCGGCTCATGTGAACGTCATCAAGAGGAATTCGTTGGTGTTTGTTTTACACACAATACATTGTTATGCGCAGCATGTCTCTGCGAAGAAACACACGCAAAGGATTGCCAAAAGAAATCGTTAGCAAAACAATTAACAGATAGTGAACCATGTTTTATTGACGATTTGAAAGTACGTCATAGGAGTAAATGCAGTCTGGCCAAGGTAGAACACCATTTGTCTAAAATACAAAGAGGCAATCAGTCAAGAACAGAATCAATGCATTCAGTGAATGCAATCATTAATAAATTAAATGAAAATTTGCTCAACGCTCGATCGGAATCGTGTATACAAAAGCAGAGGTGATAGAAGTAACTACAACTCCTTTATCAAAGATGTCAGGTGTTGAAGTCAAAACTTGAGAACAAGCTAGATGTATAGAAAAATATGACCAAATTACTGGATGACAATGACCGTTATATGAATGGAAAAACGTTGGATTGCCACTTTACTGTCAGTGAAGTCAAAGCTCATATTGATAAGTTAAGGGATTTTGGAGAGGTAGTATTTGCAGAAATTAAGTATTATGAGGATATGGAAACCGGTGTCACCAACAATAAAGAAGATATACAGAATACTGGTCCTGCAAATATTTACGGAGCAAAAGAATATAGTAAAATACAAAGTTCTCTGCCTACGTGTTTCTTATGCTTTGGAAGACTATTACGGAAGAAAGACAAATCAACTGAGCGTGTCGATTCTGCCACAAATGACAATTATGAAATGGTCACATTCAATACTCCATAATTCACCAAAAATAAAATACAGGCAACCGGTGTCACCAAATATAAAGAGGATAAACAGAAAACTGGTCCTGCAAATATTTATGGATCAGAAGAATATAGTCAAATACAAAGTTCAAAAAGACCTACGTGTTTCTCATGCTTTGGAAGACTATTACGAAAGAAAGACAAATCAACTGAGCGTGTCGAAGCTGACACAAATTACAATCATGAAATGGTCACATTCAATACTCTAGAATTCACCAAAAATAAAATAACAGTTGTTTCAACAATGACGAAGGATGCAGTACAACGAAAAGTGTTTTTCACCTGGACAACTGAACTGAAGAATGAAATTGTGTTTTATGATGAACTCAAGCACATGATTTTACTAACGAATACAGATGGGAACATAAAAGAGCTGTCAGAGGACAGCGCGCTCGACTATTCGAAGTATTTGAGTTGGTACATATTTTGGATAGTGGAAAGGGCATACATTTGTTAAAATACGAAATTTTTAAGTGAAACAAAGAACAAAAACGTTAACAACAAAGTCTATGTAAAAAGTGGGCTAACTCTGTCAAAATACAAAACAGAGTTATTGGTAATGTTGCTCCTGATACTAGAGTTGATGACAAAGGTTAATTCCAATTTTCAAGTGAAAGGCTTATGTAGTAATGAAGTTACAAAACTTTTAATATAAACTTTAACCAGAAAATCTATGGGAAAAAGGGGCATAACTCTGTCAAAATACAAAGAGTTATGGGGAATGCTGCCCCTGATACTGGAGTTGGTGACAAAGGTTAGTTCCAAGTTTCAAGTGAATAACTTATGTAGTTTTGAAGTTACAAAACTTTTGAATATAAACTTGAACCAGAAAATTTAAGTGTAAAAGGGGCATAACTCTGTCAAAATACAAAACAGAGTCATGGGGAATGTTGCCCCTGATACTGGAGTTGATGACAAAGGTATATTCCAAGTTTCAAGTGAATAACTTATGTAGTTTTGAAGGAACAAGACTTTTGAATAAAAACTTTAACCAATTCAGACGCGGACGCCGACGCCGGGGGTAGTAGGATAGCTCAACTATTCTTCAAATAGTCGAGCTTAAAAGTATAACTCTTTCATAAAGAACAATTTGTTCAAGATTTATATGAAAGTTATATCAAAGTTTTGATCTTTCTCAATTGTTTTAACACCTATTTATATCGTTTAATTCTAGGGTCAATGATCATTTAAACGATAAAGAACAGTTTGATCAAGATTTAATATCTAAGTTCTATCAAAGTTTTTATCTTTCTCATTGTTTTAACACCTATTTATGCTGTTTAGTTTTAGGGTCAATGATCATTTAAACAATATTAAAGTAAGCAACGCTGCTTTTCGTGGAATTTCAGCTTCAATTTTAAAATAAAAACTAGGTTTTCAACTAAAACTGTTTGTTAAATAGGTATGCCCCCATTTAGGTCCAGAACAATCTCAGAACATAATTGCAAGGATGAAAAGTAAAATGAATTTCAACTTTTAGTCCCGATTATCAATAAGGATCCACTTGTAGTCAGAACCCACCTACCTACCAAATGTTATGAACCCAAGTCTCAGGTTTCCATGGGTATTGCATGGAGAAGGTTTCACAACTATTGATCAGTTTGACCTTGACCTTTGAACCAAGGACTCGATTAGCAATAGGAATAATTTCTGGTCATGACCAACCTACCTACCAAGTTTGAAGAACCTGTGCAAAAGGGTTCTGTATTTATTGCCTGGACAAGGTTTTGCATCTATTGGTCAGTTTTTACATCTTTTAGTCGGTTTGGCCTTGACCTTTGACCCAATAACTCAATTGGGATCCTCTGCTAGTAATGACCAATCTACCTGCCAAATTTAAATAACCTTGGCCTAAAGGTTGCAAAGTTCTTGCCTGGACAAGCTTTTTCAATTTTTGGGAGGGTTTTTGTATTATCTTTTGGTTTGTTTGACCGTTGACCCTACAACCCCAAAATCAATAGGAATCATCTACATGTCACAACCAACCTTTCTTCCAATTTTGAAGAATCTAGGCTAAAGGGTTATGTAGTCATTGTCTAGATAATGTGCTACAATTATTCAATATTGGGTGTTAACTATTGGTCAGTTTGACATTGACCTTTGATCCACTGACCCCAACATCAATCCGCTACTAGTCATAACCAAACTACCTACCAAGTTTCAAGAACCTAGACCATAGGGTTCCGTAGTTATCACCCAGACACGGTTTGGCATACCGACATACACACGGACATTTGCAAAGCAATATACCCCCGATTTTTTTAGGGGGCTGTAGCATAATAATAGACATTACAGCTACACGATTTTAAAACATATTTAGATGTAAAAGTTTTTACTATTTGATGTTATCAGGTTTAACTTTACTTCAGCCGAAGGTTTGCTTCGGTAAGATTAGAAGACACGCAAAACATGTCTCATATTTGTTTAAGATAGCACACTTTATAACACTGTTTTGGTCGAGTTGCACTGTTCATTCAAAACATGTTTGTCATTCGTTGCATACTTGTTATCAATATTATCGCGAGCGTATGAACTAGCAGGTCCGCTATGCACTAGGATTGGTTCACAATAACTTTAAAGAGTATTGGTTTACAGCCAAAATATAGACCAATCGATATTATAAATAGGAAGTAAATGTCCTCAAAACGAGGAAGTTAATTGAATAATAAATACATAGGTTTGTTTCGGAGATTGAAAAATGATGATTTTCTGGCATTCAGTATGCGTGTAGACGATTAAAATTATCTTGTCATACAATAGTATTATACATATCTTAACTAACAGGCAATAATATTAAAACCAATCGCTTATATGTGGAAACCACGCAAACGAATGCAGTGCAAATAATTGGCAGTGTACAATATAGGAGATAAACGTGCAATAATTACAGTTGTTTCAACAGTTTAAGCTATTATAATTTAGCATATAGAGTGAATAATATACATTTAATTTTAGCTTTAACTTTCCAAGTAACTTAACACAATAAAATTTACACAAACTGTAAAAAGAAGGGCGGCCATTTTTGGTTTATCTTTCTATACAAATAATGACTTTGTATGCAAAATCTTAATACCTTAACTATTTCTTCTTATTAATAAAAATGTATTTCATTGTGGGTTTCTATCAAAAAAGCATGCTGATTTACTTTTACATGCTGAACATGTCTACATCAGCCCAAATACTCAAATGGTTGGAAGCAAAAGGATCATGGTTTCAATGTATTTGCCCTTGCCCCAATTGAAATAAAACATTTATTATTAGAGAACTCATATTATTTACTGCTTTCAATTATAACAGAGTCATATAGGTAAATATAATGTTTATTCAATATTCTTTATTTTCAATAAACATTTCATCCACATGTACTATGGGTTTGACACAAATATTGCTATGTGTTTTTTACTCTATATCTAATTAATAGAAAACCTTTTAATTTACCTACAAAACTAGAATAACAAAAAAGCAAGAATGTCAAAGAGCAACATGTTGATCATACATAATTGGTTGTATTTTGCAAAGACATGGCGAATAATTTAAACACAACTTTCCATTGTATTATATCTGTTATTTATTACAATTGAGGCGAGTCGTTGGAAAACGGACTTAATGCATGTGCGTAAAGTGTCGTCCTGGATTGGCCAGTGCAGTCGTATTTTCTGTTTCATGGAAGTCTCTTCTAAACATAAATACACTGTGGCGGAAAGTGCCGTCCCGGATTAGCGTGTGCGGACTGCACAGGCTAATCCGGGACGACACTTTACACACATGCATTAAGACCGGTTTTCTCACGACGCGCCACAATTAATCTTTGTGCTGAATGCAGCATACGATGCGACTTGAAATCCAGACGTTTTCAGAATTAATTGACATGGACCCAGTTCCCAGAAAATGAAAAAGTATTTTAAGTAACACGGTATTAAAACGTAGTCGTAACGTCTCCCTTTTTGGTGTACGCAGGTATACAAAACATGCGAATATAGTAATTAAGAGTTAAATTGAAAATATACTATGCACGGAACATTAGCATGTTTCAGGTATGCAACGGCATGGTAGATTTTTTACAAACGCAAACTAAAATGAAAGGAAACAATTTCAGATAGCCTTAAAACACACATATTTTACATAAAAAATAAGTACCTTTATTTGTACTGTTTTCTACCGGTGCCTGCTGACTGTATTGTCGGTCCATATTTTTTTAAGAAAACACGCCCATTTATGATAAACACCGTCTATAAAATATGAAAAAAACGAATAAAGTGAGTATGAAACAGACATCAATACAGAGAGGTTACAGGTACCTTCCTATTCTGACCACCGCCAAAACTTAAATTATGATACTAACACCATATGTTTGATTATAAAGTTATCGGTAACAATATACGGACCTCAAGAAATCATTTTAAATTAAGCCAAACTCCATAATTTTAATATTTGGTCGAAAAAACCCCCCCAGAGAATTACGATGGAAAATATCGCCAACATTAGCAAATGTCAGCCAAAGTTAACAACAGTTTTCACTATTTCTAGGAAACAGATCATTTGATAGTGTGAATTCTTTGTACTATGAAATAGCAGTACTATGTCCATGATGTTCCGTAGAACCAAAATATCTCAGATTTTGGTGACAGCAAGTTATATATCGACAGCAAAAATCTATTGAAACTTCACTTTTTGTATGGAAAATGTTTATCTTCAAAGTAAAGAAGAAAGTTGAAGAGTTTGTTTTCTGCTACGTGACAAAAACATAACAAACATGATATATTTTTAAGTTTCTCTTTATGTGTTTAAGTCAGTATGATACATATAAATCCATAATGCATAGTAAATTAAAATAATTGTAGTAAATAGGAGTAATTATATGTATGATTTACATTACAAAGTAATACAAATTGAAAACATGACATAGAAAGCATATGGGTGTAGTTGGTCAAAACTTCAAAGGTCAAATGAATGGACACCCATTAAAAGTTAGAAAATGATATTTACTAAAAACGAATTTTAAAAGTCTTATATGGAAATACCTAACAGTTATTTATGACACCAATTTTATTTACATGTGAAGTATTATTAAGATTTTCTGCAAAGCGGCCACTTTATACACATTAAAGTTAAGACAATTTATAAAATTTAACACAATTTTTTTAAACAAAAGACATCTATATAAGCCTAATCTGACAATGTTCAAAACAATAAACTTAACAACATACGTGAAACAATAAAGCATGACACATTCAGGTAAGCATATCAATTAAAATTATTCAAAACAGGAAGTTAGCACCTTTCTTATACAGGAGTTCACTAAGCAATTACACTGTATTTAATACTAAAACAACGAGTGAATTAGTAGTCACAGAAATCACACACTTATCTCTAGGTACTGTAGCTTTTCTCACTTACTATGTAACTAACAACAAGTACGCTTTTTTCAATCCAGAAATACCAGTGCATGTACCATTCAGACTGTGGAAGTTTAATTCAATGTTAACACTGCATTATGTTAAGTTAGAATAAGACATCAAACATAGAATGCACTTTATATTTTCTTTTCTAACACATAACTGAGCAATTCATGTTGTTTAAGTGCGTTTATTAAATTCACACAATATACTGATGGTATTATTAGCAATTTTCCATTACTCTTTCTTTAAAACTAATAGCTGCTTTGCTAGAATTCAGGTCCTGAAAAACTGTGTCCATGCATGCATGAACACAGTTCTGCTTTTTTTTTGGTGAAATGATAACTACATGCAATTGAACATCTTTTAAAATCAATTTTATGGATACATTTTTCAATGCAGATGACTACTTAAATAATTACTTACATTCTATATTCATCCAATTTACTGCATCAAAAACAATAGTACAAAAAAACAACATTTTATTGTATGTTTGATGTCTTATTCTAACTTCACATAATAGTGTGTTATGTTATATTTGCTAAAAAGGTTGTATTTCAACTGAGAAGGAACAAATATAAAGTAAGGGGCATTTCAACAAATTTGTAATCTCGTACAGCAAGGCTGGTGGTGAAACTACATGCAGTTTCAATAAAATTTACCTGACATTTTATGAGCTGATTTTTGGTGGAAAACCCCCCACTGAAAATCACAAATTTCAAAAAAACAAACATGGACTGACATTATGATTAGAAAGTAAACACTACATATGGTTTAAGATTAGAGTACAGGTTTCTGTCAACACAAATTGATGTGACATTTATAGAATATTTGTTTGTACATTGAAATTAAATCCACAGTGAATATAAAGCACAGGAATCGTCATGTAGAAAGTTAGGTCTCATTTTCAATTAAATAAACACTTATGTAACATGCATAATCAATTTACATAACATGCATAATCAATTTTTTTGTTAGTCACTTGGGGAATAATCAACAGGCAGTTTAGTTCATGTTTTTATATGAAACATTTGCGTCTTGTCTGATTTGTATTTGAAGCGTTGAAGATTCTCTACATGTGACATCTGTATTTGAAGTTTCTATAGTTTTCATGTCTGATATTCAGGCTTTTATAGTTTTCATGTTTGATCTTCAGGCTTTTATGGTTTTCATGTCTGATTTGTATTGAAAGTTTTTTTCAAGTCTGATCTGTATTGAAGCTTGTAGGTTTTTTAAGTCTGATCCAATATTTGAAACTTGTGCGGTTCTCTTCATATTCTACACTCACGCCCCAGTCACGACGAATTCCTCTTTATTTAAAGTTTTTACAGTTTTCAAGTCTGATCTTCATTGAAGCTTGGTAGGTTTTTTTTAAAGTCTGATCTGATATTTGAAGCTTGTGCGGTTCTCTTCATATTCTACACTCATGCCCCAGTCACAACGTATTCCTCTTCTGATTGTACCTCGAACAAACACAGGCTGTCCAGCACCCATTCTCGAGTCAGTGCTGGCAATCCGAATCGTTCCTTCAGCCCTTAAATGTACAAACACAAATAGGTTAATATAAACATCATATTACCATCACTGAAAGAATGGTAAATTATGATATGCTAATGGAATGATAATCACGCCCACTTTGGTCAAACTCAGACAAACACTGTTGACAGTATACAAATTTTTTTACAAGAGATCTGTGTCAAACAATGCAGTCCTAGCTTTCTGAATGGCTGAACACATTGTCGATCAAATTTCATCGTATTGTCAAATTTGTCAACATACAATTATTTGAATAATAATTTGTTACATTTTTTTCCCAATTACCAGTATGTTTATTTGTACTCACCAGTAATGGTCCCATTTTACACTGATAACACTGGCTTTATTTCACCTCTTCGCATTATTTAATTCATTATTTGCACCATTTTGCATGCATGTACTGCCACACAGGTCTCTAGTATCAAATAAGATTGTATGCATAGGGGGGCCGGCTAGCTCAGTTGGTAGAGCGCTGGACTGTCAATCCGGAGATCGTTAGTTCGAACCCCAGTCCGGCCTCATAACTTGTGTGGGGAATGGTCATGAAATTATTTCTGCAGACATTCTCCCCCTACCTCTGATTCAAGTAGGGCAGTTGTCAGTTACTCGCATAGGTATGTGCACATGGTACTGGTGTACCGCTTAGATCGGCTAAGCTTGCCCAGGAAAAGTGTGAGTAGGTTAATTGACGCGGTGATATGACTGAATTACTGTTAAAAACTGCAAAAAATCAAAAACAACAACAAAAAAACAAACAAAACAAAAGATTGTATGCATATCATGTTCAGTGTACACCGGTTTTACTTTTGAATTGAATATGTGCATTTTTATGAATAGAACTGCATGCTAGTCTGCCTGGTTGCATTACACTAAATAGAAAAGCAAACAATGCTATGTTTACATGTACAGGTACTTATTGCAGACTACCATAATTAACTTGGTCATATAAATCTAAGATTAAAATCTCCACCTGTAGCCTTATGTCTCGTCTGCTGCTGGAGTTCAATAGCTTCTTCATCTTCGTCATCGTCAAAGTCAGTGCATGAAATGCACAGTGACCTTGATCCCTGACCTCGACACGTCTGGGTCACGTCTCTGAGTACATGACCTCCAGCATCCACTATCAGCTCGCTTAGTGACTCTGTGATAGAACAAGACTTAAATGTGTATCTCTACCATAAAACACAAAAAGAAGTGCACTTTTTAGGTTTTATACTTAGAACAAGACTTAAAATGGGTATCTCTAAAACATATGACACAACAATTAAGTGCACTTTTGGCGTTGAATACCAATGCTGTGTTGTTTCTTTTTACTTACCATTAGTTTAGTTTAAATCTATTTATTTTTTAGTTTGATTATGTTAAGACCACGGGCTTATTGAGCCATTTAGAAGTCCATTTCCTGGGTAAAGCCAGTACCAGGTTTCTTTGATCAAGAAGGGTATGAACTGAGTACGGATCAAACTCCCCCCTTTTTTCTGATCCCAGGGCAGACACCATGATATCCATTACTCCACTACGAATCTTTTTTTAAGTTTATGTCTGAATACAGATGTTTACTGCGCCTACAACTTTGTTTCATCACTTTGCTTATTATCTAAAATTGTATGTATCATATACCCGTTATCTTTTCGTAGGCATTTGCAGAGTGAGACTGCATGTTTTTTGCTTCTACAAAGTTGTGTTTTTGTTGTTCATACATAGTATTCTGTTGAAGGATCATGCTTACCTTTCGAAAGGTAGGCATTTTCTCCAATAAGCAGGAAGTCGATATTTTCAAAGAGGCGTTTCTTGGACTCCCTCGATTTCTTGGGTCCGTGATGCAGACGACCGTGCGCTGTGTCGCCCTGTATCTCGTATGGGCCCTGTGACATACATGTAATTGTTAGAACATATTAAGTAAAATCTTAGTACTAAGTTGCATTACTCAAAGCTTCAGATACGTTTCTGTGTAGAGGGTAAAAGTACAATCCAGCATGAATTTGTTGGGTAAATGCATGCTTAGTCGAAAATGTATTTTTAGTCGAAAAGAAATATAAAAAGTCAGAAAGCTTCAAAATGCAAACGAATGCAATGGAGTAACCTTAAACAATGTAGTAGACATTTATAAACGACAATAAAATGTTTAAATAAGGAATTAATAACCATCTACGCCTTTATCAGTTGGACAACATCCTATCAGTATTTTTGTCATTTTCATCTGTGAACAAAAAATTGACATTTCGTGCATACTGATTTTATTTTCTGTGAATATCTTGTGATTTTCAATGCATAAATTAATGCATGTATGCGCCATATCTGATCGTCTGACTAATACTTTTGGTAACTAGAAGTTGACCTTACCTCCGGAAGGAGGCGTCCAAGTTGCAAGCTGTCCGCAACCCAGTAGAAGTTGACTATCCAGCACTTGTGGGCGATACCTTGGAAAAACTTCAAGGTTCTCTCGCACAGTCTGTCATCCTCGTCAACTAGAATATATATTTATAATAACCCAATTCTCTTCTTGTGATTTTCCATGCGTAAATTATGCACGTACGCCCTACTACTTCAGGTAACTGGAACTAGTGAATTAGAAATTAATATTTGTATATATATATAAAAATTCTTCTCAAAAATACTTGTAAAAATCAACTATTACAAAAATAAGACAACTTTCCAAATCCATTTATAGATTTTAGTTTAGACCTGACATTTACTGAATCACTTTTGAGTCCGTTTCCTGGTAGCACCAGTACTAGGTGTCTTTCCAAAAAGTAGGGATCAAACTCATGCTTTCCTGATTGCACATCGGCCACCTTATCCACTACACCACTGCATGTATTTACAGTTTGTTTGCAGTAGTCTCATTGTATAGATGTAAATACATGTATGAGAACAAAACAGTTCAATGTTGAAATATAAGCACTGTATTGTTATAAATGTGTCCATACTAATAAATGTATAAAATATTCAACAAAATTGTTAATATGTCTCCCATGACTTAAATATGAGACTATAATTAACGGTATCAACAGAAAATTAAAAGTGAAGCAGGCATAAGTTTTTAAAAGGTTCATATTCTGGATAAATTTGTTGGCACATAATAGGAAAAATCTCACGACACTAACATGACACTCTCCGATTTCTCTCTAGTTCCTACACTGATCTCATTTGTTCACTTTTAATCAATGAAAGTAAGATCACGATGAATTTGTATCAATGACGTGGCTGGTAACAGCAGTGGCGCGTGTACAAACGTTCGCATTAACGTTGTTTATCAGCTAACGAACAGCGAATTGTTGTTTTGATGGCGCGTATATTAAACCATTCAGGCTACTGAACTATATAAGCCGATAAACAATCAAAATGATTTCCTAAATAAATCAGCTTGAACCAGATGAATAATACTTTTTTTTAACATAATTCGAAATGGAAAGTTACCTGGCTTCACTACAACATGAGTAACTGTGTTGTTGAATTTAGTGAAAAACTTCACATCCATCTGACTGGCAAGCTTTTTGGTCTCCTTCTAAAAGAAATTTAAAGAAAAAAAAGTATTTATTTATTTATCTTTTTCAGAAAATATAACAAAATCTGGTTGAAATTTTCGTTTAAGAGTACTCGTAAATGTTTTCAAATGTTATCTTTAAAAAACCATGAAGTAATGACTTACTGTAAACATAATTTTTGTAAATCAGTCTACATGTATTTCACTTGACACTTACAATCTGGGCTGCATGTCTAACATTCAGTCCAGACTTTCTGATTGGCCAAGCTCGGTCACAATCAAATTTTGTTAACTGAACATTTATAAGGCTTTTCCAATTGCAACTCAACACACAACAAATTGTGACTTATATCTTGCCATTGCATACACATATCATAGCGTATTTAATCAAGTAAATAACCGGAGAATGGAAAAGATACCCGTAATTCTTACAATTTGGGTGGCAGTCAGCCCAGTAACCACAACTCCGAGATTACTCTTCCTACATGTCTGGTAGTCTCCCCTTCCATTCAGAATGTTGGGGTCGAGGGTCAACAATGGCGTCCGAATGGGTTGGCTGGGGTCAGAATCTGGGACTGTCTGCACATCTGGTGAAGCTGTTATGCAAAAATATGACAATAAACCTTGTAAAACGACTATAAAAGTGGGTTAAAGAAATAGGGTAGTTATTCAACGTAGACCTTACTTGGGAATTCAGAGTCAGGAAAGCATTTTTCACTTATACATTGAAACCAGAACACTACAAAATATTTATATTTCTTTATCTTACAACATACAGGTAACTTGCTTTTCATTGGTTTAGACGGGTCACATGCTGACCGTGTATTATTCCATAATGTCAGTAGAAGTTAATATCCAGTCAGTAAAATCATTCTTTCAAAATAAACATAAGTGACGTTACAAAAATCAGCAAGATGATGTCATTATGCTGCTATGTTTTCTTTATTCCACAGTGTTGAAATATAGCTAAGTTTAGGGATTTCATCAATGCTGGCGTGATGATGGGAAATAGAATGGTACTCGGTAAGATAAATTCGTTACATAGATTCTTACTGACCCCTTACGGTGAGATACAGGGTAGTAAATTTATATTGGGCTCAAGCTACGCTCTCGCTCAATATTAATTTAGTGACCCTTTATCACACTGCATGGGGTCAGTAAGAAGCCATGTTACTAATAATACCACTTAACGGTCATCCAAAACACCCAGGAAATTTGTTTCTTGTAAAATTATCTGAAATATTTATAAAAAAAATAAGCAAAAAGTTATGAACAGATTTGTATGAAACTTTTTGGAAAGGTTGGAAATAGGCCAATGAAGAAATGATCAGATTTCAGGGTGGCCATTGAAATTCTAAAATAAAATTCCCTGAAGTTTCTCTGATTTTTCCCTGACCGGAATTTGATTTTCCATGACATTTATTGTCAAATTACCGCAAAAATTAGTGCAAAGTGGAGATAGCGTACATAAATATGTCCACTATTTTCCATTTTTAGCCATTTTTAAAATTGTTAACTTCTTATTCTAAACATATATGATAAATTCATTGGTTTATTGTATAAATATTTATTAATTTCTAGATTGCACTACTTCATTTTGGATTAGTTCTAACACTTTTGGTCAAATTCCCCGAATGTTACCCGATTTTTGCCAAATGTTCAAATTCCCTGATTTTTCCCTGCAGGGAACTTTTTTCCACACTTTTTCCATTTTCCACAGTCGGTGGCCACCCTGAGATTTGGATGGTGATCCATGGTGATCCGGATCACCATCCGGAAAATGTATAACAATTTATATTGTGAAATATGAGCAACTGGTTGCCC
Source organism: Congeria kusceri (assembly GCA_027627225.1). Taxonomy (NCBI): domain Eukaryota; kingdom Metazoa; phylum Mollusca; class Bivalvia; order Myida; family Dreissenidae; genus Congeria; species Congeria kusceri. The sequence continues at coordinate 12,928,488 of CM051038.1, forward strand.
TAGTGGAGGACTGATTTCTCAGAGTGCTTTCTAGTATAGTAATCTTTTAAAACCTCAAAGCTTTGAATTCTATTCTTTATTAAATGTGCTTGTAAATAATTATGTGTTTGTACCTTCACCTTCATTGGCATGAGCGGGTGGGGAATGATTAATAAAATGTTGCTGAGTCATCATGGGTGAGGAAAGATTGAAATCCACATCCATTCTGTCTCCCTCATTGTTGTCCTGGTCAGAATCATCAGCATCAATCATCCCATCATCCGAGTCATCAACTGTCAAAGCCACTTTGTTTGATTTCTTCTTGTCTGTGGAAAACAATTAAAATACATAGGAGGTGTGTCGTGGGAAACCCAGGCTTAATGCATGTGCGTAAAGTGTCGTCCCAGATTAGCATATGCAGTCTGCACCAGCTAATCCAGGACAACACTTTCCACTTTTATGGTATTTTCTGCTTCAAGGAAGTCTCTTCTAAAATGAATACCTCGAAGGCGAAAAGTATCATCCCGGAATAACCTGTGCGGACTAAGCCCGATTTTCCAGACTCTGCGAAACTTGTCAGCCCAATATGACAAAAAATTACAATTGAAAATTTCACAGGTAGCAAGCATATGTGTCTGACAGATTGACCAAATATCTGGCAAGATTTGAACCTGATAAGACAATGTGTCTGACAGGCTCTTCAGTGGTTTCGCGGGATCAAATTTTTCCTAAGACATGCTTAATATGGAACAGTGAACAAATTCTGAACAAACACATTAATGACATGCACATGTATTTGGTGGTTATGAGCTTCATGTTAATAATGTCATAACAATACACATAATCTGTGCCAAACATTTACATTTTGAATGGGCTTGTTATTGCTCTGTTCAGTGTATTAATTCCATCTTATTGACATTGAATTATCCCTGTGTTTTGACATTATTAACTCTTGTTGAAGGCACATTTATTAAAATAAGGAATACAGTATCAGTGGACAAAATATTCAATGAATTTTATCAAATTTATGGTTTCTTATTCTTAAACTTTTGGTTGAGTTCCATTTTTATCGGTAGTTTTAAAACCATTGGGTTGGCAGATCCGAGAACTAGAAATCAACAAACTCTGGCACAAGAATATCACATATACCTCGGGGTTTTATTGTAGATTTTTGCATAAGGCGTTTGTCTGTCGCTTTTTTCTCCCTAGCCATTCAATTACTGTATTCAGTATTCATTTGCAATTGACCAATAGCTATTGGATTTACTGAGACACATTCGAGTCTGTTTCCTGGGTAGAACCACTATTTGGTGTCTTGAGGAATTATGAAGATCATTTTAAACGCCCCTAAGTCGGGATCAAACTCTCGATCTCCCAATTGCAAGGCAGACACTGCATCCCATTTTATTACGTGACAGCAAGAAAATGTTACAAGCCAGCTTATAATGGGTATATGAATAAGCATGAAGTGCTACTGATACTTAAGTAAATACGACAAACACAGTATACAAATGTTTTAACAAGACATCTCCGTCAAACCATGAAGTCCTAGTTTTCTGAAAGGCTAAAATCAAATGTGGCGCGTTGTGGGAAAACCGGTCTTAATGCATGTGCGTAAAGTGTCGTCCCGGATTAGCCTGTGCAGTCCGCACAGGCTAATCCAGGACTGCACTTTCCGCCTACAAAGGATTTATGTTTAGAACAGACTTCTTTCAAACAGGCTAATCCGGGACAACACTTTACGCACATGCATTAAGACCGGTTTTCCCACTTTGCCCCTCAAATCTTGTTGGGCGGTCAATTGTTATAAATACGCATTTCAATAGCCAAAGTGTTGTATTTTGACTGTGTCAGCCAGTCAGACTAAATGAGCCGTAAAAACATGGCATTTTTGACATGTTTTCATTTTCAATTATATACTTCTGAAACCACCAAAACCATACCCAGGATTTTAATTATAGATTTTTTTTTCTCTCCTGCCATTTTATTACCATGATATTCATTTTCAACTGTTACAAATATGCATTCCAATAGCCAAATAAGTGTTGTATTTTGACATTAAAAAAACCAACTTGACAGTGCATCAGCCAGTCAGTCTAAATGAGCCACAACACGTGGCATTTTTGACATGTGTTTCCGTTTTCAACGATAAATGGATACTACATATACATACCTTGGGTTTTCATGATGGATTTCTGTATAAGGTGTTCCTCTATTGCTTTTTTCTCCTTGGCCAGTCTCTCTAGGTCCCTTTCCAGAGCCTCTCTTTCCTGCAAATATCGCTCATAACGTAGGCCTTTTGTTTTCAATTCAACCTAATCAGAGCTCACGCCGCCATTCACAAAATTAGCCAGTGGCTACAAATTTGAATATTTGGCTAAAGAAAATTTTATTTGGCTACAACGTTCTCTTTACAAACACTACACATTTGTCAAAATTAGCATGTTCTCAGCTGAACAAAGAAAATTTGGCTAAAGACAAATTTCAGCCAGGGGGGGCCTTGCTTTGACATTCACATAGATGTTACATTTGTTTTTATCAGTAAAATGAAAGAACAACCTTTCAAAATTTCAAAAGCCCATTCAATAACAGGAAATGTCATGCATTTTTCATTCAATGCCATATTCATTAAAAAGTAAACGGTCAAATTTTAATGAAGAAATGTCATTGTTCGAAGTCCTATGAAAAGAACCCAATTTTTAAATGACTTCTTTTATAATTATTATGATTGTTTGTGTTGTGTTACTATCAATCTAATTACTACAATTACATGCTCAAACTCTTACTTACCCGTATATAATTGGAAAAGTTGTTGTGAACTCCAAGTCTGGTCATTCAATACCTCCAAACAGAGTTGTGTTTTTATGTTGCCCTTATTTTATATATTTATCTATTATATTATACATTTCTTACCTGGGTATTTAATATTTCACTCTGACTTGAAAATGCAGATGATGATGTGAGGTTACAAATTCTGCTGCTATCGTCTGTAAAACATATTATTCTACACTCAGTATACACACAAGTGACATTAATCCTTTTTCAAGTACCACCTCTTGTATTGCTGTTTTAGTGTTTTATTTTACTGCTTTTTGGAACATTTCTTAATTTACCCACAAAAGTTAAATACTATAGAAGCTAAACCATTAGCACTCTACTGTTGACTACATACAGTTTTCTGATAATGTTTTACATAAAATAACTACCCGAACCGATCCAAGCAAATTCAGAAACACTTTTCCTTGGAATGCATATTATGGCTTTAAAATACAGAATACACAATTTCTTACAAAAGTTCAAACTTTTTCTTAAAAACAATTTATAATATCATCACTCTTGAAATCATGTTTAACTTACCATCGTTGTCACTGCTGTCATCACTGATTATGGCACGCTTAACACCTTTCTTGTGGACCACAACTTCATCATCATCTGAAAGTCCACCCGGAACTGTAATTAAATCATCTTTTTACCCCACAGAAGCACAATATATACAAAGACTAACAATTAAATAACTTTGTATGTCTTTGTATTGCATGTCTTTGTAAATATTAGTTACCAGTAGTCATATAATGTTTAGCATATGAACTGATCTGTTAATCTTGGAGATAAACCTGATAATGTTGTTTAAATGCATTAAATTTCAATTCCTTTGCATGCTTGAGGCAAATACATTACTTTTGTTAAATGTCATTACATTCATGTTTCAAAGTGTGTGTTTTTTCCCATGTATGATCATTGAGATCTTTACAAAAGCCATGTTTGAAAATCAAGCATTTTCACCATACAATTAATAACCACCATTATTTTATATGCATTTTACTAAATTTTCCCCTGTGCATAGGATTTCAATCACCTCGCAAAATTCCGATAAAATGGAATTGATTTGGTTACACTTACCATCACTGTTGAGAAAAGGTCCAGCAGCTTTTTCTACATGATCTTCTACATCTTCCAAATCTGATTCAAGAATCACTGGCTGAGACGCAAGCTCACTGTCACTACTGTCTAAAACAGTCGAGTACATTTTACCCACAAAATCTTCATGTTTTGCTTTTGCACTTTCTTGCCTCGTTGTCGATGTTTGTTTGCTTGCGACAGTGCTCTTTCTATAATCTGTAACAACTGTACTTTTTAAATCAGTTTTCTTTTTCTCTTTACTATTTATGTCATTCCTAGCGCATGGTTGAGTTGAACGAATAACAACTGATGAACTAGTGTTTTCAATGCTGTCTTTGATTTCATTGAACTTTGTTATAGTCTCTAGTGCTTTCTTCTTCGCACTGTCATCTTCATCATCGGAACTGTCAAGTCTAAACTCCGAACTTGTACTTAAATAGTTATCATCAATATGCTCATGCAGACTGTCTTCATCAAAATTAAGATCACTTTCATCACTAGATGCATCCCTTTCGGCTTCAGCACTTTTTCTATCTGTTTCAAGTTGATCTTCATGTTTTATTTTGGATCTTACGCTTATTGATTGATCAACATTTGTCAACATAGTTTGTACTTTTTCACCAGTTAAACATGTATCTCTAAGACGTTCCTTCTTGGTTTCATTCTTTGACTCAGTATTTAACATTTTTTCACTTACATTTCTTTTAAATGTAAAAGTATCCAGATCTGGAAGTTCATTCTGGGACAATATAAAATCATCAGATTCTTTTTCACTAACACTTTTCTCATTGTCTACAATAGCAAAGTTTGTATCACTTAAACGATCAGTACCAAACGTATCTTTTTCAGCTGTTTTATTCTTATGAATGCTCCCACAGGCACTGTATTTGGATTTATTCTTCTTTGCAACCGAGTTATCTTTTAGATTGACGTCTGATTTTATGTCAAGATCCACTACCTCTGGTTCCATAATCTCAAAATTTGTTAACTCCACTTTAACTCTGTTTGAATGCATTTTCCTAATAGAAGGACTATACTTGGAGACTCCAGCCGTTGAAGTTTCTATTTTATTTAGTTCATTTCTCGTTGGAGTTGCTATATATTTAGCATGTGCAGACAGACTTGTCGTATTTCCTTGTTTGTCTCTAGGGGTTCTGTTTGGTGTGAAGTTCAATAATTCAACTTCTTCCACAACATTCAAAGTCTCTTTAGCAGGTGTGCGTATCCTTGACAAACTACGTGAAAGCAGTCTGTCTTTTTGGCCCTTGTATTTTAATTTTTCCAGCACATGTCCTCCTCTTGCATTCTTTGAAATGTCAGATACTTCACTTGTGTGGTTTCTTGTTGTAGTCTGGTCATCATGCATGTCAATTACTTCACAATGCTGTTCAGAGTCTTGATCCTTCTTATCTCCATCCAACAATACTTTATTTTCACATGTACCCCTATCAGTATTTTCACCTTTACATTCACTGGATGTCATACCTCCCTGTGAATCTCTACTTTTCATAGCTTTGTCCACTGCACTTCTGCCTATCTTCTTATTTTTCTTTTCTTGTCCACCGCTTCTTATTTCTAGCACTCTTTCAATGCTAAGTTCATTACCTTCGGAATCTGGCCAAAGCAGAATCTTCTCTGTCACTTCAGTATTCGGACTTGTGTCAATTTGCGGCAATTTCAAATCAAGGCAAAAAATGTCATCAGGGGAGGGCTGTATTCCGTGGTAGGTAAAGCTGGAATCTGGAGACATGAGCAGTCCACTGAGGTGACGTGATCGGTCCAATCCTGTATAACTGCTGCCCTGGCTTGTTTGATCTGTATCAACTTGTCTTTGTGATTGATTTGAATCTGGCTCATTTCTGCTACTAGACTCACAAACTGAGGATATTTCTTGTACATTGTCAAATTTAGTTAGCTTTTCTCTGGTATTTTCTTGACTTTGCTCCTGTTCATTTGGTTCAGAAGTATTTGTGGCCACCTCATTTATAATGTTATCTGATTCAATAAGGTTAGGATCAATTGTACTCATTTCTGAATCGACACTTTCAGGTATGTTTATAACTTGATTTTTAGCATCAGACTCATTATTAGTCTTTGACACTTTTTCTTGTGATTTAGTTGTTCTGCTAAGGCCTTCTAAAGATCCACTTAAGTGAGAATAACCAATGTCTTCAATTATTTCCACACTGCTTTCTCCATTATTTGTTTTACTGCCTTTTACAGGGTCATGTGTATCTTTTACATTTGTTGAATATTTCACACTATATTCAGGTGTTGATACCAATGGACTATTTTGGTCACATCTCTGTCGCTTGGACTTTTGTTCATCTGCCAATTCTTCAGACTTTGTTTCTTTTCCGGAACTCAAAGAAGCCAGATCCAAAGTATCATCTTTATCATCAAGCATGAAACATTTTCGCTTCCTTTTCTGTTTTCCCCAATTACCAAGACTGGATACAATGGAAACTTCACTGCTTGCTGGTACAGTCTGCTTGGAATTCCTCTCAGCTTTCCTCTCAATGTTAACTACTTCTGTGTCAACCTTTGTCGTCTGCTCACAATTCGAGTCACTATTAATTTCTATCACTTCTGGTTTCTTAGCAGAATGACCAACAAGTTTAGCAGGTGAAGCTGTTGGCTTCAGAAGCGATTCACTGTTTTCAGTGTTCTGAGTACTACTTGATGACGATTCACTTTTTCGTCTTTTGTTATTCTTATAACCAGAATGCTCCGTTCCTTTCTTATTTTGACCAACATTTTTCTCATAATTTTTCAACTGAAGTTCACTTTCAGCGCTTGGAGTTTGCGTAACATCAGAATCTATTTCAATAGGATTCTCATTTGACTCTTGTTCACATATACCATTCTTCTCTTTTTGCTTATCAACTGGAAAATTTTCTGTAACAATTCTCTCCACTGGAGTCTCTGGAACTTCATCTACCATCATTACAAACGGGGTTGCTGCCACAACATCAGAATCTTGAAACACTCTTTTCTCATTAGCAATTATTCCACCTCTTTTACCTTTGTTTGACTGCGTAAATATCTGTAATCTGTTTCTCTTACTTCTTGGACTAATCACAGTCTTGTTCATTTCTGTTTCAGTTTTGTCATGGTTCAATTTTAAATTCCTCAAAGAATTCTTGTGAGTAGATGTTTCATTCTCATTCATTTCCTTGCTTTTATCGACTTGCGTCTTGCTGATTCCAGTCAGGGGTTTTCTCAGAGTTGTCTTAAACTTGGGGACAGTGAACAGTGCAGGGGTTGTCTCAACAAAATCCACATTCTCGGAATTGTTTTCATGTTTTATCTGTGTTGACTGTATGGAAGACTTTTCAGTAGCAACCTCAAACAAACTTTGCTGCGACAGTTTCTGTTTGACTTCTTCTGGTTGCAGATCTGGAAATATATTAACTCTTTACATACACACTAGTACATAACATATTCCTTAAATATGTAACATGTCATTTATATGGTATTTTTTAGTGGTATGCTGAAGTATTTTGATTACAGTGGACACTAGATAAATTGTCATGAAATATACACTTTGATATGTACATAAGCAAAATAATGCATTTCATTGCATGCGTTTCTGTATGCATATAAAAACTTGCTTTTTCCCACAAATATGTTATTCTTTATATTTATTTATTATTTTAAACCTAAACAATTCATTTAATTAAACTTCAATTGACATAATTCTGGTAAATATGGGGGTGTGTCACCCTCACTTTAAAGAGTACTTTCCAACTTTATTATTTATTTAATTACAAAAATACTCTGCTGATTTAGACAATAAAGTTTATTGAGCAAAAGACCTTTCTAGTACTGGCCACTAACATTTAAACTGCTCTCCAGCTATTTTTTAAAGGACTCATTTACATTCAACAATCTTCACAAACTGTAACACTTCACAGAATTTACTATGTGCTCTTTTGTGTAAAATAGGTTAAAAATTAAACACATCATATTCGAGTCATCGAGTGCAATGATTGGATAAAACACTAAGTTGATTTGCATATAATGGACATTTGTTGCAACGTCAGGCCTTTTTTTACCTTTTGGGGGAAAAGTACCTGCTTGGAATAGAAAATTTCTCAATGTTAAACTTGCCAAATTGGAAAGAGAATGTACATTTAAGAAAATTGTGTTGTTAGTAAAGGCTTTAATTGGTAAGTTGATAAAATTACATGGCAACAGTATATTAAAATATTATTATTTTTTTTCTTTCATAAGAATATTTCTTGATGTAATTGTCCTTGAAGATTACGACAAATTTAAAACCAAATTCATTCAAGGACCGGATTTTTTTTAATTGGGAAAACCAGCCATATTTTGCATTGGGAATGGGTAAGATATTCTGACCTTTGAGACTTAAAAGAAATAGGCCTGTGTAGCATCTATAGCCAGAAAATACCTAGGTCCGGTTTCTCAAACTGTTCAGGCGTGGCAACGATTTCAAGGTCATCTGTATCACTGCTGTCCTCATGGAAACGATAATCTTCAGAAATGTCATCTGGAAAAGAAAATTTTCCATATGACATTGTTAGTACTAGAATCAAATCATTCAATACAGTTTCCTCAATCTTAAAGATGTTCAAATAATGTTGATGAAGTACACAGCTTAAATGACTTTATTACAATAAAAAATATAAACATCTGGTCTTGTGGACCTGCCTACTGGAATGTTAAAACATAACATTGATGTATATGTTAAGATTTTTGATAAATCTTACATAAACATGAAGCATAATTCATTTGAATTTTGAGAAACATCTCGGACAGAACAAATACAATATTATGCTCACAGTTAGATTAATCTCAGTACTTTGGATGAGCTTATTATATCCACGTTTTACTGATATTTCAAGGTATTCAGGTCTATATTTTGCCAAAAAAATTTTTATTAAAAAGACATAGTTTCAACTTATTCTGATTTTCCATATACATTTTACAGTCAGGCCAGACCAAACCGAAAGGAAAGTGGATTTGCTGATGTTAGTAGGGTTCGACTGACCAAAACTGCTGCCTGTCAATTACCTGAACTGTTGTCATCCATTCCACAAGATGCTTCATCATTCTCTCCAATAACATTATTCTCCTTACTCAGATCTTCCTCACATGCTTTGACTTCCTTTGATGCCTGAAACTCGAGCTGGGCTTTCCTGTACCCCAAAATATCAAATCTTCCACCAGAGTTGAAGTCTTTAAGATCTGGTTCCTGGAACCTCACTTTCTTTTGCATTAAGATACTTGTTTCACTGATGTTCGGCTCAGGTTTTGACATGTTAGGATTTTGCCCATTTGAGTACATTTTTTCGATAGCTTCTTGGGTACAAGTCAATAAATCATAGTCTTCCGCTGACGATATTGTTTCTGTTATTTTGTCAATTTCTTTCTTAGTGTTCTTATCTGCTAAATTCTTCACTGAGTCTATGTTCCACAGTTTGTTCATCTCATCTATATTCCTTTTGCCAGAGGGAGCAAAAACCATTGGTTTCTTGACAACATTCTGTTCTTTCTTCTGAATATTTTTCTTTACCCCTTTACCTGCCTTTTTCTTCAATGATTTCTTGGGGGTATTCTGGCTCGATTTGAATTCATAAGGATCAGATTCTCGACTCAAATTAGCCGTTTCACTGCTTGAAAGCATGCTTTTCCCCTCTTTGAATGATACATCTGTATTCCCCACACTCTTGCCTCCAACAATGGCAGGCTTTAATATATCTGAAGTGAGAGGATTTGTCCTGGTTTTAAAGATCTTTTTCTTTTTCACTTGGACAACTTCATTGTTTTCAGAATTGTTCTCTTGGTCTTTTTTATTCCCATCAATATTATTAACTAAGTTTGTTTCAGCGGCTATGCAGGCATCTTTGCTACCAAGTGCTTTGATTTGCTTATCAGTACCTGTATTGTCATCCTTTGATAGCATTTGATTACGTTCTCTTTCAGGTAGCTGATCAATACTGTCATGTTTATAGGTTTCTGTACCATTAATAACTCCATCACATGTTACAGTACCATCTTTGAATTCCATCTCTGAATTGTCTTTATTTGTATGCATTCCAACATTTTCAGTGTTTCCAATATTAACATGGTCTGATACCAATCGACTACTTTGGCCAATATTTTCTCCACCATTTGGTTTACTTTCTTTCTCATCACTCACTGCAAAGTCATCAAATGCAAACAACAGTTCTTTATTTGTTTCTTGAACCTGTTTTGCAAGGTGCTTCATTTGCAATCGACTACTTCTGCCAACATTTTCCCCACCAATGGTTTTACTTTCTTTTTCATCACTTACCGCAAAGTCATCGAATGCAAACAGCAGTTCTTTATTTGTTTCTTCTACCTGTTTTGCAAGGTGCTTCATTTTCAACCCCAATGCTTCTTCATCCTTCTCAAGCTTTCGAGACTTTTTACTCTGACGCTTTCCGGTCATGATGATTCTATCAGTATTTTTGTCGTCAAGACGTTTTTCCTCAATATGATACTCCGATTTCGATTCTACAACATTGCTCAGCCAATCAGAGACCTTTTCTAATGACTTCTGTCTTTCTTTAGGAAAACTCTTACCCTTTCTGCTGTATGTTCTTTGAATTTCATGTCCATGGACAAGTTCCAAATCTATGTCTGGTGTTAGTTTTGTATCTATTTCATCTAATCTTGAATCCTCCACTTCGCTGATTTTCTTTGACTTGGACCTTAAAGATCTTTTGTTGGTGTCAAACTCAATAGGAGCCTTAATGACTGTATCTTTTCCTTTCTTTGTTACAATCTCTACAGGAGTTTTAAACAATGGACCAGTTGACTGACTTGATTTTACAGATAACGATTCACCACTTAGGATAATATTTTCAGTATTTGCTTCATGATTATGAATAGTTTCCTCTTGTAACTCTTTCACAGATGTCGTATTTTCTAGTTCACTAACATGCATATTCACCTGTTGATCACCATTTTTACTTATTCTTTCATATGTCTTCTCACTTATTTCCTCCATATTACCAAACATTTCTTCCTTTAAGTTTTTATCAGTTCTTGCAGTATGTTGTTCACTAAATCTTCCTGCAACAGAGTCCATTTTCTTTTTATTGTTTCTTTGTCTAGCTTCATTGTTAAGTTTCTCTCGAGTGATACTTCTACTGATTAATGCATCAGTGTGTGTAACTTTTTCATCTACAACATATATTTCAATATTATCAGTTACATTTGCCTCTTTCAAATGGTTTCCTGCCTCAAGCGAATCTTTCTCTTTCACTATCAAAGCTTTACGCTGCTCTTTTACTCCTGTTTTTACGTCATTACTCGCAGCAAGGTCTCCGGATTCAATGAGCTGCAACAACTGCTGGTGTCTGTCATTGCTTGCATCGGTATCTTCTGGTGGCTTTGAAGTTGTCTCTAAATGTTAATACAAAAACGAATAGACAAATAATTGTGGTTTTCATAAATATGAGGCGTGTTGTGGGAAAACCGGCTTAAATGCATGTGCGTAAAGTGTCGTCCCGGATCAGCCTGTGCAGTCCGCACAGTGATCCGGGATGGCACTTTTCGTCTGCAGTGAATTTATGTTTAGTAGAGACTTCCTTGAAACAGAAAATACCATAAAAGCGTAAATTGTCGTCCTGGATGAGCCCGTGCTAAATGCACAAACTGATCCAGGATGACACTTTATGCACATGCATTTAGTCCGGTTTTCCCATGACGCGCCTCATATATAGTCTGAGAAAAACAATACAGGGTCATTAGGACGAGAGAAGAATATCCCATGAAATTTGTTAAAGGGAAAAAAAAGTTGGCCACTGTTTGCGAAGTCATTTACCTAGAATGGGTAACTAAATGAGAGGCAAAATGTTTCAAGTAATTTTGATGAGTAGGAAAAGTTGTTCATAAATAGTATGGACAGTAGTGCATTTCCCATATGTAGCCTGATTCCACATAGCATAGTCTGTGTTTACTTTCAGTGTAATATTCATTAAAATTCTGCACAATAAACTGAGTATTCGACTGAAGTATATGTAGACCGAGTAATACTTATAATTACTAAGGAATAAAACTTCCTTAATCACATTCTGTAGCTTATACAGAATTTTATCATTGTTAAATTATATATAATATAAAAGCTCATGAGCCTCAATTCATCTAAACTGCGACAATACATATACCGGTACTTGATAAAAAATTGTTTTCTTCTAAATTTTACCTCCAACTGTTGCCTTTTTTTGTGTGCTCCTTACATGGGCCTTTCGTTTTTCAGAAGCAGTTTTAGCCCTGATAACATCTGGGGTGCCGGGCATGACAGTGCTCTGGGGACCCCTTAGTGGGGAAACTGAAATTAACATATATCTTAAGTATTGAAACTTGTATTATCCAGTTAGCTTTTATTCCAATCAGAGAAAAAAGATTCCCAAATCAAAAGTGATGAAATTCAGAAGGGTTAATTTAGGTTGTAAATCAAGACAAAACTTGCATGTTTATTTATTAATAACATTAACATACTGAGCTTAACCAATATTCTACTGCCAGTAGTTTGAATGAATAATGAATCTTATTTCTTTGTTAATTGATATTCTTTCCCAATTAGCAAGATTTCACGATGCAGACATTACCAATGTGATGGGTACCAGACGCATTACCAAAGCAGTGAAAGAAATCACTGCATGAACTTACACAAAACCCCGGTGTCCTTCTGGAAGGCTGCGATCAAAGATTTCACCCCCAACACCATTTCACCCAGTTGCTCACGTTCTGTAAGACTTCTAAAACATAGAAAAAACATTACTGTCAATGAAATATGTGTCGAAACAAAAGTAAGTAAGTAGCAGAATTAAGTTATAAACACAGTCTTTTATGTATGTCTGTAACAAGTCGATGTACAGAATAATATTTGTATTTATTATATATGGATGGCCATTTGAAAAAATATTTTTAATCCGCACTCAGTCTCTGCGAAAGTCTGTCAGACCTGGGATAAAAAAAAAACTGTACGAGGTCTAGGACAAATGATAACAACACTGTCTTACTAAACATCGTAGGGCATATTTACATTACGATACAATTTTCGAAGAAGCATAAATGCTAAGCACGACCATCTATGATTACTTTATTTTAGTAATTCAATTCATTTCCTCGGTATCTTTCACATGTCCTTTATTTCAGGTACATACTGATAATAAATGTCTATTTTTGTAAACTACAAAAATCAGTGGTAACTTAAACTTGTCGTAAGACCTTTGATAAGACAGGGCCCTGGCCCTCATGGCTGGTGAAACATTCTGGTCAAGTACCTACTAAGCTAAATGTTTTTGAGTGGCCCGTAAAATGGAGTTTAGGCTAGTCATAATTAAGACATTAGCAGACCTTGTGGTTAGTGATGGATTTGGGACTTTTGCAGAGACTGCACACTGGTGTGAAAGATTTATGTGTTAAGTTGCTGTTTAGTATATATAGGCGGATATTAAATAAAATATATTTCAAATCCTGGCTCGTGTAAAAGATTTACTAAGCAATAACAATACAAGACAGAATCATGAGAATGTCTGAGCTGATGTGAAAATCCAGGATAAAAAAAAACATTACTGGGTGCTGGTCAAAAACAGCAGGGAAACATTTTGTACATGTACTGCTGCCAGAGATGGCAATATTCTTTGTATTTCATCTTAGTTATGCTTTAATGGAAATGATTTAAACACGCTTAAAGCCTTATTTCATTATTTATTTTTTTCTCAAAGATATGATCATTTTTCTTAGTTATTTAACGTTCTTGTTTAAATAAACCCAAAAAAATGTAGCAGAGGGAACTAGATAGTGCAAAGAACAGGATGCTATTGAGCTTTCACTTCTTTAAAGCTACAGCAAAATCAACTTTACCAAAATAGGCAAGGTGTCATGTCATGTAAACTACTCTTGAACAAGTACCTTTTGGTAATGGTTTTTTTGCACAGTGGGCATGGAACTTGCTTTTTTCTCTCCAGGAATTCCATCAGGCAAAACCTGCCACAAATGTATGTACATGTATACAACAAGTGCATTTTTAATCTGCATTATAATTATAATGTTTTAATTACAACAGCAAATTGCTGCAATCAAAACACAGAGAAGGCCACAATAAAACAAACTACTTATATATATTTTTTTAATGATCAACTATTCAAACAATAATTTATTGCTACACTATTACTTTAATGATTTTACCATTAAATTCATGAGCAGCATAGCTGCTGTGCAACTCTTTGAGAATTTTTACCAGATTACCTGCAGAACTGATGGCCACAACTTGTCGACACCGGATTGGTCATTAATTCCAGACTGAAATATAAATAACAATGTCAGAGTACTATCACCTGTAAAGATTAAGTTATGCACTAAATTTTAAAATGTATTTTTTTTCATTTACATGTCACATTACATGCATAAGTGAATCTGAATTTCTGTTTCTGTTCTGTAGAAAACCCAAAAGTAGACAGGACCTGATGCATTGTTCAGAAATATTAATTATATATTATGCTAAATTTAGAATAAATTATGAACAAACATTACATATTAAGAACCAAATGAATGACCAGTCTGTATTCAGAGGAAGCAAGTCAAACCGGCCACAATTTAAACCGGTCTCAAAAAAGTCAAACCGGCCTCCTTCTGCGAGAACTACAGTTAAACCGGCCACAAAAAGTCCAAACCGGCCTCACAATTCAATAACAACGCAAATTATGTACTTTGTACATAGTAAGGAGTAATCAGAAAATATTGTTAATTATCCTGCAATCGAATACTTGACTTCAGTTATTGACTGATACATTTACACATCAACAACATATATTTTAACTACTACAATAACAATAATAAGTTATTAGCATTATGCATACAATTGTTTCTAGCTAATTGTAAAATATAACACATACATCATATTTAATATACAAACGTGTCAAATTTTCTTATGCAGACAGATCTGCTGATTTATTAACAACTTTGCTTAAAATGAAATAATGCTTTTGTTTCACATCAACGTGCTAAAGACGCATTCGCACTTTGAAAAGGTGTGATATACAGCCTAAACCCACGAATTTTTACTAACCTTTATCAGTTAATTAATCGCTTACTATATTGGAAATTATCTCTTGAAGAAGACTTCGAATCAAATAAACTATTATACCGGTATCTTTTATCAAGCTAGTGACGTAGTAAATAAAACTCGACTCATGTGCCAGCTACCAGAAAACGAAGCGAGTCCAAATAATATATCATTATTCACCAAAATAAGCCATTGATAGAGTGAAATGTTGTTGTTTTCTTAGGTATATACAGTGAGCACGATTATTTTTTTATAATAAAATTAACATATGTCACTGTTTTATGTATTTGGTAGATATTTGATATATTTGTAATGCTGATAAAGAAAAAAAAATACAACAATATTTACAAACATTTATTTTTGTTATATTATGATCCTTTAATTTTTTCACTATACAAACAAACAATACATCATTGGCTTATATAGTAATAGAATAAATATATATAATTCACACTATCAGCAAATCATTACATAGAAATAAAAATGAGGCCGGTTTGACTTTTCTCCAAATTACTGTGTGGCCGGTTTGACTTTTTTGTGGCTGGTTTAACGTGTGGCCGGTTTAACTTGTGGCCTGTTGGACTCGTATTCAGCAACATTAAAGTTGTGTGAAAACATAACACTACTAACACTGTGGTTGAATTATCAAATTAGCACTGCATTATCCAGATTCTCAGATTTCTATACACATTAAAGGCATGCTTGTAACATGTTCTTGCTGTCGAGTAAGTGTAATGGATAGTGTCTGCCTTGCAATCAGGAGATCGTGAGTTCGATCCTTACTTAGGAGCATTCAAATGATCTTCATGACACTAAGAAGTGGTTCTACCCAGGACACAGACTCAAATGTGTCTCAATAAGCATATGTCGTTTGACACAATAGAGGCTTATTAAAGCTGACATAAATAGGTTTAAACTAATTCAAATAAATAATTTGGGCTTGTGAACGAAGGTAAACTTAAGGACGAATTACCATATTGAACATTCCAGTGTCTTCTGCATTTGGCTAAGGAGTTCTTGCACTTTCTTAGAAGCTTCCATCTTCAGTTAATTTGTTTTGTATTTAATCAAACTTAAAATCTCGATCTTGTTTGTTTACATTTGCGCCTTAAATTTCCCGCGAAACGTTCTTTCTTTACTCCATCTTTGAAAAGTATTCAATAGGTACATGTAGAATTTCTAATGAACGAAAATATTTAATACCCGTTTTCAAGGTTACATAACACTAAAAACTGTTAAGCTATCTGGAAAAGTCGATGTCAATTATTTAATCACTGATGACCTAAGAGTGCTGAATTTACAGATTTTTTAAATTCTAAATCAAGAATGATTTGAAAATCCATTAATCGGAACAACATATTATTACTCAAAATTAAGTATTATCTTCGCAAATCAAATAGTTTTGGGCAAGTTGATGGTATACCTCCGCAGGTGTAAAAATGCCACAATGGCATTTTATACTATGATTAAATCGTCAAATCCTACAAGTACATACGTAGTTTTAATAGCTCATGTCGTATTTCTGTGTGTGTTGCCGACTTAACATAAGTCTTATCTTTATCAAGTGGAACACCTGCAGTAAAACCCATTGATAATGAACATATTGCGTACTAGTATGGTGTTTTATGCCACGAAACCATTGTTTATATGGTTAAATCTCGGCTGTACATTCAATGGGTTGCAGGCTCGAGTTTCCTATTACTCAATAATTCATCCATCGCAGGAAACGTTCAAACTTAGCTGCAGCTGCTGCGGACACTGGGTCGCCTCTGGAACGGAATGTATTCTCGACCACTGGCGAAATATCGATCCCCAGTAACCAATTCAAAGTTTTCCGGGATAATCACGTGCACTGAGAAAATATAGCTACGAATACAGTTTATCAATTAAAATGAATGCCTGAAACAAGCGAAATATATATATATATATATAAACACAATCTTGATGTTTGTATTTATATTGGTGGTATTATTAAATATTCACACTAACACATAACTTTAAATAAATAAGTAATAACACTAGTCAGCATCGATCGTGCTAACAGCTAGATCTGCGATAATATGCATAACAACATTATGTTGCGCTTTTTCGAATTTTTGAACAATTATAAATCTTCATCATATGGTACAAAATAAGATGAATAAAACTCCAGAGACATCTCCGGGAGAGAAACCCTTATTAACAACCGCAAAAAATTGTGTTCTTTCAATACCTGTGAAGTAGCTTTTACAGCGGCTGAGTTAATTGTTCCTGTATGATTTGATAAACTTATTGTTTGTTTATTGTAACTGTTATTTAAGATAAAGCGTTACACTATGTCAAAGGTTTCTACAATACAAGTCATAAATTTCTCAAAGTAGTTGTTAGTTGTAATGTATTATATTACTACTCAATGTGATTACAATGAAATCATGTAGGAAGATCGTGCACTATTAGTCAGATTGTGTTAATACAAGTGTGTAATAATGTCTTATTTATTAATGCTACACTGGTTTTGCAGATCGCAGACTATATGCATGATATTTTATTTTAGACACAATGCTCTAGAAGCGTCTAACCGACGAAAACAACGCCACGAGCAACAACAACAAAAAATTTCGTTTATTTTATTCTTCATATTTCCAGAAGTTACGACCGTTGGAAACAGACAAAATGGCTGCTCCAGAAATGACAGCCCTCCTAAAAAGGGGTAAACGAAGTGTTGCTCAGTCGGTGAAAAACGAGTGCATCAAACACAATGATCAACAGAAGCTTAGAGAATTATTAGAATATTTATTGAATCCAGAAAAACCTATAGATGAGTTTGAAACATTGGATTGGTTACGCTGGTTGATAGCTGGTGGAAATACATACGAAGATTTTTCAAAAACAGGTAAACGCTTGAAACACATCTTTGTCATCTAGCGTTTATTGCATGGATTAAATAGGTAAACGATAAAGGTCATAAGTAAAGTTATAACAATGTAGATTATTGCGTATCTATTTGTTTTTATGCCTGGAAGTTTGCCATCGATAGGTTAAACACCGCTAATTGTTATTCACTATATAAGCTGTCATCCGACCTGAAGGCTTAAGCTGACACTTGTAACTTTTGTGGACTATAAATGCTTTTCAGTATTTATTTTTTTCAAGGAATATTTAATCCGTAATGACAACCATATTCATTGTATTTATTTTGTTAATATTGACCTTTAAGGCATCAACAACAGCCTTGCTGTAGGGCTAGTCTTATTTACAAGACTTGCAACAAATTAAGTGTTACTATTAATATAGGGCGAAATTGCCCATATATAAAGTAGCTCAATATTCTCTCAGCGCTAACAAGTTATGCTAGCTGTTGGTCTAGCTCTTAATCAACGCGGTTGGAGTGACCACCTCTCACGCAGAGGACTCTGGTTCAATCCGCTGCAGGCTGTCATGAGTTTTTGGTTGTTACTAATTACTACTATCAGTACCATTGTAAAAGACTAAAAAATGGCACAATCCATAGACAGTAACTAATTGTAGACCTCTAATGTATTGCATTATCTGTCCATTATTGCTAGCTTGTCCATACAGAAATAACTTATAACAATAATGTACTTGTATGTTCATGCCCTGTGACAAACTGGGCAATATAGACAATCAGAAAAACAAAATATACCTGGATTGCTGATGATGATTGACTTTGAAAAAGCATTCAATACTCTATATTTAGATTTTATATTCCAAACACTTTCCTTTTTCAATTTTGGTCAAAGTTTTACTAAATGGATATCACTTTTCTATCATAATACTTCTACTGCTGTGCAAATAAATGGTTTCCTTTCCAATTTCTTTAACATAGACCGTGGCTGTAGAAAGGGGGATCCAATAAGTCCGTATTTGTTTATTTTATGTGCTGAAATTTTATACATAAAAATCAGAAACACCAAAAACATTAAAGGTATTTTTATCAATGGCACAGAATACAAAATAACACAATTTGCAGATGACACAACATTGTTGTTCGATGGAAGTGAAAACACAGTTAATAAAGCTGTAGATATTTTACATCAATTTTCCCAATACTCAGGTTTAAAAGTTAACTTTGACAAAACCCATGTTATTTGGAAATGGAAGTTGGATTGGGGGAACACTAGTTTTAAATTACTTGGCATACAGTTTCACATAGACTTGGAAAACATTGTGCCTATCAGTTTTAACACTGTATAATGTTATGGAATAGAGAAGAGCACTAACGCCAATTGGCAGAATAACAGTTGTGAAATCACTGTTATTACCTCTTTTAACAAATCTATTTTCCACATTACCAACCCCAAATACACAAATATTAAATAGAATTAATGACATGTTTTATGAATTTGTTTGGCAAGGTCAGTCAAGGATATAAAATAAGGTACTTATTAAAGATTATGATAAAGGAGGTTTGAAAATGGTTGACGTTTTTGCATATGTTAAAAGTTGAAAATACTCTTGGTGAGATAGACTATCTACAGGATATAATAGTAAATGCTACAGATTTGTGTTGACCAATGTACTTGAATTAGGAAAAATATTAAACTTTGGAAAGTACTACATTTGTATATTGAATCTGCCGCAGCAAAGTTGTTCAATCCATTTAGGAAAGATGTTTTACAATCCTTTGCAGATTTCATTGATCTTTTCCCAGTAGAAAATATCACAAAATTTCAAGAGCTTCCTCTCTTCTTTTACCATAAGTTTTTAATTGGACAGACATTTTTTGTTCGAACATGGTATAACAGAGGAATTAGATATGTGAAAGACATTATGAATTATAATGGAACATTTATAAATAGAATAGAATTTGATTAAAACTTGGTATAAGTGTAAACTTCCTACAATTCGAAGGAATGATACAATCAATTAAAAATACCTATGTTCGCTGAGGCTCACAGATATCACATCACTTACTAATGACTGTTGTTTTCCTATTATTCCATGTTACATTAAGCCAATATTGTGTTGCAATAAAAAGAACCCCAGTATATATAAAATATTAATACAAAATAATGAAATACCTACATGCCAGGCAAAGTGGAAAAGCTTCTTCAATATTGATAAGTCAGAGTGGGAAATTTTGCATTCATGGATCTTTACAACCACAAAAGATTCATATAATCAGTGGTTCCAAATAAGACTCACTCACAATATTCTAGCTACAAATAACTTGCTAAATAAAATGAAGATCCGTGATTCAGACAAATGTACTTTCTGTAAGACAGAAACAGAGACGCTTGTTCATTTATTTTGGAGTTGTAATGTAATACAAATGCTATCACATGACATCACATCTTCTGTCCTAGACATTGATAATAATTTTAGTTTTGGTTGTAAAACCTTTTTATTGAGGTCAAGTTGTAAATTGTCTGGGAAGTATAATATATTTTGTCTTGAAATAAAACGCTTTATTTACCTCCGTAAACGTAAAATGGTAACTCCAACAATTCGTGGCCTTAGAAGTAGCTGCAAACTAGCCTTTGCAGTTATGCAAAAAACACATTTACCTGATAAATATAAAAGTTCGTGGGAACTGGTCTTTTTGTTATAATGATTTAGCTTCTTAATTACATGTTTTGTATAACCATATCTATTATAGTTTGGCATGCCCTTGTTTCACATTATATGCTTGTACTGTATATATATATATGCTTATTCCTGTGATGCTTGTAATGAAATGTATCGTGCATATTTGTGAATAAATAGTTAACATTAAAAAAAAAAAAAATTCCTTATATTCATAAGGCGTAAAAAAAAATCTGTTTCAGGTAACCCGACCTACCCTAAACAAATGCCCCTACCGTAGAACATTTTATTGGGTTTGTCAGATTGATTTTTTTGGTTTATTTAACTTTTTCAATAATTAAATGTGTTTTTGGATAAATAAGTGTTTTGTTTTGATAGTATCCACTTATAAACAATGTTTTAGGATATTACTGATGCGTTTTGAATATTTATTCAGTTTAAGTTGACCATTTACCAAAAAAAAAAAAGTCCCGACCTACCTACCCTAAGTTTTTTGGGCATGTTACCTGAAACAAACATATTTTTTTTACGCCTAATATTGGCCTTTTTAAATGATTCTGTGGTGTGATATTATAAAAACGTATCCATTTAACTACAAAGTCACTATGATTGTTTGTTTTATTGACAGTTCGACAGTATGACAATGCAGTCACATGTGGCCTAGTATGGACAACCAATTTCGTGGCATACAGGTGTCGCACATGCGGGGTATCGCCTTGCATGTCTCTCTGTGCAGACTGCTTTCAAGCCGGGAACCATGAAGGCCACGATTTCAACATGTTCAGGAGTCAGGCAGGAGGGGCCTGCGACTGTGGAGAAGTCAGTGTGATGAATCCTGCAGGGTATGCTTTAAATGGGATTTAAATATTTGTTTCACATTTCAAAAAGATAATAACCTAATTTATTGCATTAATTTCACTTTAATCTCAGAACCAGTGTCTGATCACTGTTTTCATATTGACGGCAAAAACTACCCACATTATTAATAATTATATTTATATAATGTTCTTATTGATTATATTTTGTTTATTTGTCATCCACCCACAACAAATCTAGTAAATTTTATACAACATGTAGACACATTTGGACAATAACACCTGTATTTGATTTTTAAAATGTTTTCAGTTTTATTGACAGCTTTCATTTCATTGCATTGACATGTACATTAAAATATTTGTTCATGAGACTTACCTACTTTCTAGAAGACTAGAACAAAAAGTGTCATTCAGACTAGAAAAAATCTTACCAAAAAAGCAACAATATAGCAAGTGTTAAGTATTTAATGCGAAATAATAGTTCTCATTAAAATACATACATTTTGCCCAGGTTCTGCCCGAGGCATGGTCCCGACCGACAGCACACCCAGCCTCAGCCACCAGGGGATCTGTTAGCAGTGGCTGAGACCATGATGCCTAGGATTATACTGCGCCTTATCTACCATCTGAGGGACAGCTCAAAACCTGGTTAGATAGATGTTCGGACAAGCATAATTTTGTCAGAATTGTACCAGGATTCACTTTTTTGTACAGATAAGTTACTGATAATGATGGAACATGAACCCATTCCATCTGCTTAACATTTGATTTTCCAAATCATATATAATCAGAGCAGCTTGCCCTATCTACCAAACGATAGAAATAATTATAATCCTAATAAACAATCCGTAATTTTTTTTAGATCCAGATGGTTTTTTTGAATCACTGATCTGAATGGCCAATCTTTCGAGAAAATTCATACAAATCTTTTTTTAACTTTTGGATAAAAGTTGCTGACATGTAACAAACAACAGACATACAGAGCAATGCAGACAAAAACATAATCTCCATGGTGAAAACAAAAATGAGGCGTGTCGTGGGAAAACCGGGCTTAATGCATGTGCGTCAAGGACTGCACAGGCTAATCGGGGATGACACTTTCGGCTTTTATTTTATTTTCTGTTTTAAGAACGACTTAGTCTCTTCTTAACATAAATCCACTGTAGGCGGAAAGTGCCGTCGTGGATTAGCCTGTGCGGACTGCATATGCTAATCGGGGACCACACTTTCCGCACATGCATTAAGCCCGGGGTTTCGATTCGCCTCAAATGATTAAAACTGGAGGTCACCACCTTGGTCCGTGCCAAGCATTTGTTGAAGTCAACGTTTATTTTCAGAAATGATTGACACGTACCTGTTGGCGATGCAGGATGCAGAGCAGTTCCTCACCTTCCTACATAGTCTCAGCGATATGGGAGCAGCGATGAGGAGAGTCATGGCCCGAGCACTCACCGACTCGGAACTGTACTCGCATTTAATTAACCAGCATCTTTCGAGTAATTTGCTTTCTTGTCATTTGACCATTTGATTAAAACATAGATTAATTTTTATGCCCCAACAAAGTGGGAGGCATTACACATTGCACTTGTCCATTCGTGCGTACGTCTGTACATTGGTACCATTCACAAACTGGTGAGGAAAAACACAGAATATATACTTCCCGAAATTTTGAACTCGACTCCTCTTTAACTGCTTGGCAAATTGCGCTCAAACTTTCACAGCTGAAGGAAATTAATGTGTAGGTGATTGTCAAGGAAGGAATTTTGGCTGTGACCAATTTTGGAAGAATTATGGCCCTTTGTAATTTTTTTCCATTATAGAATATATACTTCCCGAAAATGTGTGGACTCAGCTCCTATTTAACTGCTTGGTGTATTTTAATCCAATTTTTACAGGTGAAGAACCTTAACCTGTAGCTGATCATAAAAGGAAGGAATTTTGGCTGCAACCATTTTTGGCATAATTATGGCCCTTTGTCATTTTGATGCCTCCGGCATTTTGATGCAGGGGGCATATAGTGATTGTCCTGTCCGTCCGTCCTTCCATCCGTCCGTGACAATGGTAAGTAGATTTTACCGTTTCGTCTAGCACCAACACCGCTTACTACAACACTTGGATACTTTACCAGTTGTTGCTTATGACCATTCTGTATCCACTCATATTACCCAACCTCATTTTGACCTTGACCTAATTTGCACTAAGAATAATTCAAATGGGCTGTTTCTTGGTTAACTAGATTTTACCGTTTCATCTAGCACCAACACCGCTTGCTACAACACTTGGATACTTACAGAGTTGTTGCTTATGACCATCCCCAATCCACCCATATCACCCAACCTCACTTTGACCTTGATCTAATTTGGACTTATAATAATTCATAAGTTACTTATGACCGTTCCCAATCCACCCATATCACCCAACCTCACTTTGACCCTGAACTAATTTGGACTATGAAATGGGCTATCCAGCACCAACCGTTTCCACTATAGAATATGAAAATCAATTTGTGGACGCAAAAATTAGTGTCGGCAACACATCCTTTGTCAGTGTCCAAACGTGTTGTGAGAGCATCCATGTCTGTGACACATTTAGTTGTTTTTATTGTTTGTTTGTGTGTGTGTGTGTGTGTTCTTTTTCGAGTTGGTTAAGCCGATATGGATGTTCGAACAACATGAAATTAAGGCCGCAGTCCATATAATATAATTCAATCCATCTTAAATTGGCATTAGTTTTTAATGAAAGTTAATGACGTTTATTGAACTGAAAACTGTTTCTTATTTATGAAAGACATTTTATAATGTCTGTGTTCTAAAATGCTTGGTACCAACCGAATATACAATGTACATGCTGATTTACTCCAGTGGCATCACCAGCTATCGCATACAGATAACTCTAGGATAAAAAGTTACCAAAACGTTATTATTTTACAGATTTTTATGCCTCCACTTAGAGGGAGTGGCATATAGATTTGCCCTTGTTCGTCCATCTGTCCGTTGGATTTTTGTGTCACACAACGTGCTCAGGGTGAGCTCCGTTGTGCGTCGTCAACATTTACCTTGTGAACACTCGAGAGGCCACATTTATTGGCCAATCTTCATGAAACTTGGTCAGAACATTTGTCCCAATGATATCTCAGCCGAGTTCGAATCTGGGTCATGTGAGGTCAAAAACTAGGTCACTAGGTCAAATTGAGGAAAAGGTTGTTAACACACTAGAAGTCAAATTTTTTGCCCAATCTTCATGAAACTTGGTCAGAACATTTGTCTTAATGGTATCTTGACCGAGTTTGAATCTGGGTCATGTGGGGTGAAAAACTAGGTCACTAGGTCAAATTGAAGAAAAAGATTAACACTAGAAGTTACATTATTTGCCCAATGGTCATGAAACTTGGTCAGAACATTTGTCCCAATGGTATCTCGGCTGAGTTCAAATCTGGGTCATGTTGGGTCAGTAACTAGGTCACTAGGTCAAATTGAAGATAAAGCTTCAATTTCAATATGTACTTCAAAAGTTTGAATGTCTGTTGTCACTTAAGTTTTTCAAACCATGATGATTACATCGCCTTTCCATCAGCTCGTATCAGTATATCCATATCCGTATAAAATCTAACACATGGAAAATTGTTCGATTAATGAAACAGGTGAGCGACCCAGGGCCATTTGTTATTTTTGGACTTGTGTCGCGCGTAACTCAATAAGTATTGCTGCTAGAGTGATGAAACTTTACCAGCATATTAATCAGCATGTGAACTTGTGCACCTGGGTATTTTGGTGCAGTTTTTTCCGACATCAGCGGAGTTATAGCCCTTTTTTTAGCCAAAAAATTACATTTTTGGACTTGTGTCGCGTGTAACTCAAAAAGTAATTAATGCTAGAGTTTTGAAATTTTATAAACATATTAATCAGCATGTGAACTTTTGCACCTGGGTATTTTTTGGTGGATTTTTTCCGACATCAGAAGAGTTTTGTGACAACCAGCGGAATGGGGGGCATCCGTGTCCTACGGACACATGTCTAATTGTATTTTGATCGGTAAGATGTCCATTAGAAATTATTTCTGCAAAGATTGATTTTTATGAACATATATCTGGACTGCTGCTTTCACACCTATATGAATTTGTATATAATCTTTATTGGGAAATTCATTGTAATGTTTGTGTGGGATTTGTCAAAATTAATGTAACATTGCAATCTATAAAATACCCTGACATACTAAAACCAAAAAGTACCTGAAATAAAGGAAAACCTAGAAATGTTCCATACTTAGTTGGCCAAGATTTTAATGCAAAAACATCTATTATGCTAAAGAAAATATGTTTTTAGAAATGTCTGCTACTGCAATTGCATGTAGAAATGTGTGTTTTAAGATGAAGCGGAGGCCTCAAACAGTTACTATGCAAAGAGCAAGCGAGACTATGAGGTTGCCGTGGATTCGCTTCAGTATCCTCGAGGCTTTGACGACCTGGATGGTAAGTGCTGCAGTAAAAAGGAATGAGTATGGATTTCACTTTCTCGAGTCTGTGGTTGTTATACCCCCCCCCCCCCCCGAACAACAAAGTTATAAGGGGGATTCTGGAATCAGCGTGTATGTCTGTCAGTCTGTCTGGATGTCAGTTTTTAGTTCGACTTTTCCAAGAAAAGGCAAGCTATTCTACTCGCCCCGGGCGTCGGCGTCTGAGCTGGGTTAAAGTTTTGGTAACTCTAGTTTGAAATTTGTAAAAATTATGGGCCTTTGTACACTTAGAAATTTTACATATAAGCTATATGTACAGGTTAAGGTTTTTCGGTAAGCTAGTTTCTCAGGAATGGCTTGAGGGATTTCATTCATCCAATTTTGATAACTCTAGTTTGAAAATTTTCAAAATTATGGGCCTTTTTACACTTAGAAATTTTACATAAATTATAAGCTATTTAGATAGGTTCAAGTTTTTCGGTAAGCTAGTTTCTCAACATTTTGTTTCCGCTCTCTAACTCGAGAACGGATTAAGCTATTGTAATGAAACTTCAAACATAGATACCTTACAGCGAGACCTTGCTTGGGATTGCATATGGGGTGGTTGGGGTCAAGGTCAAGTTCACCATTACTAAAAATTTTATTAATGTGCTGACTTCGATACATTTCATTCGAAAAATTTGTTTTTCATGGAATTTTCATGTTTCTTGCTATAGAAAAAAATGCCAGTAGTGACAAGCAAAAGAAAAGTCGAGCAGGCTGTCCTCCGACAGCTCTTGTTTTGTGAGGATGCATAACTTTCAAACCCTTTTAGATAACAACTTCAAACTTCATACATGGATAGATGGTTGTTAGGCAGAGTGCATTGCAAAATATAACTATAGCTGCATTATTTACAGAGTTATTCCCCTTGTCAAGTTTCCTTGATTGGCCATTTTCTCAAAACTACTGAAGGGATAGACCTCAAACTACGTACATAGATAGATGTTTGTTAGGTGGAGTGCAGTGCCCAAGAATTATAACTCTAGCTGCATTATTTGACTAGTTATCCCTGTTTGTCCATTTCTTTCCCCAGTTTAACTTAGACATTTTTACAGCTCAAACTAAATGTTACTTGTATCAATATCCTTGTGACAAAGCTACATGTGGGGGTATTTGCGCCATGACAGTGGCAGTACTAGTTGACTGTTTAGAGTTTGGTAATGGTAGTGGATCAGATTGAAAACCATTGTTTTTCTGCAAGATATATTTAACAAACATACGGTATTGTATAAAGTACCTGCAATATTTCTTCACAAATTGGGCAAACTATTAGATTTTCCAGATTGATTCATGAATCCATTTCGAGAATTTTCTGCCAACAGATATACATGTACATGAAACAGAAAACTGACGAGTTCCTTAAATGTATATTGTTCTGTTAAACTTGACAAATCTTTTATGTGACTGACCACCGCCTGTACCCGGATAATCCTAACGCAGTGGAGCGACCCTAACGCAGTGCCAAAATGGCGGATGAAAAGACGGTTCTACTTTGTTTAATGCATAGTTTCCTTCTGTACAGGTTTGTTTTTTGTCGTAATATCTGTTGGAACGGATCAAGTGAGTATTTATTTCAATAGATCTAATGTTTCATCTAGCAAACATTGTGTTGTAAGATGGAATGCTGAGGAACAAGGCCAAACATTCAATTAAAACATATATAACAAAATCTTTAAAAATACTTAGAGGCTTTAAATGGCCATACTATTTCCTGCTTCAAAAGCCCGTTTACTCTATGGTGTTATACTACTGCATATGGACACAATACTCCTTCAAATGTGCAGACTGTGCGAAAATGGATAAAAATCTAACTTCTTGTTGATAATAACCGAACGCAATGTATAATAAGAACGGATAAAAACTAAACCAAGGCATAAAACGTGAAGGATGAACACCTAACCAACTAATATTCTATATAAATGAATTAAAATACATGTAAGATGAACAACTATAATGGGCCTCTATAAATGTTTCTTTTTTAGTTCAAATTGTATTGCATAATTTGCCCGTTCAAAGTGACAACGTGTATTATATAATTTCATGATAGAAACTAGGGACCGCTTGAAATGTCATCGATGTTAGGAGGCATGCACTTAAACGACAGAGATTGTTACCCATTGCACAGTTTACCATGAAGAACTGTGTTTAAAATATCGCGAGTTTGTGCTGGACGAGAATAGTGGGAAATAAAGTATGTCCTGATATATAGTGCCAAATGGTTTGCAAAGACAGAAACAAATCTACTATTTTCAAAGACGACGTATAGTTATAATTTAAAATAAAAGTATGTCCTGATATATAGTGCCAAACGATTTGCAAAGACAGAAAAAAAATCAACTATTTTCAAAGACAATGTAGTTATAATTTAAAATAATGAAAGTGGAACAGGAAATGCGAAGACCCCTTAAAAATATAAAAGGATAAAACGCATTCATAGTGTCACTCATTTTAATATTTCTGAACGTCCACAGTTTAATTAGTGTGTATATTGCAATACATCTGTCTGACAGTTTCAGGGAAGTATTGAACATTGCCGTTCGAAACAGAGTGGCAATGTTTTGAAATACATATAATATTGTTTGGAGTGTATGCAGGGTCTAACAAATATGGCTACATGTCAAAATGGCATACGATACTATTCCTTCCGCTATTACATGAAGTGGCAAGGAACTTACAGTAAAAGATAATATTGTTTGTATCCGTCAGAAACAGAGTAGCCATGAGACTGTAAAGGCATTTGAATACAGAATAAAGCACAGAAATAACAAAAAAAGTTCATGCATCAGTATCTTTTTTTTAGTTTGTTAGGTAATTATCCTTTTTACGTTTCTACTTATCCATCACAGTTTCCTACATCGGTCAGGAATTATCCGCAAGCCTACAACCTCTTCAGAATAAATTCAATGTTTTATCAGTAAACATCAAGTTTAAACTTTGATACTATTACACACGGTCATAAAGATGTTCATTTAACTAATTTATATTACAAGTAAGGTACTACTGCATTTTAAGATATTTTTAAACGGTCGGACACGTAAAAATGTTCCTTATGAAGACTTTTTGGAGTAAACTTTAATGACTTCCAGCATAATAGAGTAATTGTCGAACAAAATATTGAGTACATAAAGCACAGACACTATAGCTGTGAAAAGCTTTACGCTGATACTGAACACAAATATAAAAACATGATAAAAAAAAAACTGAAAAACAATTACATACTTTGTCTCTGTGTCCGCCATATTGGCACTGCGTTAGGGTCGCTGCACTGCGTTAGGATTATCCGGGTACAGGCCGTGCTGACAGGTATATAAACAAAATGCGTTATTAACAGATATACCCGGCTTGAACCAGAAGCTTGTCCACAAGACGTTTCTACAGGAGCTAGTGTTCTGGACAGTGAAGTTTGAATTCCCTCAGAAGATTGTAACGCTCCTGCTGGGCCTGCTGCCAGATCTGAGATACAAAGTAAACTGCATTACTTAGGCCAAACAAGATATGAGGGGCGTCGTGGGAAAACCGGTCTTAATGCATGTACGCAGAGTGTCGTCCCGGATTAGCCTGTGCAGTCTGCACAGGCTAATCCAGGACGGCACTTTCCGCCGACAGAGGATTTATGTTTAGAAGAGACTTCCTTGAAACAGAAAATACCATAAAAGCAGGAAGTGCCGTCCTGCGGACTGCACAGGCTAATACTGGACGACACTTTACGCACATGCATTAAGACCGGTTTTCTCACGATGCGCCACATATAAATTGTGAGTTTCTGACAACGGTCTCAAAAAAGTAAAGTAAGGTCGGGATTGAGTTTTTTTGTTGTTTTTTTCAAAGACACATTTCGGTCAAAAACATTGAAAATTATCTAAATTCTGACGAATACAGATTTCACGGAAAACAATAATTGCTAAAAACTTTAGGGTCCGGGGGGGCTTTCGCTAGGTAGGGTCGGGTTGCCCGAAACAAATATTTTTTTTTTGCCATATGATAAGTAGTTCTTCAAGTGAATAATGTATGTTACTGGGTAGATTATATATCATAACAGTCTAATGGTCAACGCTACACAGATTTTCTAATTTTGCGTAATCCATTTCAGTGCATATTTGTAAATGTAAATGAGGCAACATAATAATGTTTGTTGGTGCAACAAGCATTTCTCACTTCACAGAAATACTGAAATATTTCAGTGCAAATTATATGTCTAAATACACAGTGATCAGATGAATTGTTTAATTTGAACATGGTGGAGATTTTCATGGTTTCCTAATACTTTGCATACATTCTAATAAGCTTTGCTCTAACTGACCAATTAAATAGAACATCTGTCGTATTGCCGGAGGAGTTCTCTCGTGCCTTATCCAGCACTTTCTAATTTTTTGCGCACTAGCTAAAGCTTGGCACTAAGCTACTGTTTGTCAAAACATGCGTTGTAATTGCAGGAAAAGTTCATTTGTGTGTTTAGCCAGCACTACAGTTGGATATCTCGGGTGCTGGTGAAAGCTCTGTGCCAACAGAGGATTTTGATGATTACTGAACATGATGTTTTTATGCCCCCAGCATCTTGATGCAGGAGGTATATAGTCTTCGTCCTGTCCGTCCTTTCGTCCGTGACAAGGTTAAGTAGATTTTACCGTTTCGTCGAGAACCAACACCGCTTACTACAACACTTGGATACTTACACAGTTGTTGCTTTTGACCATTCCCTATCCACCCATATCACCCAACCTCACTTTGACCTTGACCTAATTTGCACTTAGAATAATTTAAATGGGCTGTTTCTTGGTTAACTACATTTTACCATTTCGTCTAGCACCAACACCGCTTGCTACAACACTTGGATAATTACACAGTTGTTGCTTATGACCATCCCCAATCCACCCATATCACCCAACTTCACTTTGACCTTGACCTAATTTGGACTAAGAAATGGGCTACCCAGTACCAACTGGGGGCATGTGTGTTTATCAAACACAGAATCTTCTTGTTTGTACAATCTATCATAGCTTTCCTCTAAGTTCTTAGTCACCAGTTTGTTAAAACATCTATCGTTACTGCAGGAAGAGTTTGCTCGTGCTTATATCCAGCACTTCAGCCAGATATCTCGCTTTCTAATGCTTGATTTGGAGACAAGATTTTGATGATTGCTTAATTTATTCCCTTCAGATCATCAAAGCTTCAATCGTCACTGATTTGATTCATTAAAACGTTTGTCGTTGTTACTGGAAGAGATTGCTCATGCCTTTATCCAGCACGTTCTAAAATTGTGTGGCCTAGCAAAAAGCTTAGCGCTAATTCACGGAATTTATAAAAACATCTATTGTAATTGCAGGAAGAGTTCACTTGTGTCTTTATCCATCAATACAGCAGGATATGTTGGTGAAATGGCTGGACCACCAGACAGGATTTTGATGTTTTTGTGATACCTCATAGCTTATCTCTAATTCACTGATTTGTTAAACAGTCCAGTCCATCGTAATTTCAGGAAGAATTCATGCGTGCCTTATTTCAGTAATACAGTCGGATATCTCTTGTTCTGGTGTTTGATTTTTTTATTTTTTGGATACAATCCATCAAAGTTTCACTTTAAGTCAACAACATTATGATTTCAGGAAGAGTTCATGCGTGCCTTATTTCAGTAATACAGTCGGATATCTCGTGTTCTGGTGTTTGATGATTTCTTCACTTTTTGGATACAATCCATCAAAGTTTCGCTTTAAGTCAACAACATTATGATTTCAGGAAGAGTTTACTCGAGCGTTCATCCAGCACTACAGCCGTATATCTCGCGTGCTGGTAAAGGCCCTTGACCGCCAGACAGTGGCTAACCGCGTGGTCCACATCAGCGTGCAGCTGTTCTCCACGGAAACTCTGGCCTGCCAGATGGTCCAGGAGTACAACCTGCTCTACGTGCTCATCGTCAGCCTCAAGAACATGATGGAGCAGATACTTACGGACAGCACGCTACAAGGTGGGATATTACATAAGTTGCATAGTCTCGAATAAAAATAGGGGTGGCGAAATCAATTGCCTGTTATGCCCAGAGCAGTTACGGACAACAAGTGCACGATTGTCAGAATTTACTATAGAATTACTGTTGGGACAATTAGCAAAAAGCATTAAACAATTAATACAATTTGAGATTTCACCACCCCTGACTAATATATTTAAAGTTAGTCCTGTGTTATTCCATACCTTACATTTACATCAGAATTTCTACCAATTAGTCGACTGTGGTTAAAATGAGCATTATGATACTTCTTACCAAAGATTTACATAAGAATTTCCACCAAGTGGTGAATTGTGGCTTATTTTTTAATTACATTTAAAATTAGCCTTATGATATTTCTCATTATAGATTTACATCAGAATTTCCACCAAGTTGTCGACTGCGGTCATGAGTTGATGAAGGAGCACTGCTATTGGCCAATCATCAGCGACCTGATCAACCTTCTGTCACACGAGGATATCGCGTACAAGTTCCTGTCCGACACGAAGCTCGTCAACATGTGGCTGGACTTCCTGTCGTATTTTCAAGGTGAGTTCCATATGGCAGGGTTTCCAGCAGGCATGTTTCGCTTGTCAGGTCTAACAAGCCTTCAAATCTGCTGCAGGTCTGTTTCGCTTGTCAAATCCAATAAGCCTTCAAATCAGTTCCACATGGCAGGGTTCCCGCAAGCCAGTTTCGCTTGTCAGATATGACAAGCCTTCAAATCAGTTCCATATGACAGGATTTCCCACAGGCCCATTTTGCTTGTCAACTATGGGGTTGGTTTATTGGAGGGGGGATGTACCGATTCAGGGGAAGGCGGAGTCGGTTGATGCCAACTTGTCTTCAAGAAATTGTGCTGGAAACCCTGATATGGTGTGTATATAAATGTAATTAGTCTTGTATTAACATCCTATTTGGATGTTAAATTTGGAAGTCAACTAGAGCATATGAATATAAAGTATTATTGGCAAAAGAACATGTTTTACTTAAAAAAAAAATTAAAGGCATTTGGCATTCTACCTGACAAATTCTTTTATATATGAATATCACTATTAATCTATCACTTGCCACAATTTATATTTCGCTGCTGTTCTTGTCACATTTTTATTTGGCAATTCATTAATACTCTTCCCCATTTTTCCCTTGTCATTGCTAATTATTTAAAAACATTTAACAAGGGTTGACCTTGAAACTGTGGTATCTGCTTCACATTTCCATTTCCGATGCAGTAGTTCCAAGCTCAAGCGTATTCAGTTACAGAAATGTTACCACAGTCAATATCGAAAGTAGCGTATGCCTAATATTGGCTGTATTTATTTCAGGAATAAATCTCAATACCCGAGAGTTACACCAGCATGTTGAGTTTGAGCCGGACACGTACTACGCTGCCTTCTCGGCGGAACTTGAAATCTGTGCTTCACCCATGTGGTCAATGATATCCCATCTAAGACGAGAGGTACATCAATTTAAAACTCGTGAAATGCATTACATTTAACGGTAATTGAATTTTGCAAGATTGTAACATTGTTATGCCCTCGGCACCTTGATGTGGGAGGCATATAGTGATAGTCCTGTCCGTCATTCCGTCCATGGTTAAGTAGATTTAACTGTTTTGTCTAGCACCAACACCGCTTACTACAACACTTGGATACTTACACAGTTGTTGCTTATGACCATTCTCTATCCACCTATATCACCCAACCTAACTTTGACCTTGACCTAATTTGCACTTAGAATAATTCAAATGGGCTGTTTCTTGGTAAACTAGATTTTACCGTTTTGTCTAACGCCAACACCGCTTGCAACAACACTTGGATATTTACACAGTTGTTACTTATGACTGTTCCCAATCCACCCATATCGCCCAACCTCACTTTGACCTTGAACTTGACCTAATTTGCACTTAGAATAATTCAAATGGGCTGTTTCTTGGTAAACTAGATTTTACCGTTTTGTCTAACGCCAACACCGCTTGCAACAACACTTGGATATTTACACAGTTGTTACTTATGACTGTTCCCAATCCACCCATATCACCCAACCTCACTTTTACCTTGACCTAATTTGGACTAAGAAATGGGCTATCCAGCACCAACCGGGGGCATGTATGTTTATCAAACACAGAATCTTGTTTTTATGACTGTGATTGCAATGGATCCAGTGTCAGTAGATGCTATCACCTATATGGAATATATAGTTGCAAATTGTTGCAGCTCTGTCATACCAGTAATGTTTTTGTTTTTGGACGAACATGATTTTAATTTCCATTCATCAAACATCACAAGCACGTCACAAGCACATCACAAGCTTTACCACGTGATCTTTTGTGTAGAACAGGTTAACCGTTAAACACATGATATCCAAGTGATATCCAAGTGAAATGACTGAATAAAATTACAGATTAATTTGATTGTATGATTTACGCTTGTGGAAATGTCTGTTGTATTTCCAGGACTCGTACTATGTGACCAAGAGCGTCAATTGAATATTTGTACTTAATACTTCTAAAAAGTATATATTCGGATATGTTGAACTTCGGATATCTCAAAGTCATTAGTGAACTCCTGTCCACTTGGAGATAATGAAGTTCAGCTGTATTTTGTTTTTCCAGGACTCGTACTATGTGACCAAGAACATGATACAGGCCTGCCAGGAGTCGCTTCAAGACTGGTTTGATGCCATATCCTGCAAGGAGTCCACCAATGTAAGGGCATTTTGTGA
The DNA here is from genome assembly GCA_027627225.1 of Congeria kusceri. NCBI lineage: Eukaryota > Metazoa > Mollusca > Bivalvia > Myida > Dreissenidae > Congeria > Congeria kusceri. The sequence continues at coordinate 12,962,977 of CM051038.1, forward strand.
TCTCTTCAAGCTTATCGTATGAAAAAGAGAGCATAAATATCTTGTTATATACTGTATACATAAATAATTTTCGATTAATAGTTCTTAAATCGGCTTATAAATTCAATTTGAAGATTTGATGCGTAAGAATTAAACCACATAGGCATTAGTAGAAATACTTTGATTTGATAGTATACGTTTTTGCTGGCTTGTGTAAATTCTTACAGCCAAATCCACTGCAATGGTAAATGTTAGAAGGTCTTTTAACGAAAACAACAAGCCCGCTGCAATTGACATTTCTTTTCAAAACATTTCGTGTTACAAGATCTTGACTTAATGGTAATTGCTATTTCTGTGAATCCTTGCAGCCCAACCCACTACAGTTGACATTTCACCTGCCGTTGCATCGCTACCTGGCGACATTCATGGTACAGGCCGTCCAGTATCAGCACCAGGACTTGCTGGCAGTCGTACCTCCAGAACGGATGCTCAAAACACTGCTCATTCATGTTCTGCAGATACAGGTAATAGTCCGGACAGATGTTTTGTTACTGTACGGTTTTTCAGGTACAGATACCAGGCTGGACTGATATTTGCATGCAGGTTATAGACCAGACAGTTCTTTAGATGCAGGTTATAGACCAGACAGTACTTAAGATGCAAGTTATAGACCAGACAGTACTTTAGATGCAGGTTATAGACCAGACAGTACTTTAGATGCAGGTTATAGACCAGACAGTACTTTAGATGCAGGTTATAGACTGGACAGTTCTTTAGATGCAGGTTATAGACCAGACAGTTCTTTAGATGCAGGTTATAGACCGGACAGTTTTTTAGATGCAGGTTATAGACCGGACAGTACTTTCGATGCATGTTAATGACCAAACAGTACTTTAGATGCAGGTTATAGACCAGACAGTTCTTTAGATGCAGGTTATAGACCGGACAGTTCTTTAGATGCAGATTATAGACCGGACAGTACTTTAGATGCAGGTTAATGACCAGACAGTACTTTAGATGCAGGTTATAGACCAGACAGTACTTTAGATGCGGGTTATAGACCAGACAGTTCTTTAGATGCAGGTTATAGACCGGACAGTACTTTAGATGCAGGTTATAGACCGGACAGTACTCAAGATGCAGGTTATAGACTGGACAGTACTTTAGATGCAGGTTATAGACCGGACAGTTCTTTAGATGCAGGTTATAGACCGCACAGTACTTTAGATGCAGGTTATTGACCAGACAGTTCTTTAGAGGCAGGTTATAGACCAGACAGTACTTTAGATGCAGGTTATAGACTGGACAGTTCTTTAGATGCAGGTTATAGACCTGACAGTTCTTTAGATGCAGGTTATAGTCCAGACTGTTCTTTAGATGCAGGTTATAGACCAGACTGTTCTTTAGATGCAGATTATAGACCAGGCAGTTCTTTAGATGCAGGTTATAGACCAGACAGTACTTTAGATGCAGGTTATAGACCGGACAGTACTTTAGATGCAGGTTATAGACCAGACAGTTCTTTAGATGCAGGTCATAGACCGCACAGTACTTTAGATGCAGGTTATAGACCAGACAGTTCTTTAGATGCAGGCTATAGACTGGACAGTGCTTTAGATGCAGGTTATAGACTGGACAGTGCTTTATATGCAGGTTATAGACTGGACAGTTCTTTATATGCAGGTTATAGACCAGACAGTTCTTTAGATGCAGGTTATAGACCAGACAGTATTTTAGATGCAGGTTATAGACCAGACAGTTCTTTAGATGCAGGTTATAGGCTGGACAGTGCTTTATATGCAGGTTATAGACTGGACTGTTCTTTAGATGCAGGTTATAGACCGGACAGTGCTTTAGATGTAGGTTATAGACCAGACAGTACTTTAGATGCAGGTTATAGACTGGACAATGCTTTATATGCAGGTTATAGACCAGACAGTACTTTAGATGCAGGTTAATGACCAGACAGTTCTTTAGATGCAGGTTATAGACCGGACAGTGCTTTAGATGCAGGTTATAGACCAGACAGTTCTTTAGATGCAGGTTATAGACTGGATAGTACTTTAGATGCAGGTTATAGACTGGACAGTGCTTTAGATGCTGGTTATAGACCAGACAGTACTTTAGATGCAGGTTATAGACTGGACAGTTCTTTAGATGCAGGTTATAGACTGGACAGTGCTTTAGATGCAGGTTATAGACCGGACAGTACTTTAGATGCAGGTTATAGACTGGACAGTTCTTTAGATGCAGGTTATAGACTGGACAGTGCTTTAGATGCAGGTTATAGACCGGACAGTACTTTAGATGCAGGTTATAGACTGGACAGTTCTTTAGATGCAGGTTATAGACCAGACAGTGCTTTAGATGCAGGTTATAGACCGGACAGTGCTTTAGATGCAGGTTATAGACCAGACAGTGCTTTAGATGCCGGTTATAGACCGGACAGTACTTTAGATGCAGGTAATAGACCTGCCCTGTGGCTAAGTGATGTTGCTCATGTGATCATGTTGCAATGTTTTTCTCCAATGTTGTGAAATCTGTGTTGTGTATTGTACACATTTTTCATTATGGTATTTTTTCTTCAAAATAAATTAGGCATCTGTTATATATGCTGTAACACTTCTATGGTAAATTGTAATATGGAAAATATGGTTAATCTTGTCTAATTACTCCAACATGTTGAATTGAAATATTAATTGTCTGAAATGATGTAAATTTTGTTTAATATTATGCTCATGTACTTAGTGAACTTTCACTTTTATATTGATTGTTCTATTGTATGGTGATACTTTCACTATTATGTTGATATTTCCATTGTACAGTGATTGTTTTAAATACCCACTTGTTTCCTGCAGGTCGCCACAGCGGAGATCTACAGCAACATGTGGGTGCGCAACGGCCTGCAGATCAAGGGCCAGCCCATGACATACGTCCAGTGCCACTTCTGCTACTCAATGGTGAACGCAGACATTTATCTCATGCAGGTAGTCACTTCCGTAACTATCCGTAAATCAAAATCGTAAAATAGCAGAGTGCTGCAACCTGCGCCTTTTTGGTTCCCCCTGCTGCCTCTCCGGGCTGGTCAACACAGAAATGTTGAATATCTTTTGAAATTCTGTATATTTTTCCAAATATTCAATGACAAATGAATCAACTATGCTTAACAACTTTAATTAGAAGCAAAAGACTCATGAAAACCCTGGATTTAGCAAATTATTAGAAAATGTCAACAAACTGGTCTGGCTTTCCACCCTGGTCCTTTTTAGCAGCACCCTGTACCTTTGTTGGTCCTAGATCTTTCCCTATCCCGTGTTATGTTATTCCAGGCCCCAAAACGTCTATAGTTCTCACGCATAAACTTAATCTCAACTAAAATATAGACCAATGAAAACACCTGTTACTTATGAACTTTGATTTTCTTATGAACTTTGATTTTCTTTGGCCAATATTTAAGATAAAGACTGAGAATATGTTTGAGAACGTTTCATAGGCGTAGGGCCAGTGTGTTCTGTCTAAGCGAGACAGTCTTTCTCTGTAAAACCTGTACTTGATTTGTTTGGAGAGTCTCGAGGATTGTTTTTATTGTATGTCGGGAAGTCAATGCTTTCATTGGCAAGGCAGACACCAAGTATATGACACTGCTTAGACCTGTGTTATTATACCAACACTTTGTGGTAAAAATTGGCTGTCGGTCTGTCTGTCTCTACGTACGTATGAACGTCCTTACATGCTTTGTTCCCCTCCATAACTTCTAAATGCTTGGAAAGATTTTTATTTAACTTAAGATTATTATTCGCCCTTGACCAGATGGTTGTTTAATGGGGGTATTAATCACTGTTAGCTCTAGTATGAATTTGTTTCTGATCTAATTTTCTGTTGTGTTTTAAAACTTAGTTTCCACATTTCATACTTGAAATATACTTATTTGGTTAGATTTGCCGTCTGTAAAGATGTTATTCAGAACTATTCTCTTTTGTAGGTTTGCGCATGTAGACTGGATCCAGACTATTTCGTTCAGACTGTGATAGACAGGTATGTGCAAGTTATACTTTGGTTATTGTCAAACGTAGTAAATAATGCAAAAATGTAAAAAAGAGATTTAAGCATGTTTAGAAAAGTGTGTGGAAATGTCACAATGACATCATTTAATCCCATTTCCAGGTTTCACATAAGCCACTGGTTCTTGTTTAATCCCATTTCCAGATTTCAATAAGCCACCGTTTCTTATTTAATCCCATTGCCAGGTTTCACATAAGCCACCGTTTCTTATTTAATTCCATTTCCAGGTTTCACATAAGCCACTGGCACTTATTTAATCCCATTTCCAGGTTTCATATAAGCCACTGGTTCTTATTTAATCCCATTGTCAGGTTTCACATAAGCCGCTGGTTCTTATTTAATCCCATTGCCAGGTTTTCATAAGCCGCTGGTTCTGATTTAATCCCATTGCCAGGTTTCACATAAGTCGCTGGTTCTTATTTAATCCCATTGTCAGGTTTCACATAAGCCACCGTTTCTAATTTAATCCCATTGCCAGGTTTCACATAAGCCACCGTTTCTTATTTAATCCCATTGCCAGGTTTCACATAAGCCACCATTTCTTATTTAATCCCATTGTCAGGTTTCACATAAACCACTGGTTCTTATTTAATCCCATTGTCAGGTTTCACATAAGCCACTGGTTCTTATTTAATCCCATTGCCAGGTTTCGCATAAGCCGCTGGTTCTTATTTAATCCCATTTAAAAGTTTCACATAAGCAACTGGTTCTTATTTAATCCCATTTCCAGGTTTCAAATAAGCCGCTGGTTCTTATTTGATCCCATTTCCAGGTTTCACATAAGTGACTGGTTGTCATTTAATACGGAGCCTGGGGCTAGGAGCTACAAAATGGAGAAGGAACAAGAACTAGCCATGGTTGAGGGGGTCTTACAGTTCTTCACCATGTTGCTGCATATTAGGACATTCTTAGGTGAATATCTACTGCGTAACTACAGCCTGCTGCATAATACAATTATTATCTGTATTATACATCTTAGAAAATTAGAAAACCTTGAAAATTTTAGAATGGTAACATACCTCCCATCTTTCATAGTAAGAACTGCCCAAATTCCTTTTCCCTTCAGTATAGAAGACAAGTAGTTTACAAGGCAGGAAATGGCGGCTCTGTAGTTTTAGAGTCAGGAACTGTTTCTTACATCCTTCATAGTAAAAACTTCCAGTCTGCCGTATGAGAAATTCACTAGTATGTTTTAGGCCCCCAATTATGGAAGCTTCTGTTCTTATGTGGGCTGCAAAAGAATAATATATAGAGAATAACAGGTTACTGCCTGGTCTTGTGTAATATATCTGGTGAGGTTTAGAATAAAATAAGGCGAGGCTTGCAGAACCGTTATTTTATTTGGGCTGAACCTGATTAGTGATATATTTACACAAGACCAGGCAGTAACCTGTTTTTCTATTTATCATACCACATTTTTCGTAAAATATCACCAAACAAGCTGATTTTTATATATTTAAAAACTAAGAGCGGCGCACATTTTGCTGAGCCGTCTTTTACAAGTTCAGGTACATGTAGTTAAAGATTTCTAAAAGTTGACTGGATAATACTTTATTTTAACATTTCGTAATGATAAATGAGCTGTTTTCACTAGGAATACATAGATTACACACATGTCCATTCATATAATATTGAAAATGCAATTTTGAAATGGATTGCAACGATAAATTTCATCTGAGAACACACATCGACAAACTGTTTGGAGATGCCATCTTAAAATAACGTATTTTTTATTTTTGACGATTAAAAACGATATACTATATACGTTCTTGGTATCAAATTGTTTGTTTTGTTGAAACTGATTCAGTTGTACTAAAAATGGAGTAGATTTTGAGAAATATGATGTACCTCCAAACATTGACTGATATAAAAGCTACTGACCTGATATAAAAAAATACATCAGACACCTTTGTATCAGGCCGATATCAGCATAGTGGTATGATAAATAGTAAACCTGTCTACTTTTCTCCCACCCTTCAGGTATGGAAGACAAGGAGCTCACAAGGCTGGAGATGGGGACCCTGCTGTTTGTCAGCGATCGTCAGCACAGCCAGCTCATGGATCTGATGCCAGAGAAGTCGGGGATGACTGGTCATGGGAAGGACTTGTTCGAGCCCACACTCAAGGACATATCCAATTTCAAGGCACCCAATTTCGAAGCAGGTGGTGGGCTACAGCAAGGGACCTATGTCCCAAAAGGTTTTGGCTTTTGGCTTATATTTTTTCTTGTTCCTTAAAATAATAAAACAATGACATAGTGTATAATATATATGTTCTGTTTTACGTAGGTGCAATACTTATAACACTGTTTATATTCTGTTACTACCCTGAAATTAAACTTTCGGCAAAAAAACAAACAATAAAAAGGGTCATGTTTTAAAAAAAATCAAGGCTTGAGCATGAAACGATTGTATCTCATATACAAATATTAAGCAGTTATTACAGTTTCTTGCTCAACCCTTGATAATTTAATGTAGAAAACAATAATGAAATCATTTAAATTTGCAAAAAGTTCAGTTTTGTTTCATGTTGTCATTATAGTTTAATCAGTAACATATAGCATTTTATGTATTCACATTTTCCAGACGAGCTATGGGAAACAGAGTTTGATCCAGTGCACGTCTTATTGAGATCAGTGTACAAGAATGACTTCCAGTCTGCCATGGACAGATACACCGAGTTGTAAGAATTGTCATTTCATAGACTGTAATTCAAATCTATAATCGACCTAACACTTTGGTCAATGGACTGATACAAGTTGCATTTGTAAGAATTGTCATTTTATTGACTGGTTTTCAATTCTTTGATCAACTAATGGACCGATATTTGGAGTTACCCTGTATTAGGTAATTTTCATGTCATGTAATTTTTTTTTTACATTTTCACGTTTTCAATTTTCGCAATTTTTGTCTTCGCAAATCATTCATTTGCTGTCTTTTGAACACTTATTTACACTTTAAACACATGAGTGGGATATGTTGATGATCGTATTGAAACGTGTGAAACAGCAGTACTACAAACATAGTTAGGGTTTAAGTCGATGTTTTTAAAAAGCTACTCAAATTATGAACAGTTTATAAAATTATACTCGATAACTATGCATGCGCTCATCAATCCTCCTGGTCAGATAACATTATTAGTCTGTTTTATCAACAAGTCCCGTATTTTCGACTCGCTTGATTATAATCCATTATAGTGTGAAACCAATCACAAACTTGACTGAAAACTCTTGCTTTGACGGTTTGCATTAAAGAATGTCGCTAATTATTAGTGATTTTAATTTTATGACCGCGAAAATTACCGGTTATACAGAAATGAATTGTCATTTCACAGAGTGTATTTAAATATTTTAATCGACCTGCCTCTGTTGCAATGGACCGATACACAGTATTAAGAATTCTCATGTTGTTGGTACAGATTTAAAAATTATGACGTTATATCATAAAATGCATGCCTATAGCAAATGTTTAGATGGAAATATACATGTTTTTATGTAAGCTTTAAATTCAGGCATTATCTACCCCCTTCCTTTTCCCTCAACCTATACAAAACATTACATTTGATAAAATGTTGCTGACAAAAAAGGGTATATTATAATTTCCACTACAGTAATTTGAAATTTGACCTCAATTAATACTTCACTTGGTATTCAAGATTTTACTTTAAGGTATAGTTTTGTATTTAAAGTTGTTTATCGGCTAATTAATAACGATCTGCAGTTTTAATGCAATGAACTAAACCAAGAGGTCGTTAGTCTGAGTTGTTTAATATACATGTATCAGAACGACCTTTCATTGTTTAGTAGCCGATAAACAACGATAATGCAAAAATTATTTTATTCTGATTTGACCTGACGATATAATTATTCTGCAATTACGTTGCTTGATATATTTTACTGTTGAAGAACTATTTCTTTGGCTGGTTTATTGGAGATTTAACAATGGTAAATTGTGTTCTTTGTCAGTAGAAAACTGTGATTGTGTCACGTTACAATTAATATTCTAACATGATACTTGCTAATTTTTTTATAGACAAAGAACAAAATTACGCTGTTAAACTACCCAATAAACAACGATTCTGAGCGGAGCGTAGTAAAATGCAGAATCAAAATAATTTTCGCATTATCGTTGTTTATTTACCGTTCTGATGTGTGGCTATTAAACAACTCGCCCTCGTGGTTTAATTCCTACGCATCAGAACTCCAAATCGTTGTTTATTGGCCAATAAACAATGATAAATCGAAAATTATTTCTTAATTAACAATGTGCAATTTTCCGGTTTCAGTTTGCGAAGGAAGTGTAACTTCAAGAGCAAGGGTCAGCCATGGCCCCCTTTTAAGGCTCCAGGAAAGATTTTAGAATGTTACCGGGCTATGTACAGGATTCTGCACTGCAAAACCATGCACTCTTTCATCTTTACCATCCTACAAAAGGTACGCCTATAAAATGTGCCCCTTTACTTTGTCACAAACCACTCAAATCTGCATCTTACTGTCATCAAAACAAGCTCTTTGGCCGAACAAGTCACAAATTCTCCAGGGCAAGAAAATGCTACAAGCTCACTTATAAAAATAAAAATATTTACCTGAACAATATGACCCATCCATCACAGAAATTCGGGATAAGATTTATAGCAACATAGTAAGCTTGTTCTTGATGTTTGTTCCTGATTTTCTCAACTCATTTGATGGCTTAATAAGATTGCATTGACTGCTTTGTGTAATCATTAAGAATGTGAAGATGTTTTTTCCACTGATCAATCTTATAAATATCCCTCTTTCCCAAGGTCAGGGGCAACTAAAAATCTATCTGAGCAAGTTAAAATTATGACCAGTCTGCCCAAAAGGGCATGTACTGTGAATGAAAAGTTTTATTATTTATAAAAAAATGAAATAAAAATGAACTAAGTGTGTTTTGGTCAGGTTTTGAACAACGGTAGTTTGTGTTTGAGCTATCTGTCAAGTTTTAGCATTTATGATCACATAATGAAAATGATAGGAATGGTTATCACACCAATGCTTGTCGAAAATAAACTTAAAACTGTGTGTTTCGTTCAGGTTTTGAAAGATGGCAGTTTGCCAGAGAGTTTCAGCTTCTACGCTGTACATCTTCTGGAGTTGGCAGTTACTGTACCAAACCCTGACAGTTCAAAACAAGTGAGTAGATCCAGCTTTTTAATAACATGTATCCCCATAAATTGCCTTTACATATTATGAGAAAAAAGAATCTAATATAGGGGTAAGTTGTAATAAACCCCTGTTTAAAATGTTTCTTTGTTTATAAAATTTTAGGTGTTGTGTTAACATTTTTTAACATTTTTTATCACATTTGCTGTGTAAAATTCTGTGATTACCGGTAATATTGACAAAGGGATAAATTAAGAGTCTTATGGTAGCAGGTCAAGCCTTCCCCCGCTAGAGTTCCTGACAAGAGCTATAAAGAGTGGTTCTCAGGGAACGACATCCTTGAGAACGTGAAGCAGACCATCCGAGAAGTTGAGGTTTCGTTAAACGTTGAAAGGGTAGGGTCCCCTCGTCTAAGCATGGACACTTCCTTTGAAGAGATGTTCCAACTGGCGCCTAGTGCTTTAGCAGGTATGTTCATCAGGAAATGAGTGCTAAGGCCCCAAAAAATTTACTGCATTGCTGGCAACCCGACCCTACATGGCAAAAAAAACCCGACCCTAAAGTTTTTAGCAATAATTGTTTTTCGTGAAATCTCTGTCAGTCAGATTTTTTTTTACCAAAATGTGTCTAATAAAAACTAAATCCCGACCCTACCTTACTTTGTTTACACCGTTGCCCGAAACACAAAATTTATTTATTTATTTATTTTTTTCTTTTGTATTTTATTTGTGACCTTTATTGTCGCACAGCTATATGTACAAAGTGTGAAGTTTGAATAGAGAAATGTGGTATTGCGTCGCTTAAAAGGAACTTAAACAATCGTTTTGTTCCACCATCATTTTCCAGGTCCAAGTGGACCAATCACTGCTGCCCATTCTGGACATATCCCGTCATTCCATCTGTCGCCACTGACGTCAACCTCCGGTAACTCCCAACCCAGTATTCTTACCGTCCACCCTTCCACCAGCCAAACACTGCCCAAGTTTGAGACTCGCGGCGTGACCACAGAACGCGAGAAGACCAACACTGTAACTATCAACGAAAGCCTTTTGACTGTTTTGTATAAACTCCACTCCAAACTAGCCGGGAAATCGAACTCTTATGTGCCGCCATCAGTGATGGGAAATAGTTCCGGGACGGAAAGTGGAGGAAATGGAGAGTTTTATATCAAGAGAGTTCTCGATAAGCTGTGTCAGAGTAGCACGGAGTGTGCGCGTGCCACTGAAGACCTGTATCAAGCACATAAACCAAAAGAGGCTGGCACGTCAAAGAAAGGAAAGTCTATGGATACTGAATCTAGGTTTGTGTTCAAATTGTGTTCAAAATTGTGTTGTTTTTACCCTGGCAAAACTAAATGTTTTTGATATTTACCAACTTCTCTCTGCTTTATTTTCTGTTCATTTGCTGGACTTTTTCCTTTCAGACTACAAGATGTTAAAACTAATTGTTATTCGTAATATTTATGTGAATTATGTATTGCATTTGTTTTGATATGAATGGAACTACTTTTTAAGGTTTGTCTAATTCCACATATTCCAAATCTTACCCATCATCTCCAATTTTGCAGACGTAAAAAGGCAAGGGAGCGGCAACAGAAGCTGATGGAGGAATTTGCATCAAAACAGAAGGCTTTCATGGAGCAGACTATGGATACTGAAGGTAATGTTTACTGGCATTTGTTCGTAATGTAAAATTGGGCTTGGAATCTTATCATTTGGACATGCAGAGCCGATCAGACAATAAAAGAATGATTGAAAACAAAATATCAGGTGATCTCGAATCACAGCCAGTTACTCAGCAATGTTTGTCGGTGGATTTTCAAAAATGCTGCATTTTCAACAGATCCTCTGGAACAAATCATTAACAGTACATTTTCACGTAACAATAAATACAGTGTTACACGAACTAATTAGAATTTAGACTGTATGTTAATTTTGTGCATAGATTTCAGTGTTTTTTAGGGCCAATTTCCCTAAGGGCTCCCCTGCTAAAAAACTATATATTTTCCCCTATATGTACCTTAAACTTCCCGTCAGAATACAAGTTTTTTTTTTTTAAATTGGCCAAAATCATACAAAAATTCACTAAGATAGAGAAATTCTCTTAAACAATCCCAGCAATTTTTCATCAAACCAAGTTAGTGCAAGGGCCTGCCACTTTTCCCCCAAAGGTGAAAAAAACACTGTTCATGTGACTGTTGCTGTTGCTGAGTTTTTCCACCACCCCCAGTCGTAGCTGTAGTTTGATCTTGACCGTCATTCTGTCTTATTCCTTACCAGATCCGCCGACTATTGGCGCCTCTAAGAGCTCAGACAGCCTTGATGGCAGTGGACAGGAAAGCATGGACGATGGTCAGACGTTGTACGACTGCGTGATCTGCAACCAGAGCACCCCGTCCACCGCTGAGCGGACCATAGGACTGGTGGTCTTTCTCCAGGCTTCAAGTGGTAAACTTTATATCGTCATATGAGGGCTGTTCCAAAAAAATCAGTGACAACTTTTAAATAAGCATTAGTGACTAACAGTTATAGAGATTTCAACGTTTCAAAGTCTTCTGTTCACAGAATTTTTACAGAGAAACTGAATATGTCATGTCGTGGATGAAAAGTGCGTTGAATTTCGCAGAGAATGCTTTTGAGAAAGGCGGGTAAACATAACTGTGACGTCGTTTTTGACACTTGACTTGCGCCGCATTGAGTATGGTTGTTATGGAATTTTTGTTACCATTTTGTTATTTGTAAAGATTGTTTAATGATTTTTCATATATGTGTGAAGATGATGTGTATGAAAAACATATTTGAAAATCATAATTGTAGCAATTCATTTTCCCTTCATAATGAACTTATCATGGAGTATTGGGACGCCTCTCGTATTATTGGCCGTAATCAAAAAGTTGGAATGCCCATATTATTGCCTATATTCAGAAAGTAGGAAGTGCTGTTGTATTACTTATTTGCTGTTGTGTTACTTGACCTTATGTCAGATGGCAGCCAGTTGTAATGAAACAGTTTTAGTTTCAACTGGCAATTATTGAGTTCCTTTTCCATGCACAGAACATGGTCATAGTTTGCAGCAGCAATCAATTGATTCCTTGTTTAAAGATGTTTGCACCTTTTGGCATAGTTTGACTTAATGAAAGATGTCTATACAATGCATAATACTGGAACATTATTTTCTCTAAGGATTATGCAATAAATATTGGTTTCTTCTTGTGAATAATTATACAATGTACAGAAATTATTGAAATTGTTCTAAAAGCATTCATAAAGCATTTGAAATTAAGAATAGCCATCAATTGTTGATTATTAAGTGGCATAAAAAGCTCATTATATGACTCTGATTTTCAGTACTCGGTCACAGAACGCAGACGGACATGCGTAGAATTCTCCCATTGGGCGACAAGACTCGCCAGAGGATCATCAACTGCTCCAGGGTACAAACCAAGAGGCTTGAGACTCTCTTCAGGAACTTTGAAGAAGTTAGTTTTGTACAATAGATATGAGGCGCGTCGTGGAAAAACCGGGCTTACTGCATGTGTGTCAAGTGTCATCCTGAATTTGCCTGTGCAGTCCGCACAGGCTAATCCAGGACGGCACTTTCCACCTACAGTGGATTTATGTTTAGAGCTGATCCGGGACGACACTTAACGCACATGCATTAAGCCCGGTTTACCTACGACGCGCTTCGTATAATGATAGAGCATGTCTAGATAAAGTATATCCACTGTATATACAAATGTTATGAAATATATTTAGTTGTAGTTGTTGATAGTTTGGTTTAAACCAATTTATTTTAGCTCTATTTGTGTTGAAAGCCTGAGACTTACCGAGACACTTTCGTGTCTGTTTCCTGGGTAGAACCAGTACTTGGTGTCTTTCGAGAAAGAACATTCAAACACCGGCCGAATAGGGATCTAACATTTGACATCCCTATCGCAAGGTGGACACCATATCACAACAATACTACAACCATAGTTGTTGTTTGTTTACTTAAACATATAATAAGTACCTAAATATGTAACAAATAAGATAAATGAAAACCAAACATTTAAATACGTTTCCTAGTAGGTTTTTAGCTTGAAAACAAATTATGAATATCCATTGCTGTATGGCATCCAAAATAGTGTTCTGTAGTTCCATTAACAGGGTTTGACCTTAACATTTGGGAATTGGTGGTCCACAGGACCGGCTACCTTCAAAACCTACTGGTCCGATACTGTATTAACTGGTCCCGATAATCACAACACATCAAACTGCATATTGCATAGTTGAAAAAGAAATGAATCTGATAATTGAAATCGGAAAATATATCGAGGATAAATGAAAAAATATTTTTATTATATAATATAACATATTAAAGTTTAGCTAAAAATTTTGCATGCACATTGTTAAAGATCAGATAACAACTTCTTGAACTTTACATAACTTTGACATACATGCGTTATCGTTTGCTGAGGAACCAAAATTAATGCAAAAAAACATAATTAAAAAATATTGTTAGTTTGCTATTCGTTCCTTAACCTTTTTCAATTATTCCTACAAGAATACTTTGACTTGAATTTTGTTTACGTCGATTGTTCTTTTATTTTTTTTTAAATGAATGCTGCCTTTAAAAAACAATCTACTTTTGCAGTGAGAGAATAAATTGTTATGGTACACTATCATTTACCAAGGAGTAATTTTAACGACATCGAAGTCCATGAATGTGTTGTTTGATTAATTTAGTATTAAAATGATAATACACAGTAATTAAATATATGTCTGTCGGATGGACGGAGCTTCTCTAAAAGTGCGACTGCAATGCCCGTTAGATGAAATTTCTGGTGTTACAACAATTAGTCGATTTTACAGCGTATAACACGCTGTTATAGCTTAATGATTAATGATAATGAAAGTTGAATCGGTAAAGGTGCGACTTATAAACACGATCTTACGGTAAATGAAAAAGAACAAAAACAATAGCATCTCGGACGGTTCCCTGAATTCTAAATAACTAAGTATACATGTGCAAAGTTGGAACCAGTCCAACAACAACTGGTCACCGGACCGGCTGTCCTTTGAAGATACCGGTCCGAGCGAAAGATAACTGGTCACGGACCTACGGATACGCGTTAAAGTCGAACCCTGCATTAACGTCTTGTGAGTAACTAATTTTTACCTCGACTACCGTTATTCACTATTTTTTGTACTTAAACAATTCAGGTTAAGGTTTGCTTGCAAGTACATATCTCTGTAACTACTAGAGATATTCTGTTGAAACTTCACACATGTCTTCGGGGTCATTATATAAGGTCACTGACCAAGGCCCATAACTCTGACAAAGTGGTATGAATAGTCAAGCGCGTTATCCTGAGGCATCTCTTGTTATGTTAAAGATGTCTTGTTTTACAAACAGTCAAGGTTCTCAATGCTGACTGGTACTCCACATTATTTTAGTATTTTCCAAATTTTAAAGGAGCGTTTACTCCGATACTTCCTTTATCTAGAAGATGAAAATCGTTACCTGAAGATGAGAGATTATTTTCTAAAATCATTTACACAACACTCGTGTTATCTAGAACACAGTAAAAAAGGACCTATTTTTGTGTCGTAACAGAGGTGGCAAAATCTCATATTTCCTTACTTGTCCATTTTTTATAAATGCTGTTTGCCACTTCTTTGTACAGTAATGATATAGTAAAGTTTGAGAAAATGTCACTTGTCTGTACAGTAATGATATAGTAAACTTTGGCAAAATGTCACTTGTCTGTACAGTAATGATATAGGTCTGTACAGTAATGATATAGTAAACTTTGGCAAAATGTCACTTGTCTGTACAGTAATGATATAGTAAACTTTGGCAAAATGTCACTTGTATGTACAGTAATGATATAGTAAACTTTGACAAAATGTCACTTGTCTTTATAGTAATGATATAGGTCTGTACAGTAATGATATAGTAAACTTTGACAAAATGTCACTTGTCTGTACAGTAATGATATAGTAAACTTTGGCAAAATGTCACTTGTATGTACAGTAATGATATAGTAAACTTTGGCAAAATGTCACTAGTATGTACAGTAATGATATAGTAGACTTTGGCAAAATGTCACTTGTATGTACAGTAATGATATAGTAAACTTTGGCAAAATGTCACTTGTCTGTACAGTAATGATATAGTAAACTTTGGCAAAATGTCACTTGTATGTACAGTAATGATATAGTAAACTTTGACAAAATGTCACTTGTCTTTATAGTAATGATATAGGTCTGTACAGTAATGATATAGTAAACTTTGACAAAATGTCACTTGTCTGTACAGTAATGATATAGTAAACTTTGGCAAAATGTCACTTGTATGTACAGTAATGATATAGTAAACTTTGGCAAAATGTCACTTGTCCATACATGCTCTAGGACAAGCTGGGCAATACAGACATTTGATTTCGCCACCCCTCAGGGCTCACGCTGCAATTCTCCAAATTAGCCAATGGCTACAAATTTCACAATATGGCTAAAGAAATTTCGAGTTGGATACAACTTTTTCTTCATAAAACCCCATAAAATACCCAAAATGAGTTGGATTTCAACAAAGTATCGTAACTTTGGCTAAAGACTTTTTTCAGCCAGGGAGAGTCCTGCCCCTGCATACAATATGCATCGTTATAGCAACAGCATGCTTTCATGTCCTACATGAGCAAACATCTGATTCCTATCTTTACACAATGATTGTAGAGCTCCTGCCAAACGTCTGTGAACATTGGATGGGATGGTGGGGTGCTGGTACAGACGTGTGGCCACTATCTACACTTGGACTGCCACACTTCATACGTCTCCTCACTACTGGTAAGTTATTGTTCAATCAGTGGGATTTTATTGAAATTTAAATTGGTTGAACATGTTTTCTAAAGAAGCAGTAATGTTTAAAATTTAGTAGTTAATCGTTCATTAATGTAGTATACAATGTATTTGGCTCTGATAGCTTTCAGTTATATATATTTTTGCCAAAGATATGCAACTTATGTTGAACAATTTCTAATGTGAAACAAAATATTTTTCAGGGACAGGGAAGTCACTCGAACCTGCTTGTATCCAAGGGAGAATACTCCTGCCCGCTGTGCGTGCAGCTCTCGAATTCTGTGATACCCATCATTCCCGAGGAGAGCAAGTACACGATCACTCGGCCCGTCTCTCACGACCCCAGGCAGATGGTGCTGGACATCGCCAGCATGATGATCAAGAGACCCATTACACCAGTAATTGTGGTATTCTAACGGTTTATTCTCAGTAGAGGTGACAAATAACACTGCCCTAGACGTTTCCACAAATGTCACTCATATGCGAAGTAATCCAATGATTGATCACTTCTATGTCGGGTCCTGTATTCAACAACCCACTCCTAGACTTAAGACTAAGAATAAAGATTATTCTTGAAACTGTTCTATTCTAAGAACACTATTAATTATACCCCCACAAACGAAGTTTAGGGGGGGTATATCGGAGTGAGCTTGTTGGTCCGTCGGTCTGTTGGTTTTCATGGTTTCCGGATAATAACTCAAGAAAGGCTTGACATTTTCAAACAATTTTTGGTACACATGTGTAACATGTGTAACATCATAGAATACAGGTCAGGTTCGACTTTGGTTACAAACCACTAAATTTTGACAGACTTATGGCCCCTTTTCGACTTAAATTCCCTTAAAACATGGTTTCCAGATGATAACTTGACATGGCTTGACATATTCAAATAATTGTTGATACACGTGTAGCATCATTAAATACAGGTTAAATTCGACTTTGGTTTCAAAGCACTAAATTTTGACGATTTACGGACAATAACTCATGAAAGGCTCCACATATTTAGGTGTTTTTTGGTACATAGGTGTAACATCATAAATACAGGTCAAGTTCGACTTTGGTTACAAACCACTAAATGTTGACAGAATTATGACTCCTATTGAAATTAGATTTTTCCAAATACGCTGTTAAACATTCATAAATGAATCCATTCTTTTTGTGTCCATTTTTTTCTAATGGATGCCATAGTTTTGTGACAAGGCCATATTGTGGGGCTGTATCCGTCACCCATGTGACAATTCTAGTTTGAATCTTACTTCATATTCAACAACGCATAGTTTAGCATTCTTCATTCAGAAAGATTTTTTAATGACGTAAGCAACATTGGAACCTGGCATCTTTGCAAACGCACAAGTAAGATTTCTTGAGCCTAAGTCTATTCTTGATTCTTAGGTCTAAGAATGGGTTGGTGAATACGGGGCCAGATCTTTAATGTTAAACTTATTTTAAACTTACAAAGGAGCACATGGTAAAGCTTGGGAAGTGTTTGTGAAGCTCAAAGAATGGAAATTCATCCATTATTCTAACATGACATGCCCAGACAGTGCTCTTTTTATGGCCAATTTCGGCCCCATTGCCCTGCTTAAAAAGTATATATTTTTCCCCTTTATTCACCTTAAAATTTCGCTTAGAATTTAAGCTTTATTTTGAAAAGAAAACTTGACCAAAATCGGAAAACAATTGACTGACATAGAGGAATTTTCGTAAACAATCCCAGCAACTTTTCATCAAATGAAGTTTGTGCATAATCTAAGTTATCATGTGTAGCAAAACAATTCATTCATGTTTTATAACCAAGTAGAATATAAAAATGTAATATTGTAAATGAAATAATGCTTTTCGAAACAACAATTCCCCTTTGTGTCGTAAAATTCCCCATCCGAAGGGCCCTGGCACCTTGCCACCAAAGGTGAAAAATAACACTGCCAGATTGTTCTTTAGAAAAAGAACAAGATTACCATCCACACATAAACAACGCAAAAAATTAGTTTCGTTTCTTACGTAATTCGTTCAGTTTTCAGTTTCCGTCAGTGAAAGTGACGTCATTATAAATTTGTATCAATGAATAACACACTTGTAACAGCATTGACGCTCGTTCTAACGTTCATGTGGGAAGATAGACCATGCAAAGTAAAAAGTAGTTTCCATTGTAATTGCAAATATTTATTTGTCCAAACCTGTTAGAATCAATTAGAATTAGAATCGGGCGATAAACAAAGGTTTGTCATTATGATGCCTGTATATTAAACAACTCTGGCTTACTCCCTCGTGGTATTATTCCTAAGCATCAGAACTCCAAATCATTGTTTATTAGCCGATAAACAACGCTAAATCGAAGGTTATTTCTTAAATATGGCTGGGAAGGAGTTTAATATGTTTTTGGCAAGAACTGGAAAGGTCTATTTGAGTTCTGTTTTATTCATGCTCAGCTTTCCCTTCTGAACTCGCATTCTGCTTGTCAATCTGTTTGTCAGTGGTAATGCTTCCTCATGTTCATTTTTTTGCTGCTTATGTTTGCTGTGAAATCATTTTATTCATTTCATTCGCACCAGAAAGAACTTTTAACCCTTCAAATGCCTCCAAAGCCACTGAACTAATCAGTTTGATTAAATCTGTATTGATCATGCTTACTGTCATTTGATAGATAAAAAAATGAAACATATATGACAAGTCAGTGTTTTGATTTGCACATTACTCTGTCATAAAGTTCCTAAGAACATGACATTTATCCTGATGAATACATGAACTTTCATGTTTTGGTCATTCCAAATGATTTACAGCAATAGCTGGACTTACTATGGGGTCCACTTGATCATTTCAGAGGTCGCCATTGGTTACCAAGGCGATGGGAAGCATGATGGAGGACCTCACTAACGCCACCTACGGGATGTTCAAGACTTACACGAGCTCGCAGACCTCAGAAAGCGTGTTGCTGTTTGTTTGTTCTGTTGCCAGGTAAGGATAAATAAAACTTTAAAGACTTTAAGAGATGCAATTCAAGTTTCTAAAAAAAAAAAAAAAAGGATTTTTTCTACTTTTCACGATTAAGCACCTTATGTGGGACCATGATGTAATGTTTATTAACTATTAAAATGCGCCTGATAATTATATAAAACGCCTTTGAGTTTAGAACTAAATCATAGTTCCCACTTTTCCTCTTAATAGAATTTTTCATTGTTTTCCATTATTTGATGAATATAGTTTAGCAGTTTCCTTATAGTGGATATTTATGTGGAGTAGAAGAACCAACTTTTCAACGCAAAATAAATCATGTAATATTTGTGTGTAAATCATGCCTTTGCAGGACAAATTTAGAGTTGGAGCTGTTACAGAGAAAGGGGGATTTGAGCCAGCCTATGCCAACTTCAAGAAAGCATTGCTTTTGTAAGCTTTACAGTATTTTGTTATCATTTGGTTTGAGTACCATTACTACACTAGAAGTGAGACCTCTCCTATATCACAAGTAACTGTTACCAATGCGCAATACAGGGTCACAAATACATATTTTCTGCTAATTAATAATATAAATGCCCAATAATGTTGTCAACGAAAAACCAAACATGTCCTTTCTTCACAGCTTGAATTATTTTGTAAGCTTTGTCCCCTAACATACTCTCAACAAAAGTTATAACTCTCCAAATGGAAATTGTTATATTCTTATTATTTCTAAGATTTTCAGCTGTGCCATTGTAAACACAAAATTCTTTTTCCAATTTTGGTATGAGCACACTAATGTATAACTCAAATAATCATAGTTGACATTTCAAGCTGAAATTCTTATAAATAATGAAAATACAACAATTTCCATTTATTATGACCCCCATCGAAGATGGCGGGGTATATATTGGTTTGCTAATGTCGGTCGGTAGGTCGGTCTGTCGGTCGGTAGACTACTTTTGTTTACAATAGTTTTTGTCCATTCTTAACCAAACTTCATGAAAACGTTTAAAGGCTTTATATCTTGACCAAGTTCGATAATCAGCCAAATTGCTCAAGGCATTATGGAGTTATGGCCCTTGAATTATCTAAAATTAGCCTATTAGCTGTTTCTGCTCTCCAAGTCCAACAGTTTTCATCCAATCTTCACCAACTTGCTGGAAATGTTTGTGGACATAATATCTTGGCCAAGTTCGATAATTAGCCAAATCACCCCAGGAATTGTGGAATTATGGCCCTTGAAATATCTAACATTGGCCGTTTTAGCGGTTTCCGTTCTGTCAGTCCAACAGTTTTCATCTAATCTTCACCAAACTAGATGAACATGTTTGAGGTTATAATATGCTCACCAAGTTTGATGATCAACAAAAACATAACTGTTTTACAAATAGCTCTTGTTTCCATTTGGTGCGTTATTACTTTTGTTGAGTGTACATGTACATCTTATCTCCATAAATGAATATTTATAAAACATCGGTGGTGCGTCTTGAGAAAACCGGTCTTAATGCATGTGCGTAAAGTGTCGTCCCGGGTTAGCCTTTGCAGTCCGCACAGGCTAATCCGGGACGGCACTTTCCGCCTACAGTGTATTTATGTTTAGAAGAGACTTCCATGAAACAGAAAATACCACAAAAGCGGAAAGTGCCGTTCCGGATTAGCCTGTGCGGACTGCACATGCTAATCCGGGATGACACTTTACGCACATGCATTAAGTCCGGTTTTCCTAAGACGCGCCTCATCGAAGTATTTGTTGCGGGAATTACAAGAGTGAATGGTTTCAATAATACCCACTTGGCAATTTGCTAACACAATCACAACTCTTTGTGTGTGTCTTGCAGTACCGTTACTCCACGTGTTGAGCATGCATAGTAAAATCCTGACCACAAAGCCATACACCGATCTGTGGTCACACATCACTGGGGTGTCCTGCTCGGAAAACACAACCAGGTAACTGCAGTACTTTTTCATGCGTAATGCCTTATGACTCCTATTATTTTGACAGTATTTTTGAAAAAAATTGATGTTTGCATGTTCTTGAGGTCATTTATTTGAAAGCCGCATATTGGTTTGGTCATTCTGTTAAGTCAGTTTCCTAGGTTGACGGTACTTAAGGTTGGTAAAAAGTTAATGTTAGTATGAAATTCATTCAGATTCTTGTGTGAACAATAACTTTGTCCAGTCTGGATGGCATTTTAAAAAACTTGCCAGAAGTGGTAAGACGATGTGTCTTCATCGGACAGTCAAATAGCTAATTCTCAACAATATTTTCTTTTGCAAAAGAATTTGTATGTAGACTAATCAACTGAGAGTAAAGGCTACATAAGTTGGGCATCTGTTACATCTATTACAGAAATAATTCATCTTAATGGACTCTGAGGTTGTTTCTATTGTGTACAATAAAAGTTAAATAAAGTTAAATAATAGCTTTGTACCATTCTTGCAGCATATCAGTATACCAGAAAGAGGTGCCAATCGTTATTTTGAAATTTCCTAGCCAGTCCTGATGACTTCGAAATAATGGTGTTTGAACGTGGTATAAAGTGTTGTACCATTGTTTCAGTGTATCACTATACCAGAAGGAGGTGCCACTGTTGCTCAAGGACGCTGTCTCACTGCTGATACAGATCGTTTTGACACTGCCCTCAACAATTGAAAGAGGTATCTTGTATTAGTAGATATGTACCAGTATTCACCACTCTTCAGGTCCAAGTTTTGTGAGATATGCATTTTTTTTTCTTCAAATCTATGATGATAGAGCTTATAATTTTCTGAGCGCTTGTTAAAAGATTAGTAAAACTCAAGAGGCACAAATTGAATATTGTAATACAACAGACATTTTGTATCCTTGTTTGATTTAATTGTTAAAACTTGCTTTTAATTAGGGGTGTGGAAATCCTATGCCCGCACTTGTCCGACGCTGGTAATTTTACTGTCGGACAAGTTAATATTTCCTGTCTACTTGTCCACGGACAAGTACAATTTCAGGGTGTGAAAATGATGTAAAAGTTGGAAGTTAATTATCATATTATGATATACATTTGAATAACAATTCAGTTTTATTTTTTATCTATTTAAAAAATGTTTTTTTTTATTTGGACAAGTGACTGTTGCTTGCGGACAAGTAGATTTTTGCAATTAACTTGTCTATGGACAAGTAAACAAGTTCGGTATCTCCACATCCCTGCATTTAATAATATAATTTCCTATCTTTCACAGAGTTTAAACATATGCGTATTAAATAAACATACATGTATGCATATGAAATCCTTTTCGTAATCCCAGCCTCTAAATCATATGCAAACAGCTGTGGTTCCATAGTCTTGTTGTAAACTCAGAAATAATCCATGTAAACTTTTTAGAGCTACAGTTGAACTTAGTTACCTTGCAGCATGCACCTACTATATTAACTTGGTAACTTCTTCCTTTTATACACTTTTATTTTGTGTCCTTGCTTTTGTCTTGATGTAGTATGTCTTAACATGATTTTATTTCAGATAATAATCTGTTTGCTTGCAGGTCACTTTGATTTCGTGGTGCAGGTAGTGTACAACATGGTCTTCATTCAGTCCCTTTGTGTCATGACATGCAAGTTCACGGAGGAAGAGAGAGAGGCTTGGAAGAAGGGTAGACACGTAAGTGGGTGGGGTAAACTGGCGCCATTGGCCCGAATTCACAAAGCTCCTTAGGGAAAACTTAAGTGAATTTCTTAAATTCATATAAATTCCTTAAATTCGTGGCTGTTTCGTGTATAGATCATTTTACACTTAATTGTTTCAGACTAGTAAATAAGGCTTAGATGTTTAATATTTTACCCCTTTGTAAACAAAAATCATTGCATTTCTCATCGAAAATTTGATATGAAATTTTCAGTTGAGTACATTTTAAGTTAATATTTCGTGAATTCCAGTCCATGGGTTATATTAAGAGGATGCCGGCTTGCCCATGACTGGTACAAAATGCTGTGGGCAAGCAAAATAACTAGGGATGTCAAGTGATACCAGAATTGGTATCCGGATATTAGTATGTAATATCCGGATACTATCCGGATAACCGTATAGATCGGCATTGGCCGCTGGAATCTGGCGCATGTTCAAGTAGCAAAATTAAGTTCACATCTAGACCAATCATATCTTACTAAATTACGATACTTCTACTTTGAAAACACAATAATTTTAAATTATTGAAAAAAGTACATGTAACAAACTACATCGCTTTCTGTTTGTAAATTGTGCGTTTTGTTTGTTTTGTGTAGCGTGCAATGTTGTTATGCCTTTCAAATATAAACGTGAAGTTTATCGTGAAAGTGACCTGATGCGAACTGATTGGATAAGGCAGTATTTTAAGTTTTGCCAATTAGAAATGATTGGTTAACAATGGATTCATTTGATTTCAATCGTTGGTTGGAACATCGATAATTGACGCTAATTGGCATTGTTAATTGGTAGAGAACCATCTCTTATATAGAGGGACGTAGTGTTTTATCCAGACCTAATCAGCGCGGCGCCGCGCCACGCCCCTTTATTGATCCGCCACGCTGCCCTTTTCAAAGGAAATTAGCGCCCTCTTGTCTATCGACTGTATTGATTGTTAACGAGGGCCTTTTGTGATAGCATTTTATTATATACTAATCTGTGACCAACCGATAAGATCAGCAGTAGGGGCAGTCAGATTACGAGTTTGTGTCAAGATACAATAAAAACATGCTGATTTTGTTTTAAAAATGAGCGTAAATTGTCTGCTTTTAACAGCTTCTTTTTCATATGCAGTTTCTAACATGTTTTTGTTTCGTGAATTTTTATGAATAACGTGATAACAAAGGGCAAAATGCATATAAATGCAGACTCAATGTCGTCTTTATTCATAAACTATGAAAAAATACATGTGTATACAATATTTCTTCCAATCATAACCAAAAATCACAGAAAAAAACAAATAGCAGAACGAGCTATAATTTCGGACAAACATATTCGGATAAATCATTTCAATTAAATTTCAATGTTTGTTTTCTTAATGTTCAGTCTTGACAATTGCTTTTCATCATTAATCAAAATAGTAGCAAGGTCATCATCAACAGTATAATTCATATAAACCATAATGATGAAAAGAAAAATATGTCCTACAATAAAAAAGATGAAAAATAAAAATTATACCAGAGTAATAGGATTTTACCATTAATAAACATGATTTTAACTTGCCCATAAACCGTTTTAGTTTAAAAGTTGTCTTGTTTGATTGCCCATTGGAAATACTTATGAATAATAAATAAATAATTTTTCTGATCTTTGCGAATAATATAACTTTATAATAAGAAGAACTTATAATATTAGAAAATTAAAATGTGTTAATGAATTGACTTAATAATCATCAAATTTACAAAAGGAATCAGTCAGTAATACTTAAAGAAAAAACTATTTAAATCTAATGTGCCATTTTTAACAGTGTCACCACGCACAAAATGCCCCTTTTCCAAATCAAACGCCAGGCCCCTCTGCTCTTCTTGATTAAACACTAGGGATGCACCTAATTGGCATATTGGATTGTTACATCTTGTTTGTTTAATAGTCCTGTCAAAGTTAGTGTAGTGTGAAAGCACCACCTCTTTTTTATGATAATCGTATACCAACCGAGGGGTGTGTTTATGACACGTCCGCAGAACGAGGTGGAGACCCCATGTAGAGGCCTATAGCTGTGTTGAGTAAATCAATAATATACATGCAACAAGGGCGTTGGTATGCCTAACAAATGAGAAAAATAGATTTTTCAATTTTTATATGAATATTCGGTTACTAACATGGTAACAGGATAGTAACATAGTAACCAGATAATGTGATATCTGGATATTCGTTGACATCCCTAAAAATAACTGATTTGCACTTTTGAAGTTGTGTCTAAAAGTACAATTAAGGGAATCCAAGTTTGGCAGCCTGGTACTGATGGGGGAAAGTCAAAGTGCGAAGTAACTTGCCAACAGGAATGTGAATAGAATATCCCTGGAGGTCCCTGCCACAGTAGGAAATCAGAAATCTTTTGGATAATTACATTTTAATTCATTTACTGGACCATAGGTATTATTCGTGTGGGTAGAAATCCGCAGAACAATCACCAAGAACCAAACAACTGTTATGTTATCCAATACTGGGTTTAAAGCAGATTTGGCAATACAAATTGTATCGGAGAAAACATTCAGTAAAATACCAATATTTCTGACTTCAATTTAAAAAATGCTCAGTAATCTTGTAGCATAGATGTGTAGAAACTCTAACGAGCAATTTCTTATGTCATGTAAGTGCTTTTTAGGAAAGTCTATGTAGTATTACAGTTATTTGTTTACTAGTTTTGGATTGAGTCAAGTTCCATTGGGTGTCAGTGGTGTTTTGCCACAATCATGCAAGTCATTCCTTGATTAGATTCACGTTTTAGATTTGGTCATTTCAGATTTGTGATTTTTGTATCGCCTGGAAAGGTGACATACTGCGGCGGTGTCCTCTTTAGTTTGTGCAGACAATAATTGAGAAGTTTTTGTGCAATCATTATGAAACTTTTGGGAAGTGTTAGTAGTTTGGTTTTTGGCATAATTGCTCTTATCGTACTTCAGTTGTGCCCCATCATACGACACATCCCAGTTATGCCCCATCATACGACACATCCCAGTTATGCCCCATCATACGACACATCCCAGTTATGCCCCATCATACGATACATCCCAGTTATGCCCCATCATACGACACATCCCAGTTATGCCCCATCATACGACACATCCCAGTTATGCCCCATCATACGACACATCCCAGTTATGCCCCATCATACGACACATCCCAGTTATGCCCCATCATACGACACATCCCAGTTATGCCCCATCATACGACACATCCAACTTGCCGAGTCTAGTTTTTATTCCATATGGGAAAAATCAACCATACTTCATGTTGTGAACGGGTCATTTTGCTGGACCCAGTTTAAATAAGAAAAATAATCTATGTTTTGACGTGCGTTAAATATTGTCACCAGGTGGCGTTCAACACCCTCGAGGGCATGCTCAGTCACGTGATCACCCGTCTGGCCACGAGTTTCCTGTACGAGAAGGAAGACACCGACCTCCCTGCTGTAAGTCGACTGGTTTTAATACTACAAACTAGCCAAAAGGTCCCCGTGCTATGTTAAATATTGTGCAGCTTGCGAAAACCCAACAGTAATGTGTCGGATTTAATCTGCGTCGCAATGATACTCGTCATGTAAATTCATTAATGTTTGTAAACAATTTACTAAGGGGATCGGTCTTTTGTAATAAACATTATCCAGCTAACCGTATGTTCCTGTCCTAGGTTGTATACCAACGTAAACACATCCCGATACTAAGACAGACAGTAAGATCACCATTTTTATGCCCACCTTCGAAAAAGTGGGGGTATATTGCTTTGCACCTGTCCGTCGGTCGGATGGTCGGTCGGTCTGTCCGTAGACCATTACATTTCCGCACTATATCTAGAGAACGCTTTGACCTACGATTATTTAAGTTGGTATGCTGGTTACTTGGAAAGAAAGGAAGACGCCTATTGATTTTGAGGTCAACAGGTAAAAGGTCAAGGTCACAGGGGCTTGTAACATGAAATTCGTTTCCGCATGATATCTAGAGAACTTTTTGACCTACGATCATTTAAGTTGGTATGCTGGTTACTTGGGAGGAAAGGAAGACGCCTATCAATTTTGAAGTCAACAGGTCAAAGGTCAAGGTGACAGAGGCTTGTAACATGAAAACTGTTTCCTCTGTAAACCATTTTGTTTCCGCAGGATATATAGAGATGTTTTTGCCTATTTGATGTTTAAAGCATACAGAAAACAGGTATCCTTATATAATAGACTGTAAAAATAAATCCATAATTATACTCTATCTTTCTTTCAGCTTTATATTTACTTTCTAAAGCATCAACTTTAATTTCCTCCCCATGTGTTAATGTGCACATACAATATTTAAAAAAAATCTCTTAACAATTGCACATATTTACGACTTGGCTGCAAGTTGGGGGGCATACATGTTCTACAAACATCTCTAGTTTCCTTTATGGTTTTAAGGTCACAGTATGGTGACCGCCTTTCGATCTAAGATGACACCAAGTACTGGTTCTACCCAGGAAATGGACTAGAAAGTGTCTCCATAAGACTCTGGCTTTCAACACATTCAAGCTTAAATAAATAGGCTTAAAGTAAAATTATTAAATTATTTTTTTCCAGATCTGCCAGTCTGTATGGTCGCCCCTAAATGACAATGCATTGTTAAAACGTGAAAGGACTTTATGTGCATGTAAATTAATAAAGTATTTATTTCTAGATCTGCCAGTCTGTCTGGTCACCACTTAGTGTAGAGTCCTCTGTCCAGGAGCTGTGTGAGCCATTCCTTCGCATGGCGGCTCTCATCAAATTCCACATCTTTCATGACGAGTTTCCGAAAAGAGGGGTAAGCTTACATGACAGTGCTTGTTATGTTGGTTTATTTGGTCTGTTTGTAAATAACACACCATAAATACTCAGTCATGAGTCTGTCCGCTCTAAAGTCGAGAGGTTAGAAATCATAAGGAAATTGGAAAATTTGTGTATGTTTACAACATAATAAGTCGGATCAGATATTTACATTTTTCTTGGAACCGCAAAATTTTGGCGATATTTAGACACATGCTTAACATGAAAAGGTATCATTCACATTGAGTGTCAGATTCTAGGACTCGATCATTTCGGCTCCCCTATGCAAGTTTTTCCTACTTCCAATGGGCATCAGGATCAGGCGCATAGTTGCAAATTTTGCAAAGGCCTGTTTTATGTATTCCTAGTTGAATAATCCAATCATTACTTTGCACATATATCCACATTAAGGACACTTCAATTATATCGCGATTCACAGGGTCCATTAGTTGCTTGTAATTGATTTCAAATTATGGTATGACAACATGCATAATATAATTGCAATCTGAAACGCATATCCAAATTTTACTGTTCATAACATATACTCACACATTTTATTTACATTAAGTATGCTGATGTAAAAGACGTGTTTTGCTAGGAAAGCTGCGCAAATATTTCTGACATTTACAATGTCACGTCATCATCATGGAAAGCATGGGTGCATTTATCTCGATATAAAAACTTTGTAGCGCAGAGAACTGTGAGATCTTAACTTTTGTATAAAAGTTTTGTAGAGTATAACAACAAAATTAGGTATGTATCGATGTGCAGTTTACATTTCCTCTCAAATGACATACAGTTACTGTATGCATGTAATACACGTGGATGGCGTGTAATTCGGCTGCTGATAAAGCAACAGCAGCAAACGGTTAACAGGTGGAGTTATGCCCGTTCTGTTACATGATTGGATGATTGCCACTAGACTAATAAACACCCGATTGGTTAACCTTGTCATTGGATTAAAGTTGTAGACAAAAGAAAGCCAATTTCATGTATGCTTTAAGTGATATTTATGGCTTGTAATTTACAGCACCTTTAAAATAACCACCTACTCTTTGATGACGTCAAACTGTTATTTTGAACAGCTTGCATTTTTCTCGAGTTGGGTTCTGTTTTGTTTATTGATTGATTTATTTATTCTGTATTACTTCACAGTTTGAAACATATTTACCTAATTAGTAACATTTGGCTACTGTGGATTCATTATTATTCGTGGGGCACTAATTTAAATGAATTTTTGTGGGTCTAGGAAACCTCGAATTTAAGTGCCAACGAAAATATTACCCATAGAATATTACCTAAAAAACTATTTTTTCATGTACTAGTACGTATATGAAGGAACTTTTAATTTGTAATCTTACCTCAAACACACAACACATTTGTATATTTATATAAAGTAATTCACGGTAATTGCATACACTTTTGTTTATAAAACGCTACATAACATGTCACAATCATAAATTTTCAAAAGAACGCTTAATCACTAAATATGTTTTGATGTCGTTAGTGCGTGTTGTAATCTGTCAACACCTCCACTTGCTCAGTGTGAAACACACGCTCGCTTACAACTACAAGGCACATATATTTCGTGTAAATTCTTGTAAATTCTTTGTTCTGCTAGAAAAGCGCGCGAAAAATATGCTGGCAACATCGCATCATCCGCATGGAAAGTGCGGGCGTAATTATTGCCAAATAAAAACCTTTAGTATTTAATTGAACAGGTAACATTGCAACTGCAAAATTATTAATTTTTAAACAGGTAAAGATTGTTTGTTATTTGTATAAATGGCTTAAAGGAATTTTGACAACAACCACAACAAAACACCATATCATGGCGCATGGATTTCCGCGATGATAGATCTTTCATGTAACGACTTCATTTTAAAACGATTTCTGAGACGAAAAAATCCTGACTTATGACTTGAGTATTTATGGCAATACAGAATTCAGTGATGAATATTTTCCCTTTTGTTCAGGGTCTGAGCGATTTCCAGTACCTGTCCAGCTACCTCCGACTGAACGTGAAGAGCAGCACTGTGATAGAGCCCTCGAAGCTCACGTCCGCAGCCATGTGCTTGAACTGGCTGGTGGAGGAGGCGCACACTCTCACCAGGGCCTGGTGCACCGACCTCATCAACTTTGCCAACAAGAACCCGCAGGATGGACGGGTAGGTGGCTGGGAAATTGACGATCGTGCAGTTTGTGAGGAGAATTTTTTACAGCTGAACTTTGTTATCTTAAAGTCTATGGGAATATTCTGATATATTCATAAAGGAATGGCCATGTAGTTGGTTTATGTTGATATTTTGATGTTTACAATATGAAAATAGAGCTACATGAATGAGACTCAAATCAATAAAATACATAATCAAGATCAAATACTTAATAAGCGAGCAAACGCTGACGTATGATTTTTGCAGTGTGTGAAAAACTTCGATAGCGGTCCGACGTTCGGCCAGGGAGGAAACAAAAAAGGAGCCGGATGCAGCCTCATGCTATTTCGTTTCTGATTTGTCTGTCTGTATATTTGGCATTTCTATTCGATTCTCGTAATTTATCCTCTTTTCTGCATTCTTCCAGACACTACTCACCGTGAACACCCAATGGTTTGGTCCACATCTTATCCACCTGCCGGATCAGTACTACAAGATCTTCCAGGTGTGTAAAGATCAATCTAGCCAATCTAGTTTTTTGTGTCTCCTGATAAGTCAAAATATAGGGTTTCTTCAGTGGCGGCAGCGGCAGTGGCCCATTGAGTTTGTGCAGACAATAACTTGAGAAGTTTTTGTGCAATCATAATAAAACTTTAGGGAAGTGTTAGTAGGCATAAAAGGAAGGTTAAGTTGAGTTTTCGGCATAATTGCTCTTGAATTGTACTTGAGTTATGCCCTGTCAGGCGACACATTCGACTCGCTTGAGTTCTAGTTTAGCTCATGTGTGGCTGAATGGCTCATTACACACTTCTGGCATTTGAATGAGTAAAAAAGATTTGTCCTTTAGAATTACTGAAATGTGACAAAAGAGAGATATTGACACGTGCAAAATTTGGTAGCCAAGATTGATTGTATTCAAGACATTCTGTTTCACTGACAGGCCTACCGTAAGAAGACGTGCCCGGTGTGCAGCAACCCCCCGAAGGACCCGTGCATCTGCCTGGTCTGCGGAATGTTCCTCTGTTTCAGGGGCGCCTGCTGCAAACAGCAGCATCTCTATGAGTGTGTGCAGGTATGCGAGGGTGTGGGGATTTTAGGCTAAGGCAATATGTGGCGCGTCGTGGGAAAACCGGACTTAATGCATGTGCGTAAAGTGTCATCCCGGATTAGCCTGTGCAGTCTGCACAGGCTAATCCGGGATGACACTTTCTGCCTAAAGTGGATTTTGGTTAAAAGACACTTCATTGAAACAGAAAATACCATAAAAGCGGAAAGTGCCATCCCGGATTAGCCTGTGCTGACTGCACAGGCTAATCCGGGACGACACTTTACGCACATGCATTAAGTCCGGTTTTCCCACGACGCGCCACAATATAAAGTTTTTTATAACGTAAACGTGTGAATTGTCTTTTGCACTGACATGAACCAGGGGTGTGATACAAAATTTGTGATCCAACAAGTGTGCATGTACATGAAAGAATGTGGAGATCTAAGTGTAAGGGCAAGACATTACATTATTTAATACTCATAACACAGACATGAATAGTGTCCATTGTACAGCTGACTGTTGCTTTCGATAATTTGAAACAGGGGTTTAATTCTTCCTCTTACATATGGAAAGATCTAGAGCAAAATAGCAGGGTACTGCACCCTGCTCCTTTTTGGTTCCCCCCTGCTGCCCCTCTGGACTGGTCAACACAGAAATGTTGAATTTCTTTTGAAATTTAATATATTTTTGCAAATATTCAATGACAAATGAATAGGCAATGCTTAAAAACCTTAAACAGAAGCATTGAACTCATGAAAACCCTGGATTAAGCAAATTATTATAACATGTCAACAATCTGGTTCGGCTTTTCCACCCTGTTCCTTTTTAGCAGCACCCTGTACCTTTTTTGATCCTAGATCTTTTCCTATACAAGCTGTTTTCCTTCTTTTGAATGCTAAATAATTGTATTTACCAGTAGTTCTTAGCAATAGATTCATGTTATTGCACAAATTCTGTGACAGATAAATAGATATTTACAACTAATAGAGATCACAGTGGTATCCAAGTAGCTTCCACCAGAGTACCGGTTCTACCCAGTAATTGGACTCGAAAATGTCCAGGACCTCATTAGCAATGAGCTTTAAAGGGACCTGTTCACAGATTGAAGAATTGACAATTTTCAAACTTGTTATCACAGATTATAAAAATAAAATAATAAGTGTATATAAAGGAGCGAAATAATACTACTGACATAGAAATATACTGAAAATGCCATTTTGTTAATGAAAAATAGTCCGTTGAAATTGATAAAATTATAAAGCGTTTGTAACGCTAAATGATGGAATCATTTGGAGTGTTTGTTGTTTTCGTTGAAATTATTGAAAACTAGTGAATCACTTACATGAAGTAAAAAATATACGTTCGAGTCAGAATGGCCCACAGGTTGGCGCAGTAGACGTTTGATACGAAGGTCTGAGGTTCAAACCCTGCTGGGACCAAAATTTATTTGTGGCGCGTCGTGGGAAAACTGGACTTAATGCATGTGCGTAAAGTGTCGTCCCGGATTAGCCTGTGCAGTCCGCACAGGCTAATCCAGGACGGCACTTTCCGCCTACAGTGGATTTATGTTTAGAAGAGACTTTCTTCAAACAGAAAATACCATAAAAGCGGAAAGTGCCGTCCCAGATTAGCCCGTGCGGACTGCACAGGCTAATCCGGGACGACGCTTTATGCACATGCATTAAGTCTGGTTTTTCCACGATGGGCCTCATTTATTTTTTGCTTTTTATGCTTTTCTTCATATAGTACTTGAGCTCTTTAGTTCAGATGCTTTAATTTGTGAAGTTAAGACGTTTAATGACATAATTCAAAAATACAAAAATCTGTTAACAAGTCCCTTTAAGATTTCTTGGGCCATCCTAGGTTTCTCAGATCCTAACTTGGGCCATCCTAGGTTTCTTAGATCCTAAATTGGGCCATCCTAGGTTTCTCAGATCCTTACTTGGGCCATCCTAGGTTTCTTAGATCCTAAATTGGGCCATCCTAGGTTTCTCAGATCCTTACTTGGGCCATCCTAGGTTTCTTAGATCCTAACTTGGGCCATCCTAGGTTTCTCAGATCCTGACTTGGACCATCCTAGGTTTCTCAGATCCAAACTTGGGCCATCCTAGGTTTCTTAGATCCTAACTTGGGCCATCCTAGGTTTCTTAGATCCTAACTTGGGCTATCCTAGGTTTCTCAGATCCTAACTGGGGCCACCCTAGGTTTCTCAAATCCGAACTTGGGCCATCCTAGGTTTCTCAGATCCTAACTTGGGCCATCCTAGGTTTCTCAGATCCGAACTTGGGCCATCCTAGGTTTCTCAGATGCGAACTTAATACACAAATTACCGCCAAGTTTCATTAACACTTGTGCATTGACTGTGGACAACCAGTGCACAGGAGTAAATTATTTACAATTCACAGGACAATGGACGTATTCCAGAAACATTGTGAATAAAATTTTACCCTTAACTTTAAAAATCATCATTTTCATGCCCCTGCTTTAGATGGGGGCATATAGATTTGCCCTTGTCTGTCTGTCCGTCCGTCCGTTTTTCGTGTCGCGCATAACTCAAAAAGTATAACTGCTAGAGTGATGAAACTTTATAAGCTTATTCATCTACATCAGGGCTTGTTTTGCTTGATTCCACAATAATGCACAATGTTAAAGTTATTCCCATATTTTTCAGCACTCAGTGGAGTGTGGAGCAGGGACGGGAATCTTCCTTCTCATCAACTCCAGTATTATTGTCGTGATTCGTGGACCCCGTGCTGCCCTCTGGGGGTCAGTCTACCTGGACGAGTATGGGGAGGAGGACAAGGATCTCAAGTAAGCATGGCCATATTCTGATTGATCTTAAATCAGGGATATAAATGAGGCTCGTCGTTGGAAAACCGGACTTAATGCATGTGCATAAAGTGTCGTCCCGGATTAGCCGGTGCAGTCCGCACAGGCTAATCCAGGAAGGCACTTTCCGCTTTTAGGGTATTTTCTGTTTCAAGGAAGTCTCGTCTAAACATAAATACACTGTAGGCGGAAAGTGCCGTCCTGGATTAGCCTGTGCGGATTGCACCGGCTAACCCAGGACGACACTTTACGCACGTGCATTAAGTCCGGTTTTCTCACGACGCGCCACAAATTCACACTTGCCCAGTCGGCTATGGCAGGTTGTTTTGCAGCTGGGCGACTGGGTCTAATCAGTATTGGGGCCAGTAAGCTACTGCATATTTGTGAATGATTATAACATACTTATAATGCGTACAACACAACTATATCCTATGTATTTGCCTTTAATGGTTTTGTTTGAATAAAAACCCAGACAATTTTCAATTCACAAACCGTTTGACATTGTAATTGTGTTGACGTAAAGCATTTCCTTAAAAAAGTTTAAATGAGGCCAAGTTGCTCATGTTTTCAAGGCTGGGTTCAGAGGTTTTCAGGGCAGTTGGCTCGTAAGCCCCGATTGTTAGTTTATATTCCTGACATAAAACAGAAATTGTAATTGCCAATTAGTTAAAATCGTGCCTTTCCCTAAAAAATGTTTCTGCCAGCTCACGCTTCTGGGGCCTCTTCCTCGAAAGTGTAATTTCCAATAGACCCTACCTACATACCAAAAATCAGACCTTTACTTAAAAAATCTTAAATTGTAGCATGTCACTTTATAATCTGCTATTTTTCATTGCAAATAAATATGTCATTTCTTAAATTGAAGCTTAGAGGGCAGATTAATTCTTATTATCATCTTTCATATGCTTTTTTATAATCATTATAAGATTAAAATTTATGATAATCCAGGCATTATAGCACACTAGTCAAGTAGTAAACAAGAATATTAACAATGTCTTGAAAGTGTAGTGCTCCTCAACAAATCATCATTCAATCTGAGATTCAATATGGAATATGTTACAAACCATTCAATAAGGGAATGCTGAAGGGCCCACTGCCTATCATCTGCCTTGACAACGTAGGAAGGGTCGAACAATAATCTACTGATAGACATCATACATAGTCCAAGCCTTTGCACATTCGTAACGTTTCTCTTCATCATCTCCTGTCATGTATCTGTAGTACGCACTCATCATATCGTAGCGCTCCACCTAGAAAGACAAGACTATCATAATAAACTTGTAGGGTTTCTGGAGACATACAGACAAAATATGACAGAACAAATTAACAAGGGAGATACATACTTAACGTGAAGCATTTTAAAAGTGAAGACTGTTTAGTTTAAACACCGTAATTTCAACCAATTTTTTGTGTTTTTAATACATAATAAGAGAGCCCTGCATTGCTCAATAGTATGCCTCATAGGAATGATCGGTAATATTGAGACCATTCCACAGAGCTCTGACTGATAAATACAGGAATGGTTAGCAATGCCTCTGTCATGCCAATGTCAGGAAATATTGAGACCATTCCACAGAGCTCTGACTGATAAATACAGGAATGGTTAGCAATGCCTCTGTCATGCCAATGTCAGGAAATATTGAGACCATTCCACAGAGCTCTGACTGATAAATACAGGAATGGTTAGCAATGCCTCTGTCATGCCAATGTCAGGAAATATTGAGACCATTCCACAGAGGTCTGACTGATAAATACAAGAATGGTTAGCAATGCCTCTGTCATGCCAATGTCAGAAAATATGGAGACCATTCCACAGAGCTCTGACTGATAAATACAGGAATGGTTAGCAATGCCTCTGTCATGTGAATGTCAGGAAATATTGAGACCATTCCCCAGAGGTCTGACTGATAAATACAAGAATGGTTAGCAATGCCTCTGTCATGTGAATGTAAGGAAATATTGAGACCATACCACATAGCTCTGACTGATAAATACAAGAATGGTTAGCAATGCCTCTGTCATGTGAATGTCAGGAATATTGAGACCATTCCACAGAGCTCTGACTGATTAATACAGGAATGGTTAGCAATGCCTCTGTCATGTGAATGTCAGGAAATATTGAGAACATACCACAGAGCTTTGACTGATAAATACAGGAATGGTTAGCAATGCCTCTGTCATGTCAATGTCAGGAATATTGAGAACATACCACAGAGCTCTGACTGATAAATTCAAGAATGGTTAGCAATGCCTCTGTCATGTGAATGTCAGGCATATTGAGAACATACCACAGAGCTCTGTCTGATAAATACAAGAATGGTTAGCAATGCCTCTGTCATGTCAATGTCAGGAATATTGAGAACATACCACAGAGCTCTGACTGATAAATACAAGAATGGTTAGCAATGCCTCTGTCATGTCAATGTCAGGAATATTGAGAACATACCACAGAGCTCTGACTGATAAATACAAGAATGGTTAGCAATGCCTTTGTCATGTGAATGTCAGGAAATATTGAGACCATACCACAGAGCTCTGTCTGATAAATACAAGAATGGTTAGCAATGCCTCTGTCATGTCAATGTCAGGAATATTGAGAACATACCACAGAGCTCTGACTGATAAATACAAGAATGGTTAGCAATGCCTCTGTCATGTCAATGTCAGGAATATTGAGAACATACCACAGAGCTCTGACTGATAAATACAAGAATGGTTAGCAATGCCTCTGTCATGTGAATGTCAGGAAATATTGAGACCATACCACAGAGCTCTGACTGATAAATACAAGGATGGTTAGCAATGCCTCTGTCATGTCAATGTCAGGAATATTGAGAACATACCACAGAGCTCTGACTGATAAATACAAGAATGGTTAGCAATGCCTCTGTCATGTCAATGTCAGGAATATAACATTTATGATAATCCAGGCATTATTGATACTGATTTTAAGATTTTTTCTCGTATGTAAACAGAAATTCAAGTATCAGAAATGTGCATTTCCAAATTCAAGCGCAAAATGCTTTGCGCTAGATAGCACGGGAAAGCCCAGAAAAAAGTGGACAAATTTAATTATTGATATTTTAACAATTGAAATTTGAATTTATTGTGAATGAATTGTAATTATTAATTTAAAAACAAGGGTACAAGAGTGTTTCATGCAACTACTGTTGTTTGCTTTGGAAGTTAACATTCCATTTGCTTTATCGGTGACTAAAGTTTCTAGCAATTGGACCCAGATGAGTTATTGGAGCAGTTTGGACACATTAATCTGACACTCATGAACTCTTATTAGCATCATATGCACTTGAACCATTTTCTATATTTACACTCAGTTTTGTTAGTTCACATGTTTCACATGTTTATTGATACATGACTGTACTTCCAATGAAACACTCTTACATCGATTTAACTGGGTTCCAGTATAGAAACTAATACATCCATTGTAACAGATTTTTATGCCCCCGAAGGAGAGCATATAGAAATCGCACCGTCCGTCTGTGGGTGGGTCCGTCCTTCCAGACTTTGTTTCGTTCTGGAATTTTGTATTGCCTGTTCAGATTATTATTCCCCATGACTAGACAATGTGTTGCGTACAATTCCCATGCTCGTCGGTCAAAGGTCACAATTCAAGGTCAAAGGTCATTAATTTTTGTTTCCACTCCATAACTTCTAAATGCCTGGATGGATTTTAATATAACTTCAGATTATTATTCCACATGACCAGACGATGTGTCGTCGCGGGCAAATCCCATACTCGTCGGTCAAAGGTGAAGGTAAAAATTCATGGTCAAAGGTCATGAATTTTTGTTTCAGCTCCATAACTTCTAGACGCCTGGATGATTTTAATATAACTTCAGATTATTATTCCCCATGACCAGACGATGTGTCGCGTACAACTCCCATGCTTGTCGGTCAAAGGTCAAGGTCACAATTTAAGTTCAAAGGTCATGCATTTTTGTTTCCGCTCTGTAACTTCTTAACGCCTGGAAGGATTTTAATATAACTTCAGATTATTATTCCCCATGACCAGACAATGTGTTGCGTATAACTCCCATGATAGTCGGTCAAAGGTCAAGGTCACAGTTTAAGATCAAAGGTCAATTATTTTTGTTTCCACTTCATAACTTCTAAACGTCTGGAGGGATTTAAATGTTACTTCAGATTATTATTCTCTATGACCAGATAATGTGTCGCATATAACTCCCATGCTCGTCAGTCAAAGGTCAAGGTCAAAATTTAAGGTCAACGGACAAGAATTTCTGTTTCTCCACCATAACATCTAAATGTTTGGAAGGATTTTAATATTATTTCAGATTATTATTTCCAATGACCAGGCGATGTGTCGTGTACAACTCCCATGGTCCTCAGTCAAAGGTCAAGGTCACAATTCAAGGTCAAATGTCAAGCAATTTTCTGCTCTATAATTTCCAAAAGCCTTGAAGGATTTTAATATTACTTCAGATTATTTTTTCCCATGACCAGATGATGTGTCACATACCACTTACATGCTCCTCGGTCAAGGTCTGTGGGTCCAAGGTTACACTTAAAAGGCCAAATATTAGAATGAACGTTTTGTAGGAAGCATCATTTTTGCCGACATGTAAGGAATGTAATAACTTGGTGGGAATGAAGATCATTATGAGGCAGTGTGTCACAACAACAAACAACTGTGTTGCTGAAATCTCAAGATATTTGTCCAGTGAATAATACTGTACTCTGATATTGTTTTGCCTTCCTGTGACAAGCATATGCTTTGGGGCATATGTCACATCCTGTGACAAGCCTTGTTGTAATATATTCATGGATAAAGGTCAGTGTCAGGTTAGTTGGTTTGAGCTGTATTCGATCTTTCACTCAACCATTGAAAACTTTGCTCCATTGTATGTTCTATTTCCTTTGATTGGGTGTATGTCAGAGCGTGGGTTTCATACTTACATGGCAGTGTATAATGGACAAAACAACATACATTTGTGCCTGTTGTTTTGCCCATTAGTGAAACTACTTGTCACGAGAAACCATTACTGGTAAAGTTAACTAGTGGCTAAAGCAATAATTGGAACTTAATGAAAGAATGCAAACAGAAAGACCCTTTGTTAAACTGTCAAAGAGATAAACTTGCAGTATATTATATGCTTTGTTCTCACCATACTATAAAGTGCCACGATCAATTACAGTCGAATTGCGATCAATAGTAACTGATCCGTGTTGATTTTTCGAGAAATTGCATTTTCCTTAAAATCACAGTTCGAGTAATGAAAAGAAAAGAACCGACAGACAGCAATTTGTAAAGTCGCATTTGTTTCACATTTTTAAAGGTAATAATACTATGATAATTGTTTCTTAAATTGCATTTATCATAAAATCACCTTCACATAATCACATTTGTTGCTACATTGAATAAGAATGAAAAAAGAATGTTACCACTGGGCTCTTTTCTAGTTGACTGTCGCTTTCAAAAATCGTGATTCGACTGTACAATATTATGTAAGAAGTAAATTGTCCTCTATTCCTAATATTCCTTGATACATTTTGATCGTAATCTGTTTTGTTCTAGGCGTGGGAAGCCGCTGTACTTGAGTGGTGACCGCTACTCTCTGCTGCAGACCCAGTGGATTTCACACAGCTTTGACCACGCCTGCAAACGATGGATCTGGCATCAAGATAAACTGTGATCTTCTGGCATCAGGATAGACTTCTGACTTCTGGTATCCAGATAGACTGTGATCTTCTGGCATTAAGATTGATTATGATCTGATCAGGATAGACTTCTATCGTCTGTCATCAGGATAGACTGTGATCTTGCATCAGGATAGTAATGCGATCATCTGGCATCATTTGTAAAATGGGATCAGGATTGACTCGTTTCTTCTGGAAGCAGGATAGACTACTGGATTTAGGACAGACTTCTAGCCTATGGAAGCAGGATAGACTACTGGATTTAGGACAGACTTCTAGCCTATGGAAGCAGGATAGACTACTGGCTTCAGGACAGACTTCTAGCCTATGGAAGCAGGATAGACTACTGGCTTCAGGACAGACTTCTGGCTTCTAGAAGCAAGATAGATTACTGTTTTCTAGCTTCAGGACAGACTTTAGGCTTCTAGAAGCAGGATAGATTACTGTCTTCTAGTCTTAGTATGATCTGGCACCATACTGAAGTATGATCTTCTGGTATCAAGCTTGAACTAATGTATGCTGACATCAAGATAGACAGTTATCTTCTTGCATCTTTTGTTGGTCTGTATTTTTAGTTAAGACTAGATAAAGTATGAACAGCTTAAGTGTTTGATGTGCCTTAATGTCTAACACTGTCTGACTAGATCTGCCTTTGGTAAAGTATTTCACATATTTTGTTTGTAGTTAAAATCATGTCACAACTTTCCACTGCTTTGTTGACAGTTATTTCTCCTGTTTTTGCAATTAATCATGAACATTTTTTAAAATGAATTCCTTTCATGACACCATTTTCATGACAATATTTATAGCTTGTCTTAAAAATATTGCAAACACATTGTGTACACACAGGGTCAAAACATACCTGTGTTCTTTCATTGAATGAAATCTGGGTAATTAAACTATTTTTTTAGTGGTTCACTGCCCATGTTATTGTCGTTTGTCCTTCAAATTGGTTTGTTTCCCATGAGGCTTATAATGGAAAATATAATAAAGCAAATACGCCTGTTAAAGGTAAACAAAGTGCATTGCACTAATACATTTAAACCAGGTCACGCTCACTTGATGAAGTTAGATTTTAAAAATGTTATTATTTACTCTTTTCGGAACTATGTTTTGCCGCTTTAGTGACTAGTATGTGCTGAAAAAGCAAAATTTTGCTAGTGAACTATCTTGGTATGTCAGTTCGTGACCGCTATTTATAATGCAAACATTTACGGGTAATTGGAAAAGTCAAGAGAGTATCGGATAACTATTTAATCAAACAACTCTGCGATACCTGTACTGTATAGGGTAAATGAACTGCTATTTCATTTTTTGTTGATTTATGTTTTGTTACACTTTAGATATTCACTTTAATTCTTATAAAGTGTATTTGCCACAGTAAAAATTATTTTAAGTTATTCAAATAATGCTGCTAAACTAAGTTTCTAAGTATGAAGTAAATAGAGGATATCTGTTGGTTTCTGTAGAATTTCGAATGTAATTCACGAGTAATCAGAAATTTATATTTTCACGAGTGACGCAGCCATGAGTGAAAATATCAATTTTCTGTGACCACGAGTGAATAAAAATAGATATTCTACCTACACCAATAAATTGTCTTTGTATTTTATGCTTAAAAATGTGTTATTTATTTTTCAAACTTCCTGGTGAAAAAGTATATAATGTAGTTCCATTATCAAATTGTAATTTTCACTGTTTAAAACAGTGAATTACCAATTTTATTTAACTGATACTTCCCTATAAACTACTGGAAAGCATAACATAAATAATATTAATGCATTATTGTTAAATCATAATTGTGTTGTTGTTTTTAAATATTTGTTAACGTCTCTTAAAGATCTTGAAAAGTTGGTGTAAATATTTTTATAAATTTATAACTACAATGTAGTGAAGGATATCTTTTATTTTAAATAATTTTTTTCTAAATTTATACTTACTAACCCTTTGATTACAAAGTAACAAAAATGTGAAAAAAAAATCAATTGATATTATGTATAAATAGTGTTGATTGAAATAACATAACTGTGTATTTCACAAAAATAAATGTCTGAAAGGGTGTGTGAATGAAAATTCCGATAAAAATACAAGATCTTTACCCTGTATTAAGAAATAAATAAGGAATATGTGTGAATAGATTGAGATAATGATATATGATGCATTTTATTTTCATGGGTGTTTTATAATCACTGTTTTTTGCTTTTCACATTTTGATACGTTTGCATTTTCATCATTAGATCTATTAATTTCATTTTTCTTAAAAGAATATACATCTAAGATCTTGGTGGAGTAAAAATGCCAGCATTTAGACAACATTTAAATCTTCTTTCATTTTTTGCCTCACACAACGAAATATTCAGTAAACATGTAAAAGACACATAAAATATGTACAAATTGTATACATGTATACAAATTGATATACACATGAGTGTATTTATTGTTTGAAAAATAAATATGAGGTGTGTCGTGGGAAAACCGGGCTTAATGCAAGTGAGTGAAGTGTCACTTTCCGCTTTTATGGTATTTTCTGTTTCAAAGACGTCTTCTAAACATAAATCTACTGTAGGCGTAAAGTGCCATACTGGATTAGCCTGTGCAGACTGCACATGCGGATCCGGGAAGACACTTTACGCACTTGCATTAAGCCTGGTTTTCCTCAAATATTATCTTCATTAACACATACATGTTCAAAAATTCCTATAGTAATACATCTGTACATATTTAACTGTTTGTCATAGACATTTGTACAAATAGTAAATTATTATCTATTCTCAGGATTCTAGTATTACATTTTAAAAGCATATTGTAACCAGCTTACACAAATAAGGGTTGTTCCAGGAAAAAAGGTGATGAGGGGGAGGGAGGGTGGCAGAAGCCAGTCCAAAAATGGGGTACCACCAGCATAACTTTTTTTTTTTCAAGTCATTGATATTCTGTTTTATCCCCTCTATCACCTACCACCCACCAAATTGTAATACATCGGCGTTCCACTCCCTCGTCACCTTTTTCCTGGAACAGCCCTAACTGGCTCATTGCATTTAACTCTTTTTAAGAGTTTCTTGTCAGCAACTTAATTTCCCAATTACATATCACAATTCACATAATTCTATTATTTTGCAATGGTTTAAGTTAACTATTATTTTTCATGAATCAGAATCATTTATGAGGCTGTAGATTATGGTGGTATATTATTGGTAATATCAAGATTTTAAGAAATAAAAAGTCACAATTCTATTTGGCAAAAATGCCTGTTGTTTTGAAATATTTTTCACTGTTAAAATTATCTCATTTTCTTAAATTTTCTTAGCCATTAGCTATTTTGGCAACTGATGTCAATGCTAACATAGGAAGATGTAAAATGCAGGGTAATTTGACTTGATAATAGAGTTGCACAAGATCTGTTGGGTCACAACTAGCATGCGGAATTCAGTGACTTGGTTTTGTACATGTTCAATAAAGTTTTTGGTCGTCTAAATTAAAACAAGAACTCCATTTATAATATTTTACTCATCAGTAAATGCTTATACACTTGGGCATTTTAGA
This sequence comes from Congeria kusceri, assembly GCA_027627225.1. NCBI lineage: Eukaryota > Metazoa > Mollusca > Bivalvia > Myida > Dreissenidae > Congeria > Congeria kusceri. The sequence continues at coordinate 13,005,622 of CM051038.1, forward strand.
CTGGACTGTTATTATATTATTGTTACTGTATTTAATTATATTTAATTGTTTTTGCGAACATGATTGGTTATTTAAAGCTACATGTATGTAAAAATTTGTGCATGCTTTTCTTCATAATACATGTACATGTAATGATGCATTTATTGTAAAAATATTTGGCTCAAGATAAATATTTTTAAATGTAATGATGGTAGTTATATGTTTTGTAAAAGGTACTACCCTTTATAAGGGTAAAATATTGAACATGCATCATTAAATCAAGCTAGACTGATCTCTCTTTATTGAAGGTTTGATTTTCATAGTAATGCAAAAAGCGCAGTTAACATGTATTAAACATACTTTATTCAATGAGGCTTTCTTTCACACTTACATTTAAGATTATTTTTAGTCGCAGCTTAAATCTCGTTTCAATTTGAAATGTTGAGATGTTTTACGGTAAAGGTGCTTTAAATTTGCCAAGAAATCTTAGTTGATAACGAGGGTGTGGAAATCTTATGCCCGACTTGTCTGACACGGGTAATCTTATTCGGACAAGTTAACTTTTCCAGGCAAGTTGTCTGTGGACAAGTACATAGTCGGTGTGTGAAGATGATTTTAAAGTTGGGACTTAATTATTATATATTTGAACAGCAATATGGAATTGTGTTTTATTTATAGTTTAATGACAAATTATATTAGAAACAACCAAAATTAAAAAGTATATTTTTTATTTGGACAAGTGTCTTATGCTTGGGGACAAGTTGATTTTTAGAATGAACTTGTCCACGGACAAGTGAATAATTTTGGTATTTCCACACCCATGCTGTCAGATAATAAATTAATAACTATAGTTTAGGTACACTTGTTCATTGTGTTGTTATTGTATATACATTGTTGTAGTGAGGAATGCCTTAGTTGCATGACATGATTGTTGACATTGTGATATTGATGTTTTTAATAAAAATATGCAATCACAAATTTGTGTTCTTTGTTAGTTCAAAGATCTATAAAAAAAAATCCATTTGATAGACCTTTGGTTATTATTATGCACCTGATCTTGTGAAGTTGGAGATGTAAATGTGTGTGGGACAGAATTGAAAACAAAATGCTAAATAGTGAGAATATTATAACGAAGGAAACGTACTTGGTAGTTATATTTACTATGACAGAGGCAAAATACCAAATCAAAGGGAGACAATTCGTATATAACTTTAGAATTAGGATTGTAGTAGTTGCTTCCCTTGGATATTAGTTAAGCACATTCCTGAAGCTGATTAATTTTCCTAATCGATCTATTTTAAAATATATTAAATTGTTGAAATAATTTAATGAAAAGTATATTTTATTGTCTGAATTGAGCGCATTTAAGCTGTAAATGAAAAAATATTAACGAGCACACGAATGCATTGATGATTATGCATGATGTAATAAGTGCGCAAAGCAAGCACGTGCGCAAAGCAAGTTTTGCCGCCAAAACTATGAGTTTGTTTTTTAAGAAAACTGTAATTTTGTAAAAACAATGAAATGGAAATTTTGTCACGTGAATTCTATATGAAGACGACTTTTACAATGACTCGCTCGGTTGTGAGATCAGTCTCCCGTGCATCATGCAAAGGACATGCCCCAAGCAGTCTAAACGCATAATTATACCCAGTGAAAGTTTGTCGCGTATTTTATTTGTTAAGAAAGTCTCAATCTTTAACTTATGAATTTCCATTTGAACTGCATTTCGCGCTCAGTAACAGTTATTTATTTATATAAAACTACAAGTGATAGATTTAAATATGTATTCAATTCTTTTAGATCTGTATATACATATTTAATTTCATTTATTTATTCATTCATACATTTCTTCTTTCTTATTTGTAATTAACAAGCATTATAACTCAATAAATTGAGACTCAATATTGTAAACATAACGGTTATGAAATGAACGAGGTCATAATTCAGTTCTTGATAAATAAAATATTACACCCAACCATTTACGGAAACGCACGAGGATATTTCCTTCTTTATTCTACTTCGACGGAAAGTTGCGAAAAAAAAATTACTGTATGGTTGCGGAAATTATCATAACTTCATATTTTGCCTTCGTACGGCGTATCTGTTGGTCTAATTACACGTGAGTTTGATGGAAATGGTCAGTGACGATACCATCTTGATTAAAATGTACTTTTTTGCAATGAAACCTTTTAATTCGCTCAGAAAATCGATAAATACAAAATCCATTTGAACCAGATTTTTGTTACAGAGTTGCTCCCCTTATATCGTTATGACTTTGCGATATTGGAGTTTTCTCCCTTGACTATAAAGCCGTAAACTGAAAAAAGATGCTTCGGGAATTGGCTTCTCAGCCTCCGTGTGGCTTATCGGTTCCACATAGATATGTCGAATTTTGGATATCAATAGAGGGTAATAATATTGACTTGCGTACCAAATTTGAGCGCAATAACTAAAACATTCGTACCGTAAGACGGCTAAATTAGAAAAAATACGGAGCTCTATTAACTCGTAACCAAATGTCAGAATCAACTGAATTTAATACAAAACTGTGAAGAAAATGCACTAGTAACATAAATAAATATTAATTTTACAATGGATTAAAGGGTTTTAAAAATAGTTCAAGAAAACGGAATGCGTAATTTTCCATTGAAAATGCATTTTCTCGTTAACCCGTTGCACTAGAGACCCCATTTTTTTTAATGAAGCAAGAACAAATACACGCGCATAACATACTCTGGCGATTTTTTCACAGCTCATTTTAGGAAGACAGGATTCAAAAAATCGCTGGGTCGCGAAATCGTGTGATTTTAGGCCCCAAATTTTCGAAAATGCAAGGAACGGTAACTCTTTCCCGTTAACTGGTTTAAATATTCGTGTGATGCGCCGACTTTGGGACGCGGTTTAACGTCTTTCTGGAGCTTTTTAATCGATTTTTTTTCGAACAGGTGTAGAGTAAGGGTCATTGTATACAATTATACAGAAAATTATCATATATAGCGTTTATTTCCAAAGAAAATCGTGCCCAAAATGTGCGGTGTCCTAAATATTTCAGTTGTCTCCCTTTATCGCTTTAATGGTATTCATATAGTATATGGATGATCCGTGTACAGTATGTTACAAAAACAATAATTTCGTTAATTGCTTGTAGTAGCTTCTGTCGCCGTTAAAAATGCACGTTTTAAATAACACTTTGATATGCCAACTACTGAGTAATCTCGAAGTTTCAGCTGGATTTTGTTTCAGACAGCATTGACAAACTGCTCATTTCAGAATATTGAGAATAATAACAAAACAAAAATACCATTTTTATTATTTATTTCGATACATTCCTATTTTATCCAACTCAAACGAGTTTACATTATGCACAAAATGAAATATAACAGTTTACCACATAGCACGTAGCACATCATGTCATATTAACTGATGTTTAAGTACATAAATCGAAACAAAACATGGCAAATCCTCATTCAATAAATAATACATGTTCTTATACATAACATTACATGTGTTTGGTGAGATAAAATCCCAATTGTATTCACATACAAGTAACAAATTAATTATTTGTACATTATTTTGCACAATTTTAATCTATGGGGCCTGTGTTTTATCTTTCTGAATATAAACAAAAACAGACAACTCGGTTCTGATAAAAATAGAGGAAAAATATAGTGAATCAGATTTAGTGTTCTTATTACACTGCTAGGTAATTATAAATTTTAGCAGTGTAATATCATCACTCAATCTGATTCACTATGCCTGCTAAATGAGCATATTGTATAATAAAAAATATATATCGGTAGTGTGTTTTTCTGACATACATGAGTTTGGAGCAATCGCTTCAATAAAATATAGGATGTGTATTAGAATATAGACTTAATTCAGAAGGTCTATTGCAGAAAACAGATTTTAGACTGATACATAAATATAACAACTGGTGAAAACAAGTATAACATACTGATTTGTGCATTATAGAAAATGTTTCATCTGTATTCTTGCGGTACTTAACCTTTAAGTAAATATTAGGAGCAACAAACAAATGACAAAACATTTTATTTCAATAACATGCTATAAATTGAATGTTTTCACGAAAATAACAACTGGAAATTGTGTTTAATAGTAAAGTATTCGTCCTTAAATTATTCTGTTTCTCAATGCACCATGCAGCCTACTTGAAAAATTACGTCATCGGTAATCATGCGGTAATACTTTTGTTTTGAAATAAGTTCGCTGTTTATAAACAAACACAAATACACTTTAAATTGTTGGATTGTAACCTTAAAAAATATAACAAAACAATAATTTGAGTCTTCATTTATATTTACTCAAGCAGACGAAAGTGTAGACATTGACCCCCTAATGTCTACCGATAGCTGCGAGCTGATACGGAAGTTATTTATATTTATGGTTTCAAATCATATTACTTGTTTAAATTCGAATGAATTAATTTATAACTTATTATTTTCTTAAAGAAAACCAAAAATATGTCAGATGTTGACAATTAAGCATGAAAATCCGAAGATAAACAATTACCGCGAAAATAGAGATACCGCGAGAATACCGATGCCGAGTATACAATGTGCATCAATTATCATATTTCTTTTATAAACAATAGGTGCATATTCAGTATTTTCTAATGCTGGTCTTAATATGACCAACACACCTGAAAACAAAACTTGTAATTGTATCAAATCATATGTATTGGAACTAGGTGGGCTAATTTTGCACACATGGGGAAGCATCTTAAGTTAAATTTTATCCTTATCCTTAAATTTGGAAATTTCCTCAACTGTATAATTCCATAAAGCAACAGTTTAGCATTAAGTAACACTTTAAAATAGCATCAATATTGAAGTGTTATTTGAGCAATATCAACAACATATGCGTCTGTTTATTAAGTAAAGAAATATAATACATTCAAAGTTTGCACTTAAGTGAAACTATTTAAGAAATTACTTAAGATGCTTTGTGAATACCAGCCCAGGTCTTTGTTTGAGAGGTTATGAAGGGGCCTAGGCCTTCAGTTTAAAAGTAAGTTACCATCCAACATCAAAACTGATTTCGTAAATGGGAGCACAATGCTCAGTCACAAATTAGGCGTAAAAAAAAAATGTTTGCTTCAGGTAACATGCCAAAAAAATTAGGGTAGGTAGGTCGGGATTTTTTTTTTTTTTTTTTTGGTAAATGGTCAACAAAGATTCTAAAACTGATTAAATATTCAAAACATATCAGTAATATCCTTAAACATTGTTTATAAGTAGATACTATCAAAACAAAACACTTATTTATCCAAAATCACATTTAATTATTGAAAACGGTAAATAAACCAAAAATCAATCTGACAAACCCAATAAAATGTTCTAGGGTCGGGGCATTTTTTAGGGTAGGTCGGGTTACCTGAAAAAAAAACATTTTTTTTTTACGCCTTAGGGAAAATTAAAAAATGATCACTTTTTATGAATCTTTTCTAGTGAAAATGTAGTTATGCAATAAAAAATACCTTCATTAACTGTTGTACTCATAGTTTACTTCTTCCAAGCTTCAATTAATCTAAGTCGAATTAATAACTAAATGTTTAATTTGTGAATATGCTCAGTTTCAAATATCATACCAAGATATGAACAAGAATTATATACGACATTTTTATCAAAACATTGGAAATAAAGAAAAATAACTGTACAACAAAGAAAATATACATTTTGCAAAATATACGATTTAGAACACAATAAAGAAAAAAGGAAATATAGGAATTGACTGATAGCATTAAACAATAAGTTCTTCAATTAATATAATTGACAGACCATTTCAAATTAACACAAATATGAATATATTTCAAAACATACTAGTAAAACAAAACCAAAACACATTCTGCATCAAACAATGTCAATCTCATCAAAACACATTCTGCATCAAACAATAACAATCTCTTCCAATACATACACATTATTTGTATAGAAACATGAAGTACTTTTTTTTTAATTATTTATGCCTTTTGTATGAAGTACTGGTTAGCGAGTATTTGTCGGACATTAGTATTGTCCGACGTTTTTGAATATTCGCGTTACGTAACCGCTTTTCGTATTTTATTGTCATAATGCCAGTACGCTTGTATTTTCACGTATGTTTCGTTTTTCTTAAAAAAAAAGTGAGTTTATTTTTTGGTAAAAACCCAAATGTTTACGTTGATAGTCTGAAACGCATGCAACTGTCGTCTGGGGAAGTAAAATGCGCGATAAAATCCCAATTTGGGGCCCAGACAGGGTTTGTGATAGTATTGGCTGTCTGCTCATTATAGCAGACGAACTCTGGCTGAACATTATTTAACCCGCTACGACGTTAAGGATGTGCGTAGTAGCTACATAGATACGTTACGTCTTTTAAACTCTTTAAAACGTCATGCTTCAGTATTTGTTTCAAAGCCTTACTTATATTCTCTAGTTAAAATTAAATCATTTGATAAAGTGGTATTATTCTGATATAAATTACGCAACTGATAATTTATTTGTTTTCTGATATGGCTTAAATAAAGTACTTGTAAAGCATTTCTCCGTATATTTCACAGTTTAAAAAAATGTCCGGAAAATACTTCTGTCAACATAAAAAAGACCGTGTTGTATGTACCCCTTTTTGGGCCTCTATTGTTGCGCATGCGCACAAGTGACACTTATTTTGTTTACATAGGCAAATGGGTGATGAACCCAGTATGTAACATGCAAATTTTCATCGGAGTTTGTTCATGAATTAAAACTGTCCCAAAATAAATGCATATTTGGTCCGACAAATACTCGCTCACCAGTAGTATATTTTTATGAACTTGGCATACAAATTATTTCCTCTTTCTTCATTTCTGAGAGTTAACAAATGTTTAACTCTCAGAAATCGAGAAAGAGGAAATAATGTTTATGCAAAGTTCATAGTCCCACTAACATAATCTTTAAATCAAAATAAAAAGCTGAAAATATCTGTAATGGAAATGTATAAGTGAACCAATAAAAATGTTGCTTCCTCACGCTTGCGTATAAGTTGTATAGCGACTTCAAAACAAAAAAACAGCACAGAAAATGTAAATTCAAATAATATTTTCTAGTATTTATACATGTAATAGTGAAATTAACAAGATTGAAAATTTACCTTTTGCATCAAATCTTTATGATTCATGTATAAATAAAGTTATTAAAATGAGTAAATGTCAAAATAATAAAAGCCTTTAAATTAAGAAGAAAGGCTCTCTGTCAGACAAGTGAATAATATAATTATAGAAGTACATTTTAGATGCAACATATATTTACAGCAAATATTTCAAACCTCTAGAGTTGCACTTGTAAACAAATTATTCGACTACATAAACCAGTTCACCTGAGTAAAAATAAAACTGACCAATCTAACTATGCAAAGCAACAGTAGATTTTAAGTTATCCATTTACTTTTTACTGAACATGTGATTTTTTCATAGCATAAATTATTTTTTTTAAACAACATCTTTAAGATTCCTTAGCCAAAATGTTAGATGAACGAGCCACAAATATTTGAATTTCAAGAAATACAACTTCTAAGTCAAGGCATATTCACTATTTGAATAATAAAGCTTCCTTCAAATTATGCACAATTTTTCATGACAATGAACATACATGTAATATAATATCATTTTTGGTGCAATGGACTTTTAGACCTTCACATATAAGTATGGTGTAATATAACGAAGTGTAATATAACATAATTAACACATTCAAAGAACAAAATGTAAAAGATGTGTTTCATAATACAGAATCAATGACTTAGATCTGCTAGTAAACATTATATTATTGGAGGTAATATTTTATTAGTTATTTGTTCACAAAAAACCAGTAAAAACATGATTTATGCATGCATTTTAAAAATATTTCTTCTTAAACAAAGAATACATAGTAAACTGAAAGTATTTCTAGAAAGTGAAACTGAAGCTTCTATTTCAAAGTGCCAGATATGCTTTAAAACTACGCAAAAGTTAAAAATTGCCGAACACTGAACAATTGAAACTATCTTCAAGTGGCCTGGTATGTGGAATATAAGCAGAATCTGGTAACAGTCAGTTTGTTAGATATTGTTACAGTTTCTAATACAAAAACACTGATCCTTCAAGTAAAAGTGTTTCTAAAGAAAAGCTTAATTTACGTACTAAATCGTGGAGACACGCATTATATCCAATTATTCACTATTAATGTTATGCAAGCTGCATGATATTCTAAATGAAACACGAGGAATATTCTTTGGTTTTGACTCAAAAAGTAAACATAATAAGAAATGCAAATTCTTAAATTACCATTTATCAGATGGAAAATAAAATTATGTTTTCATACCAAATAAAATCATAAATGCATCTGTCAAATCTAAATTTTAAAGTTTCAATGCCTTTAATGATGATTGAAACACCTTGTGTGTGCCTTTACAATAAACTTGGATCCCTACTACTGGCCATTCATGTCTCAACAAATTTAACATGTATGCAAAACAAAAATAAAATGGGAAAACAATTTAAAAGAGCGTTGGTGTCATGACTATTGGCAATACAAGCCAGAACAACATGTAACATGTGAGCAAAATGCCAAAAACTTGAACAAGCAAAACTGGTAAACATGTCAAATTTTGTGGTATTCGTAACACCAGTAAAACAATCTTAAACAAGTTATAGCTCGGACACATTAACCTGACCTGACACTTGTGAACCCTATTGGCATAATTACGCACTTCAAATATTTCCTATTTTTATACCCATTTTGTGTGTGCATGTGTTTCAAGCGTTTATTGATACCATTACTGTATTTTCATGTGAATACTCTTACACAGATTTAACTCGATTCCAGTACAAAAACTAATATATTCATCGTAACTTATTTGTAATATATTCATGCGTAAAAGTTGGTGTCAGAATAATTTGTGCGAGCTATATAAAACAATTTATAATATTGCACATATTTCATAAATATAAACTTCTTGATATATGTTGTCAGTAGCAAGGCAGCTTTCCTATTCCTCGGCAACATGTAAGATGTTTCATCCACTCGTGGCTTGGACTAAATCTACTGTTTCTCACACGTTCCAACATACACCGGGAAGTACTTTGTAGCTGTTTTCACCACACTACCGAGCAAACAAAGTTTGTATAGCCCTTGCCAGTTTATAAAGAAGTTCTTGCTGTTGTCAACTCAAAACCAAGCCAACGGAATCTATACAGTGTTTGCCACAAGGTCTTTCTTTTGCAAACTCAGCAATAGGAATTGTAACTTTGAAATATCATACTCCTCAATGTTCATACATGAAAGCCCATGTAACCTAAAACTGTGGTCCATACTGCTAACCAAATTATCAGAGATGACTTAGCTGTGGAGAACTTTACTGTGGAGAACTTTACTACTTCTACTGGACGTCTTCGGATACATGGCGAACAGAGAAAGCTGTATTAAGGCCAGCACTGCCCCTGAGAAATTTGGAAACTGAAAATAGACAATTTCAGAGTTTTAGTAATAAAAACTATTATTCAGCATTAAAAGAAAGATTCCATCCGATTTTTGTTTAATATTTATAAATGATTTAAGCCATGCAATTAGCTTTTTTTTCTTCAAAATTTGTCTTCAAAATGAATGTAAAATCCCCACCCTCCCAAAAAAACACATTTCTAAGGGTAAAAAATTGTTTTAGAAGTGTACTACCATTACACAATATAAGTTTGTAACAAAACACCTTTATATGTATCTATTAAAGACAACCACAGATCAACTTATAACAGTTTTACAAATTCACAGTTGATAAACATGTGTTACCTGGACATATTTGTCCTCAATGAGTAAACCATACAGCGTCCAGAGAAGGCCTACTCCAAAGTTAGCAAAAATCAACACAAAATGGAGACTCTCTGTACTTCTGGAGCGAACAACGTCCGCCTAAAAAAAGACAAAGAAAACATTTGAGGCATGCTGTGTTGCATCTGCAGTCCGCACAGGCTAATCCAGGACAGCAATTTCCACCTACAGTGGATTTATTTCAAGAAGAGACTTTTTTGAAACAAGAAATACCAAAAAGCGGAAAGTGTCGTCTGATCCGGGACGACACTTACCGCACGTGCATTAAGCCTGGTTCTCCCACGACACGCCTCATTTTTGTGCGTTGTGTGTCTCAGTCATGTTTTTCTGTTCGTGTTCTATTCAGTGTTGCATATGTAATTGGCCACTTACCTAAATAAACAAGTTTCTAGGGTGGGTATACACAAAACTCCTGACGATAAACTTAAGTTAAAAGATAATATCCATAACAATCCTAAAGTCTGTGACTGTTTTATTTATAGATTTTTTGCACAGTTGCACTACATCTATATTTTAATTTAGTCAGTATTGAACACAATATTTGAAATTTAAACAATTGTACATTTAATATGAAATTTTCACTAAGTGTAATTTAGGTTAGGATTTTCCTTGTGAATACTGACCCAGAACACTTAGGGGAGGAAACTTTTCTAGACCCCTCAAAGGGTTCAACAAAAACATTCGTTTCCAAAAACATCCTCCAAATTTACGCAAGCACTAATAGAAAATAAGATTTGGCATTCATAGGAAAGAAAATAAGGTGAAAGAAGGAAGAATACCCCCCCCCCCCAAAAGACCTAAAGTAGTTAAATGGACTATGTTAACAAACAAGTGATCTCCTGTCAGCAATTTTAAGGTTATTATGTAGTATAAATGAGCAACACAAGGCGTATATACAATAAATAAATTATGAATTATTTACTAAATCATGAGATTTTTGTTAAAAAACAAACACACAAAAGAATATAAAAAAGAAAACTTAAAGAGTTGGTATTAAAATCACAACAATGGAGTTGTAAGAATGACAACAGTGCTCTAACCAACTACGCAATTCTGACTTGTGAAACTCCATGGACGCTATGATTATATAAGATACTAACAAATCTGACATCAAAGTGTAATTTTGCCAAACAAACCTGACCTTAATTATATGAAATTATTTTTTTTCTCAGAATGCTTGAACTCTTTCTTCATTATATACACATTATTTTAACCTTTATCAGGGCATTTTTCACTATTTTGGGAATATGACTTTTACCCATGACATTGGGAATTTTAGCATCAATTCTCCAAAAACTGGAAAAAATTATAATTGTTTGAGTAATAAAAGTTGAATAATTATAGATAAACAACATGAAACAGGATGTTCTGAACAAAAACAAATCAGTAAACAAGTTATTACAACTTCAACAGTCTTTATTTGTACACTGACCACCTCTATTTTCCAAACATCTGAAAGTCAAACCATCAATTGGGAAGTTTGGGACTGGATTTGGGGAAAAGAAAGCATACTTTTTGCCGTTGTAATATAACCCAATAAAGGCTATAAAATTGGCCAAAAAAAGCCCTCTTTATTATATACCAATGTTAATATTTAAATGTCATATTTTTTGCTGCAGTTGCCAACTTGGGGTCCTTTTCCTAGACATTGTCCCTTTAATGAGTTTCTTGACTGCTGATACAGCTTTAGTTTCATTGTAGTTTGTATTGGACAAGCCTATCTGCAAACTTGCAGTTCATATCATGACGGTATCTGTTAATTGTTGTCATGAACATACCGGTATCATATAATCAGATACAAAAAATAAATGTATGGAAACTGACGAGGGATTCCATTATTGTCAAATGCTATTTGGTCTCAGCAGAGCTGTCAGACCCCCACCCCACCCCCAATTTTCAGCAGACGATTTATTTGTAATTTGTATGTCATCAATCTGTGTTTCTTGTATATCCGATTTCAAACATAAGAAAGAAAGTGTACCGTAAAAGCTCTATGTTTTCGGACACTCTAAAATTTCTGACACCCTCTTTTTTTAGCCAAAAAAAAATTTTTTTGTCACTATATATTTTCGGACATCCTGATTTTAACCCATAATTAATAAATCTAAATTTTCGGACATTTTATATGACATTGGTATTTTAGCAGAATTCGAACCTGTTTGCGTTAATCCAGTGACACATCACACGTGTTTTTACAGCCCGAAGAAGGTAATAAAACCTGGCAGATGCCAATTAACAATTCAGGTATCTACGGTACTATGCCCCTACTCAACATGATAAGTGTGACAAACAGACTCCAGTTTTATCACACCCTATCACAATTTGCACGAATGTTTGAAGGTGTTAAATACAATCGTTTAAGATTTTTGGTTCAAGAACAAACAACAAAATCATAATTTGCATCTTTTATTGCATTAATTAATTACAGATAAATAATATACGAGATGGTAATCTTTGAACTTGGTCGACAAAAATGCAGTCTTGGCGTAATTTTTTGTAAAACAAAATCATACCTATGAAATGATTTAAACCGATACAACGCTGATGAATAACAAACTAGAATAAAAGTTCAGAAAAACTGATATTCGAAAATCCTTAAAATTAGAGCTTTACACCGTTAAAATACTTTTCGTCTTCCAGTCGTAAACTCATTCATGTACATCAGACATGTACAATATTGGGAAATCCCCAATATCTGTTGTGTGTTGACTTAAGTTCTGTGCAGATGTGTTCATACAACACATGGACACGTTTTCTGTTTCTGCCACAAATACCAATAAACGTGTCGGTATCAGCGTAGCGTTAGGAATAAATTTGTCATTATGAAGTTCATTTTGAAAAAAACATAACATATGGTACGTATAACTGTTTATTTTTATTTTATTTTAACTTTCATTGTTCATATTCGTCCTCTGATTTGTGTTGTTCAAAATATGAAAAAATGAAATGTTGATTTTGAAATCGTATATACCCCCTTTAACAAGCACGAGCAATAATGAATCGATATTATCCGTGTATATTCGGCAAAAGACGTTATACACCGGACATATCCGAACTTAATTACAATATTGTTATTGTGTCTATAAATTTGCGGACACTTGCAATTTGGGAATATTTTTGTGTATCCAAATTTTCGGACACAAAAAAATTATTTATTCTTAAGTGTCCGAAAACATAGAGCTTTTACGGTACATTTTATACGATAAACAATCACAATTTAGGAAGAAGATGACATGTATTTAGTTGGTTTTAATGTTTAACCAGAAGGTGTAAAGAACTTCTGGCAACTGGCAACAAATTCAAGCATGTGGCTTTTCATTTATGGTTCATTTTACATTACACTTTTAATTGGCATCTTAATTTACCATTAATGAACAAAAACTCATTTCATTTAACATTTAAAATTTGATTTCAAATGTTCGCCTAAGTACAAGATAAATTAAGATTTTCTTACGGCGCTTTATCTACTTATGGAAAAAAGCATCCAGGCAATCAATCAACCATACCAGTGAGACTAGCGGAGCGCCATAGCCAATGACGGTGAGGCAGACACAGTACGACCCTAAGTGACTCAGCGCTAGATGCCCGTCTGTCTGGTAATATTTTATGTACACTAACGGGGTGATAACCATTGCAGCTCCCAGGCTCAGGAAACGATGGAACTGGGTCTGAAATATTGCATAATTATATTGTCAATTTAGTTCAATAACGCAATAAGTGCTTGTATATTACACAGCAGATACTGAGTTATAGTTCTTTGGTGATGAATTTATTATTATTATTATTATTATTATTACTGATATCAAAGTAAATTATTGAACTGATTGAAAATCCATTTAACTTTTCTATAAGTTTAAGCTAGGTCAGGACTACAACCATCAACTCAGCTTATTATTATAGATGTATTGGAATTACACCAGGCTGTCAACCAAGTGACCAAGAAAATATAGGAAAAATATTGGAATATTTTCACCAAAAATATAGGACTGTTTGTCAATTTTTCGAGAAATTATAGGAATTTTATAGTAAAAATTTACTATAAAACTTTATTATAAGGATGATAAGGGTCCATATTCTAGCCTGATAAGTCATACAGTTTGTGTTATAATGAACAAAACATTTTTATAAACATATTCATGGTAATCAAATTGAAACTGAGACATGTATGCCATGGCCTAAACATAATTAGAGTATAGGTTCGTGATATACTGTTCACAGACCAATTTCAGACGCGTGAAATGACCAAATTTATCACAAATATAGGAATAATTTTTAAAATATAGGAGGTTTTTCAAAAAATAGGATTTCTTACCAAAATATAGGAAAGTATAGGAATAGGTTGCCAGCCTGTTACAGTAGAAAGACATTATGATATTATTTGAATTGCTTCACATGAATAGTCGCAAAAGGTTTTCTTAAATAATTGTTTCATGGAAATAGAAATTTAGTGATCAAATATCTAGTTTTATTTCACAGTTCCATTCAAATTAAAAATGTATAGTTCGGTGTTGCAAGATTGACTAGTCTTCCATAAAAAACACGTACAACATACACTTTTTAACCCTAAAATTCGGCTATGAAACAGTTATTTTCAACCATGTTTTTTTTTTTTCTGTTATAAATTCATAGTATTTAGTAATTAATTCATAACATTCTGTTATATGCTGTATTATATGGTTAACTCCATTTAATAATAAACTTAACACTCTTTACGCAGATTTTCTCTACATTATAATCAGTACCTTTTTAGGGCTGTATCTGTAGAAAATGGTGGTGTATATGAAGTTTAGTACGCTGCCTAACAAGTTCACAGCGATCAGCACAGTGTTCTGGACCATTAACCCGTACTTCAGCCATACTGCACACCTATAAAAATAACAATAGATCAGCATAACATAAAGATATGGAACAAATTAGAGACACTTTCAAATCTGTTTCCTGGGTACAACCAGTACCTTGTGTCTTTGATAAAGATCACTGGAACCCTCCCTTCTCCTTGTATATTAGTAGAAAAAAAAAAAAAAATAACAATCAATACTGTGCTTTCTTCTTCAGCGCCCTAAATACGACAATCTTCGCATTGTTTACTTTCCCGACATGCCATGTCCTTTGACAACAACAAATCTTCTTATGGGTAATGATCGTCTCAATTTTTAACAAAATAAAATTATCATTTCATATGCACACAAGTTTATTGTTGCCACTAAACGATTTAACACATAGTGTGGGCACCCTTTCAGGCTCGGCATCGCGACGTACCCAATCCTTGTATAGCTATAAAAAATTTTTATAAATATATTTTTGTCCTAAATTAGATAACTTGTTCGATTCACCTTGCACTTCTTTTTCAATACCTTAAACAACATTTATGTAGATTAACATCAACTCGCATTGACTAAAACTGTCTGCTTAAAATGTATTATATACATATTTGGTATTACATAATTTAGGTCGCCGCATCACCGCTGCAAACACAATTTAACTGGGTTAAATATTTTCCAATGGAAAGGAATTTATATAAGTTTTTAAAGCTTGTTTTCCAATCCATAAAATGATTGTTTGTACTCCTTGTCACTTTGTGCGACATAACATGCATTGTTATTTTGAATAAATACTGTGGCCATTTTCTTTTGTCAAGAACTTTTTTCTACATTTTCATAGGTAAATATTTTAAACACAATAATTTGTGACAGTATCATATGCATGCACAAGGTCTTACACTACATACATATACGCTGTACTTACGCAACAAAATAGGAGATAAAAGTGAATGGTGACATGTCGCCTGTTGATCCTTTCTTTACAATGCCATAGCACACATTTCTGAAAACAAAGCAGGTTTATTGAATTTTAAAGTTAACATTTCTTTTTATGACTGGATCGTCTAATGAAATGTCAGTGTAAAATCAAGTATGGTTACATTACATTGGTTACAATAAATATATGCATAATTTTATGTGAAAAAAAAATCAACAATTTATTTGAAACTCAAAACCTGTTTCTTATTGATAAGTTCATTTCCTTCAGAGACCACTGGAGGAGTATTATGACAATTCACGTCAATAAGAAAGGACCAAAACAATCATACTCTGCAATATTACCAAACCTGTATGCATCTTACTCGAGTAATTATACAAAAAATGGCCAAAGGCATGTCACCCATGTTAAAATGATATTTTAAAGACTTTCTTGCTCACAAACTAACCACGATCTGTGTTGTGTTTATTCTATATGATGAAAGAAATAAAACAACATGAGTTGTGATATAAAACTTTTATCAAAGAAATAAAACACAAGTATTTAATTGCACACTTGCCTAAAACTGCATAGTCACTCATACGTTGTATCCAAATGTTAACCAACTTACATAAGAAAATAACTAATACAAACATAAAAAGTTTACTAATAAATATGCATATAAGTGTAAATTATATAATGCTTCATTTTTAAAGTTAAACTTTGCATGGTGACATTTTTTGGTTTGTCACCAGTTATTTTGTCATTACCACAACAACCCACAATAAAATAGAAATTTCTAGAAATGATGATGTATGCAGACACAAACATACTGCATCATCATCAGAAATTTAAGCGGGAAAATTTTAAACTGGGAAACAGGAGAGCAGATACTATAGTTATCATCCCAAGTTGATGGAAAGTTCTCATTCGTACTGCGTATACATTCTAATTGTCATTACTTTTTGTGCTGAGAAATAAAACTGTGGCTACATAGTTATTGCTCATTGAAGCAATTCACCTTCATTCATGTTTCTATCTCATGCAAGAGGTTTTTAATGCATGTAAAACAATATTTCTAGCATTTTAAAGTGAATTTTTTGCTAAAGTGTCATTACCGAACGGTCATCTCAGCAATGCTGATAAAATTTGGATAAATAAAACATGCTTGATTTAATGGATTCATTTAATGGATGTTTTCTTCAACAAAATGAGTTAAACATTAATTGAAAGTAAATATATCCGTTATATTTGACTGTATTTCATAGCCAATATCATTACCAAAACGAGTTGTCATTACCGCAACAACTTAATTTATCTACAATATTTGTAAGATATATAGAGTAAACACAATACATTTTTGAAATTATGATATTCGAAATCAACTACTTTAGAAATGCAAAAGTATATAAGAAGCAGTTAGAAATTATAATAGCTCTTGTTAGCATTTATTTATAAAACATATAGAATATTTGTAAACAAAATTAAAAACACACAAACTAACAAATTATTTTTGTATTAATATTGCATATTTTCATATGCAATAGAACAATACTATGTGTTAACATGATGCACAATTAAAAATGACACTTTCGTGCAAATACAGCTAATATCTCCAAGTTTTCCACCGTTGCGGTAATGACAATTTGGGCAGATGTGACACGGTCACATCATTTTGGTCAGATTGATCGCCTATTGAGAGCTAAGTACTGACAATTGTTCTGTTACCTATATAGGCTGAATTTGTTGTTTAAAACAAATTTTGTTAAAAATATACACTTCGATTTTCTTCTGAAATTTCAAATAAAATGTCCATAATTTGTGGAATTACCCACTTATGTCCTGACCAGCTGGAAACTAAAAGTGTTTCCAACATGAGTATATATTTAACCATTGTAGAAGTGTCATGGCAGATTTCTTTCACAATTAGAATGGACTTCCAACTAGAAATACACAGCAAAAATACTAAACCCCTTAACATCATACTTACATCCCGACCAGCTGAAAACTGAATGAAGACATGGTGCAGAGCATTCCAATTACTGCGGTCAGCTCCATCTTGGTCCGGGGTCAGCTCTCCTGAAGTACAACCATTGCAGTGGTGTAATGAATATGGTGTCTGCCTTGATAATGGGTGTGTGTATTTCAAAGTTTATGAGTTCCTGGTTTCAGCCAAATGACATTGGTTGGTGGTTACCATATCGGACAGGTGGGGTTTCCTCTGAATCGCCGTGGTAAGAAGCAAGTTTGTGAACCACTGCACTAACCGGACAGCCACCTTAGGAGGTTGTAAGTTAGACCCCTCCTTGGGGAACATTCAAATTATCTATCTGAAGACATCAAGAACTGGTTCAACCTACTCCTATATATATGAGGTCGGTAGTGTGGATTCTGCCCATACAAAATATAGCTCAGAATCCACCGATTACGTCTTATTACTTGGACTAGGTTCAACCCAGGCTAAAGACATGAAAATGTCTCAATAAACCTCCAGCTTTTGACATAATCGAGCTAAATTGAACAGGTATAAACTAAACCCTGAACGTAAAAGATTGAGACACAATGTTACAAAATATTATTACTGGTAGTTGTGGTTTAAATTAAAAAAACTCTGTGAACAAGTCCCTTTAACACTTACTCGGTTACAAAAATTGGCCAATGATGCAATTCTGGTGAGTTAAAAGCATTAGAACTTCCAATAAGTAACTATTCTAAAGTCTTCTTATGTCAATTAACTAATACATGTAAATATCCATACAATAAACACAAAACAAGCCTCAAATTGTAAGTGCAACGTCAACAAAGAGCGTCTTACTGACCGTGAAGTAATGCGCTTCATAATACAGATGAGGTTACACTACACAAGATTTGTAGACCCTTTGGTTACAATTCACTAATTATTGTCGTCGATATTAATAATGTTTGTTCAAATTACTCGACATCGTCTTTCAACCATAATGCAGATTTGTTAAATTCAAACTTCACGTTTATTATTTACATCTATTCCCGTCAATCTGCAATTTTCACAGCTGTGGTTTCAAAATGCTTGTAACCATGTATGTGTGCACATATAGATAATATACGAATTTGTGTTTGAGCAAATAATTGGAAATTATTTTAATACTACAGTACGAATGAATTACTTAATTTTGAATACTAGATCTACTGTGCTGCATTTATACATGTATATCTTTTGTCACCAAACTGATACCACGACCACGATACTTGCAGTAAATTCTTCAATTACACAATTCTTTAAATTAAATTCATTTTACTGTTTCGATTAAATAAACTTAAGATTATATATATATATATAAATATTCCCAATTAAATTAAATGGTGGGACAAATTGGCTATTGAAAGGTTCTTGCCGGCGTTTCCACCCACCGACAACGTGTGCCATCTTCTTCGTCATAATCGGTCATGCTTTGAAACCGATGACGATCGTACACGAAATGGAAAAATGCCCTGTAGACGTATTCCTCTGGAATAACGATAAAGCATCTCTAATAATTAACAATTGTTTTACAATAAACAACCATCGGGCATAATATATTTGAGACAATGTCCTCACAAAGATAGATTAGACGCTGAATTCTGACTTGGTAAACAAAACAAATGTTTGATGCACTAAGCAGATGTTACATATAACGCCTTTAGATATAATACATAACAATGAAATTTGCGATACTTTTTCTAGTGATTGATGTTGTTTACTGCGAGCGATGTTGGCACAAATGTAACACCCTTACACTTATAAAAAGACACACAATGTGGTTTTAATTAGAGGGTACAACGAACATCCGTGGAAATGATACCTATGATCAAGTTGGCATTGAGTGCAATTTTTATTGTGACGGGTAAGAAAGTATTTTATACAAGCGATTCGTATATAACCGTTTTTATTATTAGCTTCATTAAAAATTATCGAGATAAACTTTCGTTCTGTAATAACAAAGACACTTTTATAAATATATAGACTAAAGAGTCGATGCAAAATGAAATGCAAATGTTTCAATTATATTTCTTATGTTTTACAGCAGTCATATTTCTTTTGTTTTACAGCAGTCGCCGGGGACGAGGCAGTAAAATGTGACCCCGGGAGCAAGGAGAAGATCTCACACCCGGTGGAGTGTCAGCTCTACATAGACTGCGCCAGCACAACGGACATCCCTTGGCTCCACTATGAACATGCCCGGGAGTGCGAGTACCCCATGCTCTTCGACGAGGAGAAACGGTTGTGCCAGGATTTCAGAACCGTTGACTGCGGCCGTCGGTTAGAAAAGGTCAATGCATGTGAGTAACGTTTAAATCAATCATGTTTTAAACACGATTATCATTTGTCAAAATACAAAACAGAGTTATGGGTAATGTTGCCACTGATACTAGAGTTGATGACAAAGGTTAGTTCCAAGTTTCAAGTGAATAACTTATCTAGTTTTGAAGTTACAAAACCTTTGAATATAAACTTTTACCAGAAAATCTATGTGAAAAAGGGGCATAACTCTGTAAAAAAAAAAAAAAACAGAGTTATGGGTAATGTTGACCCTGATACTAGAGTTTATGACAAAGGTTAGTTCCAAGTTTTAGGCGAATAACTTCTGTAGATTTGAAGTTACAAGACTTTTGAATAAAAACTTTAACCAAATTCAGACGTGCACGCGGACGCCGACGCCGGGGGCAGTAGGAAAGCTCACATATTCTTCGAATAGTCGAGCTAAAAATGACAGTTTACAATAAAAAGGAAAGTTTACGTCAGTTTCTGCTTTTATCATTCTGACTATTTACTATTTTGTGTAAATTGTACATCGGAATAGCCTGCTATGAAACCGTCAATACATTATTTCTAAGATTTTTTGCTGAAATGCGAATAGCTTCAACATGCGTTTGAAACAATCAGACTAAAGTGCACGATCTTTCTAGATGGAATAAACAAGTTTGCTTTCGATTTATTATTAGGCGACTAGTGGTACAACAAACAATGTGTGATCGAACAATCGCACGACATCAGTTTGCAGAAATTCAATAAAATCCCAACAGTCATCATATTAACACCCGAGTTTGTTTTCTTATCAGGTTACTATTATGCCAACCAATGCATGAACGAAAAAAAGTGCATTAGTATCCAGCATTCGAATCCATGCAGATCTATATGACATAAAACGTAATTCATTCAAATCCCAAATGTTGATATCATTTACGTCTTCTTTTCAGCGACTATTACAACAACAAATGCATGATTGGCAAACGTCTGCAGCATTAAAATCCTCGTAGATATGACATAAAACTTATTTCATTCAATCCCAATAGTGATCTCATAAACGTCTTCTTTCTTTTTATAAAGGCGACTATTATGCCAACCAATGCAACGGACCCCACTGCCGCCCCTGCACTTCTATGTTCCCTTCCTGCGAAGGTCTGTCAGACGGACGCAATGCAATTAGGTGGAAGATGAACTCTCCCAACTACGCAGTTTGCGACAAGGGACGTTTTATCGAGGAAGGAAAATGTCCCAATGACGAATTCGGTGTCCCAATGTTGTTCAGTGCCGCAATTCGCGCATGCGACAAAATGAAAAACGTGTTGGGTTTCGTCAGTAAAGTATAGATGAAAATCACAAATACACAGGCTCGACGACTGATGCACAAAATCTGGCTTTCTGCTGCAAATGGACTTGATAATGATGCATTCAGCTGAAATAATGTAATATCAGAATAAAAGTAACGCATTATTTCAAACGTGGTTTCTTTACTTGCAACAAAAAATAAAAGTTTAATAAATTTATGTCGACAACACAATTACAATTAAATGACCTATTTTCTTTTGGTGAAAATTAAGATCATTCTTTCATTGTTATACACCGTCAATAATTTAAGTCCGTTTGTTGATAATAAACGTGTCTGAATAATGCATTTGACCTCACTATAATACATATTTTTCTTTCCTTACCAACAGCTTACACACCAAGGTAGGTTTCGTGTGGTTATAACGTTTAATATTAAAAGGTTTAAATTTTCAACACAATTTACATTTGGTTATTGTATTCAATAAACGAAATTATTTTACTTAAATAATTAAATAATGAAAGGAATAATTCTCACTAGAATTTAAAATATCCTATTTCATTTCATTGTACGGTTTAACGCTGTTTATGAGGAAATACTTTGCCTCAAGTCTTGAATTTCATTTACTGACAAAGAAATGGCGGTCGATATCCAGCGAAAGAACGCCATGAAGCGCTTCGCGCCGGACCGCCGAGAGTGGAGCAATAACCCGAGGAAAACGTGTCCGCTCACACTCCTCGTAGCGGTTACCCCCCTCCCCCCCCTATCGGTAAAAACGGTAACCACTGCAATCACAAGTAAAATCCTTCCAGATCTGGAAGGATTACGTGTTTGTAACTTTTACGTATTGAATGCAACTCAGTGCAATTTTCTACATAATTGGACTTTTTTATATATCGTTTGCAGTCAATAATGAAAACAGAAAAAGAAAATAACTAATTAAAACCATAAATAATATCTAGAAGATTTAAAATGATCATCATCACGTGGTTCGATATGACGGCAGGGATTTGATTACAGTTATGCTGGGAACCAGTCAAATCTCTGCGCGGAGGTTGGTGTCCGCTGCGTCTCTCGAGGAAAACGTGCTAGAGTGGCACTGTAACTTCAAGCATGATGACATCATCTATCATGTCATCCTGGTACAATAATTTAGCATTTTGACTATAGATCTAACTAGGAATCTGACTACGGACTGCTCTGGTAAAACTTCCAGCATTTTACAAAGCTAAAGTGCGACGATTACTTCCCTTGTATTTGAATACAGCATGAATGAAACGATAAAGGGAAGCAATACTTTGTATTTGAATATTACACATAAATAGTAAGTTTACTTTATAAATAGAATATGACGCTATGTAAGCTGGGCATGCGTACGTAATAAACGTGTCGTAACAGGTAGTTTCGATTCCCTATAGCCTATATAAATTCATTCATTACCATTCGCCATATGTCTGTTAGCCGACGCTGAGAACTAACAAGTCAAGGTTTGATTTTTATTACATTTACGACAGTTTTACGCATATTTATTAAATTGTCTGAAATGCAAACATAAAGCAAATTTTCAATTTAACACCACTGTGCATTTTTCTTGTTTAATGATTGATACATTTATAATGATATTGGAACGAAACTAGTAATTACATATATACTTGCAATCGAACCATTCGCTACATTGAGGAGACAGGTACATAATTAAATGCACACATGCATATCATGTAAATGTAACAGGCTTATTATGCACTGTCTTCAATTATTTACATTATTTATGTTTAATTAACATTACTGTACTCCGATAAATATGAGTTCGATATTGTGTTGTTTTTTTCATCATTGTACATTCAATTGTCATGTTCAAGTGTTGTTGTTTGTTGGTCTGACAATTAATATCGACGTAGTGTGGATTCTGTCCCTGTACAAAAATAGCTCAGAATCCACTGATTATGTCTAACTGTTTGGACTACCAGTAAATTAACATTAGCTCAACGTCTGTCGGCGCGATGTAGAAATCTAATCTCTTATACGAAAGAGTAGTTGCGTTAGGAAACCGTATTTATTATTAGCTAGCAAGTTAAAATACGGGTTATTACAATTAACTCTATTTAGATAGCTAGTTTTCATATTAATTATGAGTAGCCTGAATGTCATCATACAGTACATTGTTCTAAATAAATAATAATGTCAGAATGCCACAAATGACCTTCAAAGTCCTTTTAGATACTATAAATATAAAATGCCGTTCAAAGAACGCCGTCTAATTATTTGTCAGCTTAGAAAATTTGCAGATCTACGCAGTATTTTGGTCGCTTTGTGACCGAGTAAGCAAACTCCAGTCAATTTTCTATCGATTATATTCTCGCTATTGAACAGAACATATTGAACTTAAATTCTGTATACCCAAAGCCTGGCTGAACATTGGTATAGTGCAAACTTGTTAAATGCGGAAATTATTTATTCTAGGCTCATTAACGCCCAAACCGTATGAAATGGACGTACAACAGGGAAACTTGATAGGTAGTAAATTGCTACAACAATCATCATTTACATACTATGATATCCATCTTCTTGATTGCAAAATACATATCAAAATACTTGTAAAAATAAAACGTCTGTCAATGTGTCCGTGCAGACCCTGTTACGGCCGCAGAAAAAAAATCGGAACGGCGATAGTCACGTCCAACGTTTGCGCACGCAATACAGACGAACTGAACGGCATCGGTATTCAGTATTAGATGATTAAATGGTCGTCAGTTTTTATCTTACATGTACTTTGCTTGTGCTTCCAAGCAACACGACATTTCTGTATATCTTGATTTTGAAAGTAATAATACAAATGCGTTTTCCCGCTGTTCCTTACTGATTGAATCACCAAGGATACTTCACTTGAAAGATGTCCTTGAAAATCGAAACTGCCGACTACTAGACTGGTAAACTGCCAACTACTAGACTGGTAAACTGCCGACTACTAGACTGGTAAACTGCCGACTACTAGACTGGTAAACTGCCGACTACTAGACTGGTAAACTGCCGACTACTAGACTGGTAAAACAATGCTTAAAATGTTTAAAAAAAAATTAGCCCTCCACATATATTGAAAGAAATAACGCTCTTACTATAGGACATCACCGAATACGTATTTGTCGTAGATAAACCAAACACCTAGAGAAGTATGTTGAAGATACGGGTTTGATTTTCGAAATCGCGTTATCATCAGATTAAACCTTGCTGTGCAAACTATATGCCGAACAGGTTTCATTTTGTATTTATCAACGTTTAAAACAAGTACTGAATATAAATATTTAAACAATCATAGTTCGGGAGGAATTTATATATTCTTAGCGTAATACGTGTTTCAATCAACGCGTTTGTTAGTTACTTATACGAAAACACAAACAGTTTTCATTCCTGTTATAGGGAACACATTTATGTGGATCTAAATTTATTCGTTTTTTTTGGCAGTTTTCACGAGAAATGGCGGTCGATATTCAGCGAAAGAACGCCATGAAGCGCTTGGCGCTGGACCTTCGCGAGTTGGAGCAGCAACCCGAGGAAAACGTGTCCGCCGCGCCTCTCGAGGAAAACATGCTGGAGTGGCACTGTAATTTCAAGCACGATGACATCCTCTACCATCTCATACTGTACCTGCCAAACAAGTACCCGTACGAGTCACCGAGCGCCGAATTTGTGCCCGCAGGTTTTAGGTGGGTGGAATTTTATTTATACTAAGATATTTTAAAGCATATTATTAAATTCTGATTCCGGGTTTCTACGTTGCGGGTAATGGATGTAATGGTACATAAATTATCTAAATGTGAATACAATTTAAAAGTTATTAGTTGCAATTGACGGACCATGTTTCGTGCACTGAAATACGCCACATTTAAAACATAGATGTTATAGATGTTAGTGCGTGTCCGGCGTTACCTTGATAAAGATGGAAAAAATCCACACAAGAAAATAAGCAGAAACACGGAAGCTCTTGGAATGCACAGACCTCTGCCAGTGGAGCCAATTTGCCCTATCTCCCATTTATAAAGAATCCTTAAAAAGTCATTAATCCAGACGGTGATCCAGGTCAACACGAAAAGTTGCAAACACAGACAGACAAACGAACGCGACAAAACATATACTTGTATTAATACAATGTTAAATAAAGTGTTGCTCCACGAGATGCACCCTAAAATGTATTCCTTTCAAGTTATTGTACAACAAACAGCACGTGACACCTAAAATAATGTTTACAGGTCGCGGTGGCGTAGTGGACATATGGTGTCCGCCGTGCGATCGGGAGGGCCCTGGATCAATCCCATTCTGGGAGCGTACTCAAGATCTCCCCCAAAGACACCAAGTACTGGTTCTACCCAGGAAATGGACTCGAGAGTGTCTCAGTATGCCTTAGGCTTTCGATACAATCGAGCTAAAATAAATAGGTTTAAACTAAATAATGTTTAAGCATCTCAAACAAACAATATTTACTAGAAATGAATGTCTATTGAAGGTATAACAGTGGGGCCACGATGCCTGGCAAGAAGGGGACAAAGGTTTGTTTAAACATTTTTGCCGACTTCGCCTTAATTCACACAGAGTGGAAGGACCAGAAGGGGCTCGGGTGGTCGCCTGGCTACACCATACAGACAATCCTTATGAACGTGGTAAGCAGCTATATACATTGTATTCACCAAAAGCGTAGAAACATCTTCCTTTAGTGTTTTGTTTATAGCCCAACGAAAATTCACTGAACAAAAACTGTAAACGTAAAAATATATGAGGCGTGTCGTTGGAAAACCGGACTTCATGCATGTGCGTAAAGTGCCGTCCTCCATTAGCCTGTGCAGTCAGCACAGGCTTATCCTTGACGGCACTTTCCGCTTTTATGGTATTTTCTGTTTTAAGGCAGTCTCTTCTAAACATAAATCCACTGTAGGCGGAAAGTGCCGTCCTGGATTAGCCTGTGCGGACTGCACAGGATTATCCGGGACGACACTTAACGCACATGCATTAAGTCCGGTTTTCCAACGACGCAACTCATATGTGTTCTGTGTAGCAATGCATGTAGACTCACTACAATGCTAGAACATTAAATCAAAATGATGTGTATCTTAAACTTATCAATTTGGTTGTGTTTAATTGTGGGAGGCCATGATTTGTAATTTAAACAATCGATAGCTAATATGTTGCAGCACACGAGCAAATGGTCATATGTTTATTCTATCATTATTCTTGTTTAATCACATCACAATGTTTCCACGTATCACCAATGACTCTTTTAATATTCATATTGAGTTAAACAGGGCGGTTGATAATTATTTTACATTATGCAATATTTAGTTAAACAGGGCGGTTGATAATTATTTTACATTATTCAATATTGCGTTTAACAGGGCGGTTGATAATTATTTTACATTTTGCAATATTGCATTTAACAGGGTGGTTGATAATTATTTTACATTATGCAATATTGTGTTTAACAGGGCAGTTGATAATTATTGTACATTATGCAATATTGAGTTTAACAGGGCGGTTGATAATTATTTTACATTATGCAATATTGCGTTTAACAGGGTGGTTGACAAATACTTTACATTATGCAATATTGCGTTTAACAGGGTGGTTGATAATTATTTTACATTATGCAATATTGTTTTAAACAGGGTGGTTTATAATTATTTTACAGTATGCAATATTGCATTTAACAGGGCGGTTTATAATTATTTTACATTATGCAATATTGCATTTAACCGGGCGGTTGATAATTATTTAAAATTATGCATAATTGCGTTTAACAGGGCGGTTGATAACTATTTGACATTATGCAATATTGTGTTTAACAGGGCAGTTGATAATTATTTTACATTATGCAATTGATAGCTAGCTATACAAGTTATGGCACATGAAAAAAAGGGACAGATGGTCATGCTATCATTATTTGTGCTTATTCAGATCACAAAGTTTCAAAAACTTACCATGCATCACACGTTGTTGCAGCCCATAATAACAATGGACAGATGGTCACTCTACGGTTGTTTGTATTTATTTACTTCACAATGTTTCCATCCATAACCAATGACTCTCTCTATTGGCAGGTGGCATTTCTGGCCGAAACCCAGACAGGGGAGCACGCATGGCAGAAAGACACACATGAACACAACTTGAAACTATCTAAGGTATAGCCGTATACCCAGTGTGGACAAACAATGTTTTATTCATATAAATCATCTTCTACCTTTCGTTATTGATAATTCAGTATGTTTTAAAATTATATAACAATACGAAAAGGTCACTGTATATGCGAACACTAGAATATATTTAATTAATTCATCAGTTAGAGACTAACATTTGTTCCAAAACCTAACCATATGAATCCAATCCAGTTTTCTCCGAATTGAACAAATTTCTAAGTTATTAAGGTATGTTGGAATAGAAATATTGTACCATTGATAATATGATAAAGGAATTGGGTCTGTCCTTTTGCAGGGATTCATATGTGCTGATTGTGGACACACCTACAACAAACCGTATCCACCACTGCCTGAAAATTCAACTGCCAAGAAATCAGTAGGCCCCTCAAAAAACGAGGCAAAGTCAAAAGGTCCACAGATCATAGATTATATGTCTAAGGAGCCGCTCAAAGTCGAGAAACCAAAGAGCAAAGACGACCTATACGGCTATGGATTGATTGTTTCTGGACCAACGCACAGGCCTGCACTTACCACCCCCTGCGAGTTTCTGAAATTTGATTCATTTAATAGCATGAAGAAAGCTGTTGGCACGGTCCATAGTGTACTGAAGGAAGAACTCAAGTTGTTTCTACCGTTGTACATCCACCCGAAGCATGGCGAAGAAATCAAGGACACCTTTGAAGCCGTACTTACCAATGACATTGCAGCAATCATGCCGAAGTGCAAGTCGAACAAGACGCCGATTGAAGAAATGGTAATCAAGACCATACCAAACCTTATGAGCGCCACGGTTGTGGAATTCAGCAAAGGCACGCAGCATACAAGTGACAACAGCCTGAACGGCTACTTTGCACTGCATCGACTGTTCCTGTGGGCACTAGAAACGTATCCCGATCTACAAGGAATAATCGAAAAACAACTCAAGGTAATGACAAGGGACAATCTAATGTCTGTGTGGCATTAACATGAATCCTTCTATTCCAGGGACCAGTTGCTCAAAACTTTAACATCCAATTAAGATAACTGCCTGCTAACTTTAGATGTGAAAAAAATTAATTTAACAAGCAACTTCCTTATCAAACATTTGTAAATTATTTGAGCATACCAATTTAAAAAAAAATAAATGCACAGTTTAAAATTTCAACATTTAATTTACATTAATATCTTTATCCGAAAGTGACTGATGTTAGCATAATTGGCCGTTAAAGTGTTGAGCAAATGAGTCCAGAAAGTTAAATAAAATCACAACAGTTGTCAGATGTGTTTGCTAGATTTTGTTTTTCAATTTTATAATAATACATAACATATAATAGTATAATAAGTACAATTATAAAGTTATGAAATTCATGACGTAATAAAATATTTTCAAGGAATTCATCGACAGTGATGACAATCGCACAAAGAAAGCCTGTCCACATATTGGGGAAAGACTGATGCTGCTGGCAGCTTCCAATAAATACAAGTAAGAAATTATTAAATTCTACTTGAAGTTTTTCCCTGTTCACATAAAGTTATGTTTACAAGTTACGGAAAAAACAACAACAAATGATAAGGTTTATTACCATTAGTTTAAAGTACTATGAGGAGCAAGCTTGTCAGATTCCCATGACAATTTTCTAGTAGACATAACCACCGCACACTGTCTTAAAACTTGCAAGTTGTTTCAACTTCCTCAGTATGCATTGGTCAAGATAGGTAACTACCTAATAACTGAATATTTTAAGTTACCTCCCTTGCCCAATCTCCCAATAATAAAGATTTTTTTTTCCAAAAGATTTCTAGATTCAAATGGTGAGCCAGATCACAACCAAAATGTAATCATTTGCTTGTTTGGCCCATTTCCAAACTTCCAAGAAAATGTGATCCATTCATAACATTTTGCATAAAGTTGCTTACAAATAGATACCAGTATTAAAACAAGATTCTGTGTTTGATAAACACACATGCCCCCGGTTGGTGCTGGGTAGCCCATTCCCAAATTAGATCAGGGCAAGGTCAAAGTGAGGTTGGGTGATATGGGTGGATTGGGAACAGTCATAAGTAAAAACTGTGTAAATATCCCAGTGTTGTAGTAAGCGGTGTTGGTGCTAGACGAAACGGTAAAATCTAGTTAACCAAGAAATGGCACTTTTGAATAATTATAAGTCCAAATTAGGTCAAGGTCAAGGTCAAAGTAAGGTTGGGTGACATGGGTGGATAGTGAATGGTCATAAGCAACAACTCTGTAAGTATCAAAGTGTTGTAGTAAGCGGTGTTGGTGCTAGACGAAATGGTAAAATCTACTGAACCTTGTCACCTCATCAAGATGCCGGGGGTATAACAAATTGTCGAACCAAGGGTAACAAAAACTTAATCTACTTGGCAGAGGTAATGAAACTGTAAGTACATCTCACTGTGAACAGATGGGAAAACTGCCCAAACACATGCATTACAAAATACTGGGTAAGTCTCCTTTATTCTATGATGGGAAGTCTTTGCAGAAGCGTACCTGTTCTAAAGCATGAGACGGGAGGTGATGTGGTATGTGAAGGGAAGACAATATATCCTTAAAAAGGGCCAAATAGGGCTAGAATCTTTGCCGCGTAAGAAACATTGAGAGCCATTTCTGTAAAAAAATACTTCAACCCCCATTACACAGTTATTCTTATCAACAGATGGGAAGACTTTGCCCAAGCGTACCTTTCCGAGAGCATGAGACGGCAGGTGATGTGGTACGTGAAGGAAGACGCCAAGCTGGGCATGCTGGACACGCCCATGGAGTACAGGCTGGAACACACCCTGTGGAGGACGGCAGTTAGCAGGAAACTGCTTGCTTTTCAGGTATGGATCGGGTTGACCTACACATTAGTATTTGTAATTACATACATACATGGTAGCTTAACATGGTTGTTCATTTAAGAAAATTTGTTTTGATTTATCGTTGTTGTTTGGCTAATAAAAACAGTTTGGACTTCTGATGCATAGGATTTTAATCAAGAGGGCATTTACCTGAGTGGCTTAATACCCCCCCCGAGTGGCTTAATACCCCCCCTGAGTGGCTTAATACCCCCCCCAGCAGAACAACAAACAGTCGTTTATTTAAAGATAAACAAAAACGCAAAAATTGGAAAGGCCCATTGGAAAGGGAATGTCATACTGGAAATAACGAAGATTTATCATATCAATTTGATCTCCCATTATACAAACACTCTACAAAGATTTTTCTGTAAGTTTTAACTTGAAACTACTGATCATTCTCATGGTTTCCTTATAATGCAACCATTTAGGACATCAAAGGGCACATTTTGAAGAGCAGGGTGCAACAATACAAGTCCAGAGTTGGTGAAGTGAGGAACAATTTCAGTCAAAAATGCCTTTAAGCAAGATTCTGTGTTTGATAAACACACATGCCCCGGTTGGTGCATGATAACCAATTTCATAGTCCAACTTAGGTCAAGGTCAAGGTCAAAGTGAGGTTGGGTGATATGGGTGGATTTGAAACGGTCATAAGTAACAACTGTGTAAATATTCCAGTGTTGTAGTAAGCGGTGCTGGTGCTAGACGAAATGGTAAAACCTAGTTAACCAAGAAATAGCCCATCTGATTTATTCTATGTGCAAATTAGGTAAAGGTCAATGTCAAAGTGAGGTTGGGTGATATGGGTGGATTGGGAACGGTCATAAGTAACAACTGTGTAAGTATCCATGTGTTGTAGTAAGCGGTGTTGGTGCTAGACGAAACGGTAAAATCTAGTTAACGAAGAAATGACACTTTTGAATTATTCTAAGTGCAAATAAGGTCAAGGTCAATGTCAAAGTGAGGTTGGGTGATATGGGTGGATAGGGAATGGTCATAAGCAACAACTGTGTAAATATCCATGTGTTGTAGTAAGCGGTGTTGATGCTAGACAAAATGGTAATATATAGTTAACGAAGAAATGACACTTTTGAATTATTCTAAGTGCAAATAAGGTCAAGGTCAAGGTCAAAGTGAGGTTGGGCGATATGGGTGAATAGGGAATGGTCATAAGCAACAACTATGTAATCACTATATGCATAAAAACATAAAAACTCACTGATTTTAAATAAACCACTTTTGAAGGTACTGTTCCTCGACATTGCTATGCCACCCGGTATGAGCAGGAAAGACTTGATCAAACGCTACGATGACAACCTCGGCTTCCCAACGGAGAAGATGGTCGCACAGATGAAGGACTCTGTGGAACTGATCAACAACATGAAGACATTTGATGACTGGTACAAGGTAATTGTCGTGGTTAAAGTAGGAACCATTCCATTGGTTAAGATGTCCCCTTTTGAAATTATTTTAGGTAAAACAGGGCAGGCAAAATCTGAAATTACCCTACTTCTGTGTTATTGTCAAATGCAGTTTGCAATTTGTCCGTATATTAGTAATATAGTAAATTCAGCCAAAAATGTTCTTGTATGTACATGCTTTGGGACAAGCTGAATACAGAGAATTGATTTTGCCATCCCGGACAGAATAATTTTCCATTCATTTTGTCTGTTGATTTTCATCCACTTGTAAACAATTATTTTTATGCCCCAGAAGGAGGGCATATAGTAGTCGCAACATCTGTCTGTGGGTGGGTGCGTGGGTGGGTGAGTGAGTGTGTGGGTGGGTGACTGGGTCCGTCCGTCAAGACTTTGTTTCCGCTCTGTAATGTTTTATTGCCTGTATGGATTTAAATATAACTTCAGATTATTATTCCTCATGTCTAGACGATGTGTCGAGTACAACTCCCAAGCTTGTCAGTCAAAGGTCAAGGTCACAATTCAAGGTCAAAGGTCATGAATGTTAGTTTCCGCTCCATTACTTCCAAACGCCTGGATGGATTTTAATATAACTTCAGATTATAATTTTACATGACCAGACGATGTGTCGCGTGCAACTCCCATACTCGTCGGTCAAAGGTCAAGGTCACAATTTAAGGTCAAAGGTCATGAATTTTAGTTTCTGCTCCAAAACTTCTAAATGCCTAGATGGATTTTAATATAACTTCAGATTATTATTCCCCATGACCAGACGATGTGTTGCGTGCAAATCCCATGCTTGTCTGTCAAAGGTCAAGGTCACAATTTAAGGTCAAAGGTCATGAATTTTTGTTTCCGCTCTGTAACTTCTTAGTGCCGGAAAGAATTTTAATATACCTTCAGATTGTTATTCCCCATGACCAGACAATGTGTCGCGTACAACTCCCATGATGATCAGTCAAAGGTCAAGGTCGCAATTCAAGGTCAAAGGTCAATTATTTTTGTTTCCACTTCATAACTTCTAAACGTCTGGAGGGATTTAAATGTTTCTTCAGACTATTATTCTCTATGACCAGACAATGTGTCGCATACAACTCCCATACTCGTCTGTCAAAGGTCAAGGTCACAATTCAAAGTCAAAGGTCAAGGATTTCTGTTTCTCCACCATAACTTCTAAACGTTTGGAAGGATTTTAATATTACTTCAGATTATTATTTCCCATGACAAGGCAATGTGTCATGTACATCTCCCATGGTCCTCAGTCAAAGGTCAAGGTCAAAATTCACGATCACATGTCAAGGAATTTTCGTTCTGCTCGATAACTTCCAAAAGCCTTGAAGGATTTTAATATAACTTCAGATTATTTTTTCCTATGACCAGATGCTGTGTCACATACCACTTACACGATCCTCAGTCAAGGTCTGTGGGTCCAAGGTTACACTTAAAAGGTCGAATATTAGAATGAACTTTTAGTAGGAAGCATCATTTTTGCCAACATGTAAAGAATGTAATAACTTGGTGGGAATGAAGATCATTATGAGGCAGTGTGTCACAACAACAAACAGCTGTGTTGCTGAAATCTCAAGATATTTGTTAAGGGCATAATATTGTACTCTGACATTGTTGTGCCTTCCTCTGACAAGCATATGCTTCGGGGGCATATGTCACATCCTGTGACAAGCTTTGTTTTATATGGAGTGTATGGCTAGGCATTCCTGTCATGTTATGCATTTTTCAGCCGCTTCTTTGGTCCATTGAAATTCACTTAACTACAGACAAACCGACATGTGTTCAAACATTGATTCAGTACACAATCTTAAATAATTGTTTTTTTGTTTTTGTTTTTTTGTTCAATGATTTTATTCATTTCATAATCTATATACACACAATTTACCAAGACATAAACATACATAGACTTATTTTACCATATGTAATGTGTATTAACTGTGTTATTAATATCAATACACAAACTGAATTACTCACTCAAAGTGGCTATACTTCCTTATACTTTTTTTATACTTTACTGGACTGGCATACTTAATTATGTATAACACAATTATAATAAGTGAATCTTAACAAAAAAGGTTTCTGATTTACAACACAATACACTTTAACTATGATCACAATGTTCAAACAACATAAAAACCAATTATGTGAAATTTGCTAGTTTCATTAACAATGGACATGAATAACAAAAATTGATTTTACACAAAGAGTTCAATTTTACAACACAATCAACTATGAATCAAATATTCAAACAACACAAAAAACTAACCAAGTAAACAAATTTTGCAAGTTTAATTTATAATGGGAGTTGCTATGTTCACAACAATTATTTCTGTTATTCATGCATTTACTAATTACATAGAAGTCTTATAACTATCCAATAAATTTCTTTATTTGATTCACTTGTTGTGCTTGCATAAATATTTAAAGCTAATCTTAGGCTAGCCTTAAGACCCTGAAAAGTTGGGATAACTTCTTTCCTTTTGCATGCAAAGATGTACTTTTTAATTTCCATGAAAAGAATAAAGCAGTTGTCATTTACATTTGTATCACCAAGAAGTAACATTTTGCAGTTTATTTCTATTTGTATATTTGCGTTTATTAAGCTATCAGAGATATCTTTAATAAGTAATTGTACTGTGTTACACTCCCAGAATAAATGGGTAATTGATTCTTCTGACATTTTGCAAAAAGTGCATGTATTACTATCCGACAAGCCCATTTTAAAAAGGAGTGAGTTTGTCCCCAATATTCTGTGGACAATCCTAGTTTGTAACCATTGAATATATGTATTATTCGTTTTTTTAAACACTTGTCCATGGACATTTTTCCATTGTATGGTATCGTTTGCAAAGTATTCATTCCATTTTGTTTGGCATGTTGGGATTTCAGAGTTCTGTTTTAACATATTATATAATAACTTATTGCATGAATTCATAATTATAGGTTTTATATGGGTCGACAAAATGGGGTATGAATGTACTTTATACTGTTCTAAGTTTACATTTTTCACTGAGGCAATGTATGTAGAAAGCACCTTTTTTATACCTTCATAATGTAAAAAGTTGACTGGCTTATTCATTTTGATTTGTAGTTCTTGTAATGACAAAATCCGTCCATTGTCTTTAATAATATCTTTATTGAATGCCATTATCATACCAATATTTCCAAAAAATGTATTTATTGTTGATTAATAAACAGTTGTTGAAAAACAGAGGCATATCTAAAAGTTTATCAACAGAATCAATATTAATACTTTTAACAAAGTCAGATTATATTGTTAAAACATCGATCCAAAAAACGTTGGTTATTTCTTTTATAATAGAAATTGCGTATAAATTGCCTGTATTACATAGTTTGTTAAAATCTATTAACTTTCTAGCCAAGGATGTAAATTTGTTCTGTCCTTGAATAACTTTTCTTATCCATGATAATTTTAAACTTTTCATAAATGCATTTATGTCCACCATTTTAAGTCCCCCTTCGTCAAAATCTTTTGTAAAGACTTTTGCTTTGATTTTTGAAGGTCCCTGCCACACAAATTTGTATAGTTTATTGTTTAAATCATTACAAATAACATCTCCGGGGTGTGGCAAAGAGACAAACAGGTGAATAAACAATGGAAGTATCAAGGTCTTAACAACAGTTATTCTACCCAAGGGAGTTAAATCTCTTCTGTTCCAGTGTGCAATGCTATTTTCTAATTTAGCTAGTTTGTCATTATAATTTAGCTCAATCATTTTAGGTAGATCAACATCAAAAGTTAAACCTAATAATTTAAATTGGGTACATCCCCACACTAGTTTCCACCTTGTTTTTATGGGTCTTGTGCTGTATTTTAACGCCCCTATCCAGACAACATGAGTTTTTTCGAAATTCACCTTCAAGCCTGAATATTGTGAAAAGGAGTGTAACAATTGTAATGCAGTATTCAATGATTCTTCTGACCCGTCCATTAATATATAAGTATCATCAGCAAATTGTGATATCTTGTATTCTTCATTGTCAACTTTTATTCCCTTTATTTGATTACATTTCCTTATTTTAATCGCTAGTATTTCGGCACAAAGTATAAATATATATGCTGAAATAGGATCTCCCTGCCGACAACCACGTCCTATCATAAAGAAGTCTGACAAGAACCCGTTCAATTGGATTGCATTTTCCATATTATTAAAAAAAAGTGTTATCCAGTTCTTAAACATTGGCCCAAAGTTAAAAAAATCAAACACTTGTTTAATAAAACTGAAGGATAAGGTATCGAACGCTTTTTCGAAGTCAATTAGCATCAGCAGGCCAGGGATTTGGTTGCACTCAGTATAGCTCATAATATCATATAATAGTCGTGTATTATCCCCCATGTACCTGCCTTTAATGAAACCAGTTTGGTCCTTGTTTACTAATTTGTTCAAGACTGACTTAAGTCTGTTAGCTATCGTCCCTGATGCTAGCTTATATACTGTGTTTAACAAGCAAATTGGTCTCCAATTTTTTAAAAATTGTTTAGGCTTTCCGTTAATTGTTAATTAACAATATATTAAAAGTTATTTTACCATACTATCTACAGAAATCATCGTCTTTTACAGGTACTGAAACTGAAGCCTCCCAGCGACAAAGAGATGTTTGACAGTCTGGTGAAGAACGTTGAGTTCTCAATATGGACAGATGGTTACAACTGGTCGTTCTGGAAAACAGGAGGTGGGTAGATTATATTCACACAATTTTGTCTCTTCTATTCTCGCCCATTCTAAAACAACAATATCAGCTGATGCTACTGCTACTACTACTAGGGTGAGCCATAACTACTACTACTACTGCAACTGACACTACTACTACCACCACTTCTACTACTACTACTACTACTACCACCACCACCACTACTACTAACTACTGTAACTGCCACTACTACTACTACTACTATTACTACTATTTGTACTGCTGCTGCTGTACTACTATTACTACTAATAATACTACTACTAATTCTCCTACTAATAATACTAATTCTTCTAGCAGCAGCAGCAGTAGCAGAAGAAATAAAAGTAGTAGTAACAGTAGTTATGGTGAAACTCTGAAAAAGCTCAAAGCATGAATAACTCCTCATTGTTGTAACTGTTTTGTTAGAAGCTTATTTCGCTTGCAATAAAAGTTGTAAAATTAATGAATAACATAATCTTGTCATTCTACTATGTTACTAATACAAAACAAATATGTATGGTAACACAAGGTGATATTTTTGTTCTTTAATTTGATATTTAAATTGACTGAAACTGATTTTACTTCCAACTGAACCTGCTTTTACTTGTATTACATTGTAACAAATGCATGAAATTTCTGCATTAGGTGGCTGGGGAGAAGTTCTCCGTAGATACAAGCCATATAAACCCAAAGAGAAAAAAGAAGGTGAAGATGACAAAAAGGGAAAAGGCAAAGCACCTGTTAAGGTAAAGTAAAACAAGATACAAACAGAAAATAAGTAATAAAAGAATAATTGTTCAACAGCAAAATTATCCATATGCAACCTAATTTGACGAAAGTTTGTTTTAATTGTAATATAAAAAATAATGTCAGATTTTCAGATATACATTGTCAGGAGAAAATTAAAAGGATCAATCTTCAAAATATTATAAAATATGCCTTTGATCTACTCAGTAACAACAAAACATTGTCCAATGTTGATGACATCAAATTTTGGACACAACAGGGTACTACACATGTGCTATTTCACTACATAAACATAATTTGAGGCGGTTGGGAAACCCAGGCTTAATGCATGTGCGTTAAGTGTTATCCCGGATTAGCCTGTGCAGTACCCACAGGCTTATCCATGACGACACTTTCCGCTTTTATGGTATTTTCTTTTTCAAGAAAACGGTGAAAAATCCAAACACACAAACAAACAAGGAAGTCTCTTCTAAACATAAATCCACTGTAGGCGGAAAGTGTGGTCCCAGATTAGCCTGTGCGGACTGAACAGGCTGATCTGGGATGACACTTTACACATATGCATTAAGCCTGGTTTTCCCACGACACACTTCATTTATATTTGGATAATTTTTTTATAAAAGATGAAATTACTTTTCAGGGTCCTTCAAAAGTTAAGGGTAAAGCTGCCAAACCTGAACCTATGGCTGTGTCGGATGATGACGATGATGATGATAATGATGGCAAGGCTAAGAAAGGGAAAGGAAGTAAAAAGGCACCAGCAAAGGGAAAAGGGGCAAAGAAGCCAGCTAAAAAGGAAGCGAGCAGTGAAGAAGAGGAAGAGGAAGTTC
The DNA here is from genome assembly GCA_027627225.1 of Congeria kusceri. NCBI lineage: Eukaryota > Metazoa > Mollusca > Bivalvia > Myida > Dreissenidae > Congeria > Congeria kusceri. Next base: position 13,043,447 of record CM051038.1, read on the forward strand.
TGCCTGCAAAAGGTCGTGGCAGGGGCCGGGGACGAGGGGTCAAGGGAGCTGCTCCTATGGCTGATTCTGACAATGAAAGTAATGATGCCGATCAAGTGAAAGAGGTCCCAGCGAAAGGTAGAGGACGAGGAAGAGGTAAAGGAGCAGCAAACAAGGTGGAAGCTCCGCCATTGGAAAAGGCTGGCGGTGGTCGTGGAAAGGGCGGGAAAGGTGGAGTAGAAATGGTTGATGAGGACATTGCAGAGAAGAAGGGTGGTAGAAAACGAGGGGCAGCACAGGCGTTCGGAAAGGAGCCAGCACTTGGAGGGAAAAGGAAACGTTGAGAGTGCATCTAATGTTGCAATCATGATGGCAGTGACTATCATTGTGACTGTGACTGAACATAATGAACAATGATTAGAAATTGTCATTATATGTTGTTTGCAAATATATCATTAGTCAATTTCAATATTCATTACGCTACCTTATTTAAACACGAGTTCACTAACATGCTTTTTTAATGAGCAGCATATTTGCTTTACTTTTTACACAACTTTCTTTTAGACATTGACATTATTTTAGCCATTTTGGGCACAGAAGATGTACATTGCATCTATTTTATCAACGCTTTCTTTATTTGATATTAACATTAGCAAATAAATTAATTAAACAAAGAAAAAGAACGTTGAGATTTCATTGTTTGTTGCAATTGTGATGGCAGTGACTATCATCGTAGGCATTACAGACTGAACATGATGAGCTGTTTGCAAACATATCATAAGTCCATTTAAAAATGTATTTTACTATTTTATTTATTTTACTTCATATTTTGAAATGAATTCACTAACATGTTTTTTATGAGCAGCATATTTGCTTTACTTTTGACATAACATACTTTTATACATTGTCATTATTTAAGCCACACAGAAGATGTACATTTCACCTGTTTTATGAATATTTTTTTAAATAAAACTAACATAGCAAATATATTGCTTAATAAAGACAAATATATTTTCTTAACGTATCATGAAATGGATTACCCAAAAATATACTTTTGTCACATCTGGTGTTACCTTTGATATGTGCAGTGAACACAGTGCTAAAACAAAATCGGTAACTTCTCCGTAGTAATAGTGAAAAATGCACCCTGTCTGTAAAATCAAGACGTTTTTGGTGTATGCAAGTATAACAAACATGCAAATATAGCAATTATGGGTTAAAAACTTATTCACAATACTTAATGCATGGCACATTAGCATGTTTCAGGTATGTAACGGCATAGTAGATATTTTAACAAACGCAAACGTAAACTAAAAAGGAAAGAAAACAATTTCAGACAGTCTTAAAACACACATATTTTACATCTGAAATAAGTACCTCATTGTGTACTGTTTTCTACCAATGCCTGTTGAGTGTATTTGTCGGTCCATATCTTTAACGTAAAAATACCCCAAAGTGATAAATACTGTTTTTAATACATGAAAACACAATAAAATGAGTAAACACAGACTCCAATATGGAAAGGTTACAGGTACCTTCCAATTCTGACTAACGCCAAAAATTATTATATCTACGAAAGTTGTTCGCTTATAAATTTATAGATAACAATAAACACACCTCGGGGAATCATCTAAAGTTGAGCCAGACTTCACAAATGTAATGTTTAAATGAAACAAATGGCATAACACTGGAAAATATTGCGGAAATTTGCAAATGGCAATGCAAAGTTAACAACAGTTTTCACTATTCTAGGAAATAGATCAAGTAATAGTGTGAATTCTTTTCTGAAATAGCAGTACTATGTCCACAATGTTCCGTGAAACCAAAATATCTCAAATTTTGGGCGACAGAAAGCTATATTTTGACAAGAAATTGACTTACTCGTAGTTTTCAGAGATGATTTCTAACGGAGAGGGTGCATTGTTGGCTATTTTAACGGAGAGGTTACCTATTTGTTTTAACACCGTGGTGAAGCTATCTAACTACCAGTCCTCCATTTAAGATAGAGTCTATTTCTTCTTTTCCACTTCTATGACCGTTTGGCTCAACCCAAGCTCTCCATCAACACGGTCATATTCTTTCACAGTTGCAACTCCGTTCTACAATAACAATGACTATTAGTACATCTTTGTTTTATTTGTTTGGATTTTTTGCCGTTTTTAACAGTATTTCAAAACTTGTGTGGGGATTGGTCATGCAATTATTTCTATGGCCATTCTTCCCCTCCGTCTGATTCAAGTAGGGCAGTTGTCAGTTAATGGCATTAGTATGTGCACTTAGTACTGGTAAAGCTTAGCTGATCTTATAACTACTTAATAATGTGAAAGTATCCAAGTGCTGTAGTAAGCGGTGCTGGTGCTAGATGAAAGGGTAAAATCTAGTTAACCAAAAAATAGCCCATTTGAATTAGTCTAAGTCCAAATTAGGTCAAGGTCAAGGTCATCTACTTATCCTTGTCACAGACAGACAGAACGACGGACGGACAGGACAATCACTATATGCCTCCCACATCAAGAGGCATAAAAACAAGTGGCCAATCAGTACATGTAAACAAGTCCATTAAATTTGTTTAATTATAATTATGCAAAAGAAAAGAATCTCTTAAAGATAAAAAAAACTCCCTTTAATACTATGACAGACAATATATGTTTTTGGAAGTATCAAAAGTGCATGCAGTTGACAAATTATTTTTGTTCCCAATATGAAACACAATTCGGAGCATTTCAGACTTAGAGATATGGAAACTAAAAAAGAACCTACCAGAAGGGTTAGGATATAAATATGTTTTAGCTGGCGGAGGTATTCCTTGGCATTGTTGATTTGTTTGTTCTCTTTTCTTGGCGAATTTTGTCTGCTTTCTCCAAACATACATCCAAGGATTTGTACGCACTTCTATTTTGCTCTTGACTTAAATAAGAGAGCGAGAATAAATGCATAAAATGAGACGAAAAATTGTTTCAAAGGTGCTGTTAAATGATGTTATTTTCACTTAGTGGTAAAGTTGGAAAAATGTTTAAAGTTAGAGAAAAATATACAATTTAAACTATTTTCACTTAGTATTAAAAGTTGAAATAGTGTTTAAAGTTAGAGATAATATACAATTGAAACTATGTCCATTACTGAATAATGGTGGATGATTTTAAAAGTTGTAAAAACGTTTGATACTTTAATGGTATTTAATCTATGGTTTCGGACACTAAGAAATAAATATTTTGTTTCAGTGTCCAAAATTTAGAGTCACAAAAAAATAATTGTTCGAAAACTGTCCGAAAACATAGCATCTGCACTACTGTTGTCAGATGGCAAATCTGTGTTTATGTTTTACATTTATTGCTGGCGGCACCAGATTGTATATCATACAAGTTGCTACTTGGCATACAAAGTGCTGCTGGACGTAGGAAATAATTTTGTGATATCCAAATTTGTAATTTGTCATCAGTAACCAAATATTCTTAATACTTGTGCCTCTCATAAAGTATCTGTTATGGGTTGTTGAGAAATAGCCTGGACAAGAATGGGACAGATGGTTAAACAGCCCCTCGGACAATTTCCCCATCCTGACAAATTGCTAAGGCGTACATTAGCCCCTTCCAATTTTTTAACAGGCAAACAATAGCTCCTTCCCTATATACACAATATACTCAATGTTATGTGAATATGTCAGTATATGAAGCTATAAATGTCATTCCTTTAAATGACAAATACTGAAAATAAAATTATCAAACATGCTGTGTAGAACTGGGCAAATCTTTAAAAACTTAAAAAAATAATGAAATCATTAAAATACCATTTCTTTGAAGATAGTATATTCAAGTTAATATTTCCACCTTAAGGTCATCGACATTATCAAATTGACAATGTACGAACGCACCATCAGACAAATTCTCTTTAAAGGAGCTATTGTTACGAACGCATCATCAGACAAATTCTCTTTAAAGGTGCTATTGTTCTGTAATAAGTGATACCATGTCAGGAGAAATTACTGACATTGGCTTCATACTTGGACGTATGCCTGTGAAAACTTCCGAAGGGTTGACAGATACAGCTTAAAAGGGCAGATTGGCCCCCAGACAGTGTCTTTCCATGAGTACAAGTAATAGAATGTACTGGTTAGCATTGCAGATATGACCTTACAGGCACTGATACAGGAGTTTGGATTAGAGGGGGCGTAATATAACATACTACCAACTTACACAACAGACATGTTTGCAATACAACAATGGCGATTATTTAATGATTATTATTGTAATAGTGTGATTCTTTAGTTAATAGGACTTAGTTACGGGTACTACACTTCTGAGGCCCCCCCCAAAAATATGTGTTTTGAGCAACAGTCTCAAAAAAGTTAGGTAGGGTCGGGATTGTTTAAAGACACATTTCAGTTAAAAAACATGTGACGAATACGGATGTCTCTAAAAAACATTTTTGGCCCGAGTACTAAACATATTAGAGATCTATAAATCAATGACTGAGCCAGAGCATGGCAGTATTCTTGTTCATAAGAAAAAGCTCTTGAGTTTAAACATTTCTCCAAGGTATAACTTAATGTGAGGTTTAAGAATCAAATCTTATATCGATTTTATAGGGTTTTTGGTATAATGGGTTCAGGTGATGAGGATGAAGGGAGACATATGCCACTTTTGCCCCCTCTAAATTCGCCTATGCTGTATAAAACCCATACATCGGTACTGGTCTTGAGCAGACATATTGTGGGAAGTACATGACCAACACTGCTGGTGTAGACTTGTTCTCAACTGATACATTAGTATCATCCCAGAAATAAATGAGGCGTGTCTTGGGAAACCCAGACTTAATGCATGAGAGTAAAGTGTCATCTCAGATCAACCTGTGCAGTCCACCTAGGCTGATCCGGGATAGCACTTTCCGCCCACAGTGGATTTATGTTTAGAAGAGACTTCCTTGAAACAAACAATACCATAAAAGTGGAAAGTGCCATCCCGTATTAGCTTGTGCGGACAGCACAGGCTACTCTGGGACAACACTTTACGCACATGCATTAAGCCCGGGTTTATCAAGACACGCATCATATAATAAAAGAAAGTTGTTTTTTTAAATAAAAACATGCAGCAATAATATAAACAAAACATGGTAAATGCTGCTTTTCCATACGTCCACATGCGTATCCTTCATTTATCCGTATCCTTTTAAATTTAAGTTAGAAGCAACTAATCATTTATAATACGTTTGGTTGTGAATATTTTATGTGAATACATATGAAAAGACAGAGTGCTATACGATGATGAATCCGCACTCACAAAAATAGTACAAATGCTTTTATCTTGGTCCATTTCCTGCGAATGCAGTGGTGTGCAATGCCTTGTCAGTGTCTTGGTCCATTTTCTGCGGATGAGGTTGTGTGCCATGTCTTGTCAGTGTCTTGGTCCATTTCCTGTGGATGCAGTTGTGTGCAATGCCTTGTCAGTGTCTTGGTCCATTTCCTGCGGATATGCGGTTGAGTGCAATGCCTTGTCAGTGCCTTGGTCCATTTCCTGCGCATATGTGGTTGTGTGCAATGCCTTGTCAGTGTCTCGGTCCATTTTCTGCGGATGCGGATGTGTGCCATGCCTTGTCAGTGTCTTGGTCCATTTCCTGTGGATGCGGTTGTGTGCAATGCCTTGTCAGTGTATGGTCCATTTCCTGCGGATACAGTTGACTGCAATGCCTTGTCAGTGTCTTGGTCCATTTCCTGCGGATGCAGTTAAGTAAAATGCCTAGTCAGTGTCTTGGTCCATTTCCTGCGGATACAGTTGTGTACAATGCCTTGTCAGTGTATGGTCCATTTTCTGCAAATGCGGTTGTGTGCAATGCCTTGTCAGTGTCTTGGTCCATTTCCTGCGGATACAGTTGTGTGCAATGCCTTGTCAGTGTATGGTCCATTTCCTGCGGATACAATTGTGTGCAATGCCTTGTCAGTGTCTTTATCCATTTTCTGCGGATGTGGTTGTGTGCAATGCCTTGTCAGTGTATGGTCCATTTCCTGCGGATACAGTTGAGTGCAATGCGTTGTCAGTGTCTTGGTCAATTTCCTGCGGATACGGTTGTGTGCAATGCCTTGTCAGTGTCTTGGTCCATTTCTTGTGGATGCTGTTGAGTGCAATGCCTTGTCAGTGTCTTGGTCCATTTCCTGCAGATGGGGTTGTGTGCAATGCCTTGTCAGTGCCTTGGTCCATTTCCTGCGGATGGGGTTATGTGCAATGCCTTGTCAGTGCCTTGGTCCATTTCCTGCGGATGCTGTTAAGTGCAATGCCTTGTCAGTGTCTTGGTCCATTTCCTGTGGATGCGGTTGTGTGCAATGCCTTGTCAGTGTCTTGGTCCATTTCCTGTGGATATGAGGTAGTGTGCAATGCCTTGTCAGTATCTTGGTCCATTTCCTGTGGATGCGGTTGTGTGCAATACCTTGTCAGTGTCTTGGTCCATTTCCTGTGGATGCGGTGGTTTTGTGCAATTCTTTGTCAGTGTCTTGGTCCATTTCCTGCAGATGCGGTTGTGGGCAATGCCTTGTCAGTGTCTTGGTCCATTTTCTGCCGGTGCGGTAGTGTGCAATGCCTTGCCAGTGTGTTGGTCCATTTCCTGCGGATGCGGTTGTGTGCAATGCCTTGTCAGTGTCTTGGTTCATTTCCTGCAGATATGCGGTTGTGTGCAATGCCTTGTCAGTGTTTTGGTCCATTTCCTGCGGATATGCGGTTTTGTGCAATGCCTTGTCGGTGTCTTGGTCCATTTCCTGTGGATGCCGTAGTATGCAATGCCTTGTCAGTGTCTTGGTCCATTTCCTGCGGATGCCGTAGTGTGCAATGCCTTGTCAGTGTCTTGGTCCATTTCCTGTGGATGCCGTAGTGTGCAATGCCTTGTCAGTGTCTTGGTCCATTTCCTGCAGATGCGGTTTTGTGCAATGTCTTGTCAGTGTCTTGGTCCATCTCCTGCAAGTGCGGTAGTGTGCAATGCCTTGTCAGTGTCTTGGTCCATTTCCTGCGGATATGCGGTTGTGTGCAATTCCTTGTCAGTGTCTTGGTCCATTTCCTGTGGATGCGGTTGTGTGCAATGCCTTGTCAGTGTCTTGGTCCATTTCTTGCAGATATGCGGTTGTGTGCAATGCCTTATCAGTGTCTTGGTCCATTTCCTGTGGATGCGGTTGTGTGCAATGCCTTTTCAGTGTCTTGGTCCATTTCCTGCAGATATGCAGTTGTGTGCAATGCCTTGTCAGTGTCTTTGTCCATTTCCTGTGGATGCAGTTGTGTGCAATGCCTTGTCAGTGTCTTGGTCCATTTCCTGCGGATGCAGTTATGTGCAATGCCTTGTCAGTGTCTTGGTCCATTTCCTGTGTTGTCCATGTTCTTTCCACAAGATGTCTGCCTGGGCTGGTATTCACAAAGCTCCTAAGGGAAATCTTAACTTAAGTTGTACTTAAGTGAAAATTTTAGATCAAATTTTATATGTGAAATCCGTTGATTTATGTTTACAAAAGGGTAAAATATGAAACATGATAATTAATATTTACTAGATTAAAACATTTAAATGTAAAAAGTGGTATATATGAAACAGCCAGAGACTGAAGGAATTTTATGAATTTAAGAAATTTACTTAAGTTTCCTATAAGGAGCTTTGTGAATACTGCCCCTGGGACCGGTATTCACCAACCCATTTTTAGACTAAAGACTAAGAATAAGGAATATTCTTGAAACAGTTCTGTTCTAAGAGCACAGTAAATTTGAATTTTTGCTTGGTCATTTTTTCAGGCCAACATTAAAATTAACTTTGTTTGCCATTGGCTACCTAACCGACGAAAAAGTTTTGACTCAAAAGTGTTTTCTTTCTCAATCAAACTATTTTTTTTTCCAAATTCCTAATATTCTATTTTTTCTTTGGGTTAAATAGAAGATTGCTCTTCTTTCATTTCGGTCGTTTTCCATTGGGTTAATAAATTAACTGTATCAGTTAGACCCTTGCTTATAATAGGCCATATCAAAATGCAATTCTAATCATGTTTTATCAAACTTGTGAAAACAACGGGTTGTTTGTCAGCATTCATTGTCTAATTAAAGATGATTGCTAGCAAGCTCTCATTATATCAATAGACACTTGATTATATTATTAAAAGCAATATCTGTGTTATACCCTATATTTTGATGCTAAATGGATAATTCATAAATTTGCATCTTTGTTTGCAAACAAAAAATTGCCAACCTACCTGCCGGTTACCAGCAACCTTGGGTACGCAATGGCAAACAAACAATTGTTTAAGTCCGGCCTCACCCACTCTTATTACAGCATTCTTTATTTACAAAGATTTGTTAATGACATAAGCAACACTGGTACCTAGCATATTTGCCAACAGAAAAGCATTTTTCTTGAGTCTTAGTCTGTTTTTTATTGTTAATTCTAATATTTTACTCGCTAATTATTCTACAGACAAAGATCAACACTATAGTTGTTAAACTACCCAATAAACAAGGCAAAAAGAAATTGTGATTCTAAGCGGAGCAAAGTAAAAAGTAGTTCAATTACAATTGCAAAAATATTTGTCCAATCATGTAAGAATCAAAATATTTTTTTCATTATCGTTTATCGGCCAATTATAAAACAACTCTTTGTCATACTGATGCATGGCTATTAAACAACTCTGGCTAAAGCCCTCGTGGTTTCATTCCTACACATCAAAACTCCAAATCGTTGTTTATTGGCAGATAAACAACGATAAATTGAAAAAAAATTCTTACGTCTAAGAATGTGTTGGTAAATATGGGTCAAAGTCCATGTACACTTATACACGGTCTTGGGCAAAATCTGGTGTATAGGTCTCTACATTGGATATTGTCTTAATATTTTATCAGCCGATGCAATATGATTATTGGCTACTATTTGTTTATTCGAGAGAAATCCACTTGTCATGTTTCCTTTTTAAGCAACAATTATCTCTGGCTACACAAATTATTATTTGTGATGTTATCTGGAGGTGCTATATCTGATTCAGTATTTTATTAATGAACATAGGAAAAGAATAATTTAAGGAAACTGTCTTTATAGCAGCTGCGTTATTACAAGATTCATTAATTCACTTTTTTAATTCTATATTTATATTCTTTGCAACAAAAATTAATGATTCATTGGAATTTGTCAGGTGCTAAATTAAGAAAGTAATTACCATAAAATGTTCAATGAAATTCTTTATATGACATATTTAGCTATAATTGCATAAATTATATCGACCAACTTAAATAAGAATAACATTAAATGAGTTAAAATAGAGATATTATCATCCCAAAATTGATGGAAAAGTAAGGAGACAAAAACTTAAGGCAATACTTTTATAAATCATTGTTATTAAAGGCCATTTATGTTATACATTTATAATATCTTGCTTGATGTGAAAAAAATAGAATAAATTTATACTATTTACAGTCTTGTACTACAGTGAACTGCAGCACAGTGTTACCAAACTCTATTTAAACATTGTCTTTCTTTTTCTCATTAATTAAATAAATTAATATTATTTATTCATGTTTAGAGTGATACATGGTCAAAGCAGTAAGTTTGAAGCATTTTTGCATAAACAAATTCTCAACACATGGTAGCATAAAGCGACTTGGACTGACTCACAACTGTAAAATGTATATACAAACTTGGTATTTTTTAGACTGTGGTGATAGTCAGAGTTTATTTTGGCATTTGACCTCAAAGTATGACCCTGACCTTTAACGTAGCCATCGGTTCTTGCGCACGACACACCGTCTCATATAGCTTAACATTTGTGCCAAGGTATTTCAAAATCAATTCATTGCGAAGTTAGAGCTCAGTCAAGCACTATTTTGACAATAAAGCATTTTGTTTTGACCTTTGACCTCATAGAATGACCTTGACCTTTATGGTAGCCATCCAATTAAAGTGCCCAACATACCATCGTATCTACCAACATTTGTGCCACATTATTTCAAAATCCTTCCATGCACTGGTAAGTTAGAGCCCGGACTAGCAGTATATTGATAATAAAGCGCTCTATTTTCACCTTTGACCTCAAAGCATGACCTTGACCTATAAGATCAGGTTCTTGCGCGCAACACACTATCTCATGTAGGTTTAGGTTGTGCTATTTTGAAATCCTTCAATGCATGGGGAAGTTAAGAGTCTGGACAAGTTTCAGGACGGACTGACCAACCAACCAGACTGAAGGACAAAGTGATTCTTATATAGCGCCCCCTACCTACTGGTAGTTGGGGTATGATAATCAAAATCAAATAATCCTTTTATTCCATATCTACAATTTGGAAAATTTGTAAATATTCTATACTTAATAACTCTTTTTTTTTAAAGCGCATAGCGTTTATGACTTTTTACTTTGTAGCAATCCGCAGTCTTTCAGCGTTTCATCACTTTGATATGTCCATGTAAGTCTTGTCATCCCCATCTGTAGCCTACAAAATGTTCTGAAATAGCAAGTTTTTATTTGTATTTTTCAATTATCAATATAAGCAAATATATAGCCCCTTGGCCTCATATACAGCAATAAGACTGCCATATGATGGCAACACATAATTTACAAACTAAAACAATTCAGACAAAAGCAATATGTTTTTCCCAAACACCTGATAGCACTTTTTGAATACAGAGACATTGGATTCCTTGTGGTTTACAATAGTTAGAGAATGAAGGGATTTATTAAAGGTCATTAAATAGTCTGAAACTGAAATGCTATGAAAACATGGCCACAAGGGTATCTAGGTACTTTCATATTTGAGTTTAGCACAGTAACAGTTTATACTTTTATGTGTAATCATTTTAAAGCTGCAGTCCATAGAATATAATTCAATACATCTTAAATTAGCATTAGTTCTAATGAACGTAAATGATGTCTATCGACTGAAAACTCTTTCTTTTTTACGAAAGGCATTTTATAATGTCTATGTTTGAAAATGCTTGATACGAAAGGAATATACACTAATGTACATGCAGATTTACTCCAGAGGCATCACCAGCTATGGCGTACTGTAACTGTACGATAAAAAGTTACCAAAACGTTACTATTTTACCGATTTCAATGCTTTTTTTGTACTTTTTTGTTTCTGCAAAGTTGTATTTTTATTAACATATTTCTGGACTTCTGCTTTAAACATTATAAACAGCTCAATAAAAATATATATGTCAGACCATTCAAATAGAACAGCACAGTGTTGTATGTTAGATATTGGCTATTATATTTCCAAGCTCATTTTGATGTTGTTTTTTTTTCCTGAAATGTTTCACCTTCTATAGCTATGTATATATGCCTTTTGATTTATTCGCACCTGAGTAGAGGCGTGTGCCTAGTTATGCCCCTGCCTGCCAGAACAAACCATCAATCCTGTTGCCTGCTTTACACCCTATGTTCTCAACAATCACCCATGTACTCAATGGACCTGAAAAACAGACGAACATAGTCAAAAGTAAATCAAGAAAGGTGGAAATTCCACGAAAACCAAATTTTCCAAGGAAATGCATTAAAGTCAGCACAAAATTAAATTTTTAGTAATGGTGATAGATATAAGGTATCTACATATGAGGTTTCATTAAAATATCTCAATGTCTTCACAATCTGTTGAGCGGAAACTGTTTGTCTATTTTTAGAAATGATGACCTTGACCCCACCCACCCCAAATGTAAACCCAAGCGAGGTCTAGATATAAGATATCTATGTATGAAGTTCATTCAAATATCTTGATGTGTTCTCAAGCTATTTAGCGGAAACCTTTTATTTTTAGTAACGGTGACCTCGACCTTGACCCCACCAACCCTATATGCAATCCCAAGCGAGGTCTCTATGTAAGGTACCTATGTATGCAGTTTCATTAAAATATCTCAATGTATTCTCAAGCTATTGAGCGGAAACCTTTTTTTATTTTTAATAACGGTGACCTCGACCTTGACCCCACCCACCCTATACACAATCCCAAGCGAGGTCTCGATATAAGGCCATACCAATTTCATTCTATGTTTAGCGTCCTCGGGCTGGTAGGTTTTCGAATGCCTGAACAACAAAAAAAACTATTTTGACCATGTAAAAAATGGAGTTGGAATGCGTACACAAAATTTGGAAAAACTTTTTGGTGTAAACTTGTTGGTGTTTTTACCAATATTTGTAAAAAATAATGTGTAACTAGTCAATTTACACAGTTAAAATACTATGTTAAAGTAGGTTCCCAATATGAAGATGATATATAACAGTTTTGCCAGTAAACATTCACTTTAGCTTGTATCAATGCCATGAATAAGTTGTGAAAGAAAAATGTTTTTTATCGACTCATTGTTTTTTCCTGCCTGGTTGGTAGTTTTCTAAAAATCATGGGGACGCTAAACATAGAATCAAATTTGTATGACCTAAGGTATCTATATATGAAGTTTCATAAAAATAACTCAATGTGTTTAGTTATTGAGCGGAAACCATTTTTCTATTTTTAGTAATGGTGACCTTGACCTTGACCCCACCTACACCATATACAATCCCAACTGAGGTCTCACTATAAGGCATTTATGTATTATTATGAAGTTTTATTACAATAGCTCAATCCGTTCTCGAGTTAGAGAGCTGAAAAGAAAACTTGACACTGCCACTGTGCCCGCCTGCTAGCGACATACTCCAATCTATTAACAAACATTTTTCTTCAAAAAATTTGGTTAATTAAGGGGTAAGGAATTATATAAAATTATAATTATGCAATCCCAATTGAAAGCATTGTTGAAACGTTATGTAATTACAAGAAATGTTATTAAAATGTATATAGTGCACATTGGGTTACTTAATAAATGTTTACGGCTTTCCAACAAAATGCAATTATATTAGTCACCAAAAGTTTCTTTTTTATTTGTGTATACTCAAAATTCGGCCTAGTTACACCCTTGAGAACTATATTACTAGGATCAACTGTAAATGATTGAGCCATAGGTGGATTTACAGGGGGTGGGGGGGAGAGGCGTACAATTTTGTTACTTGTCTACGAAAATTGGGTATCATGTTAGAATTACTTTGTAATGCACAACAATGTTTTTTCACTGATCATTGTACACTGAATATTATTCACCCAAAAAACACTAAGTGAATAATTGTTAATGACAAGCAAGTTATTCACATAACATTCTTCATGAGTTTTCACAAAGAATATGATTTGCTCATTAATATATTAACACATAATATTTTCCCTCTTGTTTTCATGAAATATTCTTTGCCAATATAATTATACACAATTAATTATTTGTCAACAGGTATTCATCGTGAATATACTCTATAACTCTATTTCCTAGTTATGGAAAATTAATATTCTTTGTTGCTTTGCTAATTAAAAGAGAGCTAATTTTCCTAACAATTTACCAAGTAAATTTACAGTTACCAATAAACAAGAAATGTCTTTAAAAAAATACAATCGGAGTTGAAATTAATATTGAGATGTCATTTAAAAATTACCTAAACAGACGGCCAAGATGATCGGTTACGTGACTTCTCAGACCCCAGATTTTTTGGTCCCCACCAATATTAGACTTATTGGACCCGAGATTTTTTTCGGACACTATAAGAAAACTTCTCGGACCCAAAAGTTAATTTGAGATAAATTTATTAATTTACAAATTAAATAAAATTATAATTAATATCTATGCTGTGAATAAACCAATCATACAGCTCCATGTTTCCACCAGTGATATATGAATAACCAAAATAAATTAGGTTAACATAATTTTTATCTGAATTTGTCAAGCCAATTAAAAAAATTAACAATCTCAGAAAATAATTTCAGGAATGAATTAAAATTATTATGTATCAGACGAGTCTATATAGTTATTTATAGTACCGGTAATATACCATTCATGTTAGTTATCAATATAATAACGATTTGAAGTCAAATAAGCATTTATACTGTGTATCCCAATAAAAAGCAATAGTAAGGGAACATTCAGCAATTTTTGAAATGTTAAGACTTTATATTTGATAACGCAACATAAACATTCATAAGACTATGACGATTTTAAATTATATCAGTAGAAATATGATATATAAGGGGTTCCTGTGTATAATTAGTATTGCTACGCGAATAACAATTCGACGTACATGTATTCCGAATCTTCTTTCATAACATTTTATGTATAGAAAATGTAGCATTTTTTTATAGATTAAATAACATCTACTGGAGAAGTTGATAGAAAGATGAAATTATAAATAATTGTTAATAAATCATAACCACAATTTTAATTCAAATTAACAGTAAGTTTATAAATATAAATTCTCCATTTATTGAAATTTGTAGGTTTATGATTCTCTGTACGCTATTATTGATGCATGTACGAGTATATTAACACAGCTATACAACGGTTGCTAGCTACGCGCGCTATTTTTAGAATGACACTACTGTTTCTGGAATGTGATGAACTCGCTAGAATCAATGGGCTACGTGGAACGGCAACACTGTGACTGAGATTTATGAATGGGAACATTGCACAGTTGCTATTTATAGAGCGTACAGCTTATATAAATGTAGGCTAAACAAAATAGTTATTTCGTTACGTGAATGAATATAGCATTCTGTTTATAGCATACAATGAGAAAATACGTTCATAATTAGCCTCAGTTGTAGAGTATATGTTGAAGATATGTGTATCACTTCATTTTAACCGCTTATGTAAACAATTGTGTAAATTTTTAATCCCCAAAAGTATGCAACAGTTATTGGTATACGTTAAACCATTGTTTGAAGTTTGCATTCCCTAGAATTAGAAAATTTGCCCAATTCTATTGGCATTCAATTTTCCCCCTGCATAATTATCGCAAGAAAATCTGGGTCAAATGTGATCTTAGACAGCTACGCCGAAAAAACTTTGGGAAAATAAAATATAATACTAAGGCCTCTTTCTTAACAAAATAATTCTACAGCACTTGGGGAAAATAAAATATAATACTTTAAGGCCTCTTTCTTAACAAAATAATTCAACAGTGACATAGTTTCTTATGTAACAGTATAACCTCATTTATTTCCCTTCATTTGAAGTTTTTATGAGCTAACAGAACCGAAGAAACATGGCCATCTTGTTTGGGAAATTATCAAATTTGAACTGAAAGCATCCATTTCCAGGTTGATTAAACCAATTAGGTTTCCTCCATTAATTCAGACAGAGTATGGGGGCAACTGAATTAATCTAGGGACTAATTAAGTTTTTCCAGCTATTTCCCTTTGCAGTCTGGAGATTCTGTTTAAAGTCGGTTGCATGACCAATGGATAAATGATTTAAATTACACCCATTCCAGTCCCATGCCCAACATAAGCTTACCTTTTTATTCAAGCAAAGCTCCCATGTTTAATGCTCTCAAGTGTTATGGTCTCAAGTCATATGCTCGTAAAAGTCTTAGGCTATGTTCTCTAGTCATACGTTTTGTAGTCTTATGTTCTCAAATCTTATGCTCTCTTGCGTTGACGCAAGTTGTATTTAAAAACAATGCACGTCAATTCAGTCCTAGGTTGGCTTAGTAATTTAAGAACGCAGGACCAGGCAGGTTGACAAACGCCCACATATTTCGACGTAGGTAGTTGTTTGCTACGCAAACGACTACGCACGACAACGTACTACAACCTGCGTCGACTTAATTTGTCTTCTATGCAGACGTACGACTTTGCGCGGTACAGTCTCCTTACAAATATTCATGTTCATCGTTTGTTTCTGTCTTTTGTTGCACAATTTAGTGCAGTAGTTTTCCCCGATTGCCAATGACCACAACCCTTTCCCTGTCATACGATGTCACATGATATCTGGATCTGAGCTTATCAGTGAGGCAATGTTGCAACATGAGAAGTCAAACAGAAAAGATTATGAAACAAGATGTTGCAATTCCATGTCAGCATCAATTTCATTAGACAACAATATTAAATAGGAGTTGAAGAGAAATATGGTATCTACTAAAAAAGGCCCATTCCCACAATATGTTGACATAGTTTACTTTGGTACATAGGACATTGCATTGAAAACTCTACATACGTGTAATACAAACATACCCTATAAAAACTTTACTGGTTATAATTTATGTCATTTCATTACTGATTAAAATGTAAAATTAGTTATCATTTTGATGGTAATGTACGTACCCTTGATGGTATGCCAAACAAACTAGCATTATTGTCTTCTAAGTTGGGAGGTTATAAGGCTCCGCTATATATGTAACATGTGTCCATATAAGATTATTTGAAACTGTAGACAGTATGCGATCAAATGTCTTATTTTGCATTGAACTGTACGATTATCAGTTAATAGTGCGGATAAAATATTGAATTCCAAGCAATCTGATTTCATAAGTAGTAAACATATTTTTCAGCAATGAAGTATATAACGTTGGTATACTGCGTAGTCGTACATCAGCCATACATGACCTAAAACTTTACTGAGTCGACGTACGACAACAAAGTGCATCGTACATGGACGCATGAGCTCTGTCTTGCAATGTCGTACAACCACGCACGTTCACACGGGGCTATGAAGGACCTATGTCATGTCAACGTACGACTTCGCTGATGTTAGATTTCTTCGATGAAGCAGGATATTACATACGACGTCCTACGTCCTACACAGGTTTGTGCAAGACTATTTAAGAATCTTGACTCCAGTCGGGAGGTTTTTTAACATGTTCAAAAACCAGCTACAACTGAATTTTAGACTAAAGACAAGGCACAACACTCCAAAACTATGTAGGAACATGCAGGACTCGGTCATGATTTTTAGTGGTAGACCTGTCTTATACCTGTCTTGGCTTCAGTGTGACTGGGGCTTAAACTGCTTTTTGATTGGTAAGAATAACAAACGTGCAAAAACAGGCTCAATGCAGGTTCTACCAATGCGTACAGAAGGGTAGAAATTCATTTAGAGGTAGGACATGCCCCTTGTTCACGTACGACCTGGTCGGATCAGGTGCTACCAATTTGGGACCTTATATTACATCAGAAGCCGTAAACAGTAGCGGCGTACTGGAGGGACCAAGTATAGGTCCTCCCAGCCCCCACCTCAGGTACGACCTGTTTGGACCAGATCCTACCAAATTAGGACCTAATGGTACGCCATATCCTGTCACAATTGCTATAGTATGTCCCATAACCAGGGCCCGTATTCACAAAGCTCCTTAGGGAAAACTTAAGTCTCTAGTTTTTCATACATACCTCTTTTTACATTTGTGTGTTTCAACCTCATAAATATTGCTCAGATGATTAATATTTTACCCTTTTGTAAACAGTAATCATTAAATTTCACATATAAAATTTGATCTGAAATTTCCACTTAAGTACAATTTAAGTTAAGATTACCCTTAGGCGCTTTGTGAATACCCGCCCAGGAGGTTTCTTCCAAATATAAACTTCTGGCAAAGAATACATCTCCTATTCACTAAGACAAACCTAATGAGAGTACCAATGGCTTATTTTATGACACAAAGAAGAATTATGTAAGTACCACATGTAATATATCACTTACAAATATGAAAAGCTGGTGCAAAGTGATTAGTTCTTTGCAATTCAGTTGAAAATATTGTGCAAAAATGATTTAGTAAATAACTTTTTACTGGGGATACAAACCTGGTTAAAGCACACTCAGTTTCATACAGGTGATTTATTGTACTTTCAAGTTCTATCTATTTTTTTTACTGTGCAGCCATGTATATGGCTGTGTCTATGTGGCTATGCCTATGTGGCTATGCATATGTTGTAATGTCTATGTGGTAATGTCTATGTGGTACTGCCTATGTGGCTATGCCTATGTGGCTATGCCTATATGGTAATGTCTATGTGGCTATGCCTATGTGGCTATGCCTATGTGGCTATGCCTATATGGTAATGTCTATGTGGCTATGCCTATGTGGCTATGTCTATGTGGCTATGCCTATGTGGCTATGCCTATATGGTAATGTCTATGTGGCTATGCCTATGTGGCTATGCCTATGTGGTAATGTCTATGTGGCTATGCCTATGTGGTAATGTATATGTGGTAATGTCTATGTGGCTATACCTATGTGGCTATGCCTATGTGACTATTTCAATGTGGCTATGTCTATGTGGCTGTTTGTATTTGGCTGTGTCTACTTGGCAGTGTCTACTTGGCTGTGTCTACATGTCTGTGTCTACTTGGTTGTGTCTATGTGGGCAGTGTCTACATAGGCAGTGTCTATGTGGCTGTGTCTACGTGGGCAGTGTCTAAGTCTGTGAAGAGACGCCCATGTATAGAATCCCTGGGACCTTAAACAATTGCAATGTGTTGTTTAATCAAGATTTTCATGGATTATGTGCAAATAGTGGATATACATGTAATGGTTAAATATTATTGCCTTTCCCATATGTAATATAGTCTTTGGAACTACAATATTGCAGTTGCTTTTGCTTTAAAACATGACAAACTGATCTAAAATTGTCATTCTGCGAAACCGCAAACTGCAAAAAGGCCTTATTTTACTGGACATACTTATGTAATATTATGCCTCAATGATGCATCGTATTGCTTCAGTATTTTAAGGCCACTAGGATCAACCATGCACTAGTAGCATACGGCTTAGCTTCGTCCAAACACCACGACTGATTTGTCTTTAAAACTGTTTAGTTATAATTAAATTTTGCTGTAAAATGTTGGGGTGCCTGATAATAAGTACAATTTAACTCCAATGTTGATTTAATTTAACTCCAATGTTGATTTAATTACACTCTTTATATAGCTCCTTTTCTTGGAACAGTCTCGTTGGCTTTTTCCGCATCACTATTGAACTTAATTTTCAGTAACATATACTCGGTCAGAAGTTCTTAGCCATGACCAAAAAAAAAGAAGTGAGTCCAAATTGTGGGTGGTTTGTATTTCAGCAGTCCCTGGAAATTCTAAATGTAAACAAAGTTTTGCGCATGCGTTGATGTTGCTATGCATGACCTGTCTTGTTCTAGTTGGCCACCATTTTTTTATCGATTTGTAATGTTTTCTTGGAAAAATATCTTGTTATGAATCAAAACAGGATGAGAAAATTTGAGACACACAACATTTGAGTGTTAGTAAGCGGGAATGTGGGGGCAGCAGCCCCCCAAATCAGTCATTCCGCTAATTAACAGTTTAAATTTCTTTGTGGTTCACTGCTACAAGACTACTGCTACTACTAAGTTGAGACATGAAAACTTGCAACTAATGGAAGCACAGATGGCCGTATTGAAAATTTATTTATAGAGTTATCATGTTCTCTGTTAATATTTTGTAATTTGTGGTTGTTAGAGTATAATTCGCTTTATTCCATTTGCAAATTGTGTTTTTTACGAGTTATAACATTACGCATGACGTACTGCATGGATAACCATTTTCAAAATGGCAGACCTTTTTGTAGAACGTAGATTAATTGCAAAGATATGTGAATTTTAAATACTATTTTTTGAAATATTTCACAAGGTTTTATGAAAGTTGTAAATAAAATCATGAATTTGTGTTCATTTTTGCTTTTTACAGCAGATTTTTCAAAATCGCCCTGCTTGCGCGCGGCTCTCTATATATACGCCCACTTAGTCCTTAGTTACATTTCTGGGGACTGCTAAAGAACAAGTGCTGTACTGGATAATTATGTTGTCAACCTTGCGATCAATATTAATTCTCTGAAATAATGAACTTTGCTTTTGAAAATTTGATTTGCAACCTATCATCAATATTCTCCTTAAAAAATTGACAACTTAAAAACATGAGTTACAAAACTGATGCGCTTTCTCTGCATATTACCGCACACATGGATAACATATTAAATTAATACAGTTATCAATTTTTCTTTTTGATCATCTTGTCTTTATAGCCATGAACACTGCACAACTTCTGAAGAAAAGATTTCCACTTAAGACAAAGGATATGGTATTACAGGTGCATATCTGAGGTAAAATTAATTAAACAATGCTGCGAAGCACAAAATATAAGTGGTGCCAATTTCTACCATTTTTTGTTTGAATTAGAGGCATCATGAATTGGAGCAAACTCTATGACATCCAAATGAAATCCTTTGCAGAGTAAATGCTGGGGTGAAACAATGGAGGACAATTTGAGAAAAATCCTGCATTGTTTTCCGCACAGTCATTCTATTATTGGCAACATATTCATTTAAAGCTGCTATTTACCGACTAGTATTATGCCATCAGAGCAATTATAAAATGTAATTTAAAGACAATGTCTACAGTTTTTTCCCTTCCATGAAAAAATTTAATTTTCACATATTTTGCAGATCATTCAATGCCTAATACAATGAAACCATAAAAAAGGGGGGGTCACCAAATGATATTTTTTGGAAAATGATGTAAATGCCGTGGATCCCGAATTTTTTCATGTGCTTTATTACACTATTACACGACATTCATAAATAAATCCAGTTTGGTCCGGATGTTCGCGCCTACATCGCTGCTCTTTCCTTAACACTATTGTAGTGTGACAAACAATAACCTGACCCACTCAACATTGAAGTGTAACAGTTTGACACCATCAGCTGACATCGCGCATGCCACCCATGACAACATCCTTTCTCTGCTGTCGCTTTAATTAGCAGCCAAATTACACGTGGAGGGTGTATACAGTAACCGTATGTCACAGATCAATACTGACCTATCTGAATGACAATAACGCTATCAATACGGTGTAACATTTTTATGTTTCTTTTTTGTTTCTGAGGAAATGCTAACTGCACATCATTGGCGATATAGATAACCAATTTTGTTGTTATGCGCTACAAAGTTTTTATACAGCAATCAATATATCCACACTTTCATGCGGATGACATGACACTGTACATGTCAGCATAATTTGTGCACGCTTTTCTAGCAGAACAAAGGATTTGCATGAAATACATGTGCAGTTAATTGTAAATAGGATTCGTGTTTCTGTGAACAGTAATATTCCGATATGAGTTTCGGATATTTAATTTATTATACGCAATTTGAAATTAATTACAAGAAATAATATTATATATTATATAAAAAGTGAATATTTTACATATAGATATAACACATTGTGAATGTTAACAAAAACGAAAAAGGTGAGTTAATTACGTTTATGTTTTGAGATCGTGAAAAAAAAAGGCTAGTATATACATGTATATCTATATGTACATGAATGACCTGACAAGTTATATCGCGATCTGGCTATATCGCGATCGCAATCCATGGACCCCGCGAATCGCGATATAACGGATCTGCATTTTATATACTTAATAGACTGGAAAAAAGAAAACAGGATTCACCGTGCTTGTTTTTGAGGAAAAAAAGCAGATAGATTACATGTGTGTATTGGATATTTTTCTGTAAATAACAGGGTGGAATGACAGTCATTATTTATAACAACAGACTTATAAACGTTAATAGATATAATTATAAATATATTATATACAATTATTTTAGTAACAACAGTTAATTATAACTATGTACAAAAATTTATTATAGCCAAAACACTTTCACATTAATTGCTAGCAAGTGCACAGCTATATGTGAGTTCAATATTCAGCCTGCGTGTTCCTACTTTCGTTTTCAGTGTATTAACAAACTGTCACAAATAAGCGAGTCACAAGAAACACCTACTTTAATCACGGCAATTATTATGAATATATCTGATTCTAGTTGATAACAACAGTGTGCACAATATTTAATAAATGTTATTATCTGGCAAGACACTTCAGATTTTGAAGATTTAAATCAACTTCACTGATGCGCGAAAGAATGCGCAGAAAAAACTACAGACATCGTCTTTCAGAAACAATTTTTTATTCACAGCTGTTTATCGGCTATAAACTATGCTTTGGAGTTCGAATGTGTAGGAATTAAAACCATGAGAACTCATCAGAATGACAAATTGTTATTTATCGATTCTAACATGATCTGACATAGATTTCTGCACTTTACAATGAGAACTACATTTAACCATGAATCCTCTACTTCGAACATTCGAATGTGCGTTACAGCTACTACAGTAAAAACATCGTATGATACAACTTCATTGCGACGTCATTTTCACTGACAAAACTGAAAAAATGACTCAGTGTCAGAATTACTTTATTGCGTTGTTTATTGGAAGTTTAACAATGCTAATTTTGTTCTTTGTCTGTAGTCTTAGAGCAATCTGCAAATGACATGTTAATGTGTCAAATACAACAGTTAGCACAAAAGAGTTTCATTTCTATACAAGGTACTAGAAACACTGTATTATGTGAAGTTAGAATAAGACATCAAACATGGAATGGAAATGATTTTTGTTCTTTTTTCACATAAAACTGAGCATTTCATGTTGTTTATGTATGTTTATTATATTCTATCAATACTTTTGGTATAATAAGCATTTTTCCATTACTTTAAGCTCACCTAAGCTTTTGTGATCGCCTTTTGTCTGTCGTCCGTCATGAATTGTTCGTTGTCAGCATTTACCTTGTGAACACTCTAGAAGTCACATTTTTTGCCCTTCTTCATGAAACTTGGTCAGAACTTTTGTCCTAATGATATCTCGGCTGAGTTTGAATCTGGGTCATGTGGGGTGAAAAACTAGGTCACTAGGTCAAATTGAACAAAAAGCTGGTGAACACTCTAGAAGTCACATTTTTTGCCCAATCAACATGAAACTTGCTCAGAACATTTGTTTAATGATATCTTGGCCAAGTTCGAAAATACTTCCGATCAGTTGAAAATCATGGCCACCAGGGGGTAGGGCAGTTTTCCTTATATGGCTATAGAAAAAGCTTGTGAACACTGTAGAAGTCACAATTTTTGCCCAATCAACATAAAACTTGCTCAGAAGCTTTGTTCTTATGATATCTCGGCAGAGTTCGAAAATGGTTCTGCTCGATTGAAAAACATGGCCGCCAGGGGGCGGGGCAGTTTTCCTTATATGGCTATAGAAAAAGCTTGTGAACACTCTAGAAGTAACATTTTTTGCCTAATCAACATGAAACTTGTTCATTTGTTCTTATGATATCTCGGCCAAGTTTGAAAATGGTCCCGGTCCCTTGAAAAATATGGCCGCCAGGGGGGGGGGGGGTCAGTTTTCCTTATATGGCTATAGTAAAAGCTTGTGAACACTCTAGAAGTCACATTTTGTGCCCAATCAACATGAAACTTGCTCAGAACCTTTGTTCTGATGATATCTCGGCCGAGTTCAAAAATGGTTCCGGTCCGGTGAAAAACATGGCCACCAGGGGGGGGGCGGTTTTGCTTATATGGCTAAAGGAAAAGCTTGTGAACACTCTTGAAGTCACATTTTTTACCCAATCTTCATGAAACTTGGTCAGAACATTTGTCCCAATGATATCTCGGCCCAGTTTGAATCTGGGTCATGTGGGGTCAAAAACGAGGTCACTAGTTCAAATTTAAGAAAAAGCTTGTTAACACTCTAGAAGTCACATTTTTTTACCAATCTTCATGAAACTTGGTCAGAACATTTATCTTAATGGTATCTCGGCTGAGTTTGAATCTGGGTCATGTGGGGTGAAAAACTAGGTCACTAGGTCAAATTGAAGAAAAAGATTGTTAACACTAGAAGTTACATTATTTGCCCAAGTGTGATGAAACTTGGTCAGAACATTTGTCCCAGTGGTATCTTGGCCGAGTTTGAATCTGGGTCATGTGGGGTGAAAAACTAGGTCACTAGGTCAAATTGAAGAAAAAGCTTCAATTTCAATATGTACTTCAAAATTTTGAATGTCTGTTGTCACTTAAGTTTTTCAAACCATGATGATTAAGGCCGCATTTCCATCAGTCCGTATCAGTATATCCATATCCGTATAAAAATGTAACACATGGAAAAATTTTCGACTAATGAAACTCTGGTGAACGACCCAGGGCCATTTGGCCCTCTTGTTCATTAAACTGATTGTGTCTTTGATCATTTTTACTGTATTTATAAACTGTGTTCATGCACGCATGGACACAGTTTAATCGTTTTGTGCAAATTTTGTAGATGCAAACAAGTATACAGTTTTGTGGTAAAATCAATTTTACGGAAGCAGTTCTATATGCAGGTGTCTATTGCACTAATTACTGAGCAAAATTCTTAGATGACAAATGGTAAACTGCATATAAAACATTGCTGTAATAAAACAGTCTATTCTATGTTTGACGTTTTATTCCAACTTCAGATACATGTAAAAGTGTGTTTAGTTCTTTTTCATTACTACCTATCATTTTTGTATAATTGGAAATTTTTTATAGTTCCATTTTTAGGTACATGTGTTACCATATTTATGCCCTTGACTTGTTTATGGTTATTGGTATGAGATGTAGGTATTACTGGTATTTTACAAGTATTATTATAAAATAGGGAGGGAGTAGAGTATAATTAGGAAAACTGCCTATTTACCATTGATGAAACAGAATAAACAAGCAGGGGCATAATTATAAAGTGTATCACAGATTTTTTAAATAGTTATAGAATGTACAGATATGGCTTTTAGACACCATCTCTTATAATTCTGTTTAGAATGGCCACACGTTTCAAAATGGTTTTATATGATAAGCATCAAATGTAAATGTGGATGAGACTTTATTCTAACATGATACTTGCTAATTTTCCTATAGACAAAGAGCAAAATTATCGTTGTGAAACTACCCAATAAAAAACGCAAAAAGAAGTCCGGATTTTGAGTGGAGCATAGTAAAATATAGTTCTCATTACAATTGCAAAAATATTTGTCAAATCATGTTAGAATCAAAATAATGTTCACATTATCATTGTTTATCGACCAATAAACAACTCTTTGTCATTCTAATGTGTGGCTATTTAACCTCTCGGGCTAATGCACTCTCGCGGTTTAGTTTCTGTCTGCCAGATTACAGACCATGCACCAGGAGGTTGGAATACTTCAGGCGGGACCCAGCAGGCGTCTTGCCGGAAACTAGTTGTTATCCAATCAGGGCTTAATTGTGACTGAGGTATTATGGGCATGTGAATATAGGAGTTACCAAGTCATGCCTCTGTTATGAAGCTCTTGATACCTTCAATATGATTATTACTTAATGTGACTGCTTTACGACAATCGCTGGATTTATGACAGTTCAAAAACACATTAGGAAAATCCTACGATCAAGTAATGGCAAAGAAAACATAAGAGACATGTGATAGTTATCTAATATTTATCTAAGAACGACTTGGCAAAAAATCCCAGTTAAGTAGCAAATAGAATTGCAAATAAATAACTGCCACTTATGATGATTTGCCAGATATTATGTTAGCTTTTTCATATGTCTGCATCCATGTTTGTCAACATTTACGTATTCACATGAATTATAATACTGACATGCTTTTCCATGAATCAACTGTTAAAACTGTTTTTCATTTGTTTGATTTCTTGCAGATGCAGATTTGCACAATGCAAAAACAGATATGACCACATGGAAAAATGACCTAAGCATGCTTTTGAAACTAACAATGAAAGCAAATATATAGATAATGTAGTCAGTTAAATTTTTTACTTAAAGCCAAGAAATATATGTGTGATATGAATATCAGGTTTAATAAAATATTACAGTACAAAAACAAATATCAGAGTCGGAATTTTCAAATCACTTAATTGTTTGGCGTATCTATGTGGAACTAGAACTCCATGAGTCGGATAAGTCGCCTGATGGGGCATAATTTAATTCAAGTGCGATAAAAGCAATTACGCCGAAAACCAAACTTAACCTTCCATTTATGCCTACTAACACTTCCCTAAAGTTTCATAATGATTGCACAAAAACTTCTCAAGTTACTGTCTGCACAAGTCTTATTTGAACAATTTTTTTAAAAAGGGGCATAATTCAAGTACGATAAGAGCAATTGTGCCGAAAATTGAACTAAACCTTCCTTTTATTTGTACTAACACTTCCCTCAAGTTTCATAATGATTGCACAAAAACTTCTCAAGTTATTGTCTGCACAAGCCTTATTTGAACTTAGTCTTTTTTTAAGGGGCATAACCATACATGCCATACATCCCGGTCTCACCGGGATTGTCCCGGTCTCACCGGGATTGTCCCGGTTTCGCGAGGTCTTTCCCGGCATCCCGGTGAGATGCATTTTGTCACGGTTAATCACAAAAATTGATGTTAGTGTACATAAAACTTACATTGGGCCAATAATCAACTTCAGATCGTTAATCCCTTTATCGGTCCCTATGACAACAATACCTGCTAGTCAAAGACGAGCAGTAATGATACCCCATTTGCGATTTATTGATCGTTTGTCACACTTTCGCGCTATGGGGGTCATATATCCGCGGTCGCTAATTGCCGCTGATTGTTGTATTGTTTTGGAATAAAAAAGGAACTGTGTTTGTTTTTATTTTGATTTAAAAAATAATAGGTGTTATCACATAATTAGTTTGGTAATGTTTGAAGGTAAGTATGAAAATAAATTGACAACTTTTTGAGAATTAAAGATGCAAAAACAATCATTACTTTCTTTAAACACCTATTGTTCACATCGCAAAAGTTGATGCAGTTAATGACGCAGTGTATAGTGGAACGTAGCCCAGGTATAAGTCTGCTGGAGTAGTCTCCCTTGTAAACGCATTTGTTTATTTGACAATCAGTGTTTATATTTGCATGTTTCGTGTAATTTCTTTGAAGTCATAATTACAAATACATATTATTGAATAAACATGATTTAAATATATGCGAGTGTATGTTTGTGTTATTCATTTTCGGTGTTAATTGTTTGAACTATAACTATATAGACCACGAAATGGAATAGAACCTAGGTTAGATACGATAACCTATTATTATTACTTTTTTTGTGTGTGGACAGAATGACAATATTAATGTGTCCCGGTCAAATGTCAAATGTCCCGGCGATTTTTTGGCAATGTCCCGTTTTGGCCTGAAAAAATTATGGCTTGTATGGGCATAACTCAAGTACGATATGAGCAATGATGCAGAAAATCGAACTTAACCTTCCTTTTATGCCTACTAACACTTCCCTAAAGTTTTATAATGATCTCACAAAAACTTCTCAAGTTATTGTGTGCACAAGCTGTAAGGTACGCCACCGCTGCCGCCATAAGTACCCCTATATGTCGCCTTTTGAGGCGACGCAATAACACAGTGGCAGATGTTACCAGCCATGAAATTACACAGAAATACTCGGGAGTGCGTGCTTGGGAGTTAGTACAACGTCATATTTCGTGCAGTACACGGGTCTATACTCCACATCAACTCGCTTCTGACTTGATCGCCAAATCTCTGCATATTATGAATTATGTTTGTTTAAGAAGAATTGTCCTGTTATATTCTACTTTCTGCTAATGTCTTCTCTCATTCTGAGAAGTAAGTTGAGGTATCAAAAATATCAATACTTATTGTAAAAAGAATCTTGACTAAAAATCAATAAAGGGGAGTTATTAAAACTTTTGGGAAATAATGAGTTACTGTTGCTGTTTCAAATAATTTTATACAGAATCAACAAAATGCTTTGTGCAATTTTTAAGTTATCCTTTGGGTAACATCAACAAGAGTGCCATTGTCATAAAGATACGCCATTCAAAGGAGCATTTTTAAAGATTATACGACTAAAGATAGAAAATCCATCCATAATGGAAATGGATATGCTCTGGACAAAGTAGTAAGGATTGATTTCTTATATTTGACCTTTGACCTTGAATTAACCTTGGACCTAGGGACCTGGTTCTTGTGTGCGACACTCTGTCTCAACATGCTTATCACTTATGCCAAGTTATTTAAAAATCCATGCTGGTCAAAGATATGCTCCAGACAAAATGGTAAGGATTGATTTCTTATATTTGACCTTTGACCTAGAACTGTCACATAGACCTGGAACCTAGGGGCCTGGTTCTTGTGCCCGACACTTTGTCTCACCATGCTTATCACTTTTGCCAAATTGAAAATCCATTAATGCTGGTCAAAGATATGTTCCGTACAAAGTGGTGGGGATTTATTTCTTATATTTGACCTTTGACCTTGAATTGTGACCTTGACCTTGGACCACGAGTCCTGGTTCTTGTTAGCGACACTCTGTCTCACTATGCTTATCACTTCTGCCAAGATATTTGAAAATCCATCTATGCTGGTCAAAGATAGGCTTCGGACAAAGTGGTTGGAATTCATTTCTTTTATTTGACCTTTGACCTTGAATTGTGACCTTGACCTTGCACCTAGGGACTGGTTTTTGCGCGCTACATTCTTTCTCACCATGCTTATCACTTCTGCCAAGTTATTTGAAATCCATCCATGCTGGACAAAGATAGGCTCCGGACAAAGTGGTAAGGATTGATTTCTTAATTTGACTTTTGATCTTGAATTGTGACCTTGACCTTGGACCTAGGGACCTGGTTTTTGCTCGCGACACTCCGTCTCATCATGCTTATCACTTCTGCCAAGTTATTTGGAAATCCATCCATACTGGACAAAGTTATGCTTCGGACAAAGATCACCCGCAGCCCGCCGAAAAGCCCGCCCACTTGCGCTTGACATTCCCATAATACGACTTGTTTTTCAAACGGGCATATAATAAAGGGAAGTAATTCCACAAACTTCACAAGTCAGGTGCTTGCATGCGAAACACCATCTTGTGATGGTGATCATTTCTGCTACACCATTACGACCATTAGGTTAGTTTTCATATCAAAAAGTGTTTGCTAGATTTTCACAATATACACTGCAGATCCGTTATATCGCGATCCGTTATTTCGTGATATCCAGTATATCGCGAATCAGCTGTGGATCTCGATTTTTCTTTCATGTACTTCAATATTTTACTATTACACGACATTCATAAATAAATCCAGTTTGGTCCGGATTTTGGCGCCTACATCTCTACTCTTTTATTCACACGCTTGTAGTGCGACAAACAATAACCTGACCCGCTCAACATAACAGTGTAACAGCTTACATCGCGCGTGCCACCATGACAACGTCCTTTCACTGCTGTTGCTTTAATTAGCAGGCGAATTACACGCCGTCCACGTGGAGGGTGTATACAGTAACAGCATGTCATAGATGAATACTGACCTATCTGAACGACAATTACGTAATCAATACGGCGTAACTGTTTCTTTTTTGTTTAAGAGGAAATGCTAACTGCACATCGTTCATGATATAGATACCCAATTTTGTAAAGATCTCAATGTTCTCTACGCTACAAAGTTTTTATAGGTCGATCAATACACCCAGCTTTCCATGTGGATAACGTGACGTTGTACATGTCAACATATTTTTTGCGCGCTTTTCTAGCAGAACAAAAGATTTAAACGAAATACATGTGCAGTTTAATTGTAAATAGAAATCATGTTTACGTCATGTGAACAGTAATATTCAGATAGGCGTTTGGGATTTGGAATTTATTATATGCAATTTGAAATAAATTATATTGAGGAATAATATAATATTATATTTTTATATACAAATGGAATATTTTACATAAGCATATAACACATTGTGGATGTTAACAACAATGAAAAAGGTGTGTTAATTACGCTTATGTTTTAAAATAGTGAAAATATGCCAGTGTATACATGTATATGTACATAAATGACCTGACAAGTTATATTGCGATCCGGTTGTATCGCGATCGTGATCCATGGACCCCGCGAATCGCGATATAACGGATCTGCAGTGTATACATCTATGGTTTGACATTTTGTTGGTGGTATTAACAAACTGACAAACAATCTATTTTCAAACAATCTTTGTCAAAGAAGTTGGAAAACAACCAGCATAATTATGTCCTTGCAAAGAATACTTGAACAGAAAATTTGCTATTTGCCACTGAATTACCTTCCAGACAAACTTTTACTGCACTTGAAACACTGATGTTTAAGTTTGATAAATTTCAGTCATCCATCAATTACCCAATAATGTCTCCAGGGGCAGTGAATAATTTGCAAAACACTCACTCCAGAAATAACTCAATGTGTACAATGCAGACAACGAAACCACAGGGGCTGCACTATGAGCTGGCCTCTTGCCTAAATTTATATTTAAAGCCATAAATTTGGAATAAGTGTTAAAAATTAATATTAAGGAAAATGATGAGATATACGGTAAAATTTTCTTCTCCTTTTAAAAATTAGCAGGTATTTTTTATTTACACTAGGCATGGGCACATCAATTACCAACACTTAGACAACATCAATATAAGGCGTTCAACCTTATATTAGACAATTTAATTGTTTTAACTTTGTTGAGTTGCATACATATATGCATATTCTTAAGGCTAGTACATGAATGTGCATTATTAAAGAATGTCACAAATTCTGCTTGCTTGATTTCAAGAATAACATTGCAAGAACCATCGTGCTAAGTGTCCTATGTCCTGTGCTAGCCAAACTGTAGAACTAGATCGATTTTAGAACTTGATCGTGCTAAGTGTCCTATGTCTTGTGCTAGCCAAACTGTATAACTAGATCGATTTTAGAACTTGATCGTGCTAAGTGTCCTATGTCCTGTGCTAGCCAAACTGTATAACTAGATCAATTTTAGAACTTGATCGTGCTAAGTGTCCTATGTCCTGTGCTAGCCAAACTGTAGAACTAGATAGATTTTAGAACTTGATCGTGCTAAGTGTCCTATGTCCTGTGCTAGCCAAACTGTAGAACTAGATCGATTTTAGAACTTGATCGTGCTAAGTGTCCTATGTCCTTTGCTAGCCAAACTGTATAACTAGATCGATTTTAGAACTTGATCGTGCTAAGTGTCCTATGTCCTGTGCTAGCCAAACTGTAGAACTAGATCGATTTTAGAACTTGATCGTGCTAAGTGTCCTATGTCCTGTGCTAGCCAAACTGTAGAACTAGATCGATTTTAGGAAATTGTCATCATAAGAACAATCATGTCAACTGCAACAGTCTGCAGTTAGTTTTTTAGGCGTAGCTGTCTTAAGATCTCTTTTGACCTAGATTTCTTGTTAGTGCGCACCAATGAAAAGCTAGAAATTCAGTGTGATAAATTAATTATGCAGCAGTAAAATTTAATACCCTTATTCTAATGGGGAAATTTTTTGTGCTGGAGAATTGTAGGTATTGCAAATTTACAACAATGGTTTAATGTCTACCAAAAATAATTTGGGGATTAAAATTTACAGAATTGTTTACATAAGTGGCTAAAACAAAGTTATAAACATATCGTTGACATACACCCAAGAACTGATTTCTTATATTTGACTTTTGATCTTGAATTGTGACCTTGACCTTGGACCCAGGGACCTGGTTTTTGCTCGCGACACTCCGTCTCATCATGCTTATCACTTCTGCCAAGTTATTTGGAAATCCATCCATACTGGACAAAGTTATGCTCCGGACAAAGATCACCCGCCGCCCGCCCGCCCACTTGCGCTTGACATTCCCATAATACGACTTGTTTTTCAAACGGGCATATAATAAAGGGAAGTAATTCCACAAACTTCACAAGTCAGGTGCTTGCATGCGAAACACCATCTTGTGATGGTGATCATTTCTGCCAACTTATTTGAAAATCCCTTCACATATGACAATATTATGCTCAGGACAATTATATGACCTATGACCTTGGAAAGTGACTTTAACCTTTCAGCTACAGACCAGGTTCTTGCAACATGACATATCATAATGCTTATCAATTCTGCCAAGTTATTTGAAAATCCTTCATTGAGCATAATGAAGATTGTAACAGGAACCTGTGGCCCCCACAACACAAACAGCGTGTATTTCTAGGTTAATTGATCCATGACTTATTCTCAACTTGAGGTCAGTGTAGAGCAGGTCTATTGAACTATACCAATGAATAGGCAAGAAACTTGACAAAATTATCGTTGTCGACATAATATTTTCAAATTAACAATATATCGAGCCATAATTTGTTTTAATGCATGTGGATGCTTTGAAAAGAAATGTACTAGAAGCTTGCCGTAATTATGAACCAATTACAGTACTCGACGCATTCATTGCCGTAATTATGAACCAATTACAGTACTCGACGCATTCATTGCCGTAATTATGAACCAATTAGAGTACTCGATGCATTCATTGCCGTAATTATGAACCAATTACAGTACTTGACGCATTCATTGCCGTAATTATGAACCAATTTCAGTACTCAACGCATTCAGTGCCTTCTACACATTATTTTCTGTGCTGCTGTTTTTACGCTGAATTTTTTTGGGCGTAGCTGTCTAATATCACTTTTGACCTAGATTTCTTGTGATAATTTTATGCAGCGGGAAAACTGAATGCCAACAGAATTGGGCAAATTTTAGGGAATGCAAACAATGGTTTGATGTCTACCAATAACTGTGGCGTATTTTTGTGGATTAAAATTTATATAATTGTTTGCATAAACAGTTAAAATAAAGTTATAAACATATCTTCGACATACACTCTAGAAATAAACATAATTATGAACAATTTTACTCATTGTATGTCATGAACAGAATGTAATATTCATGCACATAATGAAATAATTATTTTGTTTCGCCTACATCAGTGGCACGCTCTATGAATACCAATTACAATGATCCCATTGGTTGACCGATATCTGAGAATAATTGTGCTCTGAAACGTTTCGGAGCCATACGTAGATATTCGGCGAAGATCAGTATGAAATGGTCTATTCTAGCGTATTCAACACACTCCAGAGAAGGGTGCATAATTCTAAAACTAGCGCGCGGTACAGCTGTACTAATACACATTCACCAATTAGCGGCCGGAGAATCATGAACCCGAGAATTTCAATAGATGAGGAATTTATATTTATAAACTTACTGTGCATGTTAATTTATATTTGAATTGTGGTTGCGTTTTATTAAGAGTTATTTATAATTGTACCTTTCTATCAACTTCTGAAGTAGATGTTATTCAATCTCTTAAAATATTTAACATCTTTCTATAAATAAAATGTGTTGAAAGAAGTCTTGTAATACGTCGAAATGTTGTTCAAGTTACTTTTACTTCATTTGCGTAGCACGAATACACTATTTGCAAAACTAATGATACGTATAGTATATTATTTAACATAACTATGTACACTCATCTTATATATAAGAATTTTCATTCATTGTCACCATTATTTTCTGACAATGCTAATTTGTTAAATTTTCCTGACAAATTCAATTAACAATTATAGTAAGGTAAATTACTAGCATTTAGGTTATTCATTTATCACTGGTGAAAAGCATCGAAGGCATGATCGGCTTATTCATCGTACACTTAAGAATTGAATTTAATTTTGGTTGCGTTTATACGATTATCAACGCAATGGTCAAACTGGCAAATCCATGATGCGCGATAGCACCATGGTCCATTAAAAAATTCATTTTCTTTCCTTTATTTCGCCTTCAATTTGCAGCAACAAATGAAATTTAATGTAAAAATAACTTTTTTATATTCCTTGCATTAAACTATTTCAGAAAACTGAGTTATATGTCCTATTGAAGATCGGCAGTACAGTAATCTATATGAAGCTTAACAAGAGGGCCAAATGGCCCTAGGTCGCTCACCTGAGTTTCAATAGTGGAACAATTTTCCATGTGTTAGATTTTTATACGGATATGGATATACTGAAACGGACTGATGGAAATGCAGCCTTAATCATCATGGTTTGAAAAACTTAAGTGACAACAGACATTCAAAATTTGGGTACATATTGAAATTGAAGTTTTTTCTTCAATTTGACCTAGTGACCTAGTTTTTGACCCCACATGACCCAGATTCAAACTCGGCCGAGATACCATTGAGACAAATGTTCTTACCAAGTTTCATGACGATTGGGCATATCATGTAACTTCTAGAGTGTTAACAAGCTTTTTCTTCAATTTGACCTAGTGACCTAGCTTTTCACCCCACATGACCCAGATTCAAACTCGGCCAAGATACTATTAAGACAAATGTTCTGACCAAGTTTCATGAAGGTTAGAGTATTAACAAGCTTTTTATTCAATTTGACCTAGTGACCTAGTTTTTGACCCCACATGACCCAGATTCAAAGTCGGCCGAGATATCATTGAGTGTATACGTGCGATGATCTTTTATAAAGGAGGCCAGTTGTTGGAAAACCGGGCTTAATGCATGTGTATAAAGTGATGTCCTGGATTAGCCTGTGCAGTCCACACAGGCTAATCTGGGCCGGCACTTTTCGCTTTTATGGTATTTTCTGTTTCAAGGAAGGTTCTTCTAAACATAAATCCACTGTAGGTGGAAAGTGCCGTCCTGGATTAGCCTGTGCGGACTGCACAGGCTAATCCGGGACGACACTTTACGCATATGCATTAAGTCCGGTTTTCCCACAACGCGCCTCAAAGATATTTCTTGTTTTTACTTTGGCCTATATATATTGTTCAGTTCAGACTGAGCAGAAAACTACTTATGCAACAAATTCAATTGAAATAAAGCCCCTCAACTACTCCGACCTTAAAATGATGGCTCAGTGCAAAAGTAGATTAAATTCTTTTATTTTATGCATGAAATACTACTGATCTGCAACGTGACATGGATACAATTGTAATGCGCAAAAGTATCATCATTAAAAGTCACATTTCTATGTCTTCTGTCACCGCAGTACGGCATCAAATTTCCACATGTGTTAAAAAACAAGTACCCAAGACAATTCACTGTGTGACAGGAGATATTGATCTTTAAGTGATAGCTAAATCATTCCACCATAGATGTCCAATTCAGCACTTGAGACACTAATATCCGGTCAAAACAAAATGATGTAGCCCCTTCATCAAAAGATGGCAGAATAACAAAAAAACACAAATGACATCAGAGGGAGAGCTAGTCTGACTAAGATGGCAATTGGACAATCTCGTATAATAAATAATCATCTACTGAGGATAATAACATTTTCAAACAACATTTAACAACACTTAACAGAAAACATCACCAAATTGTCCATAATAATTTATAAATTTGGGTTTCACATTTTAAGATAACTGCAAATATTTACATAACTAAATACTTTAGGAAGACATGTGGGAATTATTTTCCATTTCAACACATCCGTAACTTCGTAATAAACAAATTCGTAAAAACGAAGTATTTATAAAATATAAGCTACAAATTGTAATATAACAGCAAATATAACTGCAAATATTTGCATAACTAAGGAAGACATGTGGGAATTATTTTCCATTTTAACACATCCGTAACTTCATAATAAACTATTTCTCGATTATTTTGGAATATGTCACGAGGGGACTGCATCACTATCAAATCATTTTAAATTTCTATGAATGTTACTGTCATCTGTCTCTGTCCCTGGTCAATGCAAATCAAGTTTACAGATAGTAATTGAACAAACCTCCAAACCAAGATTTGTCTGGTTCCGAGCAGAGCTGTTTAAATATCTGCCGCCACTAACGATTATGAGGGAATTATCAGGTCACTATACAATTTGTAACCTCACCCTTAGTCTATTTACAGTGCGAATTGTGATAAACATGGTTATTAACATGGCTAAATCAATATACAGGCATAGTCCGAGGACATTGACTAGGCACTCATTCGTTTTCGTAATGTTTCGTAGATTCCCGTCCTTGTACTAGGGTATGTAAACATGATGATAATTTTAAGGCAGTATCTAGACATGCATTGTTCATCTGAAACGATAGCCTTATGGTAGATTGCTCGCTTATTGTTCAGAGGTTATAGTGTTCAAATCTGGCAGCATTTCATTTGGGTTTATTTGCTTTCCATATGTTCTGAGATAACATATTTGCCTTTTAATATGTTTTTCTTGGTAGAAATATCCCATCTTTTTCTGTTATATTTTTATGTTTCAAACATTATTCAATTGTTTATTTGTACAATACAATTACATTGTAGAAGACAAGTAAGCGAACAAGAGCTGTCGGAGGACAACGCGCTAGACTTTTCTTGAACTTGTCAGAGTAACTGGCATTTTTTCTAAAACAAACTGTTTAGATAGTAGGGGCCAATTAAACAAAGTTAATTTCGTTCTCGAGTTACTGAGTGAAAAACATTTTAATAATTTTCAAAACAGTGACCGGACCTCACCCACCCCATATGCAATCTCATGCAATATCTCGCTATATGGTATCAACAAATTGAGTTTCATTAAAATATTTCAATTTGTTCTCGAGTTATTGAGCAGAAACTGTTTTTGCTATTTGTAGAAACAGTGACCTTGACCGCACCCAACTCATCCGAAATGCAATCCCCAAGTAAAATATTGCTTTAGGTTATCTATGTATGAAGATTCATTCTCCAGTTAGAGAGTGGACATCAAAAGTTGATTCTGCCACCCCACCAACAGGAACGTCAAATTTCTAAGTATAAAAAGGTACATATTTTTTACAAATTTCACACTAGAGTTATCAAAATTGGCCTATGTGTTCATTTTAATATAGGTAATACATGTTTTAAGTCTGAATTAAATCCCTCAAGCCATTCCTGAGAAACTAGCTTACCGAAAAACTTTAACCTATGCAAATAGCTTATATGTAAAACTTTAACCTAGGCTAGACGCTGATGCCGTTGAAGAGTGAGTAGAATAGCTTGCCTTTTCATTAAAAAGTCAAGCTATAAAACGATAAAACATGAAATGCATGCTTATAATCATTGTACTAATATAAATAAACAAATTATGACCGAAAATGGATTTGAACCCGCAACCCCACGATCCGTAAGCTACTGCCTTAACCTCTTGACCATTGAATTCTACGTCGACAATTAAAAGCTAAACTAAGTTTAACTCACATTTAGCGTATTGAACTGTTACAAACAATCGCTTGTATACATTTTTCCGATAAAAGGTTATGGAAACAAACCGAATATGCATGAGTGCCAGGTCAATGTTGTCGGACGGTAAATCAGACAATTGCAGCATGTTTATTAGCAGTAAATCAGGAACCTCACAATTTTCAGAAAATGGATTATAAACACTGTTTACTGCTGTGCAATTACACACTTTTATTTCTCAACATAATAATATCTTTTCATTTAAACTTAATATTATTTCATAAAAACGATATAATATTTAGTAAACATGGCTTGTCACAGGATGAGACGTATGCCCCCGAAGCATATGCTTGTCTCAGGAAGGCAACACAATGTCAGTTACATCTTGGCCAAAATGACGCTTCCTACAAAAACAGTTAAGGTCCTTGTACTCTGCACTTCCTGTCAACATCCTCTATCAATATATGTGGTTTTATTTTAAATCACTTCAATACTAATGGAGTTATGCACTGCACAAGAAAATTAACTAAATGGCAATAACTCCATAAATCTTGAAGAAAGAGTGAAAGAGTTATGGTCCTTGTACTCTGCACTTCCTCTCAATGTCCTCTATCAATATAGGTGGTTTTATTTAAAATCCCTTCAATACTAATGAAGTTATGCTCTGCACAAAAGAAATAAACAAAGGGCAATAACTCCATAAATATTGAAGACAGAGTTGTAGTCCTTGTGCTCTGCACTTTCTCTCATTGTCCTCTACCATTAAACGAAGTTTCATTTGAATCACTTCAATACTAATGGAGTTATGCTCCGCACAAGAAAATTAATGCTTCAAATAAGGAAATAAAACAAAGGGCAATAACTCAGTAAATATTGAAGAAACAGTTGTGGTCCTTGTGCTCTGCACTTCCTCTCATTGTCCTCTAGCATTACAAGAAGTTTCTTTTGAATCCCTTCAATACTGATGTTATGATCCGCACAAGAAAATGAATGCTTCACATAAGGAAATAAAACAAATGGCAATAACTCCGTAAATATTGAAGAAAGAGTTGTGGTCCTTGTGCTCTGCAATTCCTCTCATTGTCTTCTATTATTATATGAAGTTTCATTTAAATGCCTTCCATACTAATGGAGATATGTTCCGCACAAGAAATTAAACAAAGGGCAATAACTGTAAATATTGAAGAAAGAGTTGTGTTCTTTGTGCTCTGCACTTCCTTTCATTGTCCTCTAGCATTAGAGGAAGTTTGAATCCCTTCAATACTAATGGAGTTATGCTCCGCACAAGAAGCGTGACGGACGGACGGACAGGACAATCACTATATGCCTCTCGCATCAAGATGCTGGGGGCATAACAACAAGGGTGTCCTGTCACTTTAGGGGGCTCCGTAGTTTACAGAATACAGTACTGTTGTTTTCTACAAAACAACTCAGTCAAACAATGGCTAAATGCATTGTCAGTCAAATCTCCACAATCAGAGTTATCCAAATGTTTGTTGACTTCTAGTCAATCTAAGTGATTCTTGGTAGAAACAAAATAAAAACAGCTGGGTGAGACAAGATATGCCAGATACCGTATCATTCTTTACTAGTACAGGTCTGCATTTTCAGAAAATTAACAAATATCAATCTTATGAAGTCATAATTTATTTAAATTACCAATACATGAACCATAAAGTGCATGGGTATATGTTAGAAAGCACACAAGCAGTGTATTTGTATTTAATATGGAACATGCATAAAGCATGATAATATAAATAATGTTAAGTATATTATATCAAATCTATAAGTACAGATAATGTATATATTTATATGATATATGGTTATAATGTTACTGAGCAGTATTCTGTACAATAGGGTAGATAATTATATTGGTAGTTGGATGAGAACATAACTGAGTATATACAGGCAAATTATACAAAATTATACATAGAACAGAAAGTAAATAGATCTATGTTATATTTATAATTATATAAAGCCGAGAGTAAATAATTTTAATTCATATAAAAGACACATATGCCTCTAATTCCTATCAATAAAGGTATAATTGTATCAATAACACAGAATGAAACAAAATCTAATCAAACTAGCAAGACCAATAATAATTACATCAAGTCTTATATCAAGTACAAAAATATGCACTTCTACTTAGAGAGACAATGAAGACCCGACTGAAAAAGTTCTTATCAAACAAGCAAGAGCTGTTTGTAAAACAGTTATGTCCCCTCTCGGTTAAAATAGCTAAAAAGGCTAATTTTAGATTATCAAGGGCCATAACTCCACAGTTACTGGGACGATTTGGTTGATTATCAAGCTTAACCCAGATAATACGCCCAAAAAGATTCACCATTCACCAAATTTGGTGAAGATCAGCAATTAACTGTTGGACTTAACGAATGGAAATGGCTAAAAAGGCCAAATTTAGATAATTCAAGGGCCATAACTCCACAATTCCTGGGCTGATTTGACTGGTTATCAAACTTGACCAAGATATTACTATAGCAAAACATTTTCGTGAAGTTTGGTGAAGATCGGATGAAAATTGTTGGACTTAGCGAGCGGAAAACGCTAAAAAGGCCAATTTCCGATAGTTCAAGGGCAATAACTCAACAATTCCTGGGGTGATTTGGCTGATTATCAAATTTGACCTAGATATTATTATAACAAACATTTTCATGAAGTTTGGTGAAGCTGGGATGAAAACTGTTGGACTTAGAGAACAGAAACGGCTAAAAAGGCTAATTTTAGATAATTCACGGGCCATAACTCTACAATTCCTGGGGCGATTTGGCTGATTATCAAATATGACCTAGATATTATTATTGCAAACATTTTCATGAAGTTCTGTGAAGATCAGATGAAAACTGTTGAACTTAGAACGGAAACAAAAGTGGTCTACCGACAGACCAACCGGCCGACTGACTGACCCACCGACATTAACAAACCACAATACCCCACCATCTTATATCAAGTTTTCTATCAAGTACAACTATTTGCACCAGTACATAGCAAGACCATGAAAACATGACTGCTAATGACATCAGCGCCACCTCTTAAAATTCCTGGTGAAAACAGAATTAATACCGGCCACCCTAGGAATGAAAGTCATTCCATTTGTCTGTAATTGGCCCCCAAGGGCAGCTTGCATAGAAGAGGAATTCCTAAAAACTCAATTGAAATCCAAGACATTACAATCTTACAATAAAACAGTATGTGCTGCACGCCACAGGGATGTATGCAATACATTAACAATTGAAAAAGCAAGTCTCTCTGCAGATGCTATTGGTGAAGTGCATTGCTGAAAAGAAAGAAAATGTTTCAAAGGGGCAAATTGTCAAACAAAAACTAAGATTTTGCCTTTATAAAAAACAAACAGGCTTGTCACTAATGGAACATATGCCCTCCCCCTCCCCCTCCCCGCCCCCGAAGCATATACAGACAGATGTGCGCAACACATCATCTGGTCAAGGGGAATAATAATCTGAAGTAATATCAAAATCCTTTCATGCATTTAGAAGTTATGGAGCAGAAACTAAAATTTTCGACCTTTGATCTATAATTGTGACCTTGACCTTTGACAAACAAGCATGGTTAATATATGAGACACATCATTTGGTCATGAAGAATAATAATCTGAAGTAATATGAAAATCTTTCCAGGCATTAAACAGTTAACGTATAACTGTTGGACTTGAAATCCAGAAGGACAGAATCACCCACCAACGCAATCTTTCAACAGATGTCAATGCATACCATGTGACAATTAAGTACTCAACAGGGAAAACGTCATACAAAATAGTTTATTCGTTTGCTTTCGCAGATCATTATATCAAGTCTTGTTTAAAATGCACTGAAACTTTACAGCAGATACAAAGCAAGTACACAATGGTTAGTGACCCTGTAGGGGATCAAATTCCCGCCCCATGAAGATGAAACTGATGAGTTTTTGATGGGGAGGTCATTATCATTCATTATTCATAGACATCCTTTAATCCGCAGGAATGCAAACAAGGTAGCTTTCGATATAAACTTTGCAAAAAATCATGGCAGGAAAAAATTCTAGATCTTGAAAGTACCATATACCACAACATCATTAACAACATTTATTTCTATGCAAAGGGGACCTGGTTATGTCTCTGTTGATGTGG
Source organism: Congeria kusceri (assembly GCA_027627225.1). Lineage (NCBI taxonomy): Eukaryota > Metazoa > Mollusca > Bivalvia > Myida > Dreissenidae > Congeria > Congeria kusceri. The sequence goes on from CM051038.1 coordinate 13,084,215, forward strand.
AGGACGTGGGGAAGTTTCGACGATGCACAAAACTTGTGTATTGGTGACGTGGAAAAGCGAGGACATAGTCTGGACCGTACCAGTGACCGTTTTAGCATGTTTATGTTATATTTATGACCCAGTATGGACTTCATAAATGTAGTACCAACTTGGGGACTTCAGGTCGTGCTTTCTCCCGTTGTTGCTATACATCTGCCACGTCACCACTGAGCTCATTCAGATATCTCTGCAACACAATAAGACATGTTCAGGACTACTACAAGTCAGTATCAGGTCTATCAACACTTTTACTACATTAATGACGTCATTACTGCGCATATACTACTTATTTTTTATGTAAGCAGTGCGTCAGTGGTGAATCAACACCAAGTCTGTTCAAAAGCTAGCATGGTGCCTCTACATCGAAATTCAACTGAGAAAACAATGATCAACGATAGTGCGTGGCGAAGTATTTATAGGACGTGGGCATGGTGTATGTTAAAGGTGGTGCTAACGTGGTACTAGTGGCATACAGTATTCTAAAACGTGCAGGATACGACAGAAGCTGAGCCGTATAAACTGATTTGACATGAAGCGTGCAGGATGCTGTGCATGGCAAGATATTAGTGTTGACGCCTGACTGCTGGTCGCGATTAAATTTGGGAGTTCATCAGGTACATACCACATCCTAACCAAATTCATGATGTGGTGAGGACCGTATGAATGTAGTACTGACAGTCTCTGGTGTGATAGCACCATAATGAAGGATATTTAATTGTAATTATTTATCACATTTGTATTTGAAAAAAAAGGCAATTATTACTTGAAACGAAAGGTATTTTTTTCTCATAATTATTTACCACAGTTGAGTTTGTTTTTGAAAATAAAAATATAGAAATGCAACATGTTACTTTAGATTAAATTTATACAACATACCAAAGATGGTGCTCATGTCATAGGCCCTTAGGTGAATATAAAAAAGTTGAAATATAATATGTTACTTTAAATATAAATGTACGAGTCACAGTTGTGTAATGGTTATGGTTATGGTGTGCATAGGGCACTCGGGAGATCGTAGATCAATACCTACTAAGGGAGCACTCAAATGACCTTTCTCAAAAGAACCGAAGAACTCGTTCTACCCAGGAAACAGACTTGAAACTTTTGCAAATATATGCCTCAGTCTTCCCATCTAAGGGAGCACTCAAATGATCTTTCTCAAAAGAACCAAAGCGAACACCCTCTCCATGGCCTAGTGGTTAGGGCGTTCGCCTACGGAGCCGGAGGTGGAATGTTCGAGTCTCACACAAGGCTTGTTTTGATATGGCCGGTTGCCTACGCAGCAGCTAGTTAAATAAAGGGTACCGAATGCCTTCCTGCCAAGTGCCCGGCATATAGGATAGGAATCCTGAGTAAAGATGTTCATCAGTAAAGGTGTCTCATAAGTCAAAACTGGCTGGCCCTATAGGAGTGACACTATAATAAACAAACACTTTACACATAACTTTTTGTACGCCACATTACTTCAAATTTTTTCAATTAGTTAAAAGACATAAAAGCAGACAAGATATTTGAGTCTGTCTGGGACAGACATGCAGTCAGTGTGACATCAGACACAGTCAACATGTATGCCATATTACCTCAAATTCCTTTATGTGGTACACAAAGGTATAGAGCAGACAAGATTTGTGATGGCTAGAATACCCAGACAGACATGCAGTTAGTGTGACATCCGACCCTGACACAGTCAACATGTATGCCACATTACCTCAAATTCCTTTATGTGGTACAAATGTTACAGGGCAGACATTAGCTTTGTGATGGACAGGTATCCCAATCAATTGACATGAGACATGAGACACCACAACCTGATAAAGTGAACATATTTGAAACTTTACCTCAAATTCCTTCAAGCAGTTCAAAAATTGTAGGGCAGACGAGTTTTGCATAAGACAGACATCCAGATGGACAAACCGATGGACAGACATCCAAGGCAACACATCTCCCTCCATTTTTAGACTGTTACTTCTTTTCTTTGCAGGCTATTAGTCAGTAAATCGAAACAAGAAAGGGTCCTACTTCAAAACAGCAAATTCACACCTGCTTTCTTACATTTTTGACACTAATTATTTATGATAATGTATGCTACATGGATTATAGTGCCTATCATGTGATTTATTACAATTACAGTTTCTTAAAAGTAAATTTATTAAAAATATAACTTGAAAACTAATGTCACCCCTACTTTCGCTATTTACTTGCATGTAACCGAAATATTCACCCGATCGTGTCCTGGAATAAGACCACCAAATTAATGCGCTACATCAGTTATTTTTGACTCGTTGTGAAAGTATTTTTTCTTGTTACCGATTCTCCTTCTGAATATTTTGACAACAAATTGCTACAATTTATAAATTTTAAACTGTAGTATGGAAAATCGAGAGTTTGCATCGTATGACCTACTTTTGACTCAGCAGGATACGAAGCACTAACAATCGGTGCTCCTAACTACTATGCTTCATCGGTTATTCTAGCCCGTTGCTAACTGACTTGTTAACTGCCATGTATATAATTCTGTTTGCGTAAGATAATTAGCTAAAAAAATAGTTTTTTTGTTTTTTTTGTAACTTACAAATTATGTTTTATTATGATGTCATATACTATTAAGGGATATTGAACTTCATTCAAACAAATGTTTCCTTTTTAGCAAATATGCACTGATAATTCACATGCTTCGAGTTTCTTTTGTTGCCAACAGTCTTTCTACGCTGTCAGCGTTTTGATTTATACACAGTACCAAAGTCAATGCTAAGGCCCTTGCAGGCAAATAAAGGAATGAGAAATGCAGCAGACAATTGCTAGGTGCAAATGGCAGCGGCTCATTCATCATAGGGAAGGAATATCCGACAACTCTAATTAACCGCTCTTCCATCTATATTATTTTGGTCAACTGGCTAGACTTCAGCTGCGTCACATCTATGATTATCGCAGGATAATGAATAAGTCAATCAGAATACATTGACCAACACAAAAATCCTCTCTATCCGACAATTTCCTGGTCGAAACACATACAAATCTATGGCAAACATAGTAACCTCTCTAAAAGACCATTTGTAGGTTAAATAAACATAAATCAATGACAAAACTTGAAACCTCTCTATAAGACAATTTGCCAGTTAAAACACACTAGTCAAAGGGAAAATAGGAACCTCTCTATAAGACAATTTGCAGGTTAAAACACACACTAGTCAATGGCAAACATTTTCACCTCTCTATAAGACAATTTGCCAGTTAAAACACAAACTAGTCAATGGAAAAAATGGGAACCTCTCTATAAGACAATTTTCAGGTTAAAACACACACTAGTCAATGGCAAACATTTTCTCCTCTATATTAGACAATTTGCAGTTTAAAACACACACTAGTCAATGGCAAACATTTTCATCTCTCTGTAAGACAATTTGAGGGTTAAAACACACACTGGTCAATGGCAAACATTTTCACCTCTCTATAAGGCAATTTGCAGGTTAAAACACACACAGGTCAATGGCAAACATTTTCACCTCTCTATTAGACAATTTGCAGGTTAAAACACACACTAGTCAATGGCAAACATTTTCACCTCTCTATAAGACAATTTGCAGGTTAAAACACGCATTAGTCAATGGCAATCATTTTTATCTCTCTATAAGACAATCTGAGGGTTAAAACACACACTGGTCAATGGCAAACATTTTCACCTCTCTATAAGACAATTTGCAGTTTAAAACACACACTGGTCAATGGCAATCATTTTTATCTCTCTATAAGACAATTTGAGGGTTAAAACACACACTGGTTAATGGCAAACATTCTCACCTCTCTGTAAGACAATTTGCAGGTTAAAACACACACTGGTCAATGGCAAACATGGGAACATCTCTTTAAGACAATTTGCAAGTTAAGGTTTTCACACTAATGGTCATAATCACAAATGTGTTTAATTTTTTTCCCATCATAATCTACGATTAATACGACACTGTATTTGAAAATTTAAAGACTTTTTACCATGCTATAAAAAAGTTATTAGCATTTTTTACTCCCACCACCTTGGTAAAAAAAATTGCTCAAGCGGACATGATCTCATACTAGAAAAAGCCACAAAACATGTTCATGTTTTTTATTTTTAGCATATTTTAAACTTCATAACAGTTACATGGACATCTATAAGCATAATAATAACAACTGTGTGATGTTTATATAAACAATATAAAGAAGAAAAAAAGTATTTTCAGTGCCCCTATCAAAAATAAGGACAAATTCAACTAACTTGAAAATGCGTGTCCATACTTTAAAGTCAGTTGTGATCATATAATTAAAGGCTATAGGTGAATTTAGCCCATCAAAATTATGTCCATACATATGCAAATGAAATACCCAAAAAGTATGAACTTTCACCATCATATAACAGAAATATTTGCAGCTAAAGTATTCAGGGGTAGGTTTTGAATACCCAGCACAGTAACGTGCCTAATGCTGTTTTTAGTACATATCACAACTGAACATGTCACAAAACTTCATACATTCTAATATTCTGATTCCAGTAACAGCTTGGTAACTTAAACTATTATTTTAGACAACTAATACAACTAAATACTGACCTTGTTACTATAATTAAGTATTAAAGTCACTCGGAAAACAGTCGTCAGAGAAAACTATAGTGGACACAAATGCCAACATACAGGACCCATGACATCAAATAAGTGAAACAATTAACCAACCATCTATTCTTTTAACCTAGCATTTACATAAAAACATACTGACATGCTTGTGTTGCAAAGAATACAAGAGAAAAATGCGGAAACTGCATTAAAGCCGGATTTTTTATTTTGCCGACATGTACAAGTCAAAGTTGGTGAAGAAGTATGGAAGTTTTATGTCGATGATCAAAAATGTATGCAGTTTGGTGAGACTTGGCAAAAAATTGGTCTCTAAATAAAATGGGAAAAAAGTGTGGACTAGAGAGATGGCATGAAATTACTGACATAATTATGTTTTTTCTATGCAATGTTGCATATTTGCATTTTAAAAAGTGTTTCCGTCAAAGGAACTTTTCTCCACTGGACATGCTATCTTTTTTTTGGAAAATAATTATCAAATGCAAGATGGATGAAAATGTTCCTTAAACAGTTACTCATGGTTAAATGTGACATTGAAAATGTAAGATTTAAGATATTGCGTTGAATAATTTTGGTAGAAGACCACCAACCGAACACTTGTGTGAAATAATTTGAAAAACTAGCCACAGGTTTAGAAGAAAATGGCTTTTAGACATATTTCTAAACTGGCATTTAGACATATTTCCATTTTTAGCTCTGGCAGCCATCTTGTGCAGTGAGGCAGAACCATTTTAATAAGTTTGGTAGAGGAACACTAAACGAACATTGGTGTGAAATTATTTGAAAATCTAGCCATAGGTTTAGAAGAAATTGGCATTTAGACATATTTCTATTTTTAGCTCTGGGGCCATCTTGTGCAGTGAAGCGGAACCATTTTCACAGGTTTGGTAGAGGACCATCCAATGAACATTTGTGTAAAGTTTCATGAAGATTGACCAAGAACTTTTGAAAATATGACAGGAATACTAAACTTAAACGCAAATTCTATTTTTAGCTCTAATGGCCATTTTGTGCAGTGAGGCGGAACCATTTAAATAAATTTGGTAGAGGAACACTATACGAACATTTGTGTAAAATTATTTGAAAATCTAGCCACAGGTTTAGAATAAAATGGCGTTTAGACATAATTCTATTTTTTGCTCCGGCGGCAATCTTGTGCAGTGAAGCTGGACCACTTTCACAGGCTTGGTAAAGAACCATTCAAGGAACATTTCTGTAAAGTTTCATGAAAATTGACCAAGAACTTTTGAAAATATGACAGGAATACACATTTTTAACGCAAATTCTATTTTTAGCTATAGTGGCCATTTTGTGCAGTGAGGTGGAACCATTTGAATAAGTTTGGTAGAGGAACACTAAACGAACATTTGTGTAAAATTAATTGAAAATCTAGCCATAGGTTTAGAAGAAAATGGCGTTTAGACATAATTCTATTTTTTAGCTCTGGTGGCCATCTTGTGCAGTGAAGCGGAACCACTTTCACAGGTTTGGTAGAGGACCATCCAAGGAACATATCTGTAAAGTTTCATGAAGATTGACCAAGAACTTTTGAAAATATGATGGGAATATAAAACTTTAACGCAAATTGTTAACGACATCGCAACGCCCGCCCAACCGCCCGCCCGCCCAACCGACCCGTTTTCGCTAATCTATAAGCCGAGCTGTTTGTTGAAAAATCCGGCTAAAAATCATTTAAAATTCATCCTGTCGCAACAGTGGTCCAAGTTAACAAATTACTAAGGGTAAAACACAAGAAGAACTGACAAGTTTTAGTTTCTGTTGAACTAGCATATGTTTCTTTATGTAGTTTCAAATTACATTTATTTCCATTTATATACATTTAAACAACAGATGTTTGTAAAACATGTATGCCCCCCAACTTGCTGCCAAGTCGTGAATATGTGCAATTGTTAAGAGATTTTTTAAAATATTGTATGTGCACATTAACACATGGGGAGGAAATTAAAGTTGATGATTGAGAAATTAAATATAAAGCTGAAAGAAAGATAGAGTATAATTATGGATTTATTTTTACAGTCTATTATATAAGGATACCTAGCTGTTTTCTGTTTGATTTAAACATCAAATAGGCAAAAACATCTCTAGATATCCTGCGGAAACAAAATGGTCTACGGAGAAAGCAGTTGTTCATGTTACAAGCCTCTGTCACCTTGACCTTTGACCTGCTGACTTCAAAATTGATAGGCGTTTTCCTTTCCTCCCGAGTAACCAGCATACCAACTTGGATGATGTAGGTCAAAGCGTATTCTACATATCATGCGGAAACGAAATGGTCTACAGAGGAAACAGTTTTCATGTTACAAGCCTCTGTCACCTTGACCTTTGACCTGTTGACCCACCCACCCCATATGCAATCCCAAGTGAGGTCTCAAAATATAGTATCTACGTATGAAGTTTCATTAAAATATCTTTATGGATTCTAAAGTTATTGAGCGGATCTGTTTTTCTATTTTTAGTAACATAGACCTTGACCCCACCCACCTCATATGCAATCCCAAGCGAGGTCTTGATATAAGGTATATATGTATGAAGTTTCATTAATATATCTCAATGCGTTCTCAAGTTATTGAGCGGAAACCGTTTTTTTCTATTTCTAGTAATGGTGACCTTGACTTTGACCCCACCCACCCCATAATCAATCCCAAGCGAGGTCTCAATATAAGGTATCTATGTATAAAGTTTATTAAAATATCTCAATGCATTCTCAAGTTATTGAGCGAGACTGTTTTTCTATTTTTAGTAATGGTGACCTTGACCTTGACCCCACCCACCCCATATGCAATCCCAAGCGAGGTCTCAATATAAGGTATCTATGTATGAAGTTTCAGTAAAATATCTCTATGCGCTCTCAAGTTATTGAGCGGAAACCGTTTTTCTATTTTTAGTAACGATGACCTTGACCTTGACCCCACCCACCCCATATTCAATTCCAAGCGAGGTCTCGATATAAGGTATCTATGTATAAAATTTCATTAAAATATCTCGATGCATTCTCAAGTTATTGAGCGGAAACAATTTTTCTATTTTTAGCAACAGTGACCTTGAGCTATGACCTGCTGACCTCAAAATGTATAGGCATCTTTTTTTCCTCCCTAGTAACCAGCATACCAACTGTCATGATCGTAGGTCAAAGCATTCTCTAGATATCGTGCGGAAACGAAATGGTCTACAGACAGACCGACCGACATACCGACTAACGGACAGGTGCAAAGCAAGATACCCCCACTTCTTCGAAGGGGGGCATAAAAAGACTATACATTATCATAATTATACATAAAATATACAACGTGTGATGTTAACAGCAATCATATATTGACAAATAAGCAAAATGTTAAAGTACCCCCTCTAAAAACAAATTCTAGCACTTTTATAAAATGTGCTTTCAACTTCAAATTGAATTCTGGACTATTGTTCAAGGCCTTCAAGTGTATTTGACCCTCCAAAATTAATGTTATTGTTAATACAAATGAACAATGCAAAACTATAAACTTTTATATGCTGATCAATGAAGTATGGAAGGGTGGGTTCGAGAATTTACAACAGTTATTTGTAAAATAATATTTATCAGACATATTTAAAATAACATAAAACTTATTTGTTATTTAACTTAATAGTTACTCAAACTGTTTGAAATTGCATGTTGTATTAGTGCAAAAATATATTTTACATTTGTATACAATATATATTTAGTAAATGTTGTTGTGTTTATAATATGAATAATATTTAACCAATATTAAATAATAAATAATTATGTTATAATTTATTTTGTTCATATAATAATCCATGAAGAAAACTAACTTCAAGCATGGTGACATGTAATTACTGTCAAAGCAACATTTTCAAAAATTATCAAGTATTAATATAACTAAAACGTGATACTTAAAAGTGTATATCAAAACATTTGTCAAAATGGGCACAATAATGCAGATCATTAAATTAAATGTGCTCAATCCAAGAACAGAAGCACTGTAATCTTGATGATTGTTGTTGGAAATTCTTCCTGTGCAATATGGTTTCCCAGACCTGTGTGTTCCTGTGAAAACTTGAACTGATGAGCTGTTTTGTTTTTCTCAAAAGTCAATTGATGATTTGTCCAGAATAAGTTATAAATGTTTCCGTTGATGTGACATCAGGGAACCTGAGCCAGTGAGCTGCAAATACAAAATTATTAAGTCCATATTGTATATGTACAAATATATGAAACATCATTGTTAACTACATACACTGAGAACATTGCTCCATTTATTAGAATTTAGATGTAAAATTATGTATCATTTTGTTCAAATGTAAATCAGTTAACACAAAAAAAAGGAATCCGGTGCAAAACGTACAGATCAAAAGACATTATAAATTAAAAAAGAATGATATATTTTTCAATAGAAAATGGTTATAAATGAGAACTGAATAAATAACAAGAGCTGTCGGCGGACAGCGCGCTCAACTTTTCTTGTGCTTGTCAGAGTTACCGGCTTTTAAAAAAAAAAAAAAAGAAATATGGAAACTCCACGAAAGCAAAATTTTTTTCTCTAACGAAATGCATTAAAGTCAGCACATCAATAAAATTTTGAGTAAAAGTGACCTTGACCTTACCCACCCCATTTGCAATCCCAAGCGAGGTCTTGATATAAGATATCTATGTATTAAGTTTTATTAAAATATCTCAATTTGTTTTCAAGTTATTGATCGGAAACCGTTTTCTATTTTTAGTAACAGTGACCTTGACCTTGACCCTATATGCAATCCCAAGAGAGGTCTCGATATAAGGTATGTATGTATAAAGTTTCATTAAAATATCTCAATGCGTTCTCAAGTTATTGAACGGAAACCGTTTGTCTATTTTTAGTAACATTGACATTGACCCCACCCACCCCATATGCAATTGCAAGCGAAGTCTCGTTATGAGGTATGTATGTATAAAGTTTCATTAAAATATCTCAATCCGTTCTTATGTTATTGAGCGGAAACTGTTTTTCTATTTTTAGTAACAGTGACCTTGACCCCACCCACCCCATACACAATTCCAAGTGAGGCCTTGACATAAGGTACCTATGTATTAAGTTTCATTAAAATATCTCAATGCATTCTCAAGTTATTGAACAAAAACTGTTTTTCTATTTATAGTAACAGTGACCTTGACCTTGACCCCACCCACCCCATATGCAATTCCAAGTGAGATCTCAATTTGTTCTTAAGTTATTGAGCGGAAACCATTTTTCTATTTTTAGTAGCAGTGACCTTGACCCCACCCACCCCATATGCAATCCCTAGTGAGGTCTGGACATAACGTATCTATGTTTGCAGTTTCATTATAATAGCTTAATCCGTTCTCAAGTTAGAGAGTGGAAACGAAAAGTTGAAAAACTAGCTTACCGAAAAACTTTAACCTGTCCATATAGCTTATATGTAAAATTTCTAAGTGTAAAAAGGCCCATAATTTTGACAAATTTCAAACTAGAGTTATCAAAATTGGCCCATGAGTTCATTTTAATAAAGGGAATAAGTGTTGTAAGTTTGAATGAAATCCTTTACGCCATTCCTGAGAAACCAGCTTACAAAAAAAACTTTAACCTGTCCATATAGCTTACGTAAAATTTCTAAGTGTAAAAAGGCCCATAATTTTGACAAATTTCAAAATAGAGTTACCAAACTTGGCCTATAGGTTCATTTTAATGTGGGGAATAAATGTTGTAAGTTTGAATGAAATCCTTCAAGCCATTCCTGAGAAACTAGCTTACCGGAAAACTTGAACCTAGCTCAGACGCCGACGCCGGGGTGAGTAGAATAGCTTGCCTTTTCTTCGAAAAGTCGAGCTAAAAAATCATATAATTGTAATAATTCACTTATTATTGATGTTCATATATTTAACAAATAAAGGAATTCTAAGTACAACCATCATTGTCAAACAAACCTGTATGCAATGTGGTGCAAATCAAGCCAGTCATCTTTTTAATTCAACTCATTACATTGATAATGACTCATGTGTCTTGCATTTATGCAACACTATGCATGAGCCAACAGTCTCTTTTCTGGCACCGATGTAGCTAGTAACGTTCAAAGGAATAAAATGTTCCACACAATATTGTCACCGATACAAGTCCTTGATAGCACTGTTTGCGATTGTAGATATTTTCAGAAATAATAACAACAAATTCCACAGTCCTTCATAAGGCTTCCACTTTGATCTAGATTTTGTAACGTAGACACATCGTTAATAATTACACCAGCATAGGGAACGTATAAACACGCTCACTATGATCATCAAATATGTTCACGAGTCTTTTTGGTGGCACACTGTTTGTGTTTAGACAATATATATGTCACTGTTTATAAACTGACAGAGTACACGCTCATGGGCGCCGCCATTTTGATAATCACGAAGCCAAAATGCAATATTTTTTATTTATGCTTAACGAATTAAATATATGTTAATTCTGTAAAAAAATCACAGTTGCTAACCAAAAAGTAAATGTTTCGTTTTAGTTTCTGGTTTATTTACAAAGAACACAATGTTTATTTATGTCACTTTTTGAGATTATCCTCGTCCGACGTTGTTCCGAAATATACCGAAAGAAATCGATAAATTTACGAAATGAGTCGATATTACTCGATAAACTACACTAGTCCAGGGGTGGATCCAGGATTCCGGGTTACGGGGGCGTAAACGTTTGATCGTGCAGTTTATGTTGTCTGCAGGTCTGCATTGATCAAAGATATATGAAGTCTTTGCATGTCATCATCATCATCATTATCATCATCATCATCATCAAACGCACTTTGTTTTACTGAATAAATTAAAACTTCACCGTATTATGTTCAAAACACATGATGGTTTATCTGTAGGTCATAAACCTGTTTTGACAATAAATTGCCCTTCTTTGATGTGCCTGTCCACTAAATATGTGTTTGACATTCAATGTTATATATATCAGGAACATCTTTAAACATGTAGAGGGTTTCCCGCAGGATTTCTTGAAGGCATGTGGGCATCCCTGACACCCCACCCGCGACAAAAATCGGCTCGAACACCCTCCCCCCCCCGCCCTGAAATCGGCTGCGACGTTCGAAATCCCGGCGGCGATCAAATCGGCAGTATTGCTTTAACTACTAGTTTTTTCAAACATCTTTTTATTTCATTAATTTTTTTCGGATGCGAAAACAATCAATCGTTAATATCATTTATACTAAATGCTGACATTAAAAGCCGAATAAATCACCGTTGTTTTTAAATACTGGAATATGCGGTTCCTAATCGACATAAAATACGGATTTGTATCTCCATGTAAAAAGTGTGTTTTTCTACAAAAGCTCGCGAAAATTATGTTGCCATGCACAAGGTCACGGATGCCTCATGCAAAACGTGCGTGTACTCGTCACGCGCTTAATTGCAGTGTTTATGTGAACAAAATTAAATTTGACGACGTTAAATTGTGTTTGAAAATTACGCTCTATATTACATTATTTGTTTGCATATTTGTGATCGTCAATTTGTTAAATGGATAAGAAAATTTATGGGATAAAATAAAACGTTAAATATAATAATCAAATGTTTAAAATGCCTGTTCACTTTTCCCGGCTACGCTAGTATTTTTTAGTTGTTAGTAAGGTATAAAATCCGCCCTAAAATCGCCGTATTTGATTGGCTAATGAGATCGTTGTGGGCGGAACTACACAGTTCAGTCAGATGTCAATAACACTGTTGGAAGTTATATTATCGATCAATACGGCGTTCGTTTATGGCCCTGTGGTTAAAGATTGGTGTAATAGATAAAGGGATTAAGGGTTGTCGCTTTGAAAATTAAAGCATGTCGGCGTTATTTAAGCATGTCGGCAAATAACTAACTGCTTTGAAGGCATGTCGAGCCCGACAAGCGATACAGGCCTGTGGAAACCTTGATGTAAAATCACTAGCTGATGAAATTCAAACACACACGCGTCGAGAATTCTTGTATTATTCATTTATTGAAGTTAATGGTCTTTTTTCGTAGTGAATAGAATTAAAACTCACAGTCATGCTCATCAATTGTCTTGAAAAATGCAATGCACTGTGTAATTTTTTTCAACGAACCCAACAGACGAACATGTTTTTTACACGAAATATTGTGAAAGATACTCGTATGATTGCGTTGAAAAATAATATGGCTAAATATGACACGTAGTGTCGATTTCATTGACATAATTTTTTATGGTGCAGTAAAATATATGAAATCACCAGAAATTGGAGCCAGGAATTGTGGACACCACTCTACTTTACCAATTTATCTTTTTTTGTATGAATGCATGAAAACAATATGAAATTTGGTGTAATTGCTAATGGAACATTTTTAAAAAGTTTGTCGATTTAGATTTTTGGGAACTTAACTGTTTATTGAGGCAACTGTTTAAACTAGACAGAAGTCATTAATTGATTTGACTTGAATTTCGACTTTAAATCATATTTATTCTAAATGTATAAATGTATTTTGAAGGTATATGTATATCCATTGTCTATAGTTAACAATTAGCAGATTAAAACACACACTGGTCAATGGCAAACATTTTCAACTCTCTATAAGACAATTTGCCCATTAAAACACACATTGGTCAATGGCAAACATTTTCAACTCTCTATAAGACAATTTGCCCATTAAAACACACACTGGTCAATGGCAAACATTTTCAACTCTCTATAAGACAATTTGCCCGTTAAAACACACACTGGTCAATGGCAAACATTTTCAACTCTCTATAAGACAATTTGCCCATTAAAACACACACTGGTCAATGGCAAACATTTTCAACTCTCTATAAGACAATTTGCCCATTAAAACACACACTGGTCAATGGCAAACATTTTCAACTCTCTATAAGACAATTTGCCCATTAAAACACACACTGGTCAATGGCAAACATTTTCAACTCTCTATAAAACAATTTGCCCATTAAAACACACACTGGTCAATGGCAAACATTTTCAACTCTCTATAAGACAATTTGCCCATTAAAACACACACTGGTCAATGGCAAACATTTTCAACTCTCTATAAAACAATTTGCCCATTAAAACACACACTGGTCAATGGCAAACATTTTCAACTCTCTATAAAACAATTTGCCCATTAAAACACACACTGGTCAATGGCAAACATTTTCAACTCTCTATAAAACAATTTGCCCATTAAAACACACACTGGTCAATGGCAAACATTTTCAACTCTCTATAAAACAATTTGCCCATTAAAACACACACTGGTCAATGGCAAACATTTTCAACTCTCTATAAAACAATTTGCCCATTAAAACACACACTGGTCAATGGCAAACATTTTCAACTCTCTATAAAACAATTTGCCCATTAAAACACACACTGGTCAATGGCAAACATTTTCAACTCTCTATAAGACAATTTGCCCATTAAAACACACACTGGTCAATGGCAAACATTTTCAACTCTCTATAAGACAATTTGCCTGTTAAAACACACACTAGTCAATGGCAAACATTTTCACCTCTCTATAAGACAATTTGCCTGTTAAAACACACACTAGTCAATGGCAAACATTTTCAACTCTCTATAAGACAATTTGCCCATTAAAACACACACTGGTCAATGGCAAACATTTTCAACTCTCTATAAGACAATTTGCCTGTTAAAACACACACTAGTCAATGGCAAACATTTTCACCTCTCTACAAGACAATTTGCCAGTTAAAACACACACTAGTCAATCGCAAACATGGGAACCTCTCTACAAGACAATTTGCCAGTTAAAACACACACTAGTCAATGGTAAACATCTTCACGTCTCTTATAAGACAATTTGCCAGTAAAAAAACAGGGCAAAAATCGGAACCTCTCTATAAGACCATTTGCCAGTTAAAACACACGCAAGTCAATGGCTAGTTATCAATGTACATACAGCAATTTACCATTGGGAAGACAAACTATACTAACCATACCAAATACAATTTGATGAACATCATAGCAGTATACAATGTGACTGCTATATCATGTGACGGTATATCACATTAAGACATCAACATAACATTGTACATCGTTGAGGCATCAAGCAATTCTGTCTAGTATTTCTATAAACATTAGTAACAACAATTTTGCTGAACAAAAAAATTTTTGCAATGAAATTGATGAGGGACCAGTTTTCACTAATAGTTCTATAAACAAGTAACAACATGTTTGCTTAAAACATCTGCAATGGAATTGATGAGGAATCAGTGACTATTCTATCTTATGTTTCTATAAACAAATAATAACTATTTTGCTTAAAACCTCTGCAATGGAATTGTTGAGGCATCAGTGACTATTCTATCTTATGTTTCTATAAACAAGTAATAACTATTTTGCTTAAAACATCTGCAATGTAATTGTTCATCAGTGACTATTCTATCGTATGTTTCTATAAACAAGTAACAACTACTTTCCTTAAAACCTCTGCAATGGAATTGTTGAGGCATCAGTGACTATTCTATCTTATGTTTCTATAAACAAGAAATAACTATTTTGCTTAAACCATCTGGAATGTAATTGTTCATCAGTGACTATTCTATCCTATGTATCTATAAACAAGTAACAACTATTTTCCTTAAAACCTGGAATTGTTGAGGCATCTGCGGCTATTCTATCTTATGATTCTTTAAACGACATACATGTCATACGTCCCGGTCTCGCCGGGAATGTCCAGCTTTCACGAGGTTTGTCCCGGCATCCCACTAAGATGCATTTTGTCCCGGTCAATCACAAAAATCGATGTTAGTGTGCTTTATTGGGCCAACAATTACCTTTACATCGTTAATCTCTTGCAGTAATGATTATCCGGTTTCATCCGGAGTTTCGTGCCTACAATGCACCCGACCCACTCAACATCAAAGTGTAACAGTTTGACGTCATCAGCTTATATTGCGCGTGCCACCCATGGCAACAACTTTACACGGCTATCGCTCTAATTAGCAGCCAAATTATGTGAGAAACGTGCTATACGCCGCTCCCATGGAGGGCGTTTGCAGTAACTGTATGTCATAAATCAATACTAACCTATCTGAATGACAATAAAATTATCGATACAGCATAACCGGTTGTCATTGTAAAGGAAATGTTTAAGGCATCAGTGACTAATCTCTCTTATGTTTCTAAAAACAAGTAACAACTTTTTTGCTTACAACTTCTACAATCAAACTGTAAACTACTTTGCTTACAACTTCTGCAATAGAATTGTTGAGGCTAGTAAGTTAATTTTGAGGCATCAGTAACAATTTTATCATTTAATTCTATAAAAAAGTTACAACTATTCTACTATTTTTCTTACAATTTCTGCAAAGGAATTGTCATGGCATTAATTATAATTCTATCTCATATTTCCATAGACAAGTTACAACTTTTCTACTATTTTTCTTACAATTTCTGCAAAGGAATTGCCATGGCATCAGTTACAATTCTATCTCATATGTCTATAAACAAGTCACATCTATAGTGCATATAGTTGTGCACTGAAACTGTCGCAGTATCTGAATGACAATTTTCTCTTATATTTCTATAAACAATTAACAACTTTCTCTTATATTTCTATAAACAATTAACAACATTCTCTTATATTTCTACAAACAAGTAACAACTTTCTCTTATATTTCTACCAAAAAGTAACAATTTTCTTTTATATTTCTATAAACAAGTAACAACTTTCTCTCTCTCTTATATTTCTATAAACAAGTAACAACTTTCTCTTATATTTCTACAAACAAGTAACAACTTTCTCTTATATTTCTATAAACAAGTAACAACTTTCTCCTATATTTCTACAAACAAGTAACAACTTTCTCTTATATTTCTATAAACAAGTAACAACTTTCTCTTATATTTCTATAAACAAGTAACAACTTTCTCTTATGTTTCTATAAACAAGTAACAACTTTCTGCAATGGCATTGTTGAGGCATCATTGACTTTCCTGCCTGGTGGTATTGGATAATTCCTTTCCAATAGCAGTACTAGAAATGGTTCTAATATATCCCTGCAGCTCTGATCTCTGTTCGTTCAGCTCCAGTGTATAATGAACTGTTAACAAACGATATGGTATGGAAACATGAAATAAACTTTTATGGAGTGGGAGTATGAAATGTTTGAATTGCTTGAAAAGAAAATTTGGAAAGGATTTGGTATGAAAACGTAGATGAACTTTGATGCAAAAAATAAAATGCATGTAATAGAATGTAACAAATGACTGTTACAAACTAATATGGAAAAGTGAAATGAACTTTTTATAAAAGTATGAAAGGCATTGTTATACTGCACAGGAATTATGTTTATCAATTTTTGGAAATGACATGGGGAATATGTGAATTGGATCACTGTGATCGAAGTGTCTGAACTCTATTAAGCAATGTTTGTTATTTATACTTGCAATTGTTACAGTAAATTTACCAATGTGGAATCTCATTGAAAACTCTGAAATTATCATGTTGATTTAATGTCCGAAGTGCAGTAAGTGAAGATAGTAGCAGAAGAAATGGATTTAAAGACAGTCTTGAAAATGAAATAAAATTAATGTAATAATAAGGTCATAAAAAGGATACAGTAAATTATAAATACATTTTTGTGTTTACATCAATAATCTGCTTATCTATGTGAAACACAGAATCTGCATTACTAATTAACATGATTATTACTTTATGCCTATGTCTTGTTTTTTTTTTTTTTTTTTTTTTTCAGAAAATATTTAATATAACTTCCATCTGGATAAAAATAAACATTCTTATGCAAATTTCAGAGCAGCATCATTGTATTCATAGGCAATTTAGATAAAAGGAAAGTAACGTCTATTCATTTGTTTTTAGAGTAATGAAACAGGCAAGATGCTATTACTTGTATAAACTTGGTTATTTCTTTTTAGCCCCATATCATAGCATATTAGAATGGGTTATTAAAAGAGTTAAAAGAAAACTAAGAGAAACTATTTAAATTCATAATTTTACTGAAAATTCATTTTTTTTAATTTAAATATAAACGAGCAGAGAACACATACTGGTTACATGTATTTATTCTAAATTACATATTTAAAATTTATAATGCCTTCTTAGGAACACACTGAATAGTTAATTTTCATTGAATTTCTTATATGTGACTTATATTGCATTAGGTATTAAAATAAATTAATAGAATAATTTTTAATCTGAAAGCAATCAACAGGTAGAATAAAATTGTAAGTAATAATTTAAATTTCAGACCACCTTAAGAACGTAACAACTCAAGTTGTCCAGAATCTTGACAAATATAATTTAAATTAGTAAGGATCAGGACTAAATTGTGCATTCTTGCAAAGGTTGAGGTAAGGCAAATAAAGTGCACAGAATTCTTAAACAAAATTGTAAAAGAATGATAAAGTGCATTTCAAATATGTGCAAAAGGGTGTGGAAATATCAAAATTATTCACTTGTCCACCGATAATTTCATCGCAAAAATCTACTTGTCCGCAAGAATAAGACGCTTGTCCAAATCAAAATTTAGTTTTTATTCCTGTGTTTCTAATATAATTTGTTTCCAATATAATTTGCCATTAAATTGTAAATCAAATACAAATTCATATTGTTGTTAAAATATATAATTATATAATAATTAACTCCCAGCTTTTAAATCATTATCACACACTCTTTACACCTGTCTGCGGACAACTTTCCTAGAAAAGCGTTCTTGTCTGACAGTAAAATAACCTGTTTCGGACATGTTGGGCATTGGGTTTCTTGTCTGACTGTTTCGGACAAGTTGGGCATTGGGTTTCTGTGCTCCTGAATGTGCCGACATTAAAGCTTGTGACATAAATGTGCATGGACAATGAATTGTCGTCTGAGAACCACAATGTTCTAACTTGATTTTGGGGTCAAATGGAGATATTTATATCACCGGATTCGTCTTTTCAAGCTCTTTCATATTGTATAACTTACATCATTGTTGAAAAAATACAAATGCAGTTATAAGCAGTTCTACAATGTTCTAACTCTATTAAGCGCGTTATTTTTATATCCGGTCTGTTTTTGGTTTTCTATGTGTTCTATGTAAAAATCTGTTTATCAACAAAAACGTTTTAAGCACCCAAAACTTCAAAATCAATTTTCTCAGAACAGTAAAAGAGGGACTGTCTGATTTTAATAGATTTATTTGAGGCGCGTCGTGGGAAAACCGGACTTAATGCATGTGTGTAAAGTGTCGTCCCGGATTAGCCTGTGCAGTCCGCACAGGCAAATCAGGGACGGCACTTTCCGCCTACAGTGGATTTATGTTTAGAAGAGACTTTCTTGAAACAGAAAATACCATAAAAGCGGAAAGTGCCATCCCGGATTAGCCTGTGCGGACTGCACAGGCTAATCCGGGATGACACTTTACGCACATGCATTAAGACCGGTTTTCTCACGACGCGCCTCATTTTTCTTTTGTAACCTGCTAACAAAAAAAAATGTTTTATATAACATAAATAAATGTTAACAGCGACAAAACTATTTCTCTTATAGAAAAATGCAAATATATATTTTCTGTTGATACAAACCTGTTTATCCTACTGCAACGGCTGCATTTGGTTTTGAATTAAAAAATAAGAACTGCGCATGCGTCATCAATCGATCTGACTCGTCTACACGCTGTTTATACATGTATATGATAGTTCGCTGTGCAGTGAAATATTATTTTAGTTTTAAATTTCTCTCTTAATACACACTTATGAACACAGGTTATTCTCAACATTTATTTTAATATTATTTTACAAACATACTGTCATCATTCGAATCAATGGATGGTTTTACATTATAATTTTCATACAAAATCGTACAGTTCCTCTTTAAAAGTACAACGTGGTTCTCAGCCGACGAATTGTTGCGCTGTTGTGCAGTTACATTTGGTACCAGACCGCAGATGTGCAAGATCTATCGCCGATCTACATAAAACGTGAAATGAAACTTCTGTCTGCGGAATACTAACAAGCATTTTTTGTCACCGAAAGCAAAGTTAATTAACCGAAAAACATTGTTCACAAGACAAAATAGACAGTTGATACATAATTCGAGTGAAAAACTCTCAGTAAACATGAGGTAAATTAATTGCTTTTACAAGCAAACATATTTTCTGGACTGCATTCTGGAGTGCATTAAAAACTGCAAGATTCTTTAAAAACACATGGTTTTCTAGTTTTTTTTAAATGGGATTTTATACACTCGGGTGTCCACATGCCTAAATACTGATTCAGAAGGCTTTGCTTGAAGGTTATATTCTTAGAACACTGTATTGTGTGAAGTTAGAATAAGACATCAAACATAGAATGGACATGATTTTTGTTCTTTTTTCACATAAAACTGAGCATTTCATGCTGTTTATGTATGTTTGTTATATTCTGTCAATAATTGTGTTATAATTAGCATTTTCACAGGACCTTTTCATTAAAACTGATTGAGCCTTTGATCATTTTGACTGTATTTATAAACTGTGTTCATGCATGCATGGACACAGTTCAATTTTTTTTGAAAATTTGGTAAATGCATACAAGTATACAGTTTTGTGGCAAAATCAATTTTACTGATGCGGTTATATATGCAGGTGTCCATTGCACTAATTACTCTGCACAATTCGGAAATTGCAAATGGTAAACTGCATATAAAACATTGCTGTAATAAAACAGTTTATCCTATGTTTGACGTCTTATTCCAACTTCACATAATAGTGTTTTAGAATCTTGGCCCAGAGTTGCAGGTATCAGTTGATAAAACATTATTTAATACAGTAGAAAAGGGTCTAGAATCAGGGGTAGAAAAATTGTTTATCTTTAATTTACAATCATCAACTATTTCTTCCATGTGCATATGACATTGCTCTTGTTGTTTATTAATTATTCTAACATGATACTCGCTAATTTTTCTATAGACAAAGAACAAAATTATAGATGTTAAACTACCCAATAAACAATGCAAAAAGTAGTCCCGATTGTGGGCAGAGCAGAGTAAAATGTAGTTCACATTACAACTGCAAAAAAATTGTCAAATCATGTTAGAATTAAACGAATTTTTGCATTATCTTTAATTATAGGCCAATAAACAACTCTTTGTCGTTCGGATGTGTGGCTATTAACGCCCTCGTGGTTTAATTCCTATGCATCAGAACTACAAATTGTTGTTTATTAGCTGATAAACAACGATAAATTGGAAATTACTTCTTTACTTCTTAATCATATATATTTTTTACTCTTTTTTAACTGAACTATAAACATATACACACATTTACTTGTTAGTTTAAGAGATATCACATCACAAACAAGACTAGACCCCAGTAAACAGGTACAATGTGCTGCTCACAAGGAGCAGAGAGGGGGGATAATTTAACATTAAATATTGTTTAATAAATAAGGTTGAAGCAGAGAGGGGGGATAATTTAACATTAAACATTATCTAATAAATTAGGTTGGAGCAGAGATGGGGATAATTTAACATTAAACATTGTCTAATAAATAAGGTTGGAGCAGAGAGGGGGGATAATTTAACATTAAACATGGTCTAATCAATAAGGTTGGAGCAGAAAGGGGGGATAATTAAACATTAAACATTGTCTAATAAATAAGGTTGGAGCAGAAAGAAACATTGTCTAATAAATAAGGTTGGAGCAGAGAGGGGGGATAATTTAACATTAAACATTGTCTAATAAATAAGGTTGGAGCAGAGAGGGGGGATAATTTAACATTAAACATTGTCTGTTGGAGCAGAGAGGGGGAATAATTTAACATTTAACATTGTCTAATAAATAAAGTTGGCGCAGAGAGGGGGGATGTTGGAGCAGAGAGGGGGGATAATTTAACATTACACATTGTCTGATAAATAAGGTTGGATCAGAGACGGGGGGTAATTTAACATTAAACATTGCCTGTTGGAGCAGAGAGTAGGGATAAATTTAACATTCAACATTGTCAAATAAATAATGTTGGTTTAATTGCTATCTGTTTTATTGTCTGTTTTATTGTCTAATAAATAAGGTTGGCGCAGAGAGGGGGGATGTTGGAGCAGAGAGGGGGGATAATTTAACATTAAACATTGTATAATAAATAAGGTTGGAGCAGAGAGGGGGGGATAATTTAACATTAAACATTGTCTGTTGGAGCAGAGAGGGGGGATAATTTAACATTAAACATTTTCTAATAAATAATAAATAAGGTTGGAGCAGAGCGGGGGGATGTTGGAGCAGAGAGGGGGGATAATTTAACCTTTAAAATTGTCTAATAAATAAGATTGGTGCAGATAGGGGGGATGTTGGAGCAGAGAGGGGGGATAATTTAACATTAAACATTGTCTAATAAATAAGGTTGGAGCAGAGAGGGGGGATAATTTAACATTAAACATTGTCTAATAAATAAGGTTGGAGCCGAGAGGTGGGATAATTTAACATTAAACAATGTCTAATAAATAAGGTTGGAGCAGAGAGGGGGGATAATCTAACATTTAAACATTGTCTAATAAATAAGGTTGGAGCAGAGAGGGGGGGATAATTTAACATTAAACATTGTCTAACAAATAAGGTTGGAGCAGAGAGGTGGGATAATTTAACATTAAACAATGTCTAATAAATAAGGTTGGAGCAGAGAGGTGGGATAATTTAACATTAAACAATGTCTAATAAATAAGGTTGGAGCAAAGAGGGGGGATAATTAAACATTGTCTAATAAATAAGGTTGGAGCAGAGAGGGGGGATAGTTTAACATTAAACATTGTCTGTTGGAGCAGAGAGGGGGGATACTTTAACATTAAACATTGTCAAATAAATAATGTTGGCTTAATTGCTATCTGTTTTATGATTCAAATATTTTTTTTTACATGATTACATTGCAGAATAATGAAGAGTTTAATCTAATTAACTAAATGTCAATTATTCATGTTTCTCTATAAAATGCAATTAATTAAGTGGTCTTAATAAATGGACGGCAATAATTTACAATTAATTTCAGAATGTTCAGATTAAAATGGACAGACAGGGACTGCAAAATCAACAACAAAACAAAACAAAAACGTAATTCTAATTTGTTTCTTCAAGCAAGACAATTTGAGTTATTATATTTCATTGCACTGGTAATAGTAAATTTTTAATTGAATCCCCAGTAATGACAGCTCGTATTTGGATTGATGCCTTGTTGATCAAGGCAGAAATTACAAAATTATTTCGATTTGGACAGGAATTTGGAAATGCTGAGCAAGATTTGCACAACTGCAGCTGCTATATTTTCCTGCATCTTTGTTTCATCTTTGCTAAATCTTTGTTACATCTCTGCTACATCTCTGATACATCTCTGTTACATCTTTGTTACACATTTGTTACATCTTTGTTACATCTCTGCTACATCTTTGTTACATACAAATTATTATGTTTATATCTTTGCTACATTTATACATGTCTGTTACATCGTTGCTACATCTTTGCTACATCTGTGTTACATCTGTTACATATTTGTTGCAAAAGATTACAGTTTATAAGGTACAAAGGTAAATACTTACTTATGGAGACAAGGAGCTAAAACTGTTACTCATAAACATGGTTAATTAATTAGAATATTTTTATCTACAAGCTAAACACAACATAAGATTTTTGGTGCATTTTTTTGCATCTGTGTAACATCTTTGTTACATATTTTTGTTACATCTTTATGCAACAAATTCCAAAAGGAATCTGGATTTAAATATAAATACTGACTCATAGATGGAGAAAAGGAGCATTTGCACACTGTTAATTAATTAATACTTTCTTCATCTAAAAGCAATACACAATTAAAGTTGCATATTTGATGCATTCTTTTTTGCATCTGTTTAGCATCTTCATTGCAGCAAAATGACAAAGTGTGCAGTCAATGGACACAGAAAGTAAATGCTGACTTCTGGATGGATAAAGGCAGAAGTTGCACATAATTAACTAAATAAATACTAAATTTTACATCTATCAATTGACTGAATAAGTTATATACACTGTTCTGAAGTTTCAACTGTGTTTAGCAAAATATTATAAAAAAAACGTGCGGCTTATTAATATGGATTGATAAAATTATTGCACCACATCTCAGCGAAAGTGACTAGAAACTTGGAAGACAATGTGGATGCCAGCTTTTGGAATATGGATTCATATTATAGGAGGTGTCATCGCCCTAGGTGAGTAATTTTATAAATTTACTAATTAAATGACTGGTAGATATATAGATATATACGTTAGATAGATGGATGGATGGATGGATGGATGGATGGATGGATGGATGGATGGGTGGGTGGGTGGGATTTGGGTGGGTGGTGGTGGGTGGGTGGGTGGGATTTGGGTGGGTGGGTGGATGGATGGATGGATGGATGGATGGATGGATGGATGGATGGATATGGATTGATGGATGGATGGATGGATGGATGGATGGATGGATGGATGGATGGATGGATAGATATGGATGGATGGATGGATAGATAGATATGGATGGATGGATGGATGGATGGATGGATGGATGGATGGATGGATGGATTTACTTATTGATTGATTGACTCCTTTTTTATTTGATTAGTTATATTATGCAAAACCATGACATGATCTTGGTAAGAAAACATTTGTAATGCCATAAAATGAGGCTGGTAAGAACACTTCTGCAAACAGTAACACTATTAATTGAGTCTACTAAGAAAACAGGAGCAATGTCCTGTTTTGCACAAGCATGTTGATTTCATATTCAAGAAAACATATGCAATGTGAGTTCTTTGAAATGTTAGAATGCATGCTTCTACAAATTTTCAACCATTAGATTAATTCATAATTCAAAACATTAAACATTCAAAAAACAGACTTTGGTTTCATCTGAAATTAAATCTTTCAAAAAACATGTGCACTCTTCAATAAATTTGAAATCAAAGTTTTAAGAAATTCAGACACTTTGAAAAATTTAAAACTGATCTTAAAAAAAGTGCCTCGTTGATACATTGTAATTTGAAGTTTTGAGAAACAGAGCTATTTTGTTTAATGTAAAATCTAAGTTTCGAGGAATTGAGTCCATCTCAATAATGTTTTGCGATTGAATTCCTAGGTTTCTGTATACCATTATCCAAACAACAAGTCACTTAAAAGCTACCCATGGGAAAGCCTCGAGGAATGACTGTCAATTCTCCCATGTTAGTAAATATTTGTGGGACTAAATATCGCCTCTAACAGCAAACAACAGGACCCACTTACTCAAGGGAAGGCCCCATTAGCAAGCCTGGGAAAACAGCGATCTTCGCTCTAAAGACCTTTTCTAAATATCCTTGCAGACACTCTACCATTTGTAGACATAAAAGAGCCAGAAATTGCTTCTGTTCTGGTCTATGGGAGAACACAAAACCCAAAGCCGTGAATTCTGTGAATTTCATACCGCTTCTGCAAAGCATTTTTGTACCAATACATCGAAACAGCACATAATAACAATAACACGGAAATGTTATCAGTGACGTTTTACAAGAACAGTTGCAATGGCAGGAATGCCTGCAAGAGTATGCATATTTCAAATGTATTTTATTCAGATAGCGAGCATCTTTAACAAGCCGATTTCCGCTTCTTTTTTTATTAAGGGAAGCAATCACATTTTTGGGGGGGTAAAATTAATGAACACAAATTCCAATGACTATCTGGAAACAAAATGCATTTATATATTTTTTTTTAAATATACTAGCTGAACAAAATGCATACGCCCTGCTGGAAAATTTAATATAATATAAGAACACGTTTGCATTCCAAGACCATGATATGATCCTAGTATGAACACCTATGCAATTCAAGACCATGATATGCCCCTAGTGAGAACGCTTTTGCAATGCAAGACCATTATACGATCCTAGTAAGAACACTTTTGAAATACAAGACCAATTGATATGATCATGCTTTATTTATATTCAAGAAAAAATATACAGTTTTCTTTGAATCGTTAGTATTGTTGCTTCTACAATTTCTCAACCATTAGATTAATATGAAACATCAAGATTTCAAAATACAGACTTTGGTGTCATTTGAAATTTAAATATATTAAAATACTAACTTTGATAAATTTGAAATTTAAAGATTTTAAAATACAGACTTTGATAAATTTGAAATTTAACCTTTTATGAAATTGAGACACTTTGATAAATGTAAAATTGAAGTTTTAAAAAAATGGTGCCTTGTTGATACATTGTAATTTGAAGTTTTGAGAAACAGAAATATTTTGTTTAATGCGAAATCTAAGTTTCGAGGAATTGAGTCCGTCTCAATAATGTTTTGCGATTGAATTCCTAGTTTTCTGTATACCATTACCCAAACAACAAGTCACTTAAAAGCTACCCATGGGAAAACCTCGAGGAATGACTGTCAATTCTCCCATGTTAGTAAATATTTGTCGGACTAAATATCGCCTCTAACAGCAAACAACAGGAATCACTTACTCAAGCGAAAGCCCCATTAGCAAGCCTGGGAAAACAGTGATCTTCTCTCTAAAGACCTTTGCTAAACACCCTTGCAGACACTCTAACATTTGTAGACATAAAAGAGCCAGAAATTGCTTCTGTTCTGGTCTATGGGAGAACACAAACCCAAAGCCGTGATTTCTGTGAATTTCGTACCGCATCTGCAAAGCATTTTTTGCACCAATATGTGGAAACAGCACATAATAACAATAACATGCAAATGTTATCAGTGACCTTTAACAAAAACAGTTGCAATGGCTAGGAATGCCTGCAAAAGTATGCATTTTTCAAACGTATTTTATTCAGATAGCGAGCATGTTTAAAAAGCTGATTTTCGCTTCTTTTTTTATTAAGGGAAGCAATCACATTTTTTGGGGGGGAGTAAAATTAATGAACAAAATTCCAATGACTATTTGGAAACAAAATGCATTTCTTTTTTGTTTAACAAGAAGGCCATAAGGCCGTAGGTGACTCACCTGAGGGGCTAAGGAATAAAACTGTTTTGAGCAAGTTACATGAAGATTCGGCTAAAATTGTGGTCTCTAGATTGTTCGCAAGCTTTTTTTTTTTCAATTTGGCCTGGTGACCTAGTATTTCACCACATGTGACATGGGTTCGAACTCGTCTGAGATATCATTGCAACAAAATTTTAATGTTCTGAGAAAGTTTCATGGTGATTGGGATACAAATGTGGCCTCTAGCGTGTTCACAAGCATTTACAAATTTTCAATATATCCATATAAGGAAAACTGAACCCCTTCACCTCCCCTGGCGGGCATGTTTTTCAACGGACCGGAACCATTTTCTTACTCAGCCAAGATATGATATAAACAAATGTTCTGAGCAAGTTTCATGTTGATTAGGCAAAAAATGTGACTTCTAGAGTGTTCACAAGCTTTTCCTATAGCCATATACGGAAAACTGCCCCACCCCCTGGTGGCCATGTTTTTCAACTGACCGGAACCATTTTCGAACTTGGCCGAGATATCGTTCGAACAAATGTTCTGAGCAAGTTTCATGTTGATTGGGCAACCAAGAGGGCCAAATGGCCCTTGGTCGCTCACCTGAGTTTCATTAGTCGAACAATTTTCCATGTGTTAGATTTTTATACCGATATGGATATACTGATACGGACTGATGGAAAGGCAGTCTAATCATCATGGTTTGAAAAACTAAAGTGACAACAGACATTCCAAATTTTGAAGTACATATTGAAATTGAAGCTTTTTCTTCAATGTGACCTACTGACCTAATTTTTGACCCCAAATGACCCAGATTCGAACTCGGCGGAGATACCATTGGGACAAATGTTCTGACCAAGTTTCATGACGATTGGGCAAATAATGTGACTTCTAGAGTGTTAACAACCTTTTCTCTTCAATTTGACCTAGTGACCTAGACACACGACGGACAAAAGGCTATCGAAAAAGCTAAAAATTTGACTTCTAGTGTTCACAAGCTTTTTCTTCAATTCGACCTAGTGACCTAGTTTTTGACCCCACATGACCCAGTTTTGAATCCGGCCAAGATATTATTGGGACAAATGTTCTGACCAAGTTTCATGAAGATTGGCCAATAAATGTGGCGTCTAGAGTGTTCACATGGTAAATGTTGATGAAGCACGATGGACAAAAGATGATCACAAAAGCTCACCATAAGCACATTGTGCTGAGCACGTTGTGCTCATGTGAGCTAATAAAAAATAATCTAGCTGAACAAAATGCATACGCCCTGCTGGGAAATATTTCCAATACACTGCAGATCCATAATATCGCGGTTCGCGGGGTCCATGGATCTGGATCGCGATATAGCCGGATCGCAATATAACTTGTCAGGTCATTTATGTACATATAGATATACATGTATACACTGGCATATTTTCACGATCTCAAAACATAAACGTAATTAACGCACCTTTTTCATTGTTGTTAACATTTACAATGTGTTATATCCATATGTAAAATATTCCATTTGTATATAAAAATATAATATTATTCCTTATTATTAATTTCAAATTGCGTATAATAAATTCCAAATCCCAAACGCCTATCTGAATTTTTACTGTTCACATGACGTAAACACAATTTCTATTTACAATTAAACTGCATATGTATTTCATGTAAATCCTTTGTTCTGCTAGAAAAGTGCGCGAAAATTATGTTGACATGTACAACGTCGCGTCATTCGCATGGAAAGCGTGGGTGTATTGATTGTCGTATAAAAACTTTGTAGCGCAGAGAACATTGAGATCTTTACTTTTGTATAAAAGTTTTGTAGCGCATAACACAAAATTGGGTATCTATATCGCAAACGATGTGCAGTTAGCATTTCCTCTTAAACAAAAAATAAACAGTTATCCAAATTGATAACGTTATTGTCGTTCAGATAGGTAAGTATTGATCTTTGACATACAGTTATTGTATACACCCTCCACGTGGACGGCGTGTAATTCACCTGCTAATTAAAGCGACAGCAGTGAAAGGACGTTGTCATGGGTGGCACGTGCGATGAAAGCTGATAAAGTGAAACTGTTACACTTTGATGTTTAGTGGATAGGGTTATTGTTTGTCGCACTACAAGAGTGTGAATGAAAGAGTAACCATGTAGGCACGAAAAACCAGACCAAACTGGATTTATTTATGAACGTCATGTAATAGTAAAATATTGAAGTACATGAAAAAAATCAGGATCCACGGCCGATTCGCGATATATTGGATATCGTGAAATAACGGATTGCTATATAACAGATCTGCAGTGTATTCATTAAACAAAAAATTTGTTTTAAACAAAAAAACTGCAGTTGTAAATATTAGTTTTTCGAGGTAATTACAGGCTATAGAAATATAATGTACTAATTGAATGATTGTCAACATAAATGTATGTCAATATTTTCTTCATAGCTAAATCACCCAGCAAGATATTTTTCTTCGTAGTAAAACTCAAGCACAATTGCCATCTACTATCCGTCAATTCTGACAACTAAGCAGATAGAATCCGAATAGTTTTGATTGAAAATTCTGTGGCTGCTATATCCGAAATGACTGAGTCGTTTTCTTGAAATTGTTTTTTTTCCAATGACCGATCACTCTTGACTGCTTTGCATTAAAGATACATAAACACCTATGAGCAAACTGACATATTAAAAAAAACACAGTCAGGGATGACATAAAGTAATTATTGAATTACCTAACCAGATAAGCAATATTGCTGATAATAAAATAATAGTGATAATACCTTGCAGATCCAAAATAATACTCTGGCAAAATGCGCAAAAATACTTGTTTGTCACCCATTATATAATATCTAAGAAGTAGATTCCTGTTTGCGGTTTAAAAATAAAACTACATTATATTAACATCCTGATGGATCAATTTGTTTCCAGGGCTGGCATTCCAGAAACATCTTTTTCTTCACCTCAAAATCAACATTTTGTTTAACTTTTTATTTCCTTTGTACAGTGCATTGTGCTTAATGTTTCTTCATTATCACCTCTAGTAATATTGTTTGTTCATATTAACATAACAAAAGATTCAAAAATGTATATGTTGCGCGTCGTGAGAAAACCGGTCTTAAAGCATGTGCGTAAAGTGTCATCCCAGATTAGCCTGTGCAGTCCGCACAGGCTAATCCGTGATGGCACTTTCCGCTTTTATGGTATTTTCTGTTTCAAGGAAATCTCTTCTAACCATAAATCGACTTTAGGCGGAAAGTGCCATCCTGGATCAGCCTGTGCAGACTGCACAGGCTGATCCGGGACGACACTTTACGCACATGCATTAAGCCCGGTTTTCCACGATGGGTCTCATATGTAGTTTTTAAAATATAACATTTTGAATTTTTTACCTTAAGTGAAAATATTTTAAGAAACACTTAAGATGTTTCTGGAATATGGACCCAGATGTTCTCTCATTTGGGCCAAAAAAATAAGGGTCGGTAGGTAGGGATTTTTTTTTACTTTATTAGGATTTTTTTTATGATGGGAGAATGTTGTGTGTGTTCCATCTATGTTTCTATTTAGATGAGTATCGTGTATTATGGTACTCCATGTATTACGCGCAAATTTTTACCCTTGGTAAAATATGTGCCATGTGCAACACTGAATCATTATCAGGTTTATGAAACGCGATAGCCAATTAAAATCTTGTTTGGTAAAATGAACAAGAATATTTATCGGTGGAAATAAATAAATTATTTTTGGACCAAAAATATGTAGGGTCGGCAGCAAAAGTAAAGGGTCGTTGGGCAGACCAGAAAATGGACTATTTTTTGGGGGGGCCTTATCCACCACAAATAGGAACACATCACTAAAGCATCTTAGTGAAGTTCAATCCACAACATGACCTTTTCTCTCTATATTGTTCAATTGTCAATATTTATGTATAGATGTTTTACTTTCTTTATTGTAAGTATGTACATTTTATCAAATAAAATTCAATTATGAAATTGTTTTCTTGTCATAAAAGTGGCAAATCCATAAGAGTAAAACTATATTTTCTTTAAATTAATTACAAATTATAATACCATAATGGACATTTAATAATTTCTACTTTTCACACATGGTCCTGTTTGCAGTATTGCTGCGAAAATGGTCTAGACAAAGTCTTATTTGAGAACGCGTTTGATAGCATTTAACAGAATGCATATTTGATAGCCTTTAACAGATTTTCATTTATATTTTACTGTCTTCGACCATAATATCCAAACATTGAACCAGTCAACGTCCATAACCAAGTTACAAATCTTTATAGCAATGCTTCAAATAAAATATTGGCATATGTTGTTTTGGAACATGTTATTTAATGTCATAGATTCGATTTTCTTACTTTCAATATTAACGGTTTACTGTTGTCCTGTCTGCAGACGACTTTTATTGACAAAACAAGAAGTGTATCTCGCATCAAGCGAACAATAACCTCAAATAAGCCACTGACATAGCGTCTTTTGCTCAAAATGGAAACGCTTGCAATATACAGAACCAAAAAAATCTGTTTAGAAGTAACCAACAGAAAACTTTGTTACTCCTTAATGCATAAATTTTGTAAAAAATCAATTCAATGCTTTTTTTCTGCCCCAAGTAAACAATAACCTCAAAAAAGTCACAGTAATGGCCGTTGTCACGCAAAATTGAAACATTTGCAATATAACCTTGGCCGGACTGACTAACGGAGGGACAAATGGACAGACGGACGGACGGTTCGATTTTAATATAGCCTCATTTGGTGGCATAAAAAATCACAACCAGACCCATTCTATGTTTTATGTCTTTGTCTAACTTCAAATAATAGAAAGCAGCCTGTATATTTTTGATAAAACAAACTTCGCACAAGAAGTCTACAGTATTTCAGACACAAGCCAGTTTTATTGCTCATAATATCAACATAAAAATGTCAAATTCATGTAATAAAATGAAATAAAACAACTAGCTTTCAGAACCAGATTATTGAAAATGAGCTTTTAACTTTCCAAAATGATGTAACAATGTGGTCTGATTGTTTGACAGATGTTTGTACATAAAATCTATGAAATAATTGCCTAATTTCAGCTGATCAAACTTAAAGCCAAAGTCCATGGAATCTAATTCAATACATCGTAATTTGGCACTATTTCTAATGAACCTTAATCTGAAAACTGTTTCTTATTTGTGAAAGGCATTTTATACTTTCTATGTTCGAAAACGCTTGGTACGAACGGAATATAAATCATGTACATGCTGATTTACTCCAAAGGCATCACCAGTTATTTTTTACATGCAGATAATAGACAATAAAAAGTTACCAAAACGTTGTAAGTGCACCGATTTCAATGCGTTTTTTAAATATTTTGATTGGTGAGATGTCCATTAGAAACGAGTTCTGTAAAGTGTTATTTTTATTGCTAGACTGCTGCTTGAATCAGTAAAACTCCAATGGAATCATTCACTTCCAAACATTCAGTTGCAATGGCATCAGTATTTAGACTCACTTTATAAATATAGAGCAAAAACTGTCACTTAAGAGATCAGAAAAACACAAAACGGAAAAAAAGCAGGAAGTGCATCAAAATATCATATGTATAAATATAATCTCCCATTAGACGATTTTCAAAGACCGCAAGATTATAATTCCAAACAACCTCTGTAATTAGGAATTAATTTTGTTCCTCCATGTCTGTAATACACATTAAAATCGAAGAAAGCGATCTTAATGAAACTAATTAATATTGCATCTTCAGGACTTATGCATAACTATCATAACTAAGTATGTAACCTCCAGGAGATGAAACGGTTTTTAATTTTGACCCAAATTATATATTTTAAAGAAATGTATTGCCTGTGGTCTTCAAAGTCTCGTATCGAAAGATCTTTGACAAATGATGCTTTCCAGTAATTAATTCATTCACCGAGGAAAAAAAGGCAAAAAAAAATTCAGCATCATGATAATAAGTATCGACAAAAGTACTTTCGGAATATTGGCAATGATTGGGCATTATAAAATATTGGCAATGATTGGGCATTATAAAATATTGGCAATGATTGGGCATTATAAAATATTGGCAATGATTGGGCATTATAAAATATTGGCAATGATTGGGCATTATAAAATATTGGCAATGATTGGGCATTATAAAATATTGGCAATGATTGGGCATTATAAAATATTGGCAATGATTGGGCATTATAAAATATTGGCAATGATTGGGCATTATAAAATATTGGCAATGATTGGGCATTATAAAATATTGGCAATGATTGGGCATTATAAAATATTGGCAATGATTGGGCATTATAAAATATTGGCAATGATTGGGCATTATAAAATATTGGCAATGATTGGGAATTATAAAATATTGGCAATGATTGGGCATTATAAAATATTGGCAATGATTGGGCATTATAAAATATTGGCAATGATTGGGAATTATAAAATATTGGCAATGATTGGGCATTATAAAATATTGGCAATGATTGGGCATTATAAAATATTGGCAATGATTGGGCATTATAAAAGCTAATTGTTTATTTAAATATCATAAGGTAAAAGGATGCTGAACATTTCAGACAAAAACTGTGTTTGTCTAATTATAAGCAAAATTGCTGGACAAATTTGATATCACCTTTACCATACTGTCTTGCCAACTATTGAATATAGAGAATACTAGGTTAGTGTTGAATACAGATACATTTATTTAGTGAGGCTTAGCAAACCTCAACCACGAGCCTTGGCAGTTGCGACTTGATACTATTTCTGAGCTTTTGCCAATTGACATAATTATGTTAAATTTTATCTTATTATGAATCTGCATTGACTCTGTGGCTAAAAAAGTTTTAACACACTGCCAGCATAATTTTAAAATTGTAATCAATTTAAGTGATAAGGCGAGCATACAAAAACATCGCAGTTGCCGCTACATTGTTGAACATGAGACTGGAGTCATATGTTCCGTTACAGCTTGATTCTTACAATTTTAATCGATTTAAGTGCTATAAGCTAGCATACAAAAACATCGGAGTCATATGTTCGATCCAAACCAATAAACAAATAGTTGTTTCATTACGTGAATGAATATATCATTCTTCTTATGGCATACAATGAGAAAATACGCTCATAATTAGCCTCATTTGTAGAGTGTATGTCGAGGATATGTTTATAACTTTTGGTAGACATTAAACGATTGTTGTTAGTTTCCATTCCCAACAATTATTGGTAGACATTAAACGATTGTTGTTAGTTTGCATTCCCAACAATTATTGGTAGACATTAAACGATCGTTGTTAGTTTCCATTCCCAACAATTATTGGTAGACATTAAACGATTGTTGTTAGCTTGCATTCCCAACAATTATTGGTAGACATTAAACGATCGTTGTTAGTTTCCATTCCCAACAATTATTGGTAGACATTAAACGATTGTTGTTAGCTTGCATTCCCAACAATTATTGGTAGACATTAAACGATTGTTGTTAGTTTCCATTCCCAACAATTATTGGTAGACATTAAACGATTGTTGTTAGTTTGCATTCCCAACAATTATTGGTAGACATTAAACGATCGTTGTTAGTTTCCATTCCCAACAATTATTGGTAGACATTAAACGATTGTTGTTAGCTTGCATTCCCAACAATTATTGGTAGACATTAAACGATCGTTGTTAGTTTGCATTCCCAACAATTATTGGTAGACATTAAACGATTGTTGTTAGCTTGCATTCCCAACAATTATTGGTAGACATTAAACGATCGTTGTTAGCTTGCATTCCCAACAATTATTGGTAGACATTAAACGATTGTTGTTAGTTTGCATTCCCAACAATTATTGGTAGACATTAAACGATTGTTG
The DNA here is from genome assembly GCA_027627225.1 of Congeria kusceri. Classification (NCBI taxonomy): domain Eukaryota; kingdom Metazoa; phylum Mollusca; class Bivalvia; order Myida; family Dreissenidae; genus Congeria; species Congeria kusceri. The sequence continues at coordinate 13,118,621 of CM051038.1, forward strand.
TTAGCTTGCATTCCCAACAATTATTGGTAGACATTAAACGATTGTTGTTAGTTTGCATTCCCAACAATTATTGGTAGACATTAAACGATTGTTGTTAGTTTGCATTCCCAACAATTATTGGTAGACATTAAACGATCGTTGTTAGTTTCCATTCCCAACAATTATTGGTAGACATTAAACGATTGTTGTTAGTTGCAGTCCCAACAATTATTGGTAGACATTAAACGATCGTTGTTAGTTTCCATTCCCAACAATTATTGGTAGACATTAAACGATTGTTGTTAGTTTCCATTCCCAACAATTATTGGTAGACATTAAACGATCGTTGTTAGCTTGCATTCCCAACAATTATTGGTAGACATTAAACGATCGTTGTTAGTTTCCATTCCCAACAATTATTGGTAGACATTAAACGATTGTTGTTAGCTTGCATTCCCAACAATTATTGGTAGACATTAAACGATCGTTGTTAGTTTCCATTCCCAACAATTATTGGTAGACATTAAACGATTGTTGTTAGTTTCCATTCCCAACAATTATTGGTAGACATTAAACGATCGTTGTTAGCTTGCATTCCCAACAATTATTGGTAGACATTAAACGATTGTTGTTAGTTTGCATTCCCAACAATTATTGGTAGACATTAAACGATTGTTGTTAGCTTGCATTCCCAAAAATTATTGGTAGACATTAAACGATTGTTGTTAGCTTGCATTCCCAACAATTATTGGTAGACATTAAACGATCGTTGTTAGTTTCCATTCCCAACAATTATTGGTAGACATTAAACGATTGTTGTTAGTTTCCATTCCCAACAATTATTGGTAGACATTAAACGATCGTTGTTAGCTTGCATTCCCAACAATTATTGGTAGACATTAAACGATTGTTGTTAGTTTGCATTCCCAACAATTATTGGTAGACATTAAACGATTGTTGTTAGCTTGCATTCCCAACAATTATTGGTAGACATTAAACGATTGTTGTTAGCTTGCATTCCCAACAATTATTGGTAGACATTAAACGATCGTTGTTAGTTTCCATTCCCAACAATTATTGGTAGACATTAAACGATTGTTGTTAGCTTGCATTCCCAAAAATTATTGGTAGACATTAAACGATTGTTGTTAGTTTGCATTCCCAACAATTATTGGTAGACATTAAACGATTGTTGTTAGCTTGCATTCCCAAAAATTATCCAGTTCAAGAAAATTTGCCTAACAGAATAGTGGTATTCAATTTTACCGCTGCATAATTAACTTATCGTGCCCAATTTCTAGTTTTTCATTGGTACATATTTACAAGAAATCTAGTTCGAAAGTGATCTTAGAAAGCTACGCCGAAAAAAAATTGATGTTCTGTATATTTGTTGGTTATTCAAATACACAAATAAGTATCATTATTCATTATTAGAGAATGCCAAAACAAAACCAGTATGTAAATCATAGCTGAAAATAAGTGTTAGCAAAAAATATGTTGTGTTAAAGAAAAGACAATTAATCCACAATACTTTTGCTTTAATTGTGTCATTAACAAATGTTAAATCTAGCTAGATCAGCTTTCTGGAGTACATAGCAAACTTAACAAGACGAAGTGTTCGATAAACAAAGATGCCCACAGTTGGTGCTGGACAGCCCATTTGAATTATTCCAAGTCAAAATTAGATCAAGGTCAAGATCAAAGTGAGGCTGGCGGATAAGGAATGATCATGATCATAAGCAACAACTGTGTAAGTATCCAAGTGTTGTAGTAAGCGGTGTTGGTGGTAGATGAAATGGTAAATCTAGTTAACCAAGAAATAGCCCATTTTAATTAAGTCCTAATAAGGTCAAGATCAAAGTGAGGTTGGGTGATATGCGTGGATATCATAATTGATAAAAAAATGATCATAATTTAAGCAACAACTATAAGAATCCAGGTGCAAGACAAAATGGTATATTCTAGTTAACCTCGTATGGACGCGCAGACGGAGGGACGGACAGGACAATCACTGTATACCTCCCGCATCAATAGATGCTGGGTGCATTTTAATTATAAATTTGTTCGTGTTACATCACATTTTGTAAGTCATTAAAACGGCTTCAAATATATCATTATTATAAAATCTCAAATTTTCCAATAAATAGCATGTTTGATGGAAAACAATCGCAACTCCAAATATTTTTATAATTTGTTACACTAATCTTGCACTTAACCACTGAATTATTAGATGGTTTACAACCCAATACCACACATTCAATATATTTCTCCACGGACAATAATAAATATCTGGAATCATATTTGTTTAACTACCCTTTCTGAAAATATTTATTAAATTATCTTACTGCATTATTAGCAGTCTGAAGATTCAATCAATTATGGTGTTCTTCAAGAATAACGATTCACAGATATATAGACGTTGTTTTTTTTTAATTTTCAGCATAATTTTTGTGAAATGACAAAAACTGAACAGATTGAAGAAAAAAGCAAAATAATATGATTCAGATCTTGAACTATGTTGTACGTTTAATTAATATGGTTATGGAATTACTGGTAACGTCTGTAAATGTAAAATAAATAACATTTTCAAACTTCGTCTATCAGCTTTATCTTACAAATCTGCCACACTGGATCAAGCATTTGCATTAAAATCTAATCTTACAACATTTTTTTAAACAATGCTAAAATAATGGCATACATTTTGTGTGTGAGTAAAATACTCAATGGAGCAGCATTGTGCATGCATGCAATGGTGATATCTAAGGTCTGAGCTATGTTGATTGTTTCTGTGTCAAATTGTCCTTGGGAAAATAGCATTACCACTAATTGGGGACCTTTGTAAAAGAAATTAAACAAATGGCCTGAGAATTTGGTGCTATCATTGCCGGCTACAAATAACAATGCGCTTTATCACCAAATCAAATTGGTCAAATTGGTCTAAAAAAACTGTGATATCCTTCTCAGACCTTCTTTCTGTCAGCAAAGATGCATTTATTTCCTCTGCCAAGGAGAATATGTTTTTGTTGGCATTTTGTTGGAACAGTAATGCCACCCTTCTCGAATAACTGTATTTAATACGCATTTAACGCGTATTAAACGCTGCGGTATTGGCACCATATTTTTTCTGCATTTAATACACATTTAGTATACTTGAAAATGCAGAAAAAATACTTATTACAGATAAAAAGTGTATTTTTGTCTGCATTTTTCCTGCATTAACACACTTAAGTGCATTTTAAGTGTATTTTTCTCCTTGAAAAATACACTTTATCTTCAAAAAATACACTTAAGTGTATTATTTTAAGTGTATTTTGTAGTGCATTAATACACGTTTGTAAAAAATGCAGAAAATATACAGAAAAAATACGTATTTAATGCGCATTTAAAGCAGAAAAAATATGGTGCCAATACCGCAGCATTTAATACAATGCATATTAAATACACTTATTCAAGAATATTTTTACTTTGGAATAAAAGATAAAATGAGCCACTTACAGTGGAAACAGACAAAACTGTCTACACAAAACAGTTTCATATGGGATGAGCGTTATCTTTTAAAAGGAATATTAAATGCCAGAAAACATGAGTTATACAGCCATTTCCAGTTTTTACTTTTCATTATGGGAACCTATTCGCATATTGGCAAGTTGACAATTTTCAAAATTTGTGTTACCAATTCCAAAAAGAAAAATACATTATGTATAAATGAGGCAAAACAACACTCCTGACACATAATATATTGAAAATATAGTGTCGTTCATGGATAAGCCTCAATTGAAATAGATAAACCTATAAAGTGTTTTTAGAGCTTTTGGACAACATGTGTATCACTTACATAGCGTTAAAAACTTACATAGCGTTAAAAATACATGTTTATGCATGAAAGGCTGAATGGCCCAGTAGTTAGCGTGGCAGATTTGGATTCAAGCCCTGATGGAAGCAAATCTTTTTACTTTAATTTTGTCTTTGTATAACATTTGTTTTGAGATAGACCAGATCTTGATGCATGATAGTTTTTGCAGTTAAGACAATTATTAAAAGGACAATGTTAAAAATATGAAAATCTGTGAATAAGTCCCTTTAAATGAAATATTTTTTATTTTTAATTCATACTGGTGAAATACTGGTGAACTACTTTTTGTTTTTTTAAATGCACTAATAATATTTATAATAAATAAAAATGTTTTTCAAGTTTGAACTTTCATATTGAATCCAATTATTTTAAAGCCGCACAAAACGTAAACATGGGCAAATGCAGTCTCTATAATAAAAAATAATGTTATGTTACTGTCTGTCTTAGCAATTGCTTAGTATATAAAACCTACGTAAGAAACATTTGGTTTGCTGGATACTGTTTATTCCAAAAACACTGATCCTCCATGTAAAACTGTTTACAAACACTAGCTTTATAATTTATGGCAAATTTTGTGGTGATGCGGATTAAATCAGAGTATTCACCGTTTTCAATCAGCGAGCTGCACAATAATCTACATAAAAAAAAAGGAACTTCGGCTAGTTTTGTAGTGTTGAAAATGTAAACACCAAACGGAACTTCAAACTGTTCACATTTCGTGCCATGTGCGGATTAACAACTCACTATGGAAGCTAGAACCTCTGTAAAACTAGACTACACGACGTTTTTATCAATTAAAAAATCGGGTGAGTAGGGTGTATTTCATTTTTAATTTTATGCTGTGTCATTCTGGAATAATTGAGTCACACTAGTTATGTGTATATTTTGAAAGATAATAGAAATGGTATAAATAGAAATGGTATATAATAAACATCTCGACGAAGATAAATCCTGCATATACACTTTTGGAAAGTTAAAACTGCCAGCCATTTTGGTCTTTTATTGTTGAACAGTTTGGTCAAAACACGGACTTGCATTTGAATAACACCTTCTTTTATCTACTGTATTGTGTAGCATTTGGCATGGTGAATATATCTGAAACGAAGCATATGGCGATATTTTATCTTGTTACACTGCATTTTGCATTGAATTGTTGCGGACTATTTCGAGTGGCGGAAACATCATGAATATATTCCATATATATTCCATATTACTATGCAAGGTTAGATTCAGTAAATTTAATGCATTTTTTTAGTATTGTTTCAAATGTACTTGAATTTATCCGACTTGTCTCCGAAAGGCTTACACGGCTCGGCAAGCCTCGTCGTGTAAACCTTTCTTTAACTCGTCTGATAAATTCAAGTACACAAAGACACTAACCTAATATTCTATATTTACTGGCTTATTAATTTATTCAATACAAAACCCATCGTGTATATTAATTTGCAGAATATTATATAAACCCTGTAAAAGCTAACATAATTTAATATTGTTTCTATAATTAAGAAGCCCTGGCGTTTATAATTATTTTTAAACAGAGGAATGCACTGAAGGTCGTTCTAAATCTTCAAACTTCTAAAATTTCATAGAAAGTCTTGAATCCAATTTAAAACTGGTAAACCAGTCACCTTTAATATCTGTCTTGTAGCTGATCAGCCCAACTTTGAAACCGGGTACAAATCAATTACACAGGATAAATTGTTGTAAATGATTCACTCACTTTTTGCAGGAATTAAAATGTTTTAGATTAGAACATATGTCTGCTGAGGATTTATGATTCTGTCAAATTGATTTATCATGCATAAGCCAAGTTAAACGAAGGCTGAAATGTAATGGGAGCTAACCTGTTTATTCCTCCAGGGATTTTTAGTATTTAAGGAAGCTTTAGGCCTGTATGTTGTTCACTTATAGTTTCTCGGATCCGCCAACCCGATTTTTGGGGAATACAAAAAAAAGGAATACAGCCAATAATATTAAAATCATAATCAAAATAAAATTGATAAAAAATCATTTGAGGCGCGTCGTGGGAAAACCAGACTTAACGCATGTGCGTAAAGTGTCGTCCCGGATTAGCCTGTGCAGTCTGCACAGGCTAATCCAGGACGGCACTTTCCGCCGACAGTGGATTTATGTTTAGAAGAGATTTCCTTGAAACAGAACATACCATAAAAGCGGAAAGTGTCATCCCGGATTAGCCTGTGCAGACTGCACAGGCTAATCTGGGACGCCACTTTACGCACATGCATTAAGTCCGGTTTTTCAACGACGCGCCTCAAATTATTTCCACTGGTGCTTCATTCCTTATGGATTTCAAAGAGTTTTGAACTCTCTTATTTAAAACCACAGTGAAACCTATATTAATTCAGCCTAAATCAAGTTGATTTTATAATTGTAAATGTATATGTTACAAATTTTGCATTATTACTGTTATCGTCATGTTAATTGCACAAATTTTGAGTTTATAATAGCATTTTATTTTATTTATTTTAGTTTCATTCCGCCTCCACCTAGACAGTTTTTCCAAAAATGTCCAAGAAACTATTAATAAAAAATCTCCGACCTTATGCAGCGAAAATATCTGCCTCTTGACTTGACTTGACTGAGTGCAAGTTCAGAAATGTTCAAAACATGTGCTCTGTGTATCAGGGGTTAGTATTTGCAGAGTTTCCAGTAATGAGAGGGTTCTGAATATCAAAATACCCATAGGATCATTTGCACCATCGGTTGAGATGCAAAACATTATGATGGATTTTACAACTGCACAAGTTATGTCTATTATATATTTTTGTTGTGGCATAGATATTTAAGATAATCGTTTTTGAAAACTGAAATCAATAGATTCAGTGACACATGGTCTCAAAGAAACAGCCCACTTTTATTTTTTCTACATACTGACAAATCCTAACTTCACATATCATAGTCAAATAAGTGCACATGTATAATATGAGGTGGTGAGAAAGCGAATTGTTCTTTTCAGCCAGCATTGATAGCACCAAATTCTCAGGCCATTTGTTTCATTTCTACTACAAAGGTCCCCAATTAGTGATAATTTTATTTTCCCCAAGGACAATTTGATACAGAAACAATCAAAGAGCTCAGACTTTAAAATTCTCATAGCAAAGGCTTAGTAATTCTGTGATGATGTAGAATTAATAAATTATTTAAAATGTGGCGCGGCGTGAGAAAACTGGTCTTAATGCATGTGCGTAAAGTGTCGTCCCGGATTAGCCTGTGCAGTCCGCACAGTCTAATCCGGGATGGCTCTTTCTGCTTTTATGGTATTTTCTGTTTCAAAGAGGTCTCTTCTAAACATAAATCCACTGTAGGCGGAAAGTGCCATCCCGGATTAGCCTGTGCAGACTGCACAGGCTAATCCGGGACGACACTTTACGCACATGCATTAAGTCCGGTTTTCCCACGACATGCCACAAATTTATTTATGAATGATTGGAATTCTATGAAGTCACAGTGTGATCTTAGACTTTGCCCAACCCGCCCTTCCCATAGCAGACGCCAATACACTGGACTACATGTACTCTGAAATCCTGATAAGCCACTGGGGATGGCTAAGATCACACTGTGACTTTGTAGAATGCTAACCATTCAGCAATACATTTCAACATTACATTACATTAATACATTAATTTATTAACCTTTAGCATGCTGCCGTTGCATAAATGCGACGTACGCTTTGTTTTCTAGTACACTGCAGTTGCTTTGACGCGACAGTCAACTTTATACCCCACGACACTGTGGTCGCTTTTATGCGACAAGCCGACCGATCGTTGTATACAGTGTTTGTTCGGCAACAATTTTTACTATACCCTCAGTAAAGGTCATATCGTGTCAAACAACATCAAAACAGCGTTTGTCTGTAAAAAAATTTAACTAAAATTGCATCATTTATGTAATTTTGTGGACAAGTATGGCAAGGATGGATGCAGCTGCACTTCTTGCAGAAATTTTTGCTAAAACTGGCAGCGAAATTGAATTATCTGATCAAGGTAAAGTAGTTATTTTGCATTTTCGCAACCCCGAAATGTCAATTTCATATTTCCAAGTGATATTTATTTTTACAATGATTTGTTGTAAATGCATTAGTATTATAAATGTCTAGTTTATTTTTTTTAAATGAATACAATGTTGATCGTTGTTTGTCACATTTGAATGTTATTACTGCAAAATAGATAACTCTGGTGAGAATAAAGGTGTTAAATAATATAGATGTAGAATGTTATTGTTTTTGAATTCACTATTGATTGGTGTTTTTCATTAGGATGCATTATTTTATGTTGGATATTGTATGATGATAAAAATGTGTTGCATATGAAAATCCTTACTTGTTTGGTAGACGCAGATATATGTCATAGTAAATGTGGGTTTAGATGTTTGTTTTTTATGTTTTCTGGAATTTTCTGGAATGTCTCTTTCAGAGTTTCCTGATGATGTCAAACCAGATGCATAAGTTACAAAGAATTCTTATTCTGAAGATGACCCTGGAACAAACCAGCAACTACTGCCAGCAGATTACCAACACCCCTCTTGAAATCTGGCTGAAGAAGTTCCACAGGAGTTCATTGAATTGTAAACATAGTGTTGTTTTACATGCTCAGTTTTACATGATACTGTTTTCCAATTAATTCTGTGTTTGATTGATTGATTTTTATTTGTTTGTTCATGATATGTCATAATATTTGTAATTATCTATTTCTTCATTAGATATATATTATTTATTCAGTTTACATTTATTTATGTATGTATTTGTTTCTAAAATAACTGGTATTTCTACAAAATAGATATGTTGAAATGAAATTCAGAAATAAATATTTGTTCTAAACCTCAATTGTGTCGATCATTATAAAAATCATTTGTATACAAATCTACAGAAAACAAGAGTTGTTAAAATCCACTGGTCTTTTATAATGGTCACTGCTCGTCTTTTTGACCATCAAAATTAGTCCAGTTTCAGGGATGATGTCGTAACGTCATTCGGGCAGTGTCCTGCATTACTACACTCATTGCATAGGCAGCATGCTCAAGGCTAATCATTATTTTAAGCATTGAAAAATGTTGTTAGATTAGATTTTAATGAAAATGCTTGATCCAAATGCCATTCATTCAACATATAGGATCAGACATATTTTTTACTTTTTACGATTTATTGGAATATTTTTGAATGTTTGCGTGGTCATGTGTTGTGGAGAAACCATAGTGTGGAATCACTTAAATTCATGGGGTACAAAAATTTCGCCCAAATATGATCGCTGACATATTCGCGCAAACACGTTTTTTAAAAAACAGTTGTGTTTTACAATAAAAAATACATATCAGGCGCGTCATGTGAAAACCGGTCTTAACGCATGTGCGTAAAGTGTCGTCCCGGATTAGCCTGTGCAGTCCGCACAGGCTAATCCAGGACGGCACTTTCCGCCTACAGTGGATTTATGTTTAGAAGAGACTTCCTTGAAACAGAAAATACCATAAAAGCGGAAAGTGCCATCCTGGATTAGCCTGTGCGGACTGCACAGGCTGATCCGGGAGACACTTTACGCACATGCATTAAGACCGGTTTTCCCACGACGCGCCTCATATTGATTTATCAGTGTAACGACCCACTGGGCAGAACCCTAGTAGAGGATCCTATTATGACAACTTGTTTATTGCAATAAACGTGTGTATCGGTACTGGAATAGGCTTTTAATTCATAACAGGGGTCCACTTCTCCACTGGGCATTACCTTTTATACCGAATTAATTTTGTATAGCAATCAATGCGTGATTTCTTCAAACGGATCATACTTATTAATGTTTGTTATTAAAACCAAAATTATAGGTAAAAACATTTACATCACGAGATTCACATATCCCTGCATATGTTTATGAACGACGAATTACGTACATATGAAAGAACTCTTAAATCGGTAAATATTCACGGTGGTCATAAATTCGCACAATGGCGGGAGCGCTAAATGAGTGAAAATTATACCTCCACGAAAATGAGTGACATCACAGTAGTACCCAGAATCCAACAAAGCTTACATGGGTCTGTCTGGTACCAAACACTTGAACACTGGTCGTCTAAGTGGTGGTGCCACCCAATGACTAGCTGGACTGTCAACTGCAACATTTCAAAACACACTAATATGTGAAGTTAAGACACTTAATATAGAATCAAATGTTTTAATATGTTATATAAACAGTTAATTATATGTCACTTAAAGATTTAGCAAAGTTACCAATCAGTGCTGTGGACACCTGCTTTCATGACTGCACCAGTGACATTGATTTAACCACAAAACTGTATACTTGCATGCATTGACAAAATTTTCAGGGTTTTTTCCGCGTAGCTGTCTTAAGATCACTTCTGACCTAGATTTCTTGCGTTTATTATGCAGCGGGAAAATTGAATGCCAATAGAATTGGGCAAATTTTCTAAATTTAGGGAATGCAAACTTCAAACAATGGTTTAACGTATACCAATAACTGTTGTATACTTTGGGGATTTAAAATTTACATAATTGTTTACATAAGCGGTTAAAATGAAGTTATAAACATATCGACATATACTCTAGAACTGAGGCTAATTATGAACGTATTTTCTCATTGTATGCCATAAACAGAATGCTATATTCATTCACGTAACGAAATAACTATTTTGTTTAGCCTACATTTATATAAGCGGTACGCTCTATAAATTGCAATTGTGCAATGTTCCCATTCATAAATCTCATTCACAGACTTGCTGTTCCATGTAGCCCATTGATTATAGTGAGTGCATCAAATTCCAGAAACTTTGTCAATTACTGGCATAAGTATGTGCTCTTAGTACTGGTAAACCAGCTTACCCAGGAAAAGTGTGAGTAGGTTAACTGATGGCTGTTATATGACTGAAATACTGTGAAAAATCCAAACAAACAAACAAACAAACATTCCAGAAACAGTAGTGGCATACTAAAAATAGCGCCCGTAGCTAGCAACCGTTGTATAGCTGTGTTAATATACTCGTACATGCGTCAATAATAGCGTTCAGAGAATCATAAACCTAAAAATTTCAATAAATGGGGAATTTATATTTATAAACTTACTGTTAATTTGAATTGTTTATAAACTTACTGTTAATTTGAATTAAAATTGTGGTTACGAATTATTAAAGATGATTCATAATTGCATCTTTCTATCAACTTCTCCAGTAGATGTTATTTAATCTGTAAAAGATGCTACATTTTATATAGATAAAATGTTATGAAAGAAGATTTGGAATACATCAAATTGTTATTCGCGTAGCATTAATACACAATTTGCAATACTAATTATACAAAGGAACCCTTGATATATTATATTTCTACTGATATAATTTAAAATCGTCATAGTCTAATGAATTTTTAGGTTTGCGTTATCAAAAACAGTAAAGTCTTAATATTTCAAAAATCGCTGAATGTTCCCTGAATATAGCTTTTTATTGGAATACACAGTATAAATGCTTATTTGACCTCAAATCGTTATTATATTAGATAACAAACACGAATGGTATATTACCGGTACTATAAATAACTATATAGACTTGTCTGATACATAATAATTTCAATTCATTCCCGAAATTATTTTCTTACACTGTTAATTTGTTAAATTGGCTTGACAAATTCAGATAACAATTATGTTAACCTAAATTATTTTGGTTATTCATATATCACTGGTGGAAACATGGAGCTATATGATTGGTTTATTCACGGGATAGATATTAATGATAATTTTATTGAATTTTTAAATTAATAAATTTATCTCAAATTAACTTTTGGGTTCGAGAAGTTTTCTTATAGTGTCCGAAAACTCTGGGGTACAATAAGTGTCCTAATATTGGTGGGGACCAAAAAATCTGGGGTCTGAGAAGTCACGTAACTGATCGTCTTGGCCTTCTGTTTAGGTTATTTTTAAATGACATCTCAATATTGATTTCAACGCCGATTGTCTTTTTTAAAGACATTTCTTGTTTAGAATAATAAAAAGTATTGAAAACTATTGAGGACAAAACTGTATGAAATAGCCAATAACATGTTGGTGTAATTTAACCTCTATATCACATAAGAGCTTAGAAAAACTGTATTCATTCATAAACATGTCGTACATTTATTTTGATTTTGTTTTCAATTTGATACAATTTATATACCTTTTTTTTGGTCAAAAACGATTGCAAAACTCCACGGCACATACTTTCAACCTAATGTTCACTCAAAATATTTTTTCCCATTTTCCACTCAAAAAATTAGGTGTGTGTTATACATGACTGCGCATTATACACAACGTTTTACATGTACACATTTTGGCCAGGACAACATTATTTTGCACCTTGGGCCCAGAAGCTTTTACTTTCATGAATAAGTTGAATGGTTTGAAAACGTATCGGTGAAGTATAATTATGTTACTCCAAAACATGTTCCCAAATGGCAAGAAATAATTGATTCTACACAGGCATCTGCAAGATGGTTAGCAATTTGTTTTCCATCTTTCAGCAGTATTTATTGCAGAGAAACGGTGCAAATTTAAAGTGACACTTTGTCAGCTTTGTCAGGTTGGTTCTATAGCAGTTTCCAAATATAAATGCGCAATTACGTTAGGCCGCCGCAAGCTGACTCACGCAATTTCCATATAGCAGAAAATGACAGTATCAAAGTACAACCCTCCCACCCTAAATCCCATTTGTATCATTCAATAGCCAATTGGTAAATTGAATGGTTTTCAAATTAAACCAAATATTTTATTTATCACGTGCGCATGTGATAACTAACAAGTGTGCATGTGAAAGCTATCATGTGCGTACATGATGTATATCACATGTGCATGTGATTAAACTACCATGTGCGCATGTGAAAGCTATCACATGCGCACATGGTAACTAACCAATAAGAAAACGTGAACTATTTGCCATATTTTCACAATGGAGGTTCAGGGATTAGGTAATTGTTAATTTTTTTATTCCCGACCTCCATTTTGAAAATACATGATGAATAAAATATCTCTCATGTTCCTCTTTATGCAGCCGTAAGGTCCTGTTTAATGTATTTGGTTAGTATAAACATATTTCATGCATACAAGACTCTTTTACACTCTACATAATATTATATAATATATAATACACACTTTTTTCACCGATAAAAAAAATCCTTTTTTTTTTTTTTACTCAGATTTATATACTTTTGTTGGCAGGTATCTGCAATAGTTGAAACCAAACAATTTCAAAAATTTTGTAAAGAAACTGTATGGATAATTTAACAACTAAACAATTTTCATACATTTCTGAAAATAATGGGATATCTCTGCATATAAAATATCCTATATAATCTCACATTGTATATAATTACATAATATAAAACTTTCACAATCACAATATGAAAGCAGCTCAGATTTTGATCTTTATTTGCAATCGTTCTAATTTTCTGAAATTGTTGCCAATAAGCATGTTATCAATGTATTCAGACCTCCATGCTTCTTGCATTCTTAATCTGTTTAGTGGGGTATTTCATTTAAGAAATAAATGGTGTGGAGTTCTGATGCATACTGGAATTTAACAACGAGGTGTTAAACAACGAGAATGCGAAAAATTATTTCGATTCTAACATGATTTGACGTATAGTTTTGCAATTGTCATTGGAACTACTTTTAAATATGCCTAAATATACATAACAAGGAACAACTACAATCAATCTATTTCTGTGTTTTCTCCATACAACGCTTCCGCCATGCATAAGAAACAATTTCTGTGACATCTGCTATGGGCGCATGTCGTCTTCAAATAGAAACTAACTGATACTGACAGGTTGTCGGAAGCTGTTACTAAAGTCCTAGTGAATGACGCTGAGATATATTTGAGAACTTAACTACGCTGCTACTTAACAAATGCCTTGTCTTTACAAACAGGACCATTACCCTATCATTTGCTAGAAGATATTTGAAAATGTATATGCACAAGAGAAAAAGTAGAACAAAAGTGGAACGTTTTACAACAGAACTTGCTAAAACGTTTCTAAAGACCTGTGCATTATGCCAAAAAGAAAGAGGCTTTTATTCTACACTTTATTCAAAGCAAAATTAATTCCAAAACCAGGCTACAGGGCAACAAAAACCAACACCAATTTATAATTAGGTGACCATGACCTTGGAGCTACAAGCATGGGTATTCCTCATCCCCTGACCCTAGTGAATATTAAATACTATGTTCCAATATCGAAATCTATGAATGCTTTCCGACTTTGTACTCAAATTTTCTAAACACTACTTAGTAAGATTAGTTACAGGTTTTGAGAAAGAACTTTTAACAAGAAACGTGGAAATTCCATGAAAACCAAATTGTTTGAACGAAATGCATTAAAGTCAGCACAAAAATAAAAGTAATGGTGACCTTGACTCCACCAACCCCATGCAATCCCAAGTGAGGTCTAGATATAAGATATATGCACATTTAAAATAAGTTTCATTAAAATATCTCAATGTCTTCTCAAGCTATTGAGCGGAAACTGTCTATTTCTAGTAATGGTGACCTTGACCTTGACCCCACCCACCCCATATGCAATACCAAGTGAGGTCTCGCTATAAGGTATCTATGTATGAAAATTCACCAAAATATCTCAATGTGTTCTCAAGTTATTGAGCGGAAACCGTTTTTCTATTTTTTGTTATGGTGACCTTGACCTTGAACCCACCCATGCCACGTGCAATCCCAAGCAAGGTCTTGATATAAGGTATCTTTGTATGAAGTTTCATTAAGATATCTCAATGCGTTCTCAAGTTGTTGAGTGCAAACCGTTTTTCTATTTTTAGTAATGTGACCTTGACCCCACCCAGCCCATATGCAATCCCAAGTGAGCTCTAGATATAAGGTATTTATTTATTAAGTTTTATTAAAATATCTCAATGCGTTCTCACGTTATTGAGCGGAAACCGTTTTTTCTATTTTTAGTAACAGCGACCTTGACCCCACCCTTATCCAATCCCAAGCAAGGTATCAATACAAGGTATCAATGTATGCGTTCTCAAATAATTGAGCACTAACCGTTTTTCTATTTTTAGTAACAGTGACCTTGACCTTGACCCCACCCACCCCATATACAATCCCAAGCAAGCTAGGTCTCCATAGGTATTAAGTATTATTAAAATATCTCCATGTGTTCTCAAGTTATTGAGCGGAAACTGTTCTTCTATTTTTAGTAACAGCGACCTTGACCTTGACCCCACCCAACCCATATGCAATCGCCAGCGAGGTCTCAATATAAGGTATCTATGTATTAAGTTTCATTAAAACATCTCAATGCGTTCTTAAGTTATTTAGCGGAAACCGCTTTTCTATTTTAGTAACAGCGACCTTGACCTTGACCCCACCCACCCCATATGCAATCCCAAGCGAGGTCTCGCTTTAAGGTATCTATGTAGGAAATTTCATTACAATAGCTCAATCCATTCTCGAGTAAGAGAGCGGAAATGAAAAGTGCTATGCCTGATTCCGCCCGCACGCCCGACCGTCCGCCCACCCGACCATCCGCTCAACGACATACGCCAATCTAATAACTGACATTTTTCTTTGAAAAATTTTGTTAACAACTGATCCTTATGTTTGAACTGGACCTTTGAGCTATGGAACAAGAAACACCATCTTATTTTTTTTTTATAATAAGCATTTTGATAATGTTAATGCTTGCCAATGTCGTAGCAAAAAAAATATTTAAAACAAATATACCAACAATAATGCATGCTTCTTTAAACGGACCTATCCACAAGTCAGCAAATTGACAATTTTCAATTTTTTTGTTATAGATCAACAAACAAAATAACAGTCCTGAAAATTATTATTCTATATATATATATATATATATATATATATATATATATATATATATAAAGAAATGGAATATCCATTAATATTCCATTTCTTGATATATTAATTGATATTCCATTTCTTGATATATTAATTGTAAAAAACAACAGGGACATTTATACTGATATATATTACAAGGAAACAGATTCTAAACAATACCTAAATTTCACATCATGTCATAGTAAACACACAAATAGTCCATTCACTTTAGCGAAACGCATTTGCACTATAGTTTCAAATCATGAACTTAAATTAAAACGTTTAGGTGAACTGGAACTTTCCCTTTCACAAAGGTGTTATCCAAAATCAGTTATAAATAAAGGAATTCAAAAAACCCTTTCAATCCCTAGAAATGAATTACTTTCAAACTCAACAAAAGAAAATACTAATATTATTCCATTTATTTCAACATATAACCATAAGAATAAAGAAATATTTGTCTTAAAAACAGCACAGACATTTTAAAAACGGACTCTGTAATGAGCAAAATAATTTCAGAGAATTATATAGAATAATAAAATGCAAAAGACAGCCACCAAATTTAAAACGTCTACTAACTAAATCTAGCTTTTCCTCTCAAGAACCTAAAGTAACCAAATGCAATAACCCTATATGTGCCCTCTGTTATTACATTATTGAAGGAAATTCATTTAATTTTAACAGTAAACTGTTTAATATAAAAACTAATATGTCGTGTGATGTTAAAAATGTTATTTATGTATTAGTATGCAATGGATGCAAGAAAATTTATATTGGACAAACTGGCGATAAACTTTTAGATCTGTTCATGAACAACAAATGCGAGACCCCTCAACAAGACAGATGCCTTTAAGTAAACACCTGGATGAGTGTTCTACATCAGAACCGAAATTTCGAATGTTTCCTTTTTATAAACTATTTTCGGACAGTGTTTCAGCAAGCGAAAGAGCAATATTTTATTCATATATTTAAACCACAATTAAATTTTATATAATAATTGTTGACGTTATGACGTCATAATTGAAATGACGTTTTCTCTATGACATTTTGACATTATGATATATTGTATTATGCCCTGATGAGCTTTGTCGAAACGCGTTGGCTATATTGTTAATATATACTTATAATCCCGTGTAATGTGTTTGTACTTTTCATTATATAAATTTGTCAATCTGGACTATTGACATTTCATTTACATACATACATACATACATACATACATCCATACCATACCATACCATACCATACCATACCATACCATACCATACCATACCATACCATACATACATACATACATACATACATACATACATATATAATTATACTGCGTTTGTAACGCTTTTCGTCGATATTTTGGAAACTCTGAATAAATGAGTGGTTAGTGCATCTGATTTTTGATTACAAAAGTCTTAGGTTCAAGCCCCGGCGAAGGCAGATATGCTTATTTCTTTATTTTTTCTTTATATAAAATTAGTTTTTTGGTAAGCGCTTTAGTTTTCCAAGTTAAGACATTTAATGACATTTTCCAAAACTACAAAATCTGTGTGTAAATCCCTTTAAAGATTTCCAAAGTGCAGCCCACATTTATTGAACATCAAACAAAGTTGCACATGAATACCTGCATGCACTTGCATGGAACATGTTACAACTGAGCAAAACATGTTCAGCAAGTGCTGTTTTCAAGTAATTTTAGGTAACAGGCCATCAATCTATGCCATGAAAATTTCAGGGCAAACTGCTCTATTAGACCTGGTTTGTCATCAATGATGGAGGGTTCTCTGCACATAGCAGTCTACCAAGTCTAACTGCAAGCCAAACATAAAACATAAATAATTACAATGGACAGCTAAAAGTTGGTTGAGGTCCCTATATTTTACAGTGAACAGAAATTATTACTTATACCAGTGTTACTGGAACATTTTTGTTTTTGCTGGCTCAATTGAATACATACGTTTCATATATATATAAGTTGTATGTGCTTAGGGACTTTATACATATACATATATACAAACACTATTTTCAAGGACAAATATCCATGAACAAGAAATGTATTTAAAAAAGACAATCGGCGTTGAAATTAATATTGAGATGTCATTTAAAAATTACCTAAACAGACCGCAAAGATGATCGGTTTATACATGACTTCTCAGATCCCAGATTTTTTGGTCCCCACCAATATTTGGAGACTTATTGGACCCCAGATTTTTCGGACACTATAAGAAAACTTCTCGGACCCAAAAGTTTATTTCAGATAAATTATAAATTTAAAAATTAAATATAATTATAATTAATATCTATGCCGTGAATAAACCAATCATACAACTCCATGTTTCCACCAGTGATATATGAATAACCAAAATAATTTAGGTTAACATAATTGTTATCTTGAGTAGATGTGATTTTGTTTTTTGTTTGTTACAATTGTTCATATTTACATTGAAGGCCGCATTGTAAATAAGTTAATATGCGTTTGTGTATAACTTAATGTGTTACCTTACCTTCAAAAAAAAAATAAAGATTTTATTATTATTATTATTATCTTAATTTCTCAAGCCAATATAACAAATTAACAATGTAAGAAAATAATTTCGGGAATGAATTAAAATTATTATGTATCAGACGAGTCTATATAGTTATTTATAGTACCGTTAATATACCATTCAAGTTAGTTATCAAATATAATAACGATTTGAGGTCAAATAAGCATTTATACTGTGTATCCCAATAAAAAGCAATAGTCAGGGAACATTCAGCAATTTTTGAAGTTTTTAGACTTTATTTTTGATAACGCAAACATGAAAATTCATTAGACTATGATGATTTTCAATTATATCAGTAGAAATATGAAAAAATCAAGGGTTCCTGTGTATAATTAGTATTGCAAATTGTGTATTCATGCTACGTGAATAACAATTCGACATATTCCGAATCTTCTTTCATAACATTTTATCTATAGAAAATGTAGCATCTTTTTACAGATTAAATAACATCTACTGGAGAAGTTGATAGAAAGATGCAATTATAAATAATCGTTAATAAATTTTAATTCAAATTAACAGTAAGTTTATAATATAAATTCCACATTTATTGAAATTTTTAGGTTTATGATTCTCTGAACGCTATTATTGATGCATGTACGAGTATATTAACACAGCTATACAACGGTTGCTAGCTACGGGCGCTATTTTTAGAATGACACAACTGTTTCTGGAATGCGATGAACTCGCTAGAATCAATGTGCTACATGGAACGGCAACTCTGTGAGTGAGATTTATGAATGGGAACATTGCACAATTGCTATTTATAGAGCGTACCGCTTATATAAATGTAGGCTAAACAAAATAGTTATTTCGTTGTGTGAATGAATATAGCATTCTGTTTATGGCATACAATGAGAAAATACGTTCATAATTAGCCTCAGTTCTAGAGTATATGTCGAGGATATGTTTATAACTTCATTTTAACCGCTTATGTAAACAATTATGTAAATGTTTAATCCCCATAAGTATGCAACAGTTATTGGTATACGTTAAACCATTGTTTGAAGTTTGCATTCCCAAAATTTAGAAAATTTGCCCAATTCTATTGGCATTAAATTTTCCCGCTGCATAATTATCGCAAGAAATCTAGGTCAAAAGTGATCTTAGACAGCTACGCCGAAAAAAAGAAGCAAAACAAGACACTGTGTTCGATAAACACTCATGCCCCCAGTTAGAGCTGGACAGCCCATTTTAATTATTAGTCCAAATTAGGTCAAGGTCAAAGAATGGTCATAAGCAACAACTGTGTTAGTATCCAAGTGCTGTAGTAAGCAGTGATGGTGCTAGACAAAACAGTAAAATCTAGTTAACCAAGAAATAGCCAATTGAATTATTCCAAGTCCAAATTAGGTCAAGGTCAAGGTCAAAATGAGGTTGGGTGATATAGGTGGATTGGGAACGATCATAAATAACAACTGTGTAAATATCCAAGTTTTGTAGTAAGCGGTGTTCGTGCTAAACAAAATGGTAAAATCTAGGTAACCAATAAATGGCACTTTTGAAATATGATGAGTTCTAATTAGGTCAAGGTCAAGGTAAAAGTGAGGTCGGGTGATGTGGGTGGGTTGGGTATGGTTAAAGCAACAACTGTGTTAGTATCCAAGTGTTGTAGTAAGCTGTGTTGGTGCTAGACAAAATGGTAAAATCTACTTAACCTTGTCATGGACGTACGGAAGGACGGACAGGACAATCACTATATGCCTCCCGCATCAAGATTCCGGGGGCATGAAAAACAACAAAAACAATTCAATAACAGTTCTTGCATAGAATTCTCTCCAGGCCATCTATTAGGCGGGTAAATCTTGCTTTGTAATAGACTTGTAAGCCAGTTTGATACCTCTTTGTATGACGGTCTTCATATAAGCTAAGATGCATTGTATTTACGAATGCAGGTATAAGTTAAAAAACATTTCTCCTGAATATTACTTAACTTTCCATCATCAGAGGAAATTATTGGATGAAATTTGACTATTCAAAGGAACAGTATTACACTTTGCATTGTAAATGCAATATGCAAGATAAGTAGTTATTCTGCATTTAACGCAATTAGCAACATTTGAATGAACTCTACCATGCATTTCCATTGAAATAATAAACTATTAATATTGGATCTACAGAAATTCATGCTGCATCACCACTTCAATAAGCAACTAATCATAAATGTATGATACACATGAATCTGATTAATTTTCTAAGCAATTTAATCTGTCAATGCGGAATGTCCCCTTAAAAAGGCATATCAATGGAAGATTGACAATAACATTGCACAATTAAAGTTCATGTTACAGAGAATTAACATTGAAGCATTGTTACCTTAAATATGCTTGTATTGTTTCTATAAAAAGATAACAAACGTTTAGTATTTTATGATACCAACAGTAGTCAAATATGACACTTTAGCTGGTGCTGGAACATTAGTAGTAGTAGTAAAATCAATATGAATAAATAAAATGAACATGATGTTCCGTTATTAATCAGCCTCTTATAGCAAAGGGAAGTTTTCATTGATGTTTTGCGATTTTGTAGTCGTGAGTTCAAACAC
Organism: Congeria kusceri; assembly: GCA_027627225.1. Lineage (NCBI taxonomy): Eukaryota > Metazoa > Mollusca > Bivalvia > Myida > Dreissenidae > Congeria > Congeria kusceri. The sequence goes on from CM051038.1 coordinate 13,139,376, forward strand.
TACTGGAACCGTGTACCACAAAATATTTTTCGTTTTAAATATATTTTTCATAACGATTTTATCGATAAAAGGGTACTACACCAAAAATGTTCTCCAGAAAAAATTGGAAATAATCTTTCTTTAATATGTGTCTATATGAATGTGACATACTGTCAATATGTGCCATAAATCTGGCTGTCCAACAGAAAGACAAGTATCTTTCATGAAGATTAGGCCAGAGTTGTTTTTATTTCTTGGTTCTCGGACATTTTTGAAAAAGTGTCCGGTTGGAGGAGGGAAAAAAAATATAAATAAAACAACAACAACACAGAGTTTAATAAATTAATGACTAGAATTTCACAAAAATTACTTACAAAAATCATATTACACAACATTAACTTAATCACTAATTGACATTTTTTTTTTTGCATTCAGTGTAACAGTTTGAAACCATTTCACAAGGTCATTTTTACGATATTGGTTACATTTTAAAATTTTATTTTATTTTTTGCTTTTTGGAAGAAATCGGGTCGGCGGATCCGAGAACCAAGAAATCATAAAACTCTTGCCTTATTCCTGTAAACTTATTAATTCTATTCAAAACACACATATTGTCGATCAGCAAAAATCTTTATTACAACAGTAACCCATGTAATGTAAAGACTTTTTATAATGATGCAATCAAAGACAAATATAATTTAAATGAAAATCAGAAAGCCCCCTTCTGTTTAAGATTCAGTCTACTACAAGATAGTGTGTTCTCTGGGGGCCTGTTATAGCCCTGTCACACTGCTGTGTATGGTACCAGCATATACAGATTTATTATTGTTTATCGGCTAATAAACAATGACTTGGAGTTTTGATGTGTCCGAATTAAACCACGAGGGCGTTAGCCCAAGTTGTTTAATACGTATGCACCAGAACGACAAAGAGTTGTTTATTAGCGGATAAACAAGGATAATGTGAACATTATTTTGATTCTAACATGATTTGACATATATGTTTGTAATTGCAATTGGAACTACTTTTTACTATGGTCTGCTCAGAATCGGGACTTCTTTTTGCATTGTTTATAGGGTAGTTTAACAATGCTAATTGTGTTTTTTGTCAAAAGAAAAATTAGCGAGTATCATGTTAGAATGATACATACTCATCAAGGACTAGTACAATGTTCTATATAATTATTCTGTGACCATGGTGATTTGAAACTTTTTTGACATTATATCCAATAAGTGGGCATCGTGCATATTAGATTCAATTCCATATAGAAAATGTCCTGTAACTTGATCAAGAATAGAGCAGAACTCCGGACATAACTACATAAAGCACCAAAGTGTCATAGATTCAAAATGTTCTGAATTTTCAAGTACAATGTACTGAGCAGAAATTCAGATACCACATTTTCTTGACACAGTAACTGTTCAGAACTGGAGCGGTTCAAAAAGGAAATGTTGTAATATTCAAAGACTGTCAACTCTGCATAAAAAAAACACATGTCAAAGTGTCGAAATAGCAGTAACATATCAATGGCCATCAATCAGTCCAAATTAGGCGCTGGAGCTGCATGATGCACACATTTCATATCCAGAACAAGCCAATACTGCTGAGAAATTCTATGGTTAAGAATAATTTTCTATGTACTTGTATCTGTTTGTGATCAATATTCGCGAAGCGATGATTCGCGAAATATAGCGGGCGGCCCCAGCGCGAGATTTCGCGATGAATATGTCACGAAATTTCGTCGCTATTCGTGGCGATTTTACAGTGTATATTCGCAACATTCTACATTGTGTGTCGCACAGTGTATGTTAAATGTAGATATATTAATTTTGTATTCTTCATATTACGGTTAATTAATAAATAATTATATAATAAAACACTATTATTTGTCAGTATTAATCAAAGAAAACAGTGAAAACGCATATAAAAGTAACAATGAATTTATATAGTGTGTATATACGTTTAAGTTTACATTTACAATTCGAACAATAATCATTAAAATTAACTTAAAATTATAAATCACTGATTGTTCTTTTCTTCAATACAAATAATCACCCCTTTAACGTATATGCCACATTTCACTAATTCGCTTAATTAGAATTTGATGTCACTTTTACAATAATATTAACTGATGTCAATTAAAATGATTAATTAGTTAATCGTTCATTAATTTTTTCGATTGTTATGTGAATGTGTATACGGGGTTCTTGTGATGATTATAAAAACGCATCAATATCTTATTCTTCATGGGCGCGATTATTTCAAACATTCCTTCTTTTAGAATATCCATTTAGATTATTTGTTTACATGTACTTATATGTCATCCTTACCTGTGCACCAGCATATTCAATGTTATCGTTTTTACAAGCATCATAAAGATGCAAATCACCGACGTTTTGACACAATGTTTTATACTAATCATGTACTTGAGTTGTATTGAAGGTGGTTATATACACGTAAGTGTCTATAATATTTGTAACGTATGATTTCATTGTAACATGTATTTATAAAATCTACGTATTGTTTACTCATCGGTTAATAAATAAATGTAAATACGCATGATATAATGTAGGCACGAAATACGAGCATCCATTAACGCCTTTTATCAACTAACTAAAATATATATTGTAGTATTGTATTACTTTTTATTACTGTTTCGTTCGTAAATTATGACCCGATACATGTACATTTAGATATAACTTAATTATTCTAACCAATAACTTTCCATAAAAAGTCACACTAATTAAGTCATACATGTATTACAGTTAGTACATTTATAATGAATGTCATAAATGTCGATCAATGATTAATGTTCCTTTTCAGTACATGTAATTATTCATATATAAAAATATTTGTTTGCACATTGTAGACATTGATCATGGTAATTTTGTTAACATACAAGCACATAATATAATGTGTCCTTTAAATCCGTGGAATATTTGTCTATATTGTGATTTTTGCATTAAATTTAATTGTGTTCGATTGTTCATGTATAATTGTTCTTCCTTTTTCAGTCAATGTGCAAATTTATGTTGTTATCAACGAAGATGGGACAACCAATGCAAGAGCAATAATATTCGACATACATGTAGATGTACATACATGTACATGTAGGTCATATTCATATGTAAACACAACACATATAACATGTTGAAAGCCCTATACATGTACATGTTGAACCAGAACAAAATACAAGACAAAAGCCAAGACTGATCATGCACTTGAAGTAATAGAACAGTAAGGGTTTCAAACAGAAACAACATATAAATAATCAAAGCATATATGAAATAATGGACAAGAAGTTTTAGCCAGAAACAATCTAATAAATAGCATGCCGTGACATAATAAACGGAACATATTTAAAAAAACAAACACACCCTATCACATACCCATTTCAAACTTTCATACGAACAATATTACGTTTATTTTGAATGCTGTTTTTTCATTTATACCATAAAAAGTGTATTTCTTTTATGTTTTAAATCTTCTGCAACAAATGTCACATCTTAATTTGAATGATTTTGTAGCTAATAAAATTGAAAGGAATACATTCAAATATCAATTCCGCAAAGTTTTCTAACAATAATTATTTATTCACCGCTAAGTGAAAATATTGCGTACAGGCATGCATTTTACTAATTCTTTTCTCGTCACGATTCGTGGCGGGACAAAATTATTTGCCACAAAAAATCGCAAACAAGCGCGAATTTTCGTGACATCGCGAGCGATCTGCGCTTCGCGATCAAATCGGCTCGTCGCATTTCGCGAACTTTGTGGGTTTGGCGTGGCACGTACTGTATGTTGCCAAAGGGTATGACTGATCATTTATCACATACCTATCACATACCTCACTTACATTATTAACTTTACTTATCGAAACTTTAAATTCAGTCAAATCTTTAGATTCAGTGAAAACTTTAAAATAAGTCAACATTTCAGATTCAGTCAACACTTCAGATTCAGTCAGAGCATCAGATTCAGTCAAAGCTTGTGATGCAGTTAAAACTTAGAGTCAGTAAAAATCAGATATAGTCAAAACTTTAGATTCAATAAGAACTTCAGATTCAGACCTAACTTAAGAATAAGTCATTAGTAAATACTCAGTGAAAACTTTGGATTCCGCTAAAACCTCAGATTCAGTCAAAACATTGGATTCAGTCAAAACATTGGATTAAGTCAAAACATTGGAATCAGTCAAAACATCGGATTCAGTCAAAACTTCGGATTCAGTCAAAACATTGGATTCGGTCAAAACTTCGGATTCAGTCAAAACATTGGATTCAGTCAAAACATTGGATTCAGTCAAAACTTCAGATTCATACAAAGCCTTAGATCCAATCAATATTTCAGATTCACTCAGTCATGTAAAAGTAATAAACTCTATATAGTTTGTGCTTGATGTCTATGTAAGACTGATCATTAATGAAAAGGTATGGTATAAATCTAAAAACTTGGAACGTTTTTGCTGAAATATCCTTTTATATGCCTTGAGCTGGAAGCCTGCCGATTAGAGATTATATCCTAGCACCAAATTGACACCTCCAATTAAACCGACAGACGTAAGTTGTTTTGTGGCGGGCTTAAAATATTACAAAAATATGGCAAGGCACTCCAAACTAAGGCGTTGATCCTGGTACAAGACTTGCACTTTGCTAACAACAAGAAATGCTATTACAAATTAATCCTAGTACAGAATTAGAGAAGAAGAGAAATTTCTTTGAATGGCCCTCACTGCAAATGTGGATAATTTTATTTTAAGCTTCCACAAGGGAAATTTACAATAAAGAGGCATTAAGTTGTTCCAAAAATGATAGGAAGATTTAACAAAAATGTTTGCTGTTGTTGTGAAATAGTTGCCATTATTCTTTCTGCAAATTTAGTAAATGTATAACTTACAACAGTTTTAAATCCATTCCAACTGATTGGATGAATTTCCACATTTTTCTACTCAGTTTTGGTACATTCATGTTTCTACGGATATTATCGGCAGACAAAAGAGTTACAAATTTTAAATTCCACAATAATTATTTCACTACTGTTTCAGTTAATATTGCAGTTAAATAAATAGACCTTACTTTTAAGCACTAATTTTATCCTGGGATATTATTATAACCGTCTGAAATAAAAAAAAAATTCTACAACAGAGATGTTCTATCCAAAGAATTATTTTAGATTCAGATAGATTGTAAACATTTATACATATATGAGGAATACATATATGAGGAATATCACAATCTCAGTCTTAAATTAAGAGACGTATGTGCAGATTAAAAAATATAATATTTTCTAAATTTGTGTCACAGATTCCAAAAAAAAAAGTACTTATAACAAACCTGTTACATATTAGGCGCGTCATTGGAAAACGGGACTAAATGCATGTGCAGTCCGCACAGGCTAATCCGGGATGGCACTTTCCGCTTTTATGGTATTTTCTGTTTCAAGTTAGTCTCTTCTAAACATAAATCCACTGTAGGCGAAAAGTGCCGTCCTGGATTAGCCTGTGCGGACTGCACAGGATAATCCGGAACGACACTTTACGCACATGCATTAAGTCCCGTTTTCCCACGATGCGCCTCATATAAAGAATTGAAATAACACTACTTACACGGGTATTTATTGCAAATGAAATATTAATGTCATTTAAGAAATAATTTTCTATTTAGGGTTGTTTATCATCTAATAAACAACCCAATTTCATTAAAATCATCTCCAGTCTGACGCTACTATGTTATCCGCTGACTGGATCTGATGACTTCGCATAAGGGGTCATGTTCAGATGAGCTTTTCAGGAGAGAATCAAATTGTTGCCTTCAAAATGTTGTGGTATAACTTCAAATATAAACTGCAAATACTATACACAAAATAAACAAATTAACGTGCACTTTGGATATTTACTCGCCTAAGGTACCACTATATGCATTGTTATCCCCATGAAAATTAAATGTAAATGATTTATTCCCGAGGATTAGTTGGAAATGCATCACTTTTCAAAGACCAGGGCCAAACTCTGCTGTGCAAAAAGCAATTTCATTGGCGTTGCAGGGCTGATCTTTTATTGTTCGGAAGGTCATTTTAACATGACCTGTTATATGATGTCTTCAGATCCTAACAACATAAGGATTTGATTTTAATGAGATTGATAAACAACCATTTGGAGTTCTGATGCATATGAATTAAACCCCAAGGGCAAATCATGCTTCAGAAATGTGATCACAGAAAAAATAACTCTGAGAAGGAAAAGTGAACACCTATAACTACAAAAAGATGTGATACTACCAATTCTCAATACTGTGAAAGATGCATTACATGGAACAAATATTTCAGTCCCATCATAAGGTTTGTATTGAAATGTTCAAGTGATACTATTAATCATATTGTCAAGGAGACTTTTCACACCTTCTCCATGAAGTTTTCACACCTCTGCCCAGTCAGACACCTAGCCTGTTTGTTTGCACCAGTGGACACTGATAGCTGTTAACAAATTTATTAACCATTTTAAGCCACTTTAAATGATGCAGCGTGAGATTTTTGCATTTGACTAAATGACTTTCGTTATGTCACTGCGAATTCGATTACTGTGTGTGGATTTTTTAAATATTTGTTTTATTTATAATGCAATACATACACAATTGTAATTTGAACTGCAATTACTTTAATAAGTGTGCTTATGCTCATTAACGCTATGACATGATGCAAATTACACATAATGTAAGAAAAAATATGTTAATAATTTCCAAAAGATGCGATACTACAAAATATGATATACTACGAACAAATCAGTGTCTCCTGTGACTATTCGTAGTACAGCGTTTTGACTGTAGTTTTGAGTGGATTTTTTAACCAACAAATTTAACATGCCATCAGAAACTTGTAAAACTGTTTGACTTGTTAAAAGACAAGATTATTCACCTAATTATATCCTTACCCAGTTGATGACTTAAGATCTTAAGCTAGGAGCTCTGACTGTGTTAATGACTGCAGTTAATGAAGTTGGTCTGGGTATAATTTGTGTTTAATTAAGTTAAGGTGTGTATCATTTTGTTTATGATACTATTTGGAACAGCCTTATGATGGCAAGAAATCATGTAAGGGTTGTAAAGTTATGAGTGGCCAGTTTGTTAAACAGAGAACACACTATTATGTGAAGTTGGAATAAGACGTCAAACATAGAATAAACTTTTTTATTACAGCAATAATTTATATGCAGTTTACAAATTGTAATTTAAGAATTTTGCAGAGTAATTAGTGCAACAGACACCTGCATACATAATTGCATCTCTAAAATTGATTTTACCACAAAACTGTATACTTGCATGCATTTACAAAATAAAAAATAAAAATTGAATTGTGTCCATGCGTGCATGAACACAGTTTATAAATACAGTAAAAATGATCAAAGATAAAATCAGTTTTCATGAAAAAGTCATGAAAAAATGCTAGTTATACCAAAAGTATTGACAGAATATAACAAACATATATAAACAACTTTAAAGGCTCAGTTTTATGTGAAACAAGAAATGTCTTTAAAAAAGACAATCAGCGTTGACATTAATATACCGAGATATCATTTTTACCCTAAACATAATATACAAGAGGGTCAAGATGGTCGGTTACGTGGCTTCTCGGACCCCAGATTTTTCGGTCTCAACCTATATAAAGAGACTTCTCGGACCCAGGTTTTTTTGGGAAACCATAAGAAAACATTTCGGATCCCAAAATTAATTTGTGATTAATTCAATAATTATTAATATTTGTACGGTAAATAAACCGATCATACCGCCCCATGTTTTCACCAGTGATACATGAATAACCTAAATAATTTACGTAAACATCATTAATATATAAATGTGTCAGCCAAATTTAACAAAATAACATAACAATGTACGAAAATAATTGCGGGAATGAATGAAAATTATTTTTTATCAGATTATCGTATAGTTATTCTTAAGAATTATACCCTACCTACATCTTGGAAGTTATTTATGCATAATACATACACATTTCGAAGTCAATTTATCATTTATAGGCTAAAAAAATGATTTGTTTCCCAGGCAGCGCCGCAACGTATTTTTATGGCCGCCACGAATTTGATTTAATGCCAAAAGATTTTTTTTTTTTTAAATATTTTTTGTCGATCACGCCCCGGTTTTAAAGGAGCAGCCCAGAAATATGTTAAAAATGAAACTTTGTAGAAAGTGTTTCTAATGGGCATGTTACCGAACAAAATAACAAAACTACGAATTTTAAATCCGTGAATTATTAACATTTTGGTAACTTGCTGTGGTCTATTTTCTGTATGCGATAACTGGTGATGACTCTGGAGTAAACCAGTATGTACATTATAGTATTTCGTCCGTACCAAGAGCTTTTGAACAATGCCTTTCGTAAATAAGAAACATATTCTGGACGAATAAACACCATAAACGTGCATAAGAACTATTACTAAAATTACGATGTATTGATGGACAGCGGCTTAAAATTAAACGAATCCGCATTTTAACATAGCGGAAGAAGGGTAACCGGGTAGATATTTCTGTATTTTCAGTAACTTTTTTCCTGTCTGAAATACTGTGTAAATTTTGAAAAAAAAAAGTCATATTCGATCGGGAACCTTTATAAATATGTTCTATTTCATGATTTAAACTTTTGTTTCGTAGATGCTTTTGCTTGAATAATATTTCATATTTCACTCTATATTTTTTAAAGAAAACCTGTGTCAATATAAGTCCTGTGGAAACAATCAAAAATGCCAGCTGCATTGACAAGTGTTGATTTTCCTTTCCAAAAATTATTGGTTATTTACTGCAAAAATAATTTCTATATATTTTTGACAGTTATAAAAAATATGAAGTACGAAAAGTTAAATTCAATAAATAAATAGAAGTATTTTAATGCTGATGGTGTATCAATTTGAAGGCACTTTGTTAATTATGAACATTCGAATTGATTGCCTTTTTACATCAGCTTGCATAAATGATGGTTTGTGATTAATAAATCTATATTTAGAATTTTAAAAAAGGAATGCTTATGTTGTTATTAAAACTTAATATTGTCTTTAATCTGTACTTAATTACTTGTTTTACTAAGCCAATAGAAAAGAGTAGGAGAAAAATTACTTCAATAAAAAAAACTCACCCTCCCTCCCGATTTTTTGGCAAAATTCATTATTTTTCTTTAGCCTTATACCGTTTATCCTAATGAAAAGCAATCTTCAGAGAACACTCAGCGCATTTGAAATAATGATGACTTCCATTTTGATAGCACAAAAAATAAAATTTCATAAGACTATGGCAATTGAAAATTATATTCAGTAGGAACATGATGTATTGAGGGTTTCTGTGCATAATTGGTTGTGCAAATCATGTATTCGTGCAAATGAAGTAAAAGTAACACGAATAACATGTGGACGTATTCAGAGACATATTTCACCACATTTTATTTATTGAAAGTTATCTTTTTATAGGTTGATTAACATCTACTTGAGAAGTTGATAAAAATGTGTAATTCACATTAATTATTAACAGAACGCAACCACAGTTCAATTTCAAATAAACATGCACAGTCAGTTTAATAACATAAATTCCCCCTTTATTGAAATATTTGCTCTTATGTTTCTCTGGACACTAAATGACGCATACATATTATAACAGCTATACACCGGCAGCTAAACGAGAACTATTTTTAGAAAGATCGTGAGTGTGTTGAACTCGCTAGAATCAATTGTTATTTATAGAGCGTACTGCTAGGCTAAACAAAATAGTTGATTAATTCTGGGAATGAACATAATAATTATTATGTTCATGACATACAATGAGAAAATATGTTCATACTTATTGCTCAGTTCTAGAGTGTATATCGAAAATATATTTATAACTTTATTTTAACCGCTTATGTAAATAATTATGTAAATTTTTAATCCCCAAAAGTATGCAAATTTTTGGTCTATTGAGACATTGTTGTATCTAAACCTGATATATTTCCAATTGCATATATATGCCAATATATTAATGCACGATGATTAACTTCCTTTTAAGTGTTTATAGACGAAATCCATGCTTAGGTTGTCTGTCAAAGTAGTCAGTATTCTTTTATGTTTGTTTGTTTATTGTTTATACTTTTTTGTTTGCTTCCGTTCCTTATATGGAGATCCTGCTTATTGCGTTCAAACCGATGCACCTGCTTTTACATATCACTATAATCACCTATTTCATGCTTCTCGCTAATGTGTTCCCTTAAAATATTATCTTTAAACTGCAGAGGCATCCAGGGCATAAAGAAAAGATTACAAGTATTTCAATATTTAAAAGATACAAATTGTGACATATTATGTCTTCAAGATACACATTTTGTTTGCGATCAATATAAAACTATTTACTCAGAATGGGGGGCAGAATGCTTTATGAGTTATGGCTCTTCTAATTCCCGCGGTGTTGCAATTTTCCTTTCAAAGAAACTTGAGTACAAAATACATAACGTTTATTATGATGACCAAGGAAACTTTATTCTGCTTGATTTAAATCTCGGTGAAACCAGAATTACCATTGTTACTATCTATGGGCCAAACACTGATATCCCGGACTTTTTTAACAATATCTTCCAGAAAATTGACACAATTAGTAATGATTCTTTCTTGATTTGTGGAGACTTTAATTTAGTATTAGACCCAAATCTGGATTACGATAATTATAAAACAGTGAATAATAAAAATGCAAGACAAACTGTTATAAAGCATATTGAAGAACGCAATCTTTCCGACCCTTTCAGAGTTAACTACCCTGTTTCGAAACGATACACATGGAGACGAACAAACCCCATACAACAAGCTAGGCTTGATTTTTTCCTTTTATCACCGCTTTTATTACCAGCATTCGTCGATGTAAACATTCTACCAAGTTTCCAATCCGATCACTCAATTGTAATCATGTCTTTACAATTTACTAATTTTAGCCATGGCAAAGGTCTATGGAAGCATAATAATAATCTGTTAGGTGATATCGTCTACTTAAACACTATTAATAAAAAAATAAACGAAATTAAACAACAATATATGGTCCCCGTTTATAATTTTGATAACATGTCTGATATAAAAGATCAAGACATACAATTCACGATTGATGATCAACTTTTTCTCGATACTTTACTTATGGAAATAAGGGGCAAAGCTATATCTTACAGTTCCTATAAGAAGAAATCGACTAACAATCGTGAAAAGCAACTTAAACTCGAAATCGAAGAACTAGAAAAAACTCTCACAGATGATAATGTTCAATATATTAATAATTTAAAAGCTGAACTTAAAAATATATATGATGAAAAATTAAAAGGGTCCGTTATTAGGTCGAGAGCTGAATGGGTTCAAAATGGTGAAAAACCCTCGAAACTATTCTGTAACCTTGAAAAATACAATTATACAACAAAAACTATGACCAACTTAATTAATGATAAGGGAATTGTACTAGATAACCGATCTGACATTTTAAAAGAAACTGCCTTTTTCTATAAAAAACTATACCAGTCTCAAAATGTAAACGTGTACGATGAAGATTTAAATAGTTATGCAAATGACATAGAAATACCCAAACTGTCAAGTGAACAGTTAAATAATTTAGAAGGGCCAATCACATTAAATGAGGCTTCTATTGTTTTAAAAAACATGGCAAATAATAAAAGCCCAGGTTCATCCGGTTTTACAAATGACTTTTTTAAGGCATTTTGGCCAAAATTGGGCACCTTCGTTTGCAGAGCTTTAAATCATGCATTTACAAGTGGAAATTTATCCGTTACTCAAACACAAGGTATAATTACCTGCATTCCAAAAGGTGACAAACCTAGACAATTTTTACAGAACTGGCGGCCAATAACGTTACTAAATACTGTATATAAAATCGGTTCTGGATGCATAGCAAACAGGTTGAAACTGTATATAGATAAACTAATAAACAATGACCAAACTGGATTTATCAAGGGTAGGTTCATAGGAGAGAACACCAGACTCATTTACGATATACTTAATTACACAGATGAAAATGAAATCCCGGGTCTGCTGTTGCTAATAGATTTTGAAAAGGCCTTTGACTCTTTGTCATGGGCATTTGTTAATCGGACTCTATCATGGTTTAATTTCGGTCCTGATATAATAAAATGGTTTAATGTATTGTATAAAGACGGAGTATCGGCGGTCACGCAGTGTGGGTTTTTATCAGATTTTTTTCCAATACAACGTGGCTGCAGACAAGGGGATCCGCTCAGTTGCTACATTTTTATACTATGCGCTGAAATATTGTCTAATAAAATAAGGTCTAATCCTAAGATTAAGGGAATCAAAATTAATGACATGGAATATAAATTGTCACAATTTGCCGACGACACTTCGATACTCCTGGATGGCTCTGCAGCATCTCTCAATGAAACTTTAGATGTATTGTCACACTTCACACACTACTCAGGGTTAAAAGTTAATTTCGACAAAACGAAAGTAGTCTGGATAGGTAAAAATAAGTTTAGCTCCGAAAGTATTAAAACAAGATGGAAATTAAATTGGAACCAACAAACATTTGACATGCTTGGCTTAACATTCCACATTGACCTTAAAAAAATGGTAGAACTAAATTATGCTGACAAAATAGTTAAAATAAAAGCCTTATTAAAAAACTGGACCAGAAGGATTTTAACACCGATAGGAAGAATTCAAGTAATTAAAACTTTAGCATTGCCGGTGTTAAATCATCTCTTTCTTTCCTTGCCTAATCCACCACAAAATGTGTTAACAGAGATCAATGAATTATTTTTTAATTTTGTGTGGAATGGTAAACCACGAATTAGCAAAACTATTTTAATAAAGGAATATACTGAAGGAGGTTTAAAGATGATTGATTTGTTTTCCTTTGTTAGCTCTCTGAAGTGCTCATGGATCCGTAGAATTGTCACTGGGAATGGAAAATGGATAAATATTGTTAATTTAATGATTGATCTTCAAAAATTATACAACTGTGGCAGTCACTATCCTGAAAACTTAATTAACAAGATACAAAATGAATTTTGGAAAGATACATTGAAATCATTTGCTGAACTTTGTAGAAAAGAACCACTTAAAAATCAGCTTTTGCTACAAAATCCAATATTCTATAACCCAGACATAACAATTGGTAACAAAAGTGTATTTTTTAAATCATGGTTTGAAAAAGGCGTTCATTTTATTGGGGACTTGATGCACAATGCTGAACTTTTAACCTTTTATAGTTATGATGATTTCTGCAAAGTATATAACTTCCATCCAAACTACTTATTTTTCCTAGGAATTATTAACTCAGTTGCAAGATACATGAAGCTTAGAAGCTCTTATGATACTTACTTTATGAAGCCGTTTATTCCCACTAGCCTAAGGTCCATCTTAGAAAACACAAAAGGTACAAAACCTATGTATGATATAATTAGCAAAAATGAGTCTTCGCCAGTGTGTATAGATAAATGGTCGAACATTTTTAATTCTATTGAAACAAAAGAATGGCGACATATTTTTGATATGCCTTTTCGTATTACACAGGATACCAATTTACAGTGGTTTCAATATAGAATTGTACATAGAATCATAGGTACAAACTCCTTCTTATTTAAAATTGGTTATGCCACTTCAGCCAACTGTACTTTCTGTCAAACTGAATGTGAAACTATTCAACATATATTTTGGGAATGTAAGCATGTCAATCAGTTAATAACAGAATTTTTTTCTGGATGTAATCATTTTTCGAACTTTCTTAATATGCCCTCCTTTATACTGGGACATGCAAATACAAATGGACCCTTAAACTTAACATTTGTTTTGATCAAAATGTTTATTTATAATTGTAAAATGAACCAAACTAGACCCACTCTTAAAGCAGCAAAATCGTACCTGTCCTTGCATTGCCATGTACTAAATGAAATTAACTATTTTAATGATTTGCGTAAAAGTAAAGAATGGGAACTATTGTTACCCCTTTTCCAGTAGTTGTGATATGGGACCTTAGAAATTTTGTATTGTCAACTTTTTATTAACAAATATTGTTTATATTGTAATGTAAAAGCTATTGATGGTAAAATGTATAAAATGTGTTATAATATGCATATATTTCTTGTAAACTCTGTACGGTGTGGAGTGGGATGCCCTCGACCCTCACACACCTATTGACGAGGAAAATAAAATATATTTTGAACGGAAAAAAAAAAAAAAAAAAAAAAAAAAAAAAAAAAAAAAAAAAAAAAAGTATGCAACAGTTATTGGTATACCTTAAACCATTGTTTGAAGTTTGCATTCCCTAAAATTAGAAAATTTGCCCAATTCTATTGGCATTCAATTTTCCCGCTGCATAATTATCGCAAGAAATCTATGTCAAAAGTGATCTTAGACAGCTAAGCCGAAAAAGAACAAAAATCATGTCCATTTTATGTTTGATATCTTATTCTAACTTAACATAATACAGTGTTAGAGAGTCTTAGTTTTGGCCAATGGGAATTTTAATTTAATAAATATTGGCATTTTATTAAGTGGTATGCCCGATTTCCAAAATACTGATAAAATTGTTAAAAACGGTTTATTCTTTATCCATTTCAACTGTCTTACAAGTTTCTGATGGCATGTTACATTTGTTGGTTCAAACATCCATAATTCTTACATGACACTGCCACGCTCAAAGTTTTCTATAGACAAAGAACAAAATTAACCGTTGTTAAACCACCAATAAACAACCCCAAGAAACAGTTCCGAAACTGTAAAATATAGTTTGCATTGTAATTGCAGAAAATATTGTCAGGCCATGTTAGAATCTAAATAATTTTCGCATTATCATTGTTTATCAGCTAATAAACACTGATTTGTTGTTCTGATGCTTTATATTAAACCACCGTTAATAAATATCATGAATACTCTTAACTAAAACATATTTTTTTAAGAATATCACTGGTGACAAAAATACGAAAATCATCTGTCAATATGTCTTGAGCCATTATATAAGCTATTAGATGCCCTTGACACATTTGTAAGAGAAATATTTTGCCAAGAAAACACAATATAACACAAAAGTTTGAAAGTCCAGTCACCCACTTCAATTTCCTGTCCATCTTCTGCCCGGCATGGTCAATCAGATTTCCAATCCACGGGGGAATTAACTTCTGTTGTAAGTCCTGTGGAGTCTCTGCACTGCTATATGGAAAGAAAACATTGGTACAAACACACTATTATGTGACATTAGAATAAGACATAATACGTAGAATAAACTGATTAATTACACCAATGTTTTATATACCATCTACTATATAAAAATTTAAGACTTTGCAAATTAATTACGACTGTGTTCATGCATGCATGGACACAGTTTTTCAGGAAAGTTTTAAAAGAAAAAGTAAAGGAAACATGCATAAAATATGGCAAATAATGTATGAATTAAGCAAACATACTTGAACTTCATTAATTAATGAGGCAAGAAATATAACAGGCACATTCTATGTTTGATGTCTTATTTTAACTTCACATAATAGAGTGTTAGTAACAAAACAATACGGTTAGTACTGTGGGCATTACAAGGAATTAAAAATACGGGGGATGTCTGTAAAGTTTTGAGGCTGGCTTAATAAATAAAAAATGCGCAGAGGGATTTTCTAAAATAATGTTATCAGTATACAGATATATCTGTTCTCAACTCATGCTGAGAAGTATATCATGATATAATAAACAGAATGTACAAAAATAACAATTTCAAAAGTACATGTAACAATGCACAAAGCAGTTTGTCACTAAATGACGTCACGTCATTCACATTTTTTCAAAATATTGTACGTATTCACGAACACACTTGCGATGGCGTCACACCCACTGACTCTATATCTGACTGTACCATTCTTTATCGTAACGGGATACGCTTGACCTGACAGCCATTTGCAGATCCTCCAAATCGTCATAGCATCTCCGGTGTAAATCATGATTGAAATGGGGAAACACGGCAAACTCGAATAAAGCTAAGTCCGGGCTGTACGCTGCATGCGTTATCCGAAAACAGTTTTAGTACCCATCTTGCACTCACCTTTAAAAGGTTAAGATGATTTCTGATAACTCTATGTGCGACAGTACGTATAACATTGATTGTATCTCCGATTTCTCTAACTGTCATGCATCTGTCTTGCTTCAACAAATTCCCAATGTCTTTCACAACCGTTTCCTTCACAACAGATGGTCTACCACTTCACTCTTTATCGCAAACATGATCACGCCAATCACTAAATCTTTTACGCCAACGAAACACCAGTGCACTTGAACACAAGTTTTCAGTTTTATCACGCTTTATGAAATGAAATGTCTCAGTGGGCATCATTCCGATTCGAGCGCAATGATTGGTTACTGCATGGTACTCCTTGCGTGACATTGACATTGGATTTTTTTCAGACATTTTTTCAATGGTTGTTTGCTTCCGCTCGCTATTTCAAACTTCTTTCCCCTTCAATGACGTCAAAATTCAGTATAACGTCAGTGCACACATTATTGTGACATCATATGTTTTAACGTTAGATTTTGGCGCCATATAAACAGAATATATTGAATAATAAACTGTCTTTTTCATATACGAAAACGCTGATTTCAAAGTGCTCCGTAGTGCGCCATATAGGTTACCTTGACAACAATTTTCTCCACCATAATGAACGTTAGCAATATTAACTTACAATATACAACTCCTGAAAGTATTGTTTTCATGATCATACTTAAATTTTCAAACTGTAGTTAATATTGTTAAAGATATAGCTTCAGTCTCAAAACTTTACGGACATCCCTCGTAGTTTGGTCTTGGAAAAAAGAGTGACAATGATGGGTAGAAGGAAGGGCTGGGATAAGAATGTTCCCTTATAATATGTACAGCATGTCTTTATCTAGATAACTGAATAACAAACTTATGAACATCAATATCCTTTTTTAAGAAGGATATTCTGCCTAAATAGTGTTCAATTCTACCTTATATATTCACTAACTCTAACAAAACTGTATATAACTATATTTCCTTAACGTACTGCTATTTGTTCTTTTAGCCATAAATGACACATATGTAACAAGGCTTTGATAGTATTGCAAGCAATACAGGAGTCTCCTACCGGTGAAAACCCCTACTAATTAAACATTGTGCAATACCGTCAAATCGCCCTTTATCTGTAGATGTACAAAGTTTCATATTCAAATCCCATTTGTCACTGCAGTATTAAGTTGTTGCTTTTTCTATTTTAGTAACATTGACCAAACATTCGAGTTACTTTTTGAGTTATTTTGCAGTACTAAACTGACTGAGGGCAATCATATAGTCCATTCTGTGCACCAAGTTTCATGATCATATGTTATGTTCTTTTCTAATTATTACAGTATTAAGTTTATTTCTATTTTAAGTAACAGTCACGTGAACTTTGACCTCTGGT
The DNA here is from genome assembly GCA_027627225.1 of Congeria kusceri. Classification (NCBI taxonomy): domain Eukaryota; kingdom Metazoa; phylum Mollusca; class Bivalvia; order Myida; family Dreissenidae; genus Congeria; species Congeria kusceri. The sequence goes on from CM051038.1 coordinate 13,156,782, forward strand.
GAAAAATAAAGGGTCTTGTACAATCCTCACCTTGCTCTTTCTAAGTATACAAAGTTTCATCAAAGTATCTTCAGTACTTTTTGAGTTATCGCAGGATCCAAGTTTTGGGGACGGGACAGACAGACAGAGTGAGACCGATGGACGAAAAGACAGACAGACACACACAGATGGAGGGCAAACCCATAGTCCAATCTGTGTACCAAGTTTCATGAAGTTTCATGATCATATCTTATGCACTTTTCAAAATACTACAGTATTAAGTTTATTTCTATTTTAGTAACAGTCACGTGACCTTTGACCTCTGGTGAAAAATAAAAGGTCATGCCTAATTCTCACATTGCTGTTGCTATGTATACAAAGTTTCATTCAAAGTGTCTTCAGTACTTTCCGATGTTATCACAGGATCCAGGTTTTCTGGACGGACAGACAGACGGACGGACAAACATATGGACGAACAGAAAGAGAGACACACAGACGGATGGCAAACCTAAAGTTCAATCTTTGTACCAAGTTTCATAGTCATATCTTATGTACTTTTCGAATTATAACAGTATTTAGTTAATTTCTATTTTTAGTAACAGTCACGTGACCTTTGACCTCTGGTGAAAAATAAAAGGTTCTGCATAATCCTCACATTGCCGTTTATAAGTATACAAAGTTTCATCGAAATATCTTCAGTACTTTTTGAGTTATCGCAGAATCCAGTTTGTTTTAGTTTATTTCTATTTTTAGTACTAGTCATGTGACCTTTGACCTCTGGTAAAAAATATAAGGTCCTGCATAATACTCACATTGCCGTTAATATGTATACCAAGTTTCATCGAAGTATCTTCAGTACTTTTGAGTTATCGCAGGAACAAAATTTTGCGCACGGACAGCGTTACAGACGGACGGACGGACGGAGGGCAAACCTATAGTCCCCTCCGGTGAAACACTGGTAGAGGACTAATAAAGTCTTTTATGAAGTCTCTTGAAAAACCTGCTTTTAAACCGGTCTACCGGTTTGTAAAAACTGCTATACATGTATAATAATTATCATTTCACTCAATGTCTTATGTTATTGAAAATGGTATATGCAAGCAATAGTAATTTTCAATTTATTGTTGTTTATTGGCTAAATTGAAAATAACTATTGCTTGCATATACCATTTTCAATAACATAAGACAGTGAGTGAAATGATAATTATTATGTACTAGTTTTAACAAATCGTGTCCTTTGTAATTACTAATACTAAATCCTCAAAAATACCCAAATCACAAATTAGACCAATTTTAGATGATTATTATTATATAGCAGTGTTGGACTGTTCTTATCTTTTTAAAGTATCTGCCTCATTAATTTGCAAATGCTTTTTCTCTCCTTTCTTTTTTCCCTAAATTTCCATTACATGCAAAGCGTAAAAGATGATATGCCGATAAAGTGCATATCTCACATATATTACATGGCTTACTAGACAGGCTAACAATTTCCAGGCAAATCCTTATAAAATTGCCTTCCATCTTTGTGCAGGGCTAAATATCAGGGAATTAAGATTGATGGGAGAAATTATCAAATTGTTGGAGAATCAAAAACTAATAATATTGATGTCAACAAATGTGGCAATATTGAATGAAATAAAACAAACCCAAGGGAAAATAGTGCAGAATGATAGATTGTTAATGGGCAGAAAACAAACTCTACCAACTGAATATTAGTATTATAATGCAACCATTTTTGAATAATTCAATCGTTTATGAATTTTGTCGAGTTGAAGGGATTGCCATTTGAAATAATTGTACATTCCTATCAGTTTTTTATTCAAATGCAATCAAATAAATGGCATATAAATAGTAAAGTTCATTACATTTTGCTTGGATATGGTGACTTTTAGTACTAAATCGCATATACCGGTACATATCGTGCATATGAATAATATGAAAACATAAAAAATTAATGGTGAACATTGGGGCCATGTTTCTTAATGATTCTTACGAAGTATTTTGGTAGAAGACCACCCAAGGAACATTCAAGTGTGGTGAATATGTCTGAAGTCAATTGTTGACAATGTACAACGATGACAATGGACGACAACAGACAACGGACAACCACTGACTACAAAAGCTGACCCTTGACAAAGTGCTCAGGTGAGCTAAAAATTTAAACACTTAAAAAAATCTTTCAAAATATAAACATTTATAAAAATGAAATGCTTCTTAATAGTCATGAACAAATTTGCACAAACTCACACAATGTCTTATTCAGCAAATTAAATTGTGTGTGTCTATTTCTGTCTTATCCATAAATGCCTAATACAAACTTTTACATGCCAGAAAAATAAGTTGGAAAGAAATACATCAATGTTTTTTCTTCAAATACCTTTTGCATTATTTTACAAGATAGCTAATCCAAACATTAAGAGACATCAGGAACTATGCAATTAGAAGCTAGAACCTACTAGGTCTTTTGGGACACTAAAGAAAACAGCTATTGTTGCTAAACCATCTCTTGTTACCACGGAAACAAGAGCACCAGGAACTGAGTGTTAGCATACTAATGACACAGGGAGCATATTTAATAATACTGTCTGCTTTTACCACCACTCCATGAAAATAGTGGTTTGTAACCCACCTGAGGCCCAGCCTATCAGTAACAAGGCTCCGTCCAATCTAATTTGTCGACTTTGTGGATCGTTACTGCCAACAAAGAGTTTGCATGGGACATTAATAGTTTCCGATCATCAGGCACAATACACGAGCACTAGCTAAGTTGCTCGATCTTTACTTTCCAATGTGCGTGGGATATACTGCAAAATCATGTTATTTCGCAGTGGTCTAAATTGTGCGTATTTTTCTTGTCCAAGAGCAGCACCAATGTAAGACCCTGTGTAAATCTGTACTTTTTTTGTATATTTAATGGAAGATATATACACAGAGCTTTAAACCTTTGACACTCCTTGTATGCCTGTTGTCTATATAATGTAGTTCACGCTTTTAATTCATCATTTATCCCATCATTATGCTGGTATTGATGAAAAAAGACCCCATGGGATAAACTTTGCTTTATTTCAATACTGTGGTATAAAGCAAACACGCACAGTCTACTGGCATCATCTTGTTGACTTTCATGACATCATTTTATATTTTGCATAATATTTAGTGTGTTTTCTGATGTAAATTTTCAAAATAAAGACATAAAATGATGGAATAAATAGAATACTAGGTCAGTGTTAAATGAAGAGTAGTTTATTTGCTTGGCTTGACAACGTGAACCGCTCACCAAGGCTCGTGGTTCAGGTTTTCTAGACCTCGCTAAATAAACTTCTCTATATTCAACACTAACCTATAGTATTCTCTATTTATCTGTCAGAAAATTAAACATTCTATTGTGTATGTACTTTATTTTTTAATGATATGATTTCCCTTTTGTATCCTTATTTTTTGTGAAAAGTGTACATTTAACATGAACAAGAAATGTCTTTCAAAAAGACAATCGGCGTTGAAATTAATTTTGAGATGTCATTTAAAAATTACCTAAACAGACGGCCAAGATGATCGGTTACGTGACTTCTCAGACCCCAGACTTTTTGGTCCCCACCAATATTAAGAGACTTATTGGACCCTAGATTTTTCGGACACTATAAGAAAACTAATCGGACCCAAAAGTTAATTTGAGATAAATTTAAAAATTTAAAAATTAAATAAAATTATAATTAATATCTATGCCGTGAATAAACCAATCATACAGCTCCATGTTTCCACCAGTGATATATAAATAAACAAAATAATTTAGGTTAACATAATTGTTATCTGAATTTGTCAAGCCAATTTAACAAATTTTCGAAATATACCATTCATGTTAGTTATCTAATATAATTACGATTTGAAGTCAAATAAGCATTTATACTGTGTATCCCAATAAAAAACAATAGTCGGGGAACATTCAGCGTCTTTTGGAATGTTAAGACTTTATTTTTGATAACGCAAAAATAAAAATTTGTTAGACTATGACGATTTTAAATTAAATCAGTAGAAATGTGATATATCAAGGGTTCATGTGTATAATAAGTATTGCAAATTGTGTATTCATGCTACGCAAATAACAATTCGAAGTATTCCAAATCTCCTTTAATAACATTTTATCTATAGAAACTGTAGCATCTTTTTACAGCTTAAATAACATCTACTGGAGAAGTTGATAGAAAGATGCAATTATCAATAATCGTTAATAAATCGTAACCACAATTTTATTTCAAATTAACAGTACGTTTATAATATCAACTCCACATTTATTGAACTTTTTAGGTTAATGATTCTCTGAACACTAGTATTGATGCATGTACAAGTATATTAACGCAGCTTTACAACGGTTGCTATTTTTAGAATGACACTACTTTCTCTGGAATGCGATGAACTCGCTAGAATCAATGGGCTACATGGAACGGCAACTCTGTGAGTGAGATTTATTAATGGGAACATTGCACAATTGCTATTTATAGAACGTAATGCTTATATAAATGTAGGCTAAACAAAATAGTTAAATAGTTATTTCGTTGCGTGAATGAATATAGCATTATGTTTATGGCATACATTGAGAAAATACGTTCATTATTAGCCTCAGTTCTAGAGTATATGTTGAGGATATGTTTATAACTTCATTTAAACCGCTTATGTAAACAATTGTGTAAATTTTTAATCCCCAAAAGTATGAAACAGTTATTGGTATACGTTAAACCATTGTTTGAAGTTTGCACTCCCTAAAATGAGAAGATTTGCCCAACTCTATTGGCATTCAATTTCACCGCTGCATAATTATAGCAAGAAATCTAGGTCAAAAGTGATCTTAGACAGCTACCCCGAAAAATGCACAAAGTGAAGTCCATGCGAATTACAGCTATTTGACAAGAATGCAACAAATTTCGACATTGCAAAATAAAATGATGTATAGGGGGTAACAGTTTAACAAGAGACAAAGCTATCTATTACATCCGTATCTTATAAGCAAATATGAAAACTTCATGACGATATAATTATAGGCTGCAAACATGTTTCATTACACTCGTGTGTAAAACCAAAAGAAACACACACAAAAGCAGTTACTGATGAGCACAATTTCATGTTGCTGGATGATATATAATATGCCTGTTAACATATTTGCACCAAAAACCTCTTAAAGACATGGGAAAAATGCTTGCCAGACACATACTTTTCTGACATTCAGATCTTATTTATATGTTGACACTTTATCTGAGACAGAATTGTTCATAAAATGTATAAAAAGCATATAAAACAATGAAACAATAGTTACGTGCTTTTTCATAGCACATACAATGTTATAGCGGGACAATGGATAAAAAATGTAATGTCAGTTGTATGTTACAATGTATCATTGGTCCATGTCTGCTAGATCTAAACATGTATAGCACAATATTGAAACTATTATTTACAAAAACGTAAAACAGGACGATATTTTCAGTAGGAAATTTAAAAACATTAGAACACCGCAAGTCGGATGTGTCACCTGACGGGGCATAACTCAAGTATGATAAGAGCAATTATGCCGAAAACCAAACTTAACCTTCCTTTTATTACTACTAACACTTCCCTAAAGTTTCATAACGATTGCAAAAAAACTTCTCAAGTTATTGTCTGCACAAGCCTTATTGGAACTATTTTCTTTTAAAAGGGCATAACTCAAGTATGATAAGAGCAACTATGCCAAAAACCAAACTTAACCTTCCTTTTATTCATACCTAGAGTTTCATAACAATTGCACTCAAACTTCTCAAGTTATTGTTTGCACAAGACTTATCTGAACTATTTTTAAAAAAAGGGGCATAACTCAAGTACGATAAGAGCAATTATGCTGAAAATCGAGCTTAACCTTAATTTTATGCTTACTAACACTTCCCGAAAGTTTCGTAATGATTGCACAAAAACTGCTCAAGTTATTGTCTGCACAAGCCTTATTTGAACTATTTTGTAAAGGGGCATAACTCAAGTACGATAAGAGCGATTATGCCAAAAATCGAACTTAACCTTCCTTTTATTCCTACTAACACTTCCCAAAAGGTTCATAATGATTGCACAAAAACTTCTCAAGTTATTGTCTGCACAAACTGAAGGGCCGCCAATGCCACCAACAACACTGCCGCCGCCTCCACCATAAGTAATCCCTATATGTCGCCTTTTCAGGCGACACAAAAACTATGTTAATCCGCACAGTGTTATACATTATGACCTATTACCTATGTAGTGCTATATGACCTATTACCTAAGTAGCGCTATATGACCTATTACCTAAGTAGCGCTATATGACCTATTACCTAAGTAGTGCTATGTGACCTATTACCTAAGTAGTGCTATATGTTACCACATGGTGCTTGACTACCACATAATTGAGAAGTATAAAAACACCTTTGAGTTCCATTATTTTATGTAAAGCAGCTTAATTTATTTTCGGTGTGAAAACAAGGCAAAATCTGTATGTTTGAAACCAACCCTTCTCGAAAAAGTGTATTTAATGCGCATTTAATGCATATTAAACGTGGCGGTAGTGGCACCGTATTTTCTCTGCGTTTAATACGCATTTAATACACTTGAAAATGCAGAAAAAATACACTTATTACAGAACACACCTAAGTGTATAATTATAAAGCGTATTTTTCCCCTTGAAAAATAAACTTTATCTTCAAAAAATACTCTTAAGTGTATTTTAAGTGTATTTTAAGTGTATTTTCTAGTCCATTAATACACTTTTTGTAAAAAATGCAGAAAAAGTACAGAAAAAATACACTTAGTGTACCAAAAGTGTATTTAATGCGCAAATAACGCAGAAAAAATACGGTGCCAATACCGCAGCGTTTAATACGCATTAAATGCACATTAAATACACTTTTTCGAGAAGGGAAGTGGCATATTGGCAGTACTCATGCCTACAAAATCATGCACATCAACATAATCACATCACATAATGTTTTTCAATGGGATGCGAGCGATGTAACGGTACATCATATACTTTTCATTCAAACCAATTTTATTACTACTATATTCCTGGGACTGTAAAATATACTTTTGTCAACTATTTATAGAAACAATGCCATTGTATCTAAGAATACTTCAATATTAATTCTATGAAATGAACTAGATTTTTGCTATAGTTATTGTCAATCTATTGTCGATATGCCCCATTAACAAATGAACACATCATAATACCATAGCAGTACTATAAGCCGTCAAAGCTGGGGGGGGGGGCATGGAGTTTTTTAGGGGCTATAGGCCTTTCTCAAAACTAGGTTACTTCCCTTGCATAATCAAGAGTGATGTCCCCTGTTTACTTCCGGCGACTTTTATTTATTACAAGGAGTGATAAGCGTATTCATATTTACCGGAAAACATACAATATATTTGATTTTCAATCTTAAAATTGTGTTGCTTTTGTAAAAGTGAGGATACAAATATCAATATACGTATATAATATACTTCATGTACTATATTTATCAATTTAATTTAATTATAATTTTTATTTTTAACAATATTGTCTACTCTTTGAAGATTGACAAACAAACTACACAGTACGTTATTATGCAACACACAAAAATAGTGGTTTCGTTATCTAAACAACATATGCCTTCATCCTGTATTACATTTGTCATCTAAAATAAAATAAATAAATCAAGCCGTTTCTAGTAAAATGATTTTGCTAAGTAACTCAAAGTATAAGCTAACATTCTTCTGGCGACTAAAATTACGAAAATAAGGTACCATCACAGAAAGTTTGAGCGTAAATCCGATGTTGTTGACAGCAACTTGTTATTTAAATTCGATACACATTTGTGTTTAACTTTAAAGCTATTTTCGTTGCAGATATTCTTGTTGTGTGCTAAATATTATACATTGCTTGAACATGTTTCATTATAATTTTGAAATACAATGGACAAAACAACTATCATTTTAATTACCGTTAACACAATATTACAATAACTAACGATGATGTCACTCCTTATACAATGTAATAGTTGATGTTGTATTAAAGAGATTATTTTGTCATTTCTGCTGGAATCGTGGTAAACAAACCAAATTGTATTCTCGTAGCAGCTATTTCCCGTATGTTTTAGAAACAAAAAACACACACTATGAGCTCTTAAATGTACACCACCTTACAATTCTTCATAATTTAAAATTAAATCTGTGCTATATTATTGCACTCTTCAATTTAAACCAATTTATTATTTCGAACAAGTTTTTAATGCTTTTAATTCTGTTCTGTTCTGTTCTGTTAAAAAACGATGGCGAAATTTCAAAGGGTGATAGGCAAAGATCGATCGAACTACAACGGAGACAACAACATTTTAAAATGTGAGATAAACTTTTATTTGAGACACAAACAATGGTGACGAAGTGTGACATGTTAGTTGTCTCATGTAGATCTTTATCATCAATGCATTACGCAATTGCATCAGATTTTTTTAGTGGTATTGTTTTAAGGGCAATTTGATAAGATCCCCTGCGGTTTGTGGCTTTGGTATTTTTATGACCCCCTCTTCTGACAGATAACTAAGCATCCATTGAGAGAACATGTTTGATTCGTGATATTTATGTGTGGAAAACAACCTTTTAAGACGAGGTAAGGAGACTACTTTTTTTTTCCGGATACCTGTCATACGGACATGTGGCCTTAGTAATGAGTTTAAAACGATACTACATTTAATTCTAATAATTCATTTTTGTAACATATCCTCTATTAATTTTATAATATTTAATCAAAAACAGATGGTTTTAACAATTTCCATTAAGTTTTAAAAGCTGCATGGTCTTAGATCTATAATACTTTATATGACAAGCTAGGAAGAAAGTTGCCGGAAGTCGGGTTTCAAATTTGCGGATGTGAATTCGCAATAACGGGAGGTAATTTCCAAGGGAGATCACCAAGTTTTGGGAAAGGCCTATTTAGATGCAGACATTCATGTCAAGACAAATTTATAAAAGATACCAATCAATGGGTGTACAAAGACTGCTTTTTATCAATTGCAATGATGCAAATGGGTTTTTGTGTCCCTTAGTGACAGAAATAAATGGCAAAATATTTATCATATCTCTAAATGTCCTGTTATGTCCAGATTCAATAATTCTTTGAGCATTCTTAAGAAATCTTCAAGATATCTTTGACGGCAGACAATAATGACAATTACGAAATTAGAAAGCCCAATGCACCGAAATGGTTTGGTCATCAATCAAATGAATGTCAATATCAACATCCTCAGCAGCCGGACAGAAATGCCTGCAGAATTAGTTCCAATCTTAGGTTTTGACTATGAATTTATCACATGCTAAACCTTGCTTTCCGTGTAATACAAACATTACGAATATTTTTATCTTACACATGTGTAAGATAACATTTGGAGCGTTTTCATTGGCTACGTATTCTTTGATTGACCAATCGCATGACACTATATTGGTGAAATTACATTTTCAACATGAAATGACATCATGTCAGTACACAATTTTTAGGATTAATCAAAAAATGTTGGTCAAATAAGTTTTTTTTTGCATTTAAAAGCATGTGATAAAATAGATCTGACACTTGTTGTCATTTCATTTCATATCTTATTAAACTCGTTCAGGAAATTTGTTAGTAAGCTCGCCAAAGGCTTGCTAACAAAATTCCTTAACTGGTTTAATAAAATATGGTATGAAATAACAACTTGTGTCAGATCCTATATATCTGCTATTGTAATCATATGTCATTATTACAGTAAACTAGACAATGTGTCCAAAAGGACATGGGACCGGTGCCCCCACATTTTGTGAATTGTCACAAAACTCTATGCAATTCTTATACATAGGTTATATTTTTCGAGTTACACGCGACACAAGTCAAAACAATGTAAATTTTTGCTAAAAAAGGCCCCTAACTCCAATAATCTTAGACAAATCTGCACAAAAATACCCAGGTGCACAAGTTCACATGATGATGAATATGTCTATAAAGTTTCATCACTATAGCCGTTAAACTTTTAGAGTAACACAATGCTCAAGTAAAAAAATGTCAAATTTTGCTAAAAAAGGGCCGTAACTCCGCTGATCTATGACAAATCAGCACCAAAATACCCAGGTGCACAAGTTATGTGAAGCTTATGAATATTTCTATAAGTTTCATCACTGTAGAAGTTATACTTTTCAAGTTACATGCCACACAAGCAAAAAATGTCAATTTTTGCTAAAAAAAGGGCCCTAACTCCGAAAATCTCTGACAAAGTTCACATGCTCATGAATATGTTTATAGAGTTTCATCACTCTAGCAGTTATACTTTTCGAGTTATACGTGACACAAGTCCAAAAATGTCATTTTTTTCTTTAAACAAGGACCATAACTCTGCTGATGTCGGAAAAAAAATGCACCAAAATACCCAGGTGCACAAGTTAACATGCTGATAAATATGTTTATAAAGTTTCAACACTCTAGCAGTAATACTTTTTGAGTTACGCATGGCACAAAAATCCGACTGACGGACAGACAGATGGACAAGGACAAAACTATATGCCCCCTTAGTAAAGTTGGGGCATAAAAATTAAATTATATTAGCAAAAAATGTTAATATATTTATAATTTGCATCAGCACAAAACTAATTGTACTATTTCACTGGCAATAATACTGATGCAAATATACGAAAATGACTGTCGGGTCAAGCTAATGAAGGGGTATGTCATTCACTGGAAGGTCCATGTTATTACCACGATGCATGAAAGGTTGCAGAACCATTGTTTATTTGCATTGGAAACATGTTATTAGATCAGTTTCTATACACAGGCCAGACACTGAAGAATAGCGTCTTTTTGCAACTAAATTGTGTTTCAATCTGTTACCAGAAGGCTTATTTTCTATACTTCGGAACCAAATTTAAGTGCAGCAAAGTCAAGGCATTTAACAGTAAAGAAAGCGAGCAAACAATAAATTATTTTCTACCAAGATTATATACTTCGGAACCAAATTTAAGTGCAGCAAAGTCAAGGCATTTAACAGTAAAGAAAGCGAGCAAACAATAAATTCACTTTTTTTCCCCAAAATGTAAATTCTGCATTGGTGAATGCTATACATCATGTTTAATAGTGCACCAATGATGTAATCCAATACATGAGATTATTATATACCTATTTATATCCTCCAATCAGCTGTCACCATTCGTACCACGTGACAGTCCAATATTTCACCATATTGGAATCAAGTGTGTACAATATTTTCCACTCTGGATGGTCCAAGGTTAAACATGCGATAAGGTCCGAGTACTCCGATAGTGTCCTGAATTAAAATTCAATACATGATGTTGACCATAACACAAAACCATAACCCATAACAGGGTTAAATAATAATGCACCATGGTTGTATTACTTTCAAATAACTTTGACTTACTTACCAAGAAAACACCACATATATATTTTTTCATATATCACTGACGTTAGCAAGCGTGCTTCGGACTCGTACATAGCTGACATACTCACATTGGACTCGCCTATCGGCTGGTCCAATATGGTTTGACAGCTGTGTACTCATCTAAATATATCACCGTATTGAAAACAACACTGTTGAATAACCTAATAATATTAGAATGTATGAAATGGCTTAAAACACGAACCACTGTATATTTTCCTCATAGAAAATGTTGATTCCCATTTCTAGTCCTGTCATTATCCCAATGCCTTGTTTCTAAGCTGTTTCTGTGCTCTTCACGTCATGACCGGAAGTTGCGCCAATCAGTGGCCTTTTTCCAGCCAAAGCCTAACACACAGAAATGCATCATGACTATGTGCAATGGATGTAAAAAAATCTGTTAGTAAAACTATCATTACAGTTGTAATTAAAATTTCATTCTATACAATTTATTTTAATCACAGTGGGTATAATCATAGCCCTATAAATAAGAGTTAGTGGTTATAGGTGCAGTTTTCATAGTTTTTGGCTCTGAGAAATAGTTGTTACATTGGTTTTAATTCCCAGAGCATTCATCAGGCCACCAGTGGACAGGTTTGTTTGAAAAATCGTCTCCTGAAAGCCAGAAGGGACTATCAGCCTTCATTGCACATACACTGATGACACCTTCTGGCTTTCATAGCGATGAAATGGTCTCTCCTGCATTATCTTTATGATGTGATGGCATACCTTACAGAATGTCAATGTAACATATTTAACTTGCTGCCCCTGTCAGTGTTAAACATCCAGCAGAAGAATTTTAAAGTTCTAACACAGGAAACCAAGATGATTGGTCACAATGGATTAAGTTCCAGTAGCATTCATCATGCCACCATATGGGCCGGTTTACAAGACCAGCTGTGAAGCAGTAACAGGAATTCCAGGAAAGAGTCTCCAAGGAGCTAATAAGGTGACAGATGGGCCTCTCTTTTTTTCTTCTTTTTTTTTAAATTTGTTAAATTGGAATTCATGTCATTCTGGTCACGCATTTTACAGCTTTGTAAATTTCAAGGGAGCATATAGAGAAATAATCTGTTTATGTGACGTATTAGCATTTAAAAATGCACTTCCTGTGAGACACATATTTTTGAAGATTAATTTCAATTTGTGCTCCAAATATACTTAGTATTATGTGACAATGCAATCGTGAGCATCCCATGATCTCTTAAGTGGCAAAGATCTAAGATTGTTGACAACAGCAATATAAAGATTTGAATATTCCTGATGTCATTCTAAGAGTAATAGTTGGTCTGTTGGAAGCATGCAGAAGCCTATAACTAAACATGCATGACAAGTTTAACAGATATGAGCAACACCACACAGCTAATATTTACCAAAAATAAAAAGGATATCAGTAAAACTGCTGGATGCTCCCCAATGGGCTTTGTCAAGCAATATAAATGCAATGAGAATGGCAAAGATATTAAAATGACTAAATATCAATAGAAATGTGTACTATATTTTAAAAAAAATCAAAGTCCCATAACTCTAAGAAAAATCATTGAAGTGGAACATCTTGCTAATAGGCACACTTCTTCTTGGCAATGAAGGTTCCCATGAAATTTCATTGACCAGTAGTTGCTGAGACATAGCCCGGACAAGAATTGTGCACGATATACTATATGTCAGAAATTTTCAAAGTCCCATAACTCTGAGACAAATCATTGAAGCTGAATGTCCTGGTAGTATGCAAACCTCCTGTTGGGGGCTTCTCAATGAAGCTTCTCATGAAGTTTCGTTGTATTTCGGCCAGTAGTTGCTGAGAAATACTCCGTACAAGAAAGTGGGACAGAAGGACGGACGGACAGAAGGACGCACGGAAGGACAGACGGACAAAGCAGCGATTATATGCTCCCCCAAAATTTTATGGGGAGCATAATAAATATTATTATATGACATATAAATAAACGACTTTCCATTGGTCCACTGCATGGTCGTCGACACAAAATATATATCATATTCAATGGACTTTCCGTTTTCCCCAATCATATTCAATAAATGTTATTATGGAAATGACATCATTTCAATATTAGTACATTTGGCGTGCATTTCAATGTTTTTAACAAAAAGTCTGCGGAACGTCAGTAAAAGATAACATTTATTTATAGAATGTCATATAATAAAACATTTGTTGACTAGAGGGCCATAGAATATGATCTTATATTTACTGGCATAACAACATATGTCTTTCTACCAGTGAATATCAGATCATATTCTATGGCCCTCTCATCAATAATTGCAATTTTTTTTTTTTTTTTTTTTTTTTTGTTGTTGTAACTTCTGTTTATTTGCATTTTAAGTGTACAATCGCATATATGCATACACCTTTACACACAAAATACAGTATATTGAATTGTACATGCAATACATGCAAATAGCATTAGTAACTAAGTATAATTGTATAATAATTCAGGGGCTAAAGTGACCTGATGCATTATATGTAGTAGGAAGTCACGGGGTACAAATAAAAGCTGCCAAAATGCAGCATTTACATTTTTGTTGCCAATGCTGAGAAAACAGTTTTAACAACAGCATTGTCTGAATGTACTCTGTGATATCTAATTGACCCTCGTAAATGCCAACAAACCCTCGTAAAAACATGTCCAGTAATTGTCTGGACAGACCAAATGTCAAGTATTGAAATCTTGTCGACATCTAGAGACGTATCTACATAACTTTGTCAGCAGTATCTTCTTCAATAACATTGTAACTGTCTGTTATTTTGGCACTCGGTATTATACTACTAAAACAGTATCGTAATTGGCTATTCTTTTGGCACTCTAAATATGGTTTACCTTTAATATGTTTTGGATCTAAGTAATGTGTAAAATAAAGTCTTTGGAAGTAGTATTTCCAGAAATAAATCTAATAATAAATGAGGAGTGGCGTGGGAAAACCAATCTTAATGCATGTGTGTAAAGTGCCGTCCCGAATTAGCCTGTGCAGTCCGCAGAAGCTGATCCAGGACGGCACTTTCTGCCTACAGTGGATTTATGTTTAGAAGAGACTTCCTTGAAACAGAAAATACCATTAAAGCGGACAGTGCCGTCCCGGATTAGCTCGTGCAGTCCGCACTTTCCTAAAAGGCATTTAACCCGGTTTTCCCACGAGGTGCCTCAAATAAATTAAGAAAAATATACTTCAATTGATAGTTTTTACCAGTATTTGACACACTGTTATTCAGGTTGGTTTAATAAACTGCTTTTATCAATTATTTTAAGTGTTGTACTGTAAATGTCAACAACACATACAGAATTAATGTATCTTGTTATTTCAAAGGGTTGCATGCATTCACAAATAGGCAGCAATACGTGCATTATTACACATACCACGTTACCATAAGTGTCCTTTGATGATTACTGTGAAGACAAACACATTATCTTTTTAGACTGCAAGCCAACAGGATTTAGTAGTTATATTCAGAAATTCGGTCTGAAGGGAACTACTTCTTTACTCTGCAGGCTACAAGTCAGTAATTCGATAAATTACTGCGCTCCGCTCGCGGAGCAGTGAGGCTTCTTGCTACTTTCTATAAACAGATGACAAGAAATAGATCCAACTTAAATACTAATAAAATATAATAATATTCCAGTTAATCCACATCTATTGTGCGATTTCATTGACCTGGCACTCCTTAATCTCCGGTAGCGCTCGACTGTTCTATTTATATCGGTTTAACATTTATCTAGCGGCTAAAGAACGGATTTCATAATCATATAACAAAAGCACCCATCAACTAGCGATGAGAAAGATAGCGCGGTGGATAGAGTTTTAGACTTTGAAACACAATGACTGTGGTTTGAGTCCTGCCAAATCTTTTTTTTTTTCTCATTTTCTTTTACTTTAATGTCAATTATTTTCATGATATTTTTTATTTTGTCGTTTGTTCCTTTTTTCATTTGTGTTATTTTAATTTGTTATTTCATTTTATTTACATAAAATGCAATCACAAAGGCTCAGTTTCACTCACAGTATCGATGCAGATCTCTTCTGTGTCAGAATTGAGGTTGATAATGAGATTCCTTGTCATGACGGCAGCAAAGTGATCAAATAAATTAAATTAATTTAATAAATTAAAAGAGCCTGTTTTGGGATTCGAACCCAAAACATCACGCTTACAAGCTTTGTGTGCTTTCAACTGTAACGGATCAAAGATTTAATCAATACACATTCGCATCTTAGTCTCCTATCTGAGTTAGTAACTTAAAATAGATTTACGAAAATAAACGGAATATTCATGAGTGCCATGTCAATAAAAGCGCACAATACAAGTGAATTCATGTAATGTCTATTCACATAAGTATGATAGCGTATCTGTTTGAACTGTTTACTGCTTAACTGCGTACGTATAACATCATATCGCGTAAGTTGAACAACAGTGCATTGACTCAGTACATATAGCGGAGCAATCGTAACCATTCAATTGACCATTTATATTGTTTTTGAAGTATGCATAAGAATTGTGGAAAAGCATTGAACTTCTAAAGAGAGTTTTGAATGTATCTTACTAATATAACTTATTTAAATTAACTCTGTATTACTCTGGAGAAATCGGCGGTTTTAGTGAACTGTACCAAGACATTGTGAGGTGACAGTAAAATGGGCGTTGTTTACCTTTCTCTTATTATAGTGTATATACGTATGCAACATTAAAAAATCATTGTTACAAGTACCTGTGTTACAATTACAGTTTCTAAAAAAGTCAATGTATTAAAAAATTTACGTCAAACTAAAGACACCCCTATTTTCACTATTTACTTGTATGAAAGCAAAATATTCACCTGGGTGTCCTGGATTAAGACCACTAAATTAATGCGCTGCATCGGTTATTTTTTACTCATTGCGAACATGTTATTTATTGTTACGGATTCTTATTCTGAATATTTTAACAACATATATCTGCAATGTCTTAATTGTAAACTGTAGTATGGAAAATCGAGAGCACGCATCGTATGACATATTTTAAGTAGGTTAAGAATCACTAACAATCAATGCTCCTAACTAACACGCTTTGAACATCCGTCATTCTGCATGGCTCGTTGCAGATTGACTTGTTTGGCATTAATAATTATAATTCCATTTGCATTAGATAATTAGCCTGAAAAATATTTGTTCATTACTTACAAAATAATTTTTATTATGAAAACTTCATTCAAACAAAAGTTTCCTTTTTGGCAAAAATGCACTCATCATTCACATGCTTTTAGTTTCCTTTGTCACCAACAGTCTTTCTACGCTGTCAGCATTTTGATTATTACACAGTGTGAAATATGGGAATTTTATCTGGCTTATTGTGTGGTCTATACTGAAAATACACCTCCAGTATTTGAGTATGATTATCTATAGGTATATGATATAAACGATTCTTGCATGTCAAACAATCATTCATGTATTTGTTTGCAAAATATGTTACATAAATTCTGTGTCATAACAACAGTTTTGTGGGATTATTTACAGCATGATTCAGCATGACTACCAAATTGTCTTATTTCATTCTCATCATGCTCTTGAGATTTCCCAATATCTGCTATATTGTAGAATCAACCAGCTTCCATAGCAATAAATCTATCAAAGATGACACTGATGACACTATATGCTAGACATGGAGGGAGAAAAGAGGAACAATGCTGCTGTGTCATTTTTTTCTTCACAAAACAAAATTAGTTTCTTATTGTAAGTTAATAATTGTAGCAAATAAGTAAAATTGTAAATAGAAAATAAGTAATAAAGAGTAAGTAAGTACTATATGTATTTTTTTATAATTGGATTTACTAAATTTTTTTATCATGTTTTCATATCATGTTTTTCTCCACAAAACCTAATTATCTACTATGAAAATTATTAAATTGTAAGTTTACTTATAATAATATTAATGTTACTAACATAAAATATTAAGCAAAAATAGAAAATAATCCTCATACAATTTGGTTTACTTAATTACACAGTTGTTATTTTTTATTTTCTCCAAATAACAAAATTCTCTACTATGTAAATTAATAATTGTATGTCCATAAATAAGTTAAGTAGCAAATAGAACAATCAAATTATGCATTCTAATACAACTTTCATGTTTAATAAATATTAAAACAGAAATTATTAAGAAGTTAGGCTTAAGAAATCAATTAATAAATGTGTAAATTCCTTCTTCAACTATGTTTCTTTCCAATACATAATGTCCTCTTTAAATGGTTTGACTGCAAATTCCACATCAATGGACTACTAAATTTCTTGTTTTCTGCAAACAATTTATAACAAGAGTGCCATTGTCACAAAGATATGCCCATCAAAGAAGCTTTTGTGGAGTTAAGATTCAATGACTAAAGAGAAACAATTCAAAAACTAATAAGGTAGAGTCATGGTATTCGTGCATCTAATTCATCTCCAAAGCCTCTCTCTAAGTGGTGAGTTGAAGTATCAAAACTATTCCATATAATATATATTCTTAAATCTATAATGAAGTTGCCAAAATAAACAAGAAATGTATAAATTATTAGAATCAAAATGCATTAAAGTCAGCACAAAAATAAAAATGTTTGAAATACTGACCTTGACCTTGTCCCCACCCACCCCAAATGCAATCCCAAGTGAGGTCTAGATATAAGGTATAGACATATAAAGTTTCATTAAAATATGTCAATGTCTTCTCAAGCTATTGAGTGGAAACTTGTTTGTCTATTTTTAGTAATGGTGACCTTGACCCCATTAATCCCATATGCAATCCCAAGCGAGGTCTAGATAGAAGATATCTATGTATGAAGTTTTATTAAAACATCTCAATGTGTTCTCAAGCTATTGAGCGGAAACCGTTTAATTAATTTTTAGTAAAAGTGACCTTGACCCCATCCACCCTGTATGCAATCCCAAGCGAGGTCTCAATAAAATGTATCTATGTATGAAGTTTCATTAAAATATCTCCATGTATTCTCACGTTTTTCCATTTTAATTAATGGTGACCTTGACCCCACCCACCCCAAGCGAGGTCTTGATATAAGGTATCTATGTATGAAGTTTCATTAAAATATCTCAATTCGTGCTCAAGTTATTAAGCGGAAACTGGTTTTCTATTTTTAGTAACAGTGACCTGGACCCCACCCACCCCATATGCAATCCCAAGCGAGGTCTCGATATAAGGTATCTATGTATTAAGTTTCATTAAAATATCTCAATGCGTTCTCAAGTTATTGAGCAGAAACCGTTTTCCTATTTTTAGTAACAGAAAAGTGTGAGTAGGTTAACTTATCGCCATTATATGACTGAAATACTGTTAGATACGTAAAAAAATCCAAACAAAATAAACAAGCAAAACAAATGATTTGCAAAATAGAAAAAACTAGACACTGTGTTCAATACAAATACACGCCGACAGTTGGTGCTGGACATCCCATTTGTATTATTCTAAGTCCAAATTAGGTCAAGGTCAAGGTGAGGTTGGGTGACATACATGTAGGTGAATTAGGAATGGTCATTAGCAACAACTGTGTAAGTATCCAAGTGTTGTATTAAGTGGTGTTGGTGCAAGACGAATCGGTAAATTCTAGTTAACCTGGTATGGATGGATGGACAAAACAATCACTATATGCCTCCCACATCAAGATGCCGGAGGCATAAAAAGATTTGCATAATACAAAGACACATGAGTAATTTGGTACCAATCTGAAAGAAAGGACTTCCATTGTTCCGATTTGTGTGACAAATCCTAGAGAAATGGAGGCCCACTTTATGGAAGATTTATGTAGTTTGCCTTGTTATTTTGTGACAGCTGAATAGATTGAATTCCTTCTTTGGGGCTAGCTTTCCTGCAGCAGATTTCAATGCATATTTGTCTATCAAATGCCTTTCTCTGACATAAGTACTTGATTTTTATACAAAGACAAAACACAAGCTGTTTGTAAAACAGTTATGCCCCCTCGAGGTTTAATGCAATATTTAAAATATCAAATTTGGTGACGATTGGATGAAAACTGTTAGACATAGAGACAGTATACTGCTAAAAAGGCCAATTTGAGATAAATCAAGGGCCATAAATCTGTATTTCCTGGGGCGATTTGGCCTATTACCGAAATTGGCCAAGATATCATGGCCACACACATTTTCCTTCAGTTTGGTGAAGATTGGATGAAAATTGTTGAACTTAGAGAGCGGAAATATATAAAAATGCAAATTTTAGACCATTCAAAAGCCATAACTCAACAATTCCTGGGGCGATTTGGCTTATTATCGAACTTGGAGAAGATATGGCCACAAACATTTTCAGCAAGTCTGGTGAAGACATGGTTTATATGGAATATATAGCTAAATGACACAAAATCTTCTTCTCTGAAACCACAAGGCCCAGAGGTTTCATATTTGGTATATAACATCCTATAGTGGTCCTCTACAAAGATTGTTCAAATTATGCCCCTGGGGTCAAAACTGGCCACGCTCCGGGGGTCATATGGTTTATATAGAATATATAGCCAAATGACTTTAAAAATCTTCACCTCTGAAACTGCAAGGCCCAGAGGTTTCATATCTGGTATATAACATCCTTTAGTGGTCCATTACAACGTTTGTTCAAATTATGCCCCTGGGGTCAAAACGGGCCATGCCCCGGGGGTCATATGGTTTATATATAATATATAGCAAATGACATCCTTGGGTGGTCCTTTACAAAATTTTATTCTAATTATTCACCTGGGATTAAAACGGGCTACGCCCCGGAGGTCATATGGTTTAAATAGATTATATAGCAAAATGACTTTAAAAATCTTCTCCTCTGAAACCACAAGGCCCAGAGGTTTCATATTTGGTATGTAACATCCTATAGTGGTCCTCTACAAAGATTGTTCAAATTATGCCTCTGGGGTCAAAACTGGCTACGCCCCGGGGGTCACATGATTTATATAGATCTAAATAGCAAAATGACTTTAAAAATCTTCTCCTCAGAAACCACAAGGCCCAGAGGTTTCTTATTTGGTATGTAACATCATATTGTAGTTCTCAACAAAGATTGTTCAAATTATGCCCCTGGGGTCAAAACTGGTCATGCCCTGGGGGTCACATGGTTTATATCAACTTTAATAACAAAATGTCTTTAAAAATCTTCTCTTAAACCACAAGGCCCAGAGGTTTCGTATTTGGTATGTAACATCCTCAAGTGGTCCTCTACAAAGTTTGTTCAAATTATGCCCCATGGGTCAAAACTGACCACACCCCAGGGGTCAAATGGTTTATATAGACTTAAATTGCAAAATGACTTTAAAATTCTTCTCCTCTGAAACAGCAAGGCCTAGAGGTTTCATGTTTGGTATGTAACATCCATATAGTGGTCCTCTACAAGTATTGTTCAACTTATACCCCTGGGGTCAAATCTGGTCACGCCCCGGGGGTCACATGGTTTATATAGACTTAAATAGCAAAATGACTTTAAAAATATTCTCCTCTGAAATGGCAAAGCCTACAGCTTTCCTATATTTGGAACGTAACATTGCATAGTGGTCCTATGCAAAGATTGTTCAAATTTGGTGGCACCCCTAGGGGTCATATGCTTTATATAAACTTAAATATCAAAGTTACTTTAAAAATCTTTACTTGAAACCGCAGGGCCCAGAGGTTTGTTCAAGATTGTTCATATTATGCCCCTGGGATAAAAATAAGCCATGCCTCGGAGATGCAAATTCAAATTGGGTTACAAGGTCTCAGGTGAGCGTCCTAGGGCCCTCAGGGCCCTCTTGTTTCTGCAAATCCACCATTTTAATTAACACCATGTCATCTGACTATGGCCACATGGAAATTGGTGGCAGCAGGGATTGGATTAGAGCTAATTTCAGAACCAGTAAAAGCTCTGTGTGGAGGTTGCTTTTCTTGTGAATCCTTTGGACATTCCCAAGATAGGAAAATTCCTACTACATAAGGCCAGAGATTTGTTTATTATTAGTTTCTCAGACATTTTTTTTTTAAACCATCCAGTTGGAGATGGAAATAAAATTAAAATAAAATTCTATTATAAACACGTTTGTTTACAATAAACTTGACAAAAGCAATAATTAAACAAAACAAGTTTTTTTTATATATAAAAATGCATATTAAGTTAACAGAATTTACATTAAATAATATAGGTTTCACTGAGTTTTTACACTACAACAGCGTGTTGAAAACTCTCTTTTAATTGTCATAACTTTTTTATTGTTTTGTATTTTGAAAACAAGGCTTGTCAGAGTACAATATTATGCCCTGGACAAATATCTTGAGATTTCAGCAACACAGCTCTTTGTTGTTGTGAAACACTGCCTCATAATGATCTTCATTCCCACCAAGTTATTACATTCCTTACATGTTGGCAAAAATGATGCTTCCTACAAAAAGTTCATTCTAACATTTGACCTTTTAAGTGTAACCTTGGACCCACAGACCTTGACTGAGGAGTATGTAAGTGGTATGTGATACATCATCTGGTCATGGGAAAAAATAATATAAAGTAATATTAAAATCCTTGAAGGCTTTTGGAAGTTATAGAGCAGAAAGAAAATTCCTTGACATTTGACCTTGAATTGTGACCTTGACCTTTGACTGAGGACCATGGGAGTTGTACACGACACATTGCCTGGTGCTGGGAAATAATAATCTAAAGTAATATTAAAATCCTTTCAAACGTTTAGAAGTTATGGTGGAGAAACAGAAATCCTTGACCTTTGACCTTGAATTGTGATCTTGACCTTTGACAGACAGGCATGGGAGTTGTATGCGACACATTGTCTGGTCATAGAGAATAATAATCTGAAGTAACATTTAAATCCCTCCAGATGTTTACAAGTTATGAAGTGGAAACAAAAATAGTTGAACTCTTTAATTGTGACCTTGACCTTTGACCGACCATCATGGGAGTTGTACGTGAAACATTGTCTGGTCATGGGGATTTAAAATCTTTCCAGGCAAATAAAAGTTACAGAGTGGAAACAAAAATGCATGACCTTTGACGTTAAATTGTGACCTTGACCTTTGACCGACGAGCATGGGATATGTACCCGACACATCGTCTGGTGGTCATGGGGAAAAATAATCTGTTATGTTTAAATCCATCCAGGCATTTAGAAGTTATGGAGCACAAACAAAAATTCATGACCTTTACCTTGAATTGTGACCTTGACCTTTGACCGACGAGTATGGGAGTTACAAGCGACACATTGTCTGGTCATGTGGAATAATAATCTGAGGCGTTAATTAAAATCCATCTGGGCGTTTAGAAGTTAAGAAGCAGGAACGAAAATTAATGACCTTTGACCTTGAATTGTGACGTTGACCTTTGACCGACAAGCATGGGAGTTGTATGCGACACATCGTCTAGTAATGGGGAATAATAATCTGAAGTTATATTAAAATCCGTCCAGGCATTAAAAAGTTACAGAGCGGAACCAAAGTCTGGACTGACAGACCAAAAACCCACTCACCCACTCAAAACCCACCCACGCACCCACTCACAGACGGACGGTGCGACTACTATATGCCCTCCTTCGGGGGCATACAAATAGAGTTGTGGATCCAAGAAACTAAACATCAACAATCTCTGGTCTTATTGTGTCAAGCACTATTTATAATATCTTCAGTAAAAAGTTACTGGTAATTGCACACTGGTACCAAATGCATTTCTCAAAGGCTAGCATCTGTCAATGCAGCTGTAAGAGCACAATAATTACCATACACTAGCAAATGATTAGGCCACTATATTTATTGCTGTAGCATAAAATTGCAACAATTATCACACAGTAATAATCATATCAGAAACAAGCCAATCTTCATTTCACAATAATAATCATATCAGAAACAAGCCAATCTTCATTTCACAATAATAATCATATCAGAAACAAGCCAATCTTCATTTCACAATAATAATCATATCAGAAACAAGCCAATCTTCATTTCACAATAATAATCATATCAGAAACAAGCAAATCTTCAGTATCAGTTTAAGTTGAATGTCATTATCAAATGATAATCATATCATGTACAAACAATTTGCATTGCCTGTCAAATATGTCTCTGAATATTTGCCGATTTGCTAGATACCATACTTCCCACTTCAATAGCTGCAATGGAACTGTTCCAAAAACATGACAGAGTCGGCAGTATAAAAATACGGTCGAAACACGATACTGCGAATCGCAATACTATGAAATGACGGGATACTACGAATAAGGCTGCTGGTCCCATCCATTTTCCTTATATGTTTAATTACAAAAAGATGCGATACTACGAATTCGCGATACTACGAAAAATGGGTTACTACGAACAAATTGTCCGGTCACATCATAATGTTTGTATGGAAATGTTAACGCGATACTACTAATCATATTGTCAAGGAGACTATTCGCACTTTCTCAACGAGGATTTCAAACCTCTGCCCAGTCGGATACCTGGCCAGTTTGTTTGCATCATTAACTAAAATAGTTATTAACAATTTTATTCACCATTTTAAGCCACTTGAAATGATGCACTGTGAGATTAGCGATGTACTTAATGACTTAATTGCCGATAATATGTTATAGCCAATTCCATTACTGTGCGTGGATTGACTTTATACGTGCTTTATTTATAATGCAATACGTACACAATTGTAATGTCAAATGCAATTACCTAAATAAGTGTGCTAATTTTTGAAAATGGATAAGACATTACGTAAATTATTATATTATGTTAATACCATAAATTCTGAAAGATGCGATAATGCAAAAAACGCGATACTACAAACAAATTGGTGTCTCCCATGACTATTCGTAGTATCGCGTTTCGACTGTATTATGGAATAAAGACATAGAGTGCAGTTGAAAGTGAACTAAGAAATATTTGTCCTAAATCGTTAGCGCTTAACCACCTTTTGAATGAATTGTTTCCCCAACTGTGACAAAAATCAAAAGCATACAATTATTGGGAAATACTGACATATGAAGCAAATAAAAATAAAAGAAACTAAGAAATATTTGAACTCATTGTCCTCAGCCATTAGAGTTGAATGTTGAACCGCAGGCGGATTTAAAGGGCATGGGTGATAGTGGATTAGGGTGGGAAGCATTGTTTAAAAGCAGCATCATAAGCATCCCGTAAAATTGTCCAAGATACATTTTTTTTAAACCTCAATAGTGATGCAATTGCTATCAAATCCCAAATCTGGCCGTGACTACGACCATTATTAAGATCAATCTTAGTCTTTAATCTTAAACATTCTACCAATGGAAACCAAAGCTCAAATGTAACAATCATTCTCATTGGTCAATATTTCAAGTTGAGACTAAGCTCAAGATCTAGAATTTGTGTTGTCGTGGGACCGGCATCTACGCCCCACAAAATCATCAAAGACTGTCGTGGGACCGGCATCTACGCCCCACAAAATTATCAAAGACTGTCGTTAATTGTCTATGTCATAATTGTGTACAGCCTAGTACCAGTACCTCTGCTTTAATATCAAGCAATCTAACTATCAATTTATTGTATTGCAAAATAAAGT
This sequence comes from Congeria kusceri, assembly GCA_027627225.1. NCBI lineage: Eukaryota > Metazoa > Mollusca > Bivalvia > Myida > Dreissenidae > Congeria > Congeria kusceri. The sequence goes on from CM051038.1 coordinate 13,181,703, forward strand.
TTGCAGGTTTTCTGTTCTGATTTGTCCATCCCTCTAACCAAAAATCCAGTATTCGTGCTGATGTACACATTTTTTGAATGAATGAATCTCATGTGAACAATCTGACCGCATTCCTAAGTAAGCATTTTTATTACATATTACATACCAATCAAACCACCCAAACCTTACTATGTAATCCTCTGTTTTAAACTGATTTCCAATTTTATGGCTCTAATACAGAGAAATGCAACATAAAGAGAAACATCACCATGCGCTTTATGGACGATTTATGGTGGTTGCCTTGACTTTTTGAGACAAATGAGGGATTGAATGGCAGTTAATCTGTAAATCTTACTTTTGTTCTGATTTTTGAATCTTTTTTTTTCTGTTTTGTAACATGAAGCCCTTGTGTTGCTTCTTTTTGTTGTTTTGTTGCTGTTTATGTGGTTGTTCTTGTTTTTGTTTTGTTTTGGTTTCTGTTTGAACATTGTTTTGTTTGAATCACTAAAATATCATTTTTTATGTGACATAGAGTGAAACACCATATGCCTTATGAACTAGTTAATTTCCTAACAAAGACAGATTATGTTAAATAGTTATTTGTCAAAAGTTAGATTCATGTATGCACCTATCAATATTTCTCCCATGGGGGAGAGGCGGGCTGACCCAAGGATATTTAACTAATTTTATTAGTTGGGGTCTAATTACCCACCCTTGAGCCAAGCATGTTGGGGTCTAATTACCCTTGAGCCAAGCATGTTGGGGTCTAATTACCCTTGAGCCAAACATGTTGGGGTCTAATCACCCTTGAGCCAAGCATGTTGGGGTCTAATTACCCTTGAGCCAAGCATGTTGGGGTCTAATTACCCTTGAGCCAAGCATGTGTGTCTAAAGCCCAACAGTGGAGATGCTTGGAGTATCAAATATCCCGGGTGGGCGCCCAATATTACCGGGATCTAAAATCCGACCAAAGTATATTTCCCGGGACCTGGAATCATTCAATGTGTCAAATTCTTGCCTGTCGGGAATCACTTTCAGTCTAAAGTCCCGTATATGCCACCCGCCGCTACCCCTCTGGTATATTGATAGGTGCATTACCAGTATTCACAATATATTGCAACCGTACAGTTCATTGCAAAACAAACATATTTTGCAATTTGCAAAGATTGGGGGATCGAGTCAGCGGCAAGGCGATGGAAAGTAGACCGGTATATTCCGCATCACTTGGCATCAGCCATCTGCTGTTGGCATACTCAGAGCGACTAATTTTGTGGCAAGCTACAACTCCGCGAAGATATGCTGCGTAATTATGCAAATACAAAATTCTGACTCTGCGACAGCAAGTAAAACATTTGTTTCACATGAGCAGTACTGTAGGTATACTGCATCTCAAAATTTCTACGCCATTTTCAGGTTTGGACATTTACCCCGTGTACCACACCGACTCTTGCGACGAAAGCGGGAGGAAAGCTGTCACCTGCGAGGAAGGATATGTGATAAAAATAGTCGACATACGATGCATGCCAATGAACTACACCTGTCGAGAATTTGACGCCATTTCAAAATTGTGCAACGGAATCACTTCCTGTGCGCAGATTGACCTTCGACGGCACCTGTTTTCATACTGCCAAAATTACCCAAAACAGCGAGTCTATACGACATTCAAGTGCGTTCCATGTAAGTAGTAGTTTTGTTACACGGGTCCTAAAATGCTATAGCTTTGAAACTGAAATCAAACGATTGTTTGTTACTCTGGTGTTTTGTTTAGAAAACAGTGTTTTATACAGATTTGATAATGGAATGAGTATCAAAGGAGTTGGGAAAATTGCCCCTTCATCAAATTTGGATTTTTATTAAACATTCTCAATTATAAACATAAAAGTATAGGGTAACAAATCTTCAAATTTCATACAGAATCAAAGAATTCTGAATAAGTTCTTTTTATTTGAAGAACACTTAACTGCTGATACCTTTTACCTATCAAAATGTAAAGATACCTATAAAATAACTCAAATATGTACAAAACAGAACCAAAAAAGTTCTTACTTCTTTCTACAGAAATACTCGGAGAAAAGATTAATTAAACAGCAGTATGCACCCATGGCATTATCTGTTTGCTGAAAATAGCAGATATCATTTTCACCATTTCACACATTATTCCATCTTGCACATCAAAAAGACATAATTAAAGCAGACGAGGCTCGGCTCGCTATTTTGCCCACAAATAATTCCCATATTGCATCAAAGAGCCTAGCGAATGAGGAACGGTCAGTATTAAGATTCGTTCGTAAGAGATAGCGTATGAGTATTTGTCGAATATCAGCACCTGTCACTTCCTGTTGGGCAAAACTCTAGACAACCCCTGCCAGCTAATTTGATATACCATAAATAATGAAAATAATTATAACACGCCACACTCCCTTGAGAATTACATTGGCAAATTCTGTCCAAACAATCAAATAAGTAAAAATGGCATCTTGATGAAAGGTGGAGGATAATTCTTGATATGTCTCCTGTGGACTGGTGAGAGGAGAAGTCTATTAATTATCGAAATGTTGGGGTTTCTTATTTTGTATGGAAGGTATTTCACAAAATATTCTTTACAGAACCAGGATAATGATATCAATTTTTTTGCTGCAGAAATTCTATGAAAGATAATTTTTTAACACACTATATGCAAATACGAATTCTAACTTATCTAGAAGTCATATCAAGTACATTTTTATAGCCATATTCCAGAAACATCTAATTTTTTACTTATTTTTTTATGCCAATGTAGATGCATTTTTATAAATATAACATTACAAAAATTGGAATTTAATGAAAACACTTTAAGATTCGCCCTCCCACCCAGACTAGATGTGTCACAGACACAGATTCCCCCACGACACATGTTTGGACACAGACAAAGGGCACGTCGCCAACACTACGGGCCAAAATTCTTAAGGTTCTTTAGATGTGAAAGTTTGAGTGAAATCCGCCCAGCAGTTAAAGTGGAGTAGAGTCCACAAAATTTCGGGACGTAAGTACATACATACGGATGGATGGACAAGTGCAATGCTTAATGCCTTCCACTTTGTGGGGGCATAAAAACTACACTTTTATCATGGAAATATTGACAAAAGCAGTTTGCCTTGTTTTCCCATAATGTGTTGCACTTGCCCAGAACATTATGCAACACATATCAAAAACTGAGAAAACGACTGGAGTAATATCACAAAATAATAAGGGCAAAAACAATCCTTATTACAGTTTAACATAGCTATTTCGAAGTCGTTGGGACCGAGAAAAATAGTTTGAAATAAGAATGTTCGAAATAGCCATGTTCTCTATTGTAGTTATAAATTTTATAGTTGTTATTCGGATCCGGGTTGGTAACCGGGCCCTTCTCCAGATTGCTCAGCATCGGGATTGGTGAAAAACGTTGATGTCGTACTTGCTGTGTGAGACATTGTGAAGTCGGCTGATTGCCGAATAAAAAAACAACAACATTTATACACCCTCCCTTTCATTTGACATTATTGTGTGTTACTCACAATTATAACTCTACCACGCGTCAAGCATCACTTGGTAAACACAAGAACAATGGAAGGTGCAAAAACATTACCGCCAAGTCATCACTCCTTTGATAGACAGCTTGGGCTTAGGTGCGCCTTCTAAATAAACACTGATAATTAGGTGTGAAAAATGTAGTTGGGACCAGAATAGAGATAAATTCAAAATAGGCAAATTCGAATTAATAATTGATATTTTAGTAAAATAAAGAAGGAAAACAACTGGGATCGAAAATATACTTCGAAATAGCGATTTATTTGAATTAACGGTGTTCAAAATAGCAGTGTTCAACTGTATATTATATAATTTTTTTACCAAATGATCTTATCATCAATGAAGAAAAAACATGACTGATCCCACAAAACCATAACATTCAAGAACAAAAATAAACTGTTGAAATATTTTAATATGACCCTAATTCATTTCCAATAAAAATCAACATTTCACGCTGCCTTAGGTCTTTAGCCAAATTTTAAACCCAAAGAACATTTAAAAAAATTGAAATAATAATTGCAAAATTACATTTGCAAACAATTAAGGCTTACACATTTACACATTTAAACGTAATCATTTTGGCTTTTTTTAGTCCTGTCCATGATCATCACGAGCGACAAATGTGCCAAGTTTTCTTCTTCCGTAAACTTAACACCTTTTTGTGACTTATATTATTTACAGCCTCTTTCATAGGTACACCTTTTCCTGGCCGTTAATCGTTAAAACAGTTACCGCAGAAAGTAATGCTCTGTACAGTAGGTCTTTAACATTTTACGTGTGTAAGCACGACATGCATGAGGAAATTTACCCGCCGTTTTTGCAAGAACAAAGCATATATAATATACATGGTTTTTAATCAAGATCTTTAAACTTCACCAATTACCCATTCAGTACTCCGAGTACAACAATGATAACGATTAAAACAGTTAAAACACTAAAAACATGCTGAAATGAACATAATTCATCGTATAAAAAAAGGCCCCATAACTAGAATGTAACCCAATGATGAGAGTAGCGGGTTTGAATGTGACATCACATGTGCGAATGTGATGTGCACTGGACATAAACATCCGGAAAAAATTATTACTTTCAGTTTTGCAACAACAATGACGTATTTGCTTTTAATAGGCTAGAGGTATACCGTTTAAATGGTGACATTTTGTTTATTTCATTTTGTTTAAACGTTTACAAAAATATTAAAATGTGTTAGCCTTACAAACAACTGTGTTTTTTGTACAGCATCGTTCACGACATCGTGTCGAACAAATCTCTGCGGTGATGATACGTCCAACATCAGGTGTCGTCGGGGGTCGGTATTTCACCTGCTTGACCTCCACTGCCACAATGGCACGCAGCAGTGCCCGAACAATGTGTACGAGCGCGTGTACAAGATGTGCGAAGCACGACGGGACTGTCCCCTTGACGTGCTGCAAGCTAACCTGCAACGCTTCACATGTGAAATGTACACCAATTTGTATATGGATCATATATGTGTAGATGGTAGGTTACACTTATTTGTATAGACCATATATGTGTAGATCGTAGGTTACACCAATTTGTATCAACCATATAATTATGTGTATCTAATACTATGTTACACCAATTAATTGTGTTCAATTTGAATAAGGATCATAAATATGTGTATATGGTAGATACACGTAACACCAATTTGAATATGGACCATATTTACGATTACCTTAATTTTAATACATATATGGGCCATATTTGTGCCGATGGTATGTTACTCCAATTTGCATATGCAACGTTTATGTTTAGATATTAGAAGAAACACTGAACTTAAAACAACTCAAACAATAAGCTTGCAGAAAAGTTTAACTGTTCTAACTTAACTGAATGCAGTTAGAATCAGTTCATTGTTAAATGCAGGCAAAAATCAGTTCATTGCTAAATACAGGTAAAAATCTGCTGATTGCTAAAGGCAGGTAAAATTGTGTTGATTGCTAAATGCAGGTCAAATTACTTGAATGCTAAATGCAGGTCAAATATGTGGTTACTAAATGAAGGTTAAATAAATGGATTTCTAAATGCAGGTCAAATTTGTTGGTTGCTAAATGCAGGTCAAATTAATTGATTGCTAATGCAGGTCAAATATGTGGTTGCTAAATGCAGGTCAAATCAAATGATTTCTAAATGCAGGTCAAATCTGTTGACTGCTAAATGCATGTAGAATTAGTGGATTGCCAAATGCAGGTCAAATCAACTGATTTCTAAATGCAGGTCAAATCAGTTGATTAATGTCACTCTCTCTGTTTAAGTTACTTAAGACAGCATGCTATATAGAACCGAAACCAGAAAACAGCTCTAAGCTAGTATGTATATAGTGAAAACAGACAGAATAAATTGTATTACTGTTTCCTGGTTTTGAGTGACCGAGACATTTTAAGTGACATGGTCCACACAGTAATTGGTAACAGAAACTACTCTTAATGAGAAAGGGTAAAAAAGTCCAAAATATTTTAATGTGTCAAAATTCTAAACGTGCAATAGCGTTCAAAGGCAGTTATGTTGTTCTCATCTGAAATGAGACTTTTCAAATTATGAGCATTTAATGGTTTTACCTTCTAGTGCTATGGTAATATTAAAATGAATTTCTGGTTAGAACTTTATAAAATGTCAGAACATTTCACACTGACCCTGAGCAAAGATTACCTGATATCAGGATGTTTGTAACTAAGAAGGTATATTTCTTAAATTTGGTCTGTAAATAGAAAAGTTCTCAATGTCCAGCTTAATCTTAATTTCAAATGTTGACCAAAAGGAACAGTTATTACCTGCGTGTATAGGTTCACAGAAAATTAAGATTTAGACTTAAGTTGAAGAAATTCGTAGAAATTTGTTAATCTATGCTCATGAAATAAATGTAAAACCCTACTACACTTTTGTATTTTCTGTAACAGATTCAGTATTCTCCTCCAAGTGTATTGGAACGTTCATAGACCAAGTGCCTAGATTTGGTGTGCTCACCAACCCCGGTTACCCGGGCAACCACGACGGGCTTCAGAACACGTGTTACTGGGCGATATACCCGGACACAGACCTGGGCGAGGAAGTGGAGATCACCATCCACGAGGCCTACTCAGTTGAAGGGACGCACGTTTGTGACACTCAGTACCTTCAGGTCTGTAGTTACCATAGCAACCATAATGACATAAGACCCCATGGCTCCTAAAGTTCTGAATCTAAAACTCAGTCTCAACAAACAATATTCACCAATGAGATTGCTTATTTCATTTGAGCGTTGATTTCCATTGGTTTATACTTAATATTAAGACTTAAGATTTACCTTAAGAATGTTCGTAGTCATGGGGCCAACTGGGCTGCTGAAATTGTGTCAAAACTGTGATTATGAAAATGTCTCAAATCTAGAACTGCTTGCAACTATGACTATTTGTATTATTTCTTTGCCAATAAAGTGGCTAAAATTTTGTGAAAACTTTGGTCTTGAACAATATGTCAAAAGTTGTATTATTTTAACAAGCAATGCGATGTATTTCAACCACTGAATAGATTTCTGCAATACCCCTATAATATAAATCAGGCAATAGAAGAATTTATAACAAGATCTTGCAATTCAATAAAAATATAAATTGCACATTAATTGTAACGAGCATAAGTCGTTTTTTGTCTTACGTCATTATTCACAAGAAACAAGTAAAATGCCTAATAAAATAAAATAATAAAATACACTAAGTTAAATAAGTTTAGCAACAGCTAGGATGTTAGCAAATACAAAATGCATCTTAAAGTGAAAACACAACATTGTCTATCGGCCGTATTTTATTATAACATTGTGACCTTTTTACCAAGCATGATGTTGATATTCACTAGTAAATTGTCTTTAAATGGAAGGATGAGTACTATAAGAAGAAGAGACAAAATGCTATTTATTTAATGATGACTCAGTCAAATATATCAAGCTTTATTTTTTTTGCATTATTTTATTTAGTATAGAATGGTGCATTTTTTAGAGAACAGACAAAACCCTAAAACCACAAATAGTTGCTCGTGGGAAATGCCCAGAGCCATGTTCTCAGTACTTCAAAAGAGAGACGTTTAAACCACTAAAGAGGGAACATTCCAAAACAAGCACATAAACGTTATAAGTATCACAATTTATATTCCCAATCAATCAGTCAAGTGTAAGTGCTGAAAAAGAAAGACTTACTTCAGATGCGTGCATTGGCCGAACAGAAAGCAAATATTTACTATTGCGATGTAAAGTAAGATACTGTAAATATCGACATATACAAACTGCTGATATGCACAACAAGCAACAGCACCAATAAATCGTGCAACTTAGTAAGAATTTATATATAAGCCATTTAAGTCTGTCATACATTTGTTACTTGTGTACTTGTCACTTCCAACAATTTAGGGTACGGATTCAGGGCCCGTATTCACCAGCCTATTCTTAGATCTTAAGACAAAGAATAAAGAACATTCTTCAAACTGTTCTGTTCTAAGAGCTCTTTAAAATTTGTATCTTACCACTCACTCTAATTACACTATTCTTCATTTAGAATGATTTGTTAATGACAAAACCAACATTGGTACCCAGCATATTTGCGAACGCAGATGTATTATATATTTCTTAAGTCGAAGTCTGTTCTTTACTCTTAAGTCTAAGAACGGGTTGGTGAATACGTGCCTTGAGCTGTGTCACATGCTTTTCATGTAATGTTCATGTAATGTTTAATGTAATGTAAACTAAAACAACCATTTGAAACGCACAGATTTGATAATGTCACATGTTTTAAAAGATTATTAAGAAGTACAAAACAAACAAATCTGTGAACAATTCCCAATAATATAACCTGTTTCTATGAGTTTTATTCAAGGCAATAACCCCATAAAAATCAAGGAAATCAGCTTGAGAACTAAGTCTTTTCAATGCTGCGATTTCCTGGTCATAATGATCAAGAATTTCACAAAATACTCTCCACTTTACATGTCATTGCTCGGGTCATAAGCTACCACAAATATTCGGAGTATCTCGTCAAGCTAACTCCACCAAAAACAGGGAATTATGCAAATGAGAGCCTGTCACTGGCAATTATTTAAGCATCACTCAATATTCATTGACCAAATCATATCTAATTAACTATCCACCCCCAAAAGTATTGCCTATGACCTTGTTTATGCTAATAGAGTCACTATTCAATTTTTTATGCTTATTTAATCACGATTGTTTTCTTAATTTATATATATTAATAATTTTTGATTTAGAGTTGTTCATCGGCTAATTAACAACGATTTGGAGTTCTGATGCATATGAATTAAACCACGAGGGCGTAATAGCCTGAGATAATTAATATATTACATCAGAATGACAAATCAGTGTTTATTAGCCAATAAACACTGATTTGTGAAAATTATTTTGATTCTATCATGACCTGACAACATTTTCTGCAATTACAATATGAACTATATTTTACAGTTTCAGAACTATTTCTTCCAGTTGTTTTTTGGTTGTTTAACAATGGTGAATATTGTTCTTTGTCTACAGAAAACTCTGCTCATGTCCTGTTAGAATCTAAATAGTTCACTATTGTGAAGTTCGGAACAACACTGTTGTAAGCTAATTACGCTTAAATATTGTAGATTTGTATTTTAAAATACTTCTCAAAGATAAACAATTTCTAAGTGGTTATTATTTGTCCAAAAACATAGCAAATTAATTCCATTTGTTAAAGTGTTCGAAAACTGAGGGACACGAAAAATAATTATTTTGTGCAATTTTGTGGGTGTCCGAAAACATAGTGTCCGAAAACAGAGACTAAATATGGCAGCTTGAAATTTCTTTAATGTACCATCTTCCAAACATCAGAGGGCAATCAAATATCAGGAGACACTGAGTTATGGCTGCCAAATAAAAGAAACATATCTTTATTTCCAAGAATCATGGGCAAACAAATTTGATACATTTAACTTCATTACCAGCTCACATTTCCTTGGGAAACACATTGGTTCTATTGACATTTACTGAGCAGCATTCAAGTTGACAAATAGACAAAGAATGAACAAGAAATTAACAAACATCAATAATAAACAAGACTTGCGCTCAATGTCGAGCCTACAGTTGTTTCTTTGGCTCTGCTTGTAAAGATATTGTTGAAAGATGTTGTGGATGCATCTTGTACATTATCTTATTTCAAAAAGTGTGGTTCCTCTTCTTTTAAATGAATTATTATAGCAAGAATATTATATTTTTCCTGTCTGGTTCAGATATTTAAAAGAAACACTCATTCAATCTTCGCCTTTGATAGATATGGGTGGTTTCAATCTATATGACTTTTGCTCTTAATTGCAAACAAAAAGACTGCCCAGAAATATCAGATTTAAATAAACAAACAGTGACAACAATGGGAACTTTCAGAAAAATTTGCTTCAGTAACTTCCCTACAAAAGACATAATATTTGATTTATCAAGTAAATGTCTTCAGTTACATGTATTTCTAACTTACGATTCGCTTCAGTCACTTTCTTATAAAAAGCATAATCTTTCATTCATCAAGTAACTGTTCCCAATGAAGATCTTAACAAGAATTTGGGAGCAATGATCATTAGCAAATATTAGTATTCTGTTGCCATGACGATCATAAGACTTTAAGAATCGGGATCTGGCCAATCAGTGCTGGTAGATGATAAAATATGCATCGCACATCATACTGGATTAGCCCTAGTCCTCATAGGGAACAAGTTAATGAACAACAAGATTCAAGTAAAGCTCCACATGCCAGGGCAAAGAAGAATACAGTATTTGGAGGAACTACTTTGTCAGTATATATTTAGTAAGCTGTTCAGAGTTCAGTGCCAATGAAGAATACAGTATTTGGAGGAACTACTTTGTCAGTATATATTTAGTAAGCTGTTAAGAGTTCAGTGCCAATGAAGAATACAGTATTTGGAGGAACTACTTTGTCAGTATATATTTAGTAAGCTGTTCAGAGTTCAGTGCCAATGAAGAATACAGTATTTGGAGGAACTACTTTGTCAGTATATATTTAGTAAGCTGTTCAGAGTTCAGTGCCAATGAAGAATACAGTATTTGGAGGAACTACTTTGTCAGTATATATTTAGTAAGCTGTCAGAGTTCAGTGAAAATCAGTTAGGGCTTACGAACAAGGCTAGTTAGTTTTCACCACAGTAAGCATTTTAGGACAGCTGGTTTAGGACAGCCGGTTTACGTACAGAGTTGTTTGTGTGTTGTTGTTTTTGTTTACCAAACACTTGAAATCGGGCCACATTCACAAAGCAAAAAACTAACCTTTTTTCATTTTCTTCGGCGTAGCTGTCTAAGATCACTTTTGACCCAGATTTTATTGCGATAATTATGCAGCGGGAAAATTGAATGCCAATAGAATTGGGCAAATTTTCTAATTCTAGGGAATGCAAACTTCAAACAATGGTTTAACGTATACCAATAACTGTTGCATACTTTTGGGGAATAAAAATTGAAATAATTGTTTACATAAGCGGTTAAAAGGAAGTTATAAACATATCCTCGCGTATACTCTAGAACTGAAGCTAATTATGAACGTATTTTCTCATTGTATGCCATAAACAGAATGATATATTCATTCACGTAACAAAATAACTATTTTGTTTAGCCTACATTTATATAAGCGTTACGCTCTATAAATAGCAATTGTGCAATGTTCCCATGCATAAATCTCACTCACAGAGTTGCCATTCCAAGTAGCCCATTGATTCTAGCAAGTTCATCGCATTCCACAAAAGTAGTGGCATTCTAAAAATAGCGCGCGTAGCTAGCAACGGCTGTATAGCTGTGTTAATATACTCGTACATGCATAAATAATGGCTTTCAGAGAATCATAAACCTAAAAATTTCAATAAATGTGGAATGTATATTATAAACTTACTGTTAATTTGATTTAAAATTGTGGTTACGATTTATTAACGATTATTTATAATTGCATCTTTCTATCAACTTCTCCAGTAGATGTTATTTAATCTGTAAAAAGATGCTACATTTTCTATAGATAAACTGTTATGAAAGAAGATTCGGAATATGTCGAATTGTTATTCGCGTAGCATGAATACACAATTTGCAATACTAATTATACACAGGAACCCTTGATATATCATATTTCTACTGATATAATTAAAATCTTCATAGTCTAATTAATTTTTATGTCTGCGTTATCAAAAAGTCTTAACATTTCAAAAATCGCTGAATGTTCCCTGACTATTGCTTTTTATTGGGATACACAGGGTACATGCTTATTTGACTTCAAATCGTTATTATATTAGATAACTAACATGAATGGTATATTACCGGTACTATAAATAACTATATAGACTCGTCTGATACATAATAATTTTAATTCATTCCCGAAATTATTTTTTTACATTGTTAAGTTGTTAAATTGGCTTGACAAATTCAGATAACAATTATGTTAACCTAAATTCTTTTGGTTATTTATATATCACTGGTGGAAACATGGAGTTGTATGATTGGTTTATTCGCGGCATAGATATTAATTATAATTCTATTTAATTTTTAAATTTATAAATTTATATTAACTTTTGGGTCCGAGAAGTTTGCTTATAGTGTCCGAAAAATCTGGGGTCCAATAAGTCCCCTAATATTGGTGGGGACCAAAAAATCTGGGATCTGAGAAGTCACGTAACCGATCATCTTGGTTGTCTGTTTAGGTAATCTTTAAATGACATCTCAATATTAATTTCAACGCCGATTGTCTTTTTTTAAAGACATTTCTTATTTTAACAAAATTCACAATTGCTAGCAAGTTTATGTCTGAGTTTTGAGTGCTTTATTTTTATTCCATGCATAGGTTTTTGTATAGACTGATTAAGATATAAAAAATATATCAAAAGGCATACAATACGTTCAAATTCAATTAAAATTGGGTACAACATTGTGCAATTTAACCCAGATAGAATAACTTCATATATAATAGGTCGAAATGTTCTTTTCACAAACAATGGTATTACAGCGCTTATTTTCACAATGCGAAGGGTCCCAGCCCCATTCACAAAGGACTGTAAAAAACACTGATGTGGTCAATCTTGTCAGGAAAACGGATCGCTTTGAAATAATACCTCGTTCATAGGTTCATCAGTTTACAATCAGTGTCATTTCATGCTGATCAACACTTTTTACAATTTTTTTTTACATTTTTCTGCTTTATATTCTTACTGGAATTTTCACATTCATTGATCAAGACTGTTTACATTTCACATAGGCATTTTATGCTTCAACCTTCACACATACTGGCATCTCAGACTAGTATTTCACTGTGAATGATATCTGATGATCAAGACTAATGTTACATTTCAAACTTAACATCTCATGATCAAGAGTCATTACATTTCATATTAATATCTTATGATTAAGACTTGTCGCATTTAATAGCTGAAGATCAAGACATCATGATTAAGACTTGTTACATTCAATAGCTGAAGATCAAGACATCATGATTAAGACATGTTGCATTCAAAAGCTCAAGATCAAGACATCATGATAAAGACTTGTTACATTCAATAGCTGAAGATCAAGACATCATGATTAAGACATGTTGCATTTAATAGCTCAAGATCAAGACATCATGATAAAGACTTGTTACATTTAATAGCTGAAGATCAAGACATCATGATTAAGACTTGTTGCATTTAATAACTCAAGATCAAGACATCATGATAAAGACTTGTTACATTAAAAAAAAAAAATAGCTGAAGATCAAGACATCATGATTAAGACATGTTGCATTCAATAGCTCAAGATCAAGACATCATGATAAAGACTTGTTACATTTAAGAGCTGAAGATCAAGACATCATGATTAAGACTTGTTGCATTTAATAACTCAAGATCAAGACATCATGATAAAGACTTGTTACATTCAACAGCTGAAGATCAAGACTTGTTATATTTCACATTTGATGATATACCACGGAATTTTATAGGAACTGTTACATTTCAAATTTAGTTGCATAATATGTTAAACACGTCTTACATTTCATATTTTTGGCATATTTGCATTCAAGCAGACTTCTTTCATTTCACAAGACAGGTTTTATTTCACATTAAATGGAACTTTTAGATTCAAGACTAGCTGCCTTTTGCAAGAGTTGTATCATTTCCCCAATAATGACATCACTTTAGCCATTCTTGGGTGCATGCTGCATGTTGAGCATGAAACTATTGTATATGATATAGAAATGTGAAGCAGATACATTAGTTTCACGCTCAATTTTGTGTGGGGTTGCATTTCCATTGAATGTTCAGTTATTGACCTGAGAAACATGATCCATACAAATCTGTGGAGTTAATTTGATATGATTATGAATTAAAAGCAAGCAGTTCCAGAACATAGAGCCATTGATGTGGTATTTGTTATTTTATCAGTTTCAGACTGCCTCTTGAGTACCCATTAAGTGCAAAAGCAGACTTTGCAGTTCCCCTAATGCCAAGTTGTTTTGCAGGATTTTACATTGATATCAATATAGCAAAACAGGTTAGGAAAATAAATGTCACTGAAAATTAGCAACAGAAAGCAGTTTCAGACAGGATAATGACTTTCACAGTTCCATGTTTGTATAACCACATCCAAGAAAAAGCAACTTGATGGTTCCTTAGCAGAGTTTGCAGTACTTAATCTTTAATATATTTTATTACAAGTTAATTACATGACATTTTATTATTTCTGAGATTACCAATATAACAAAACAATTATTTCCTTTCACACCCCATTTAGGCCAAAAAAAAATAAATTGTATGTTTCGGGCAATGGTCTCCAAAAACTTAGGTAAGGACGGGATAGAGTTTTTTTTGTAAACTTTTTTTTAAAAGAACCTTTTTTGTTCAAAAACATTTAACAGTATCTAAAATCTGACGAATACGGATTTCACAGAAAACAATTGTCGCTAAATACTAGGGTCGGGAGGTTTTCGCTAGGTAGGGTCAGGTTAACCGAAACACAGACTTAGTTTGTTGGCCTTAGCTACAGCATTTTCTATTTCTGACAAAAATGGTCCTTTAATTAACTTCTTGTTGCTTATTTTCAAGAGTCAACACAATAACATACAAATTGTTATTTCTCTCAAACACAACATTTTGTCTGCAGGGAACTTTGTTACATTTTCCACAAATATGGAATATCCCCCAATCACCTAATAAGCATAGACAATAGTTATGGCTTACAAATGGGCTATTGACCAAGTATACGAGCAATAAATCCTGTTATCGCGTTTTCCGAGATTTCCAGACTCAGAACACTATATCTCAGTGAATTTGATCCTTTAAAACCATGATAAAATAAGCTTCTTTAGGAACAACATTCCAAACCAATTTATACAGCAAATTAATAAGTTTCAAGTGGTACACGTTGACAAAAGGTAATTGAATTCAGGTATTGGATGACAATGCAGGAGTCTTAGGAAAAAGAAACAAAACAACGAAACACCCAGACAAGAAAAATACAGTTGAACACTGCTATTTCGAAGTCGATGGGACTGTCGAAAATAGTTTGAAATAGGAAAGTTTTAAATAGCGATGGTCCAACCTCCGCACAGATATTTGACTGGTTCCAAGCATAGCTCTAATCGAATCCCTGCCGTCAAGAAAAAACACCTGATGATGATCGATTAAAATCTTCGACGATATTAATTATTATTTTATTCAGTTGTTTTCTTTTCTTGTTTCTTGTTGACATGTATAATGAAGGTTCGTAATAAACATTTGTAAAGATTGTACATTTTTCAGCATTGTTTGTTACAATTACAACTCTACTGTATATTCACTTAATGCTGATTATATACCCACTCGTCAGTCATCACCTGGTAAACCCAAGAACAATGAAAGGTGTGAAAACTTAACCGAGCGACGACTGGCAGCTCGGGCTTAGGTGCACTTCGAAATAAACACTGATAATAACGTGTGTAAAACGTAGTTGGGACCGGAATTTTAGTTCTAAACAGAGATGAATTCAAAATAGGCAACTTCGAATTAATGATTGTTATTTTAGTCAAATAAAGAAGGAAAAGAAGTGGGACCGAAAAAAATAGTCTGAAATAGCGATTAATTCGAATTAACGGTGTTCGAAATAGCGGTGTTCAAGTGTAAATCATAGTCAATGGTGTGGCAATATTAACAATGTCCAACTCCAGCTGTTTCAGCAGGAGAGATCTCTTATTAGCAGCGCATGGAAATATTTATACCTTGAAAATCATCAAAACATTCGGAACAAAATGTGGTTGGGCATGACATTAACATCATCCAATATATTTCTTGTATCAAAATGTGGTTGGGCATGACATTAACATCATCCAATACATTTCTTGTATCAAAATGTGGTTGGGCATGACATTAACATCATCCAATATATTTCTTGTATCAAAATGTGGTTGGGCATGACATTAACATCATCCAATATATTTCTTGTATCAAAATGTGGTTGGGCATGACATTAACATCATCCAATATATTTCTTGTATCAAAATGTGGTTGGGCATGACATTAACATCATCTGATATATTTTTTGTATCAAAATGTGGTTGGGCATGACATAAACATCATCCAATACATTTCTTGTATCAAAATAAGGTTCAGTATGACATTAACGTCATCCGATTTATTTCTTGTATCAAAATGTGGTTCGGCATGACATTAAAATCATCCGATATATTTCTTGTATCAAATGCAATGAATGTTATTTAAACTTTCATCAGTCAATTCAGATTTAAAGCTGCACAAAAGGTGAAAATGGCCAAATTCAAAATCTACAATCAAATAGTATTAATTTCTTGTCTAAGCATGCGTTTACGTTAGTATATAATAAAGGTCATAAACATTGGTTGCTGGATACTGTTGAATACAAAACACTGATCCTCCAAGTAAAACTGTTTACAAACACTAGCTTTATTTACTGCCAAATTTCATGGCAATGCAGATTAAATCCGACTATTCATGGTTAACATTCGGCGAGCTGCATGATATACAATGTACTACATAAACCAAGAGGAACTTTGGCTAGTTTCATAGTGATGAAAATGTAAACACCGAACTGAACTCCAAACTGTTCATTTCCATTTCTTTATGAAAATCTGTGTTAGTTTTTAGCTGTTAATGCATTATTTTAATGTGTAGTTAAATGTGTATCAACTTGTTAGTGCCTTCAACTAACTCGATAAACGTTGATGAGTTTAGAGACACCACTCAATGTGCAGCAACCGTTTACTCTGCAAATACTCAAGATTCAACTTATGTTTTTCGCTGACAAATTTCGTAATTGCTCTTTCATTATCATCAACCTGAAGTTATATTTATAACTGTCCCTTGGTCTTTCAGATCTAGTACTTATCTTTATCCTTGATTTGTTTTATTTTATTACTGTTTAATTATTTTATTTTACAGTGGTCTAATTTTCCTGTATTTCACTGTCCAAACATAGCGCAAATTTAGGACCCTGCGTAAATTCTCTTTTCGCATAATTATACAAAAAAAATAGATAAAAATGGAAACAAATGTGAGACCGCACAATTAAGCCGCTTTGTAAGAATGCGCAAAAAATTAGACACCGCACAATAAAATGAAGTAACAGTACCAATTTTCTTTCCTTCAGATCCAGTATTCTTTGTGCAACAGCCAGTCGCTCACTATACACCGTTTTTGTGAGGAAAAAGTCACGAACGTCAAGATTCACTCATGCGGAACCGTGTTTGTGACACACTACCCTTTCCCTGCTGGCAATGAGCGCGGAAACCGTTTCCTCATATCATATCAAGGTATGAGCAATGCGTTTCCTCATATCATATCAAGGTATGAGCAAGGCGTTTTGAAATATATATTCGGCGTGTTGTGGGAAACCCTGGCTTCATGCACATGCTAATCCAGGACTGCACTTGCAGCTTTTATGGTGTTTTTTCTGTTTCAAGGAAGTCTCTTCTTAACATAAATCCACTGTAGGCGGAAAATGCCGTCCTGGATTAGCCTGTGCGGACTGCACAGGCTTAAGGACTGCACGGGCTTATCCAGGACTACACTTTACAAAGAAGCAGTTTTCCAAACGACATGCCTCATATCTTTATAATTATACCAATGAAGTTGAAAGTAGAGTGGGCAACAGGCTGTGTTTTAACGTTTCCATAATAACTGAAGTACACATGCAATCTTATATTACTAATGTATATATTGTTAAATTGCTTAAAGTTTGAACCGCCATTCTGCCCTAGTGAAAATGACCAGTCAGAATGCCGTTTGCATGAGTAATACAGTCAGTTTAGAGCTTTGCTCAAATGTCATATTGTTTTTTTTTGGTAACATAGAGCATTTTGAGATGCATGTTAACATTGCACTGTCAACTTATTTTATATCAAAATATTGTTCTCCTTATTTATTTTTTATTTTGAGCATATAAAGATATTTTGGTAAAAAATTTTCTGCCCATTTACAGTAGATAATTTTAACCCTCAGTTACTTATCAGACACACAACTGCAATAGACACGTTACCAAAATGACAAAAAATCAAATAAAAACTGATATCCTCCATTTTTGTCTGCCAGCAACCCAAATTAACGCTGACTGAACTCATCCGAGAAAGTCGATTATCATTCGATTTCAAACACTGCAACGTCTTATAGTGTACATTCTTATCTACTTTCTTGATTGGAACAAGAATTGTACGCGTCAGACGAGTGAGTTTATGCTGGCACCTTCTGCACATTATTCAAATTAATTTCATCTCCTATGTGACCCCCCCCCCCCCCCCGAAGGACTCGGTTTATTAATTTGATATTGATCAAAACACACGGTCATTAATCAAGATGTCACTAGACAGTTCAAGAGACGGAGTATTGGGAAAACAAAAGTTTCGTCATAAAGAACCATTTTTCCATTTCCAAAGTCACTTTAGGGATATTTACGTATTAGCGAGCATGGAAATATACAATCTATCAGAAGAGAAACTAAGAAACGCACACATTTATTTGACAAAGACAGCTTGTCAGAGTAGGATACAAGTTTGATAGTGATGCCATCACAAGGTTTTTAGTTGTTCGCAGAACAACTAAAGATACTGCAATTCCAAAATTGAACAGTCTAAGAACTATGATCCTAACAGTCGCCTAAGCGCAAGTAAGAAGTGACGTTTTGAATAGCGCTTAATTTGTCAAATGGCAATCAGTACGATTTATTTAGTAGTGAATGTTTATTACTCATTGTATTATTTACGTGGCCATCATAATAACGATAAAGAACAGTTTAGCGATTATTACGCAGTAGCGGTTGATTTTTACGGAGCATTCCTGATATAGCCAATGTATCAGGATTGAGGTCGGATACACTAATCATATCAGAAACTACAATAGGCAGAATTTTAAATGCGGAGAGTCGTGGCGTCAATAGCCTAGTGGATAGCACGGCGGACTCGCATGCGAAAGGAACCGGGTTCGATTCTGGGCAGGGGTTGAGAATTTTTTTCATATACTTTTTGACACTTTTGCTACTCCAGATGCTTACTTAATTGAAAGGGAATACATTTTAAGACATGTCCAAAAGAAACCAACAATATATTGATAACTCCCTTCAAAGAACTTAAAACACTTGCTAATACGGTTGAAAAGCTTGTAGCACAGTCTGTGCATTCATATACTGTTTAATATTTTTAATATTCATCATCTTGTTTGTTTTTAAGGTTAATATTGAGTTTTGTTCAACTCCACAGCTTTGGATCTTCGACAGCGTAATCATCTGTCTTCCACAAAGAGTGTCCGGTTATGAAACTCATCATTGTCGTTTTTCACTGTAATTATACATGTATATCCAGATTATGTGTGTTAGTAATGAATGTGTAATGTTGGAATGTCAAATAGGAATGTCATTAAATTTATGTATGTTTGTAGCCCAAGAAAGAGCATGCAATTGAAAATCGGACAAATAATTTGTCTCATTAGGTTTCTTGCCCAACATTGTTTTTTCATTTTGAATTAATTTTTTTGAAAGGCTTTGTACAGAGTTTTAAGCTGCTGAAAGTTACTTTATCTAGTTTTTACACCTGATTACGTTTTAAATAGTGGCGTAAGATTTACAATGGACCTAAATTTCTCAGCTACACATATTGAATTGAAACAATTCAAAACGGCATGATTGAGAAAAAAACAACATAATTACACAATGACAAATGTTATAGTAAACGTAAATGAATATTTTCGTTTAAACATTTACAACCACTGTATTTAAGGTGACGTATATCCTCCCTATCTAATTGCCCAGACTGTCTATGATGTGCCCAGTGTTACGCAATAGCGAGCAACTGCAGAGCCTTCAGCGCTTTGATTTTAAATTGTTTTCCAAATTCAAGGTCCTTAGGTCATAAACAATGATGGTGACAGTTTAGTTCAAAACAGAATTCAAGGACTAATACCAAGGTTACTCTATATCCGGTAATTTTCATGTCATGTAAATGTTGCATAAATACGTAAAAGGCATTTTCGCATTTGTATTTGCAAATTATACATGATAATTATGCATGCACTAATTAATCTTCCTAATCTGTTTTGTAGTGATAATATATGATTTCTTGCATCAAAGAATGTCACTAATGTTAGCGATTTTCATTTTCATGTTTCCATTATGACCGCAAATATAGCGAAAATATTGTGACCACGAAAATTATCGGTTATACGGTATATAGAGAGAACTCAGAGAGTGCAAACCTCCCCCAAGGCAACTCACCATCCCATCTCAAGTGTTGTGCAACTAATGCATTATACATCTACTGTATAACATGATAATTTGCTCTATCTCTCAATAAAACAAATTCATATAAAAAATCCTGGATCCACCATCGAAATCTTATCATTTGCTCATGGGCCAATTTCCAGCCTTCCCAGAAAATTTTATTTGGGTCAAATTAAGAAATAATTTTCGATTTATCATTGTTTATCGGCCAATAAACAACTCATTGTTATTCTGATGTGTGAATGTTATTCCTATGCATCAGAAATCCAAATCATTGTTTATTGGCCGATAAAAAACTATAATTTGAATATAATTTCTTAATTTGACTCCAATCTTTATGAGGTCAGCAATAGTAAATAACCATTTATTTGACCCATATCTTAATGAGGTCAGCAATCATAAATAACCATTAAGTTGACCAAAATTTTTAAGAGGTCAGCAATTGAATATAGGGTTACAATTAATTTGACCCAAATCCTTAATACGTCATCAATCGAATGTCCAGACGTTGCCAATGTACTTCTCTGCCCTTACAAAGTGTCGTTGCCAATGTACTTCTCTGCCCTTACAAAGTGTCGTTGCCAATGTACTTCTCTGCCCTGACAGTGTCATTGCCAATGTACTTCTCTGCCCTTACAAAGTGTCTTTGACAATGTACTTCTCTGCCCTGACAAAGTGTCATTGCCAATGTACTTCTCTGCCCTGACAAAGTGTCGTTGCCAATGTACTTCTCTGCCCTTACAAAGTGTCGTCTGTGCTGAGCAACTGATATGGGAGCTCTGGAACCAACTATCCTGACCTTTGACATAAGTGTGGTGTCTTAAACATAAATGTCTCATCTGTGGAGCCTAAATAACATTTGCACAAGAATATAGGTGCAGTTTACATACTGAAATGGAATAAAAGTCTGAAAATTGGCTTAATTAAAATACCATTCTTGTCTTCGTAAACAGTCTGGCTGTTTGACCAAAAGGGTTCAGAGCCGTGGTGAAGATATTTGTTGGACACATAAAGATCAAAATACTGTGATAGAATTAATACAATAAAGCCTAATATAGGTGCAGTTTACATACTGAAATGGAATAAAAGTCTGAAAATTGGCTTAATTAAAATACCATTCTTGTCTTCGTAAACAGTCTGGCTGTTTGACCAAAAGGGTTCAGAGCCGTGGTGAAGATATTTGTTGGACACATAAAGATCAAAATACTGTGATAGAATTAATACAATAAAGCCTCTAACTTTCTTTTTCATGGTAGTAAACAGTCTGTTTCCTAATCTGAACCACTGACACAGTCAACAATAAACCTAATTAATGAATGAATTCATATATAGGAACATTTTTATTAAGTCAAGGCGTATAACTCTGCCGGTCTTTTAGCAGACTTACACGGGTGAAAATAGTCGTTGTTACAAATGTTGCTCACGTGTGCATTAATTGTTTTATCCAATTATGTCGTAATTTTAATTTGCTTATGCTCATTGTCTCATTAATATAAGCGGGACCTTTTGTAGATATGCATTAAAGTCCACTCTTTAAAGCCACATTCTATAGAATATATCTTAAATTGCCATTAGTTCTAATGAACATTAATGACGTTTATTCGATTGAAAAGTTTCTTATTTACCAAAGGCATTTTATAATGCTTGGTACAACCAAAATATACACTAATGTACATGCTGATTTACTCCAGAGGCATCACCAGCTATCGCATACAGAAACTATATGATGAAAAGTTACCAAAACGTTATTATTGTACCGATTTCAATGCGTTTTTTTTGTATTTTGGTCAGCAAGATGGCCACATTTAACGATTTTTGCAAAGTTTTATTTTTATTACATATTTCTAGACTGCTGCTTTAAAATTGTATTATAGTTCTCCAAAGAAAAACAAAAAGACAAGCAATTGACAGATTGCTTCTAGTGTAAAGCCAATTGCTCCAGGCTCAGTTAACATGTTATCAAAATAATATGGAAATCCGATAGGAAATGTTACATTTTACATAACAGCTTCACTCTAAACTGCAATAACATCATCTTGTCTTTTGACAGAAATTCGATATGGTTCTCCCATTGGCAACCATATTTTGACATAGACTTGGAAAAAGGCATTTTGGCATCTACTGAAACACATAATGGCATTTGTGCATTGCAGATGACTTTCTGTGTGATAACGAATTGTGATCGTAGGAACGAGAAACTAATTCTGACAACTCACATATCTTGCAAAAACATCAAAGAAATAACATTTGGCTGGTTTGAATAAAAGCATTGCAGGAATTCAAATATTTATTTGTAAGCAACAAAAACCAACAAATCATCATTAATAGTTTCAATTCATGAAGGACCATAACTACCACTATGCCATTACAATTTTAGTGAAGTCATGTATGAAAATAGTTCTCAAAGTTTGTATGAACTCCCAGTGAGTTCTATCAAATGGAATATCTAAAACCTGGTACAAAAGATCGCAATGATTGTATTATTTTTTTGCTCCAAGAAATCAAGCCAAAATGTTTGATATTCAATGGTTTTAATTGTAAATACATTGTCAGTTGCAGACATGGAACATAGGTACAAAATGTCAAACCCACTCTTAAGAGTTTTCACAGACTGTTTATTTACAAGAAATTTTTGTCCGAAAAACCACAGCAATCATGAGACATGTTAAATGCTGATTGCATTCAATATCAGCAAAAGGGTCAGAAATCTGGGATCCACATTTACATCAAAACAATTTGTTGTTGGTGAAGATCGGATGATAACTGTTATACTTAAAGGGCGGAAACAACTAAAAAGGACAATTTTAGATTATTCAAGGACCATAACTCCACAATTCCTGGGGTGATTTAGCTGATTATTTAACTTGGCCGAGATACTACGCCTACAAACATTTTCATGATGTTTGGTGAAGATCGGATGAAAACTGTTGGACTTAGAGAGCAGAAATGAAAGTGGTCTACCCACAGACCAACCTACCTACTGACCAACTGACATTTAATTTAGCAAACCAATATACCCTGCCATCTTTGACGCGGTGCATAATTATCTGGTAGAATTAGATATCTTAACTAAATTTATTTGTAGAATTCTATATCTTGCAGAATTCAATATCTTGTTGAATTCAATATCTGCCTGAGATATATATATTGTAGAATTCAATATCTTGTAGAATTTAATATCTAGTGAAATTCAATATCTTGTAGAATTATAAATCTTGTAGAGTCATATATCTTGTATAATAAGATATCTTGTAGTATTGGATATCTTTTAAAATTTAATATCTTGTAGAATTCAATATCTTGTGGAATTCAATATCTTGTAGAATTAGAATATCTTGCATAATAAGATATCTTGTAGAATAAGATTTCTTGCAGAATTAGATATATTGTAGAAGTATTGGATATCTTGTAGAATTCAGTATCGTGTAGAAATATATATCTTGTAGAATAATGATATCTTGCAGAATAAGATATTTTGTAGAATAATATATATTGTAGTAGCATCTAATCTGGTAAGTTTGTGGCCTCCGGTAAGTTCGTGATGAAATTATGACGTAATTTTCTCTTCATTGACATAACGTCGCGTGTCCGAATTCTATGCAAGTGTGAGCCGAAGAACAGCCTGATTTATTAGAGCACAAAACTGAGTAAAAAACATCGACAGATAAATATACCATGTTAGTTAAGTTTATTGCATTTATTTGTGTTTGAAACTAATTAATTGTTGAAAAAGATCAACCCCTTGTGTTGTTAATAAACATTTTATAAATATTAATTTTATTTAAATCTAACGCAAATAAATGGAAATAAACAAGGACATTAAAAACTTGTCGTATTTTTATCATAACACAAATATCAGTGGAAGGGCATCTGCGTATGACGTCATGAAAAGTTGCCCACTAACTTACAGGAAGTTGAAAAAGATCAATCTGGTTGTTAGGTCATGTTTATTTTCAAGTAAGATTACGGATTTCCGAATAAATATTGGCAATTTTTACATATACAATAGTAAGTTTACATTCAGATCGATTTAATGGTGTGTGTTTATATCGAAACAAGTGGGGTTTCATGCGCATGCGCATAGTCGAATGCTTAACACCCACGAACTTGCAGGTGTAGAGGCTACTGGATATCTTATCAAATTCAATATCTTGTAGAATTCAGTATCTTGTAGTTTTAGATATCATGTAGAGTTAGATATCTTGTAGAAATAGATATCTTGTAGAGTTAGATATCTTGTAGAATAAGATATCTTATAGAATTAAAGATCTGGTAGAATTCAGTATCTTGTAGAATTACATATATTGTAGAATTCTGTATCTTGTAGAATTTGATATGTAGAATTACATATATTGTAGAATTCAGTATCTTGTAGAATTTGATATGTAGAATTACATATACATTCGAACACCGTTATTTCGAAGTCGTCGGGACCGTCCAAAAAACTTCGAAATAACGATGGTTCGAATTAAACATTTTGAGCTTTAGATCCCTGTAAATATTGTTTGTTTGAAAGTCGCAAAAGGTTACAGTAAAACTGTATTTCATTTAATGCAGATGTCATCCGTTTTTTGGATTTCTTAGTTCATATTATGATTGAATGAAAAATATAAAATTAAAATTAAAAAGAAACTTTTATGCGTTAGTTATGGCAGTGTTGTTTTTAGCTTGGACACGCTGCTGTAATTATTGTTTGCAAGCTCCTTAATGATCGATAATTGCGCCTACTAGTGAATAACGGCCACTATCAATGGCCACACACGGGCCATTCAGGGAAGGTGTGAAAACATCGGGTCTCAATCAAGACAGCGACTCCGAATTAACAATAGGCAAATAAGTGTGAAATATTGGCTTGGGACCGCATTTTAGACTTTGAAATATTGATAATTCGAATTTAAAAAGTTCTAATTTAACGAGTTTATTTTAGTTAAACAAAAACAAATAAAATCGGGACCAGAAAAATACTTCGAAACAACGCTGACTTCGAATGAACAGAATTTCGAAATAACGATGTTCAAATGTATCGTAGAATTCAGTATCTCAGAACTTGTTGACTGTATTGAGGTAAATGGTGGGCAGTGATATGTTGTTTGTATCTGACATGTAATAGGCAACGTTTTATGGCAATGTTATTGCACCAGCCAGACTAGATTCTATGGCAGATTTCTTCCAATAAG
This sequence comes from Congeria kusceri, assembly GCA_027627225.1. Taxonomy (NCBI): domain Eukaryota; kingdom Metazoa; phylum Mollusca; class Bivalvia; order Myida; family Dreissenidae; genus Congeria; species Congeria kusceri. The sequence goes on from CM051038.1 coordinate 13,207,152, forward strand.
GGCAAGTTGTTATTCAATTTTATTGTTACTCAATAAAATATGTCTAAAGTACAGGAGCACGCATGCATAGGTTGGTGTTCAAAAGGATTTGGTTTTACCATTTTTTTCCACAGATTATTATCTATTTAGCACAACTGTTGATATCTATTTCTTCTACTTTTGTTTTCTAATTAAGTACATCAATCAAATTTTTCTTATTAAAGATCCCGGACATTTTACTTTCAAGTTATATAGGCTAAACACATAGAAACCCTTCATTGAATCCATAACATATCCAAGGTACATAATTTGGTGCGTTTTCTGTGAGCTTTTACTTCAAATCAGAGAAATCCCGGAGAAACCCCATCAGAAATACGGCAGGCTGGCGACTTAATTTGCTAATTTGTATCACCGCGTGATCTATCACCTAATTGAAGCATGTTGTAAATAATACACAAACACATGTGAAGCAAATGACCTTTACTTTAGGTTTACTTTCTTGTAGCAATATAAAAAGACAGGAGGATAATAAACAGTGATTTCAATTCTGACATACCCTGGATTATCATGTGAAATGCGACCAAATCAACCATAATTTGATTGTTAGAACACAATAGAGCGAAAATAAATCGATAACTTACACCTTCTGTCACTGTCAGTCATCTTTGTTGTATTGTCTGGACATGTGATCGTCGATCATGGTCACATGGACATGCGTCTGTGAGATCTATTTTTATGAGTTTAACTTTCACTTCATCAGTTGTTCTAAATGCCTATGTTTGATTCATTTATACAGTTTTAAATTGTTTAAAATGTTAGTTGTGGGTTTGAGTCCATGTTACAGAAGATATAAGCTCATTTTTATAACATACTGGGACTTTAAATAAGTTAACTTTTATGCCGCCACAAATAGAGAGGCATTAAGCATTGCACTTGTCCGTCCGTATGTATGTAAGTTCCGAAATTTTGTGGACTCAACTCCTCTTCAACTGCTTGGCAAATTTCGCTGAATGTGTTACTTTCACAGCTAAAAAACCTTAACGCATAGGTGATCGTAAAGGAAGGAAAATTTTGGCTGCGACCAATTTTGGAATTATGTTCCTTTGTCATTTTTTCCACTATAGAATACAATCTATTTGAAATCTGTAGGTTCCGAAATTTTGTGGACTCAACTCCTATTTAACTGCTTGGCAAATTTTGCTCAAACTTTCACAGCTGAAGAACCTTAATGTGTAGGTGATCGTAAAGGAAGGAAATTTAGCTGCAACTAATTTTGGCAGAAATATGACCCTTTGTAATGTTTTCCACAATAAAATACATACTTCCAGAAATTTTGTGGACTCAACTCGCCTTTTACTGGTTGGCAGATTTTGCTCCAACTTTCACAGCTGAAGAACCTTAATGTATAAGTGAGCGTAAAGGACGAAATTTAGGCTGTAACCAATTTTAGCCTAATTATGGCCCTGGACGGATGGGCCGATGGACGGACAAGTGCAATGCCTAATGCCTCCCACTTCGTGGGGGCATAAAAAGCAACTGTCTACCATTACCCTTTACCAAACAAAACAAACATGTCTGTTTTTAGAGATGATACTGCTACATATTTGAAATGAAACATTTATTATGCTGTTAGAATTGCTAACAAGTCTGGAGTCTAAAGTAGATATTAAAATACTGATTCAAATTTGAATTATTAAAACAGCACAAATGACAGATTTCCATAAGCAAAACAGAAATGTATCTCCGCTGTCATCATTGAAGAGTTTTGAACGAGATTTTATTGAGAAACACATCACAACTACTCGCTTTATATTACCGTTAAAGAACTTACACTAGCTGTATGCCTTTATGAATATTTAAATTTAAAGATATGGCTATTTTAAGACGGATAAATTGGTATTCAAAACGTCCCATCGAACAGCCTAAGCCGACGTTACTAATATCCCATGGCTCGAAAGAAAATCATTCTTTACATCTTTATGACTGATTTACAATTTGGATTCACTCTGGAACTATAAAATATGCGTGATTTGTGACCAGTTTGTATTAAAATAGTCCATCAATTTTGGCAACAAATTCCTATGTAAGGAATAATAAGACTCAGTTTAAACCATCCTAGGCCACACACAAATTTATGAATTTATTAATTTGATTGCAACGAAATAATGTCAGAACCCTGACTGATAATGATACCGAAATGTTGCACATTATTTTCAAACAAACGAGTAATAGAAACCCAATGCCAAGACATGTCTTTTAGGTCCAAATTTAACAATGTGCACATACAAACGTGCTTACAAAATGTCTGGATGCATCTTTCAACTTGTAACAACACAAAACCTTTATTTCAAGTCTTTTATGGGAAAATATCGTAGATTCCCTTGGGGCGTTACATTTTCCCGCGAATTTACGACCACTGTCATACATGCCATAATTTTTTCAGACCAAAACGGGACATTGACAACAAATCGCCGGGACATTTGACATTTGAGCGGGACACCTATGTATACACTAGCCTGTTTTTCAGACATAAAAAATGTTACAGATATTTACTCACAACGACGTTTTTCATTGTTGTCCATAATGTGTAACATAACATATTTTCAACTATTTGCTAATTATAACACTACGTATGAAAATGCGTATAATAAAATCGAAATCTGAAATGCCTATCCAAATTTTACTGTTCACCATGGTGCATATGGTCACCACATGCAGTTAAAATAACATTGGAATGCACAGTATACTTCGTGGAAAAAGTCGTAAAATAGGCACGAAATATGTGTATTTAAATTCAAATATTTAACAATCCATATACTCTATGATAAAACCACAAGTTGCACAGAACAAAATATGATTTAAGCCACATATAAATGTTCAATTTTAGTAAAATAGTGCTAGCATGGCGAAGATCTCAGTCAAAAACAAGTACCTGTATTGAATGATATGCATAATTCGCATTTAAACCTTAAGTTTCAATATAAAGTTTATAGTTCCAAACATATTTTTTCACCAAAAACACAGTGATAAGATCCCAGAAACTTAAATGAGCTTCTATCACATGAATTATAGCCAAAATGGAAGAGAAATCTGAATATATTTCTGAAAATTCACTTCATGAATAAAAGACATGGACACTTTTCACTTCGTCTATGACGAGGGACGAATTTCATGAAAATATGTTGTAAGAATATTTAGTAGCGATATCCACTGTGTTCCGTAGAACTAAAATTATTATCATATAATGATGAAAACTCGGAGAAGTTAACATTTTCTTGCACTTCACTATGTTTTTTTTTTCCATAAGTATGCGGTGCCCATCCATTCATTATAAAAGTAACGTAGTTGTATTACATCAGTATACGGTGACCATATACACCGTGTTCACGCGACGTAACACAAGTTCTGTTTACAGTTAAGATGCACATGCATTGCATGTAAACTCTGTGTTCTGCTAGAAAAGAGCGGGAAAATTATGCCAAGATCTACAACATCACGTCATCACATGGAAAACGTGGGTGTATTGTAACGAAATAAAAATTGTGTAGCGCAAAGAACTGTAAAATCTTTACTTTTGTATAAAACTTTCCTAGCGCAAAACAACAAAATTGGGTATCAGTAGATCTATCTCGAATTATAGGCAGTACATATTGTTTCTCGGTCTTTTGTCACCATAAAGATTTCCTTTACAATGACAAACAGTTACGCCGTATCGATAATTTTATTGTAATTCAGATAGGTTAGTATTGATTTATGAAATACAGTTACTTTAACCGTTCTTCACCTGTAGCACGTATTTCACGAACCATAATTTGGCTGATAATCAGAGCGACAGCCAAGAAAAGGCGTTGCCATGGGTGGCACGCGCGATATTAGCTGATGACGTCAAACTGTTACACTCTGATGTTGAGCGGGTCGGGTTACTGTTTTTCGAACAATACAGGTGTCAATGACTAGCATTGTAGGCGCAAAAATCCAGACCAAACCTGACAAAAACCGGACAATCATTACTGCTCCGTTTTGACACGCGGCTGATAGGTATTGTTGTCATATGGACCAATTAACTTTATGAATAAAAGCTAAACCGTAATTGTCCTTGTTTAAGTATTAAGATATACATTGTCTATTGTTTCACCTAAATATGTGGCCCCTATACTTCAGAAGTGAACTACTGTTATGAATTAAAGACGATTTCTACAGTTTTTTCCCTTCCATGAAAATTTTTCATGTTTACATATTTTGCAAATCGTTCAATGCCTAATACAATGAAACCATAAAAAATGGGGGTCACCGCATTAGATTTTTTGGAAAATGCATGTAAATGACCTACCCGTGAATGCATTTTAGCAAATTTTGATGCTGTTTTTGTTTTAGCAAAAAAATAGTATTGACCATTGATTGGTAAAAACTAACGACATCCTATTGGTTGAAATGGGTAATTGTAAGAAAGCAATCCGTTACATAGTGAAAAAATAATATTATATTTGCCAAAAAAAGCTTTTTCATCCTTTTTTAACGAAAAAATTATACATTTTGTAATCATATTCAAGTTTGGTTTCGACTATAGAAAAAAATCTGTTCCGTGAAAATTCCGGAATTTTCAATATTTATTACATAATTATATTCTTAACAAACTGCAAAAAAGAAAACAGGGGGTCACCGTGCTTGTTTTCGAGAAAAAATATGTCGTTTACATGTGCGTATTGGACATTTTTCTGTAAAAAACAGGATGGAATGACAGTCATAATCTATAACAATACACTTATAAAAGTATATAGATATATTATATATAATTATTTTAGTAACAGCAGTTGATTATGACTATGTACAAAACATTTTCACAATAATTGCAAGCATGTGCAGAGCTATATGTGAGTCCAATGTTCAGTCAGCGTGTTCCTACTTTCGTTTTCAGTGTATTATCAAACTTTCACAAATAAAATAGAGTCACAAGACACTCCTACTAAGGCAATTATTATTATTATATTTGATTCTAGTTGGTAATTACAGTGTACACAATATTAAACAAATATTATTATCTGTCAAAACACTTTCCATTATGAAGATTGAAATCAACTCCACTGATGCGCAAAAAGATGCGCAGAAAAAACTACAGAAATCGTCTTTAACAGCCTAATATGGTACTGGTACATGTTTATTGCAACCAACCAGCACAACAGGACCCTTTGCTGACGTTCTGCAAACATTGGCACATAATTTTTGTAAAACACATCTAACATTTTTGTCCAAGTTTTTTTCTAAATCGAATTTGCGCGAATTTAAGACAGCGCGAATATGTCTGCAAACGCAAGTGCACGAAATCTGAACCCCACAAATTTAAGTGATTCGACAGTAAATACCTTTATAAAGAAAACATTATAATATAACTGTGTACTGTGTAAATCAGGCAAGAATTTTTTTATTTCTTGGTTCTCTGACATTTTTGGAAAAGTGTCCGGTTGGAGGAGGGAAAACAAGATTCTGTGTTGGTGCCCCCGGTTGGTGCTGGGTAGCCCATTTCTTGGTCCAAATTAGGTCAAGGTCAAAGTGAGGTTGGGTGATATGGGTGGATTGGGAACGGTCACAAGTAACAACTGTGTAAATATCTAAGTGTTGTAGTAAGCGGTGTTGGTGCATGACGAAACGGTCAAATCTAGTTAACCAAGAAATAGCACTTTTGAATTATTATAAGTCCAAATTAGGTCAAGGTCAAGGTCAAAGTAAGGTTGGGTGATATGGGTGGATAGGGAATGGTCATAAGCAGCTGTGTAAGTATGAAAGTGTTGTAGTAAGCGGTGTTGGTGCTAGACGAAACGGTAAAATCTACTTAACCTTGTCACGGACAGAAGGACGGAAAGACGGAAGGACAGACAGGATGATCACTATATGCCTCCTGGATTAAGATGTTGGGGGCATAAAATTAAAATAAAAAAACAACAACACAGAATTGAGTTAACTAATGACTAGAATTTCACAAATGGAAATGGGCAGTGATATTAAATTCTTAATACTTTATTACTTACAAAAATCATATTACACAACATTAACTTAATCACTACATGATAACCATGACATTAATTTGTTTTTTTTGCATTCCGTTTAACAGCTTGAAACCCTTTCACAAGGTCATTTTTACGATATCGGAAACATTCTAAATTATATTTTTTTGCTTTTGGAAAAAAATCGGGTTGGCGGATCCAAGAACCAAGAAATAACAAAACTCTCTCCTCAATCTGCAGTTTGCATTGAGTGTTTAAAGCAAAATGAAGTCATTAATCAGACAAGAAGGTTTAGGTATTGATAAAAATAAGCTTTGTTACAATTAGAAATGTTACAATTAAGTGGCATCATTTAGCAACTTTACTTACTCGGAATTGATCTTACAATCTTACATTAACAGTCAAACAACAAACTGATGGATTTTTTATCAGTTAACATATGACATTCTCATCAAAGTATGGCATTCTTTGGTAATATCTAGACAAACAACAAATTTGGGGATGATGTACAGCTTGATCATGGACGAAATTTGGTAAAAATGAAATATTGCTGGCATTTGAGGTTTCATCAAAGTATAATAAATATTATGTCCTTAGACAAGTTCAAGGTAAATATGGCAAAATCCAAAATTTTCCACATGGCTACCAATTTTTACAAAAATGCATTATGAAAAATTTTCTAGAGTGATAAAATAAATGATGTTAATCAGTGTGTACCTTTGAGTCATTTAATTTGAAACATTCTTATCTCAATGTGCTATTCAGAAAGCTTGCCCTGTTTGAGAACAAATATCAAGAGCTTGGAAAAAGATTGTAACCAACAGGGGCGTAACAATGCAAACTCATGTAAGGGTATAAATCATAACACTAACACAGAATGGAAAGTGCTAAAACATCAAGAGAAGAGGTCATGCATGCTATCAGTTCTATCAGACTGACATAAATGTAAACTGTTATCTAAATTTAAACATTATTACAAATAAAGCATACTTTTTCTAGAGCCTGATCAGTAATTGTCTGAGAAATTTCTATAAAGCATGGCACCTAATTTTACAACTGTTACCATGCGTATACTCGAGATCGGCAAATGTACGCTTCTGACCGAGATGCATGCCCAATCACAACACAATCCATGCATTGAAATGGAAACGACATTAAAACACATAATTAGACCTTGGAAATAGGTCATCCTCGTAACCAAGATTTATACCCCCAAAAAGCACAATCCATGCATTAAAATGGAAATGACAGAGGTAGTAAGGAAATGTCGAGCATAGAACAGATACTTTTTTTTATGGCTCATGTACAGTTAGTAGTTAATTAAGGCAACTTTCCCCAGCCAAGCCTGTCATGAGAAGCAAATGAGATTCATCCAGGGACCAAAATTAATGCAGTTTTGATTGCTGTTTGTTAATGTAGTGGACATGACAGGAATTAGCCGTGTCCTTACAGTTAATGCTCCGCCTGTGACAATCATGAGGTAATCACAAAGAAGGCCATGTGACAATCATGAGGTAATCACAAGGAAGGCCATGTGACAATCACAAGGCAATCACAAGGAAGGCCATGTGACAATCACAAGGCAATCACAAGGAAGGTCATGTGACAATCATGAGGTAATCACAAGGAAGGCCATGTGACAATCACAAGGCAATGACAAGGAAGACCATGTGACAATCATGAGGTAATCACAAGGAAGGCCATGTGACAATCACAAGGCAATCACAAGGAAGACCATGTGACAATCATGACGCAATCACAAGGAAGACCATGTGACAATCATGACGCAATCACAAGGAAGGCCATGTGACAATCATGAGGTAATCACAAGGAAGGCCATGTGACAATCACAAGGCAATCACAAGGAAGACCATGTGACAATCATGAGGTAATCACAAGGAAGACCATGTGACAATCATGACACAATCACAAGGAAGGCCATGTGACAATCACAAGGCAATCACAAGGAAGACCATGTGACAATCATGACGCAATCACAAGGAAGACCATGTGACAATCATGACGCAATCACAAGGAAGGCCATGTGGCAATCATGAGGTAATCATGAGCTAATCACAAAGAAGGCCATGTGACAATCACAAGGCAACAACAAGGAAGGCCATGTGACAATCACAATCATGAGGCAATCACAAGGAAGGCCATGTGACAATCCAATCTAGACATCATTTAATTGCAGAAAAAACTTGTTTTTAACAATTGAAACTTACTGTTGTGTCTGCATTTGCAAGCAATTTTGACAAAGTCCAGATAATTATTTACAGACTTAGTGAAAGACAGAAGTCTTCAAGGAAGTTCCTGTTGTTGACATAAAACAGGTCCCAAATAACATGTATTTTATTCATCAATGTCCCCCTACATCACACAATTATTGTTTTATACCTACATGACCTACATGACAGTGCTCAATAGTGGAATCTTGTTGAAACAAGGTCAAATGAGGTCTTTTCTATGGTCCAAATCAGAGACACCATGCACAGATTAGCCAATCAAGACAGTAGAAATTTGCCACATCCCATCAATCAATTTCAGTTTTTGAACTGTTCATGGTATATTGTTACTGTTATCAAATCATCTGAGCAATCAGATTACAAGACCAACAATAGACACAGACAATTATTCATGACAGTTAAAGCCAAATAAATGTTGTCTCAAAAGTTCAGGTAACTCAAATCTGTCCACCTGAGTTTATTTGAAGGCCAAAGCACTGCATACCCAAAAGTTATGAAATCAACTGTACCATTCATTTTGCTAACACTGATAAAATGTAATTGTCTAAATTACCTTCGATGTCAAACGAATGTTGTTATACACAACATGATACTATCTAACATGAGCAATTCATTCATATCAACTTTACTATTAATTTTATTAATTTTGTCAGTGTCCTTGTGGACAACTTGTTCAAATATTAACTTTCATGCATATCAATTTGATAACAAATGATTCAAAATTATAACATGGCATGCGGCTAGTTTTCCATAGATACAGAAGGAAAAATCAACAATGGGATATTCTGCAACAAATTATGGGCAAATTGTTCCGTAAAATGCATGTGCTTAAACGTGTGATAGCGAAATTGTGACAGACAAATCATTTCTGCATTAATTATGTAGTGCACTAAAACCACATTTGTACTACATATTTTATATTAAGTTTACAAAAAGTGTTTGCGTTTTGTTATATGCTTTTAATTTGCACTTGTTAGCATAATATTTTCACTGTATTTATCAATACAGTATGACGTCACATCGATTCTTTGCTCAATGTTTATCAATGAAGCTGACGTCATTGTTAATTATTATGATTTATTGATGTCACTGAAACGCACATGTGAATGTACTGTGCGGAAAATGAGTGGAGTACAGATCAATATAGTTCTAATTCCTTTAAAAATACAGACAAATTATATATAGGAGCATGTAAGAATAAAAATAATGGACGGGATAGGGTTGGTTATTGCGGTAATGACCACCAGTTTGTCGTTATCGCCCTTGTGGTTTAATACCTATGCATCGGAACTCCAAATCATTGGTTATAACCGCAATAACCAATGCTTACCCGTCAATGATTTCTTAATTATATTACAGCACAGCTCAAGTGCAATCTCATTAAAATCAAATCCTAACCTTGTTAGGATCTGAAATCATAGTATAACAGGTCATGTTCAAATGACTTCCAAACAATAGAAATCTCAGCCCTGCTGCGCCAAATGAAATTGCTTTTTGCACAGCAAAGTTTGACCACGGTTTTAAACAAGACGGCCCTAGGACGCTCACCTTAGACCTTGTAACCCATTTGGAATTTGCATCCCCGAGGCGTGGCTTATTTTTATCCCAGGGGCATAATTGAACAATCTTGAACAAACCTCTGGGCCTTGCGGTTCAGGTAAAGATTTTTAAAGTCATTTTGCTTTTTAAGTCTATATAAACAATATTTGTAGAGGACCACTATACGATGTTACATACCAAATATGAAACCTCTAGGCCTTGCGGTTTCAGAGGAGAATAATTTTAAAGTCATTTTGCTATTTAAGTCTATATAAACCATGTGACCCCTGGGGTGTGGTCAGTTTTGACCCATGGGGCATAATATGATTAATCTTTGTAGAGGACCACTATAGGATGTCACATACCAAATACGAAACCTCTGGGCCTTGCGGTTTCAGAGGAGAAGATATTTAAAGACATTTTCCATTTAAGTTTATATAAACCATGTGATCCCCAGGGCGTGGCCAGTTTTGACCCCAGGGGCATAAATTGAACAATCTTTGTAGAGGATCACTATATGATGGTACATACCAAATAAAGTTATTCTGCTATTTAAGTCTATACAAACCATGTGACCCCTTGATTTTTAAAGTCATTTTGCTATATATTCTATATAAACCATGTGACACCCTGGGCATGGCCCGTTTTGACCCCAGGGGCATAATTTGAACAAACTTTGTAAAGGACCACTAAAGGATGTTACATACCAAAAATGACACCTCTGGGCCTTGCTGTTTCAGAGGAGAAGATTTTTAAAGTCATTTTGCTATATATTCTATATAAACCATGAGACCCCCGGGGCATGGCCAGTTTTGACCCCCAGGGGCATAATTTGAACAATCTTTATAGAGGACCACTATAGGATGTTTGAGAGAAGATTTTTAAAGTTTACACTTTTTCAATCTATTATTAGCTCTGGTGACCTACATATGCAGTGGACCGTAATGATTTGAACAACTTTGAAAGAGGGTCACCCAATGATCATTCCTGTGAAGTTTAGTGAAAATCTGCCAAGTGGTTTAGGAGGAGATGTTGTGTGAATGAAAAGTTGACGACGGACAGACGGACGCACACACGGAAGACGGACAACAGGCAATCACAAAAGCTCACCATGAGCACTTTGTGCTCAGGTGAGCTAAAAAAGCAATGCCTTTCCAACTGATCCTGGGGAATTAATCTTTTACAGTTAATTTTCGTGTGGATAACAATTGATATAGTGGTACCTTAGCTGACTAGACACCTGAAGTTCATGTTACTTTCATGCATAGTTTTTGTGTTTATATATAAGTTATACCTCAACCTTTTGAAGGCAACAATTTGATTGGCTCCGGAAGAGGTCATCTGAATGTGACCCTTAATGCGATGTCATCAGATCCAGTCAGTGGATAATATGGTAGCGTCAGACTGGAGATGGTTTTAATGAGATTGAGCTCAAGTGATATAAATATTTGTGAAGTCAACAACTGTTTCATAGCAATATTTTGTGACTTTCATCTGTCTACTTAGATTCGCTTGAGCTCAGTTCTCTGTACATTAACTGACTTTAGCCAAATTTTGTATCTACTTTTCCTACTGCCACTATGCTTTTTTTATTTATTAACTGAGACAAGACGTTGTTAGGTTTGTATTTTCAACAGATCAGGCAGCAATTTGTGACCACATTTCTGAACCTCATTCCTTGGTGATAAATTCCTAAAGCAAATATCACCACTGTAATTGGGCAGCAAAGACAGTAAAGTTGATTGTTCAGCTGTAGAACAGGTCTTATTGGACTGTTAACAGCAACACCCATGCATGACAAATGGCTACCAAATTAGCTGAGGATCCTATGGTGTCAGCTGTTGTCATTATTTGAGCAGGCTATGATAATGCTAGGTCTAGTAGAGAACATGACCAGTGGCTGTAATTGCTTGGAAATTGATGGTGGAGATTATGTAAAGCTTGAATTTGCTGGTGGGATGGTGATTGCTTGCTTAAACACATCCAGGAAGACCTGGTAGTTACTCAGAATACAAAAGCAACTCCTGTACACTTAGACTAAAATACATAAAAAATGCTAATAACCAAGGTTGCAGTGATATTTTTGAATGGTGTCCGCCTTTGATTTGGAGGTCATGAGTTCATGGCTACACTAGAAGCGTTCGAAGGATCTTTCCCATAAGACAGAAAGTATACTGGGTCTTCCCAGGAAATGGACTCGAAAATGTCTCAATAAGCCTATCGCTTTCGACACAAGCTGAAATAAATAGGTTTAAAATAATGCTCATAACTATACAAGTTTGGAACAATGCAGCTATTTCATGTATAGCCAGATATGGACAAAAGAATGAATACTCATGCAAACAAACTAGTATATGATATAAATATTGAGTACTTACAAGGTATAGCACAAGGTCACAACTAGATACACAACGCATAGCACAAGGTCACAACTAGATACACAACGCATAGCACAAGGTCACAACTAGATACACAAGGCATAGCACAAGGTCACAACTAGATACACAAGGCATACCACAAGGTCACAACTAGTGACACAAGGCATAGCACAAGGTCACAACTAGATACACAAGGCATAGCACAAGGTCACAACTAGATACACAACGCATAGCACAAGGTCACAACTAGATACACAAGGCATAGCACAAGGTCACAACTAGATACACAAGGCATAGCACAGTCACAACTAGTGACACAAGGCATACCACAAGGTCACAACTAGATACACAAGGCATACCACAAGGTCACAACTAGATACACAAGGCAAACCACAAGGTCACAACTAGATACGTACATAATTTTATGACAACAATATTAAGCTCATGCAATACACAGGACAAAGTCGTAAGTAGATAATGGGTGAAGGTTCCAAGTAAAATCTACAAACAATTAGGATATTTCAATAAATGTCTGCAAAGAATTATAATGCACCTCGGTGTGTTATATTTTAATATTCAACCGTTGTTAACAATATGCTGTTCTTGATTCACTTCCCAGAAAATCGATAAGCTATAATAAACTGTCAGGTTTCTATTTTGGCTAAGTACATACAGTCGACTCTCGATGGCTCAAAGTCACAGGGACCGACAAAAAAACTTTGAGTCATCGAAACTTAGAGCGAAACGAAGTTCGAGAATGTATAATTGTACGGGCAGTTGTCCGTCTTCCTTATTTTCAAATCTCCAATCGAAGGGTATTCAGATATCTTTAATGGTTATTAACAGACATCAAACATTTATCTATATATTTATCAAGGTTATTTATTTAAGTTTGTGAAAGCTGAAATAAATAATTGGATTCTTTCAACACTTAACACGAATCAATCGCATCTTATCTATTATTGACTCGATGCAACCGAAGCGTGTTCGAGCCAAACAAACAATTAAATGAAAACTGTGATCGGGACCGAAAATTCAACCCTCGCAAATTCGAGCCAACACAACAGCAATTTATATGAATACATAGCAATAAAATATCGGTCCCTCAAAGAGACTTCAAGCCAACAAGAAATTTGAGACAAACGATTTCAAGGCATCGGAAGTCGACTGTAGATATTAAACTGCATCTACATCAGCAGTAGATAAGCCCCTGTTAACATCAGAAGATCCCTTATTTCAGGCATGTGACCAAATCCTTATCAAACACTGCACACCATATGACAAACACGAAACAAAACACAAACATTATTAGAATGAGAGTCACCGCCTATTAACAATCAATGCAAAGCATTGGGGTTTGGTTCATACCCGTTTAAAGTATTAACGTTTTTGTTGCATTGTTTCAGTTGTGTCACGCCACTCTGCTCTGCCCGCCTATGACAGTTATGTGAGGCAGTGCGAAAAATTTGACCCAGTTTTCATGTCGGCCAGATACACTAAACCCTACCAGGTATCGCTTTGACACTTTCAGAATAACAAGTGTCCAGAATTAAAGTCAGATTTTAAAAATAATACTAATACTTCAACAAATGACTTGTAACGCCATTAATGTGACTGTTTCAAGACGAGCTAAAGATGAGACTTGAGATCGAAATTCCTTGTGATACATGTAATACAAAATTAAGTGCTAAGTTACGATATTTTCATTATAATTACATGTTATACTTCATACGTAATGACTGCTCTGAGGCTCAAAACATTTCACTTTTGATAACATTTTATTCTCAAGACTTGAAATAATTCGCATGTAATTTCCATTTAGAACTAACAAACATGACTTACAATAACAAAAACAATACAAAAATGTAAACTCGAAGACATTTTCAAATCAAAGTATTCCCCCCCCCTACATTTTTCTCCACAGATATTTCCAACCACAACAGCGTCTGCTAGGGGCAGACACCTGAAACCCACCAGCCAATCATCTCTGACTTTACCTGAGGATCAACCGATCAATGACAGCAGCGTTGGCGGGCCAGCAAATGTCTCAAGTAATCTTGTTGTTGTTGTTGTATGTTTAAGTAAGCCTTCAACATTTTTTACCTATATAATACTATTTAAAGCTGCACAGTCAATTGGAAGGACAAATAATAAACAAATAGTGGTTCTATTCTGATATTCAATGAAAACTATTTTTATGTTCTTAAAAATCTTCATCAGTAGACATTCCATTCCAAGAAGCTGAAATTTTATTCAAGAACAGTACTAAAGCTGTTTAAATATTCAGTCATAATCAACTTTTTTTTATGTTTAAGTAATACAAATTAGCAATAAGTTCATGTTACAAAGCAATTTTCAAAGACAGAAAAAATAAACTTCTTTATAAATAATTTTAATAGGCAAATGTTTGAAAAACTTTCCAAGTGGAAACTAATAATAGTATTTAAATATTGTTATTATTTGCTTCTGCTGGAATTTGTGGTTCTATGGCTATACTTCATATTTTCTGCGTAGCTGTCTAAGATCACTTTTGACCTAGATTTCTTACGATAATTATGCAGCGGGAAAATTGAATGCCAATAGAATTGGACAAATTTTCTAATTTTAGGGAATGCAAACTTCAAATTATGGTTTAACGTATACCAATAATTGTTGCATACTTTTGGGGATTAAAAATTTACATAATTGTTTACATAAGTGGTTAAATTAAAGTTATAAACATATCTTCATAACATAATTATGAACAATTTTACTTATTGTATGTCATGATCAGAATGTTGTATTCATTCACATAATGAAATAACTATATTGTTTAGCCTGCATAATCGGCGCGCTCTATAAATAGCAATAACAATGCTACAATTCACGGGGACGACAGTCGGTCACAACGTACAATGTTGCCTGTTGAGCTCGCAAGCACAAAATATAAAGTGGTAAATTTCTGGTATTTTTCTGATAAATAAGCAAAACAAATATTAGCAAATTTGATTGAGCTTATATTTCCTATTATTTTATCATTGTGTAAAAATATGATTGTACACTACAACCGACTGTCGTCCCCGTGAATTAATTCTAGCGAGTACAACTCAAGCAGGAGAATAATTATAAAAATAGCACGTGGTAAAGCTGTGTTAATACACGCGCATAAATTAGCGTCTGGAGAATCCTAAACCAGAGAATTGCAATAAACTGCTCATTCATTCCCGCTATTATTTTCTGACAATGTTAATTTGTTAAATTTGCCTGACAAATTTTTTCATGTATCAATTATGTTTACGTAAATTACTAGTATTTAGCTTATTCATGTATCACTGGTGAAAACATGGGGCGGTATATGATCGGTTTATTCACGGTACAGATATTAACAATTATTAGGTTAATCTCAAATTAATGTTGGGGGCCGATACGTTTTTCTTTTAGTGTCAAAAAAAAAAAAGTGTCTGAGAAGTCTTCTTAGTAGGGACCGAAAAATCTGGGGTCCGAGAAGGCTCCTTAGTAGGGAACGAAAAATATGGGGTCCATGAAGTCACAGCTTGATCCTCTTGTATTATATTTAGGGCAAAAAAATGACATCTCAATATTAATTTCTATGCCGATTATCTTTTTTAAGGACATTTCTTGTTTCTCCAATAATCATGAATCAGGACAGTTTGGGAATATGATAGAAGAAGGTAATGCCAATGCGCAGGCCCCATTGTGCGACAAAATATATTATACGTTATATCACATTGCCAGACAGTCTGCTGCATAATGAAATGTTCAAAGAAATTTATTCCAAACACAAAAAATCCCAAGGACAAAACTAGTCCTGTTACCCAGTGTGGGGTGTGTGTCTTTTCATGAATTGGAGCAGACACCAATAACTATAACAATGTTACATAACAATGTCTGGATGCTTGATTGACAATTGATACCGGGTTAACACCATTATGCTTTGTAAGGAAAGAAAAATGGGAAACAAATTCTAGGAGGCTAAGTGAGAACAACTTAGTTTTGGTGTTGTGTTTTTTTCAAAATTTAAATTAAATTAATTACTTATGTCCGAAGCTTCCGCAAGTGTCTATTTATTATAAGGAAGATGCAAAATCTATTTATGCATTGAATAGCCTCTACAGGAAAAAGTAAAACAAGATGCAATTCTAAATAATTCTTAATAAATAGATCTACCAACCGTTATTCAAATAAACATGCATGGTAAGTTTATAAATATAAGTCATTCTCCATTCATTATTAATCTTATTGTCTATCGTTCTTTGGATGCTTGTTAGAACGAATCAGTGTTGCCGACATGTATAATATTAATAGGCGCAGGTTAGTCAGTGAGTGTATTCTATGGAATGTTGCCTAACAAATATGCGATAATAAGGGGGGATTTTGCCTATCGAATATGCGATACTAACGGGAGATTTTCCCAAGGTCATGTTACACAGCCTGTAAATACTGGCATGTTAATTGAAAATGAAAATTGAGCCAATGCAACTTCTGAGTAGGGAGCTCAGAACTGGAAATTAGTCAAAAACGTTAACAAAGTAAAGAGGTATGTCTGGATTTTTCCACATTGGCTCATTTTTTCCATTTACCTCCGAAAAGAAATGGCCCATTTTTTTACAGGCCGTGGTGGGAATTTCTTATAAACTGGCCAATGCAATGAGGATTTATTCATTTGGGACTAGTGGCAGGAAATGTTCACAACATTTGATTGGATGTTGAGAAAGGTCAAACATTGGGTTAAACAGCTACGCCGGAAAAAAGTACATCATAATCTTAGACAATATACTGCAAATGAAAAGTCCTTAACATTTCCATAGGGCCAAACAATAATTATTATACATGTTTCCTATTTTAGGAGAAACTGTAGCCAACACAAAGCCCAGTCCAGGTGGATCTGACCCTTGGAAACTTGTTACTCTACTACGTAAGTATTGTCATATTATATACTATTATACAGAGAAACTACTAGGTTAGTGTTGAATACAGATATTAGGTTATTTAGCGAGGCTTAGAAAACCTAAACCACGAGCTTTGGCGAGCGGTTTAGGTTTTCGTGCCGAGCAAATAAACGTTTATGTATTCAACACTTACCTGGTATTCTATTCATCCCATCATTTTCTGTCTTTATTTTGAAAATAAATGAAAGAAAATCACTAAATAACACGGAAAACATCAAATGACGTCACGAAAATAAACAAAATGACATAAACAAATGAATAATTATAATGCGCCTGTTTGCTGTATTCAACAAGGTGAAATACAGCTAAGTTTATCCCACGGGGTGTTATTGTGTCAATGCAGGTGTGATGATGGGATAAAAGTACTAGCCAAAATTTGGAAAGGATCGCTATGCATCCATTTGCAGATCATACTAACAGTGAATACCTATCAAGAAAGATATTATCCTAGAAACATTTCTGCATTGACACCACAGGATAACATGCAATGCATTATCATGCTGGTGAATTGGTAAACATATCAATTCTTGCTGCAAATGACTCCCTGGTCAAATCTTGGCCAGATGAAGTATGAAAACATTACGATGTTGGTAAAAGAGATATTCCCGATATGGTAAATTTCAAGCCAGTCCTTGAGAGTGCATCGGAATTATTAGCATTTTATGTAGAAAAAAATCAGCCTTTGAATTTCTAGCAGACTCTCTTGTTCCAATTTGTGGGAATGCAATAATTATTCATTTCTCTTATGTGCTAAAGTGATGGCAGTCTTTAATACTGTACAAAGTGTTTAATTTGTGGAAATGTTGTTTGCTTCCATCATACAAACTGTTAAATCCAATAGGTTATTGGCACCAAGGTACAATGTGTTGTACTTTGTATAAATACATCCAATAGGTTATTGAAATGTGTTATACTTTGTATAAATAAATCCAATAGGTTATTGGCACCAAGGTACAATGTGTTGTACTTTGTATACATGTAAATTGCTTCTATCATACAAACTGTGACATCCAATAGTTTATTGGCTCTTATAATCTTCCACCAAGGTCAGGACAAATTTCTAAGATTTATTTCAATGGTTTCTCCAAATAAGGTAGTGAAAACACTGATAGTGGGAATTAAGTGAAGCAACCACAATGCTACAAAAGTAACATAAAGAAAGCATGGACATCATTGTTTGATAGAGATGTCTTGACCTGAATAAGCATGGTCATAAAACCCATAGCAATTCTTTAATTGTTCTGGAGAGCATACTAAGAGTGACAATTAATGCTGTTTAAAGTCATTATTGGTATATGGTAAATTCTGGAAACATTTAACTCATCCATACTTGTGCTGGAACAAGCTGGCCAATACTGACAATTGATCTGGCATCCTTTGCATTGTACCAACCCCTGTCTGGATAGCATGATAATTTGTCTCCCCATCCCCACCCCAAATGAACAGGGGCCATATTCACAAACACAGTCTTAGACTTAAGAACAAATAATAGACTTAGACTCCGTAATTCATACTTATGCGTTCACAAATATGCCGGGTACCAATGTTGCTTATGCCATTAATAAATCCTTCTAAATAAAGAATGCTAATCTGAGCGTTGGTGAATAGCAAGTAAAATTCAATTTAACAGCCTTTTTTAAAACAGAACAGTTTTCAGAATATTCTTTATTCTTAAGTCTAGTCTAAGAACTGGTTGGTGAATACGGGCCCAGGGCTGGTATTCACAAAGCTCCTAAGGGAAATCTTAACTTACGTTGGACTTAAGTGAACATTTCAGATCAAATTTTCTATGGGAAATCATATGATTTCTGTACAAAGAAGGCTGCAATACTGAACATATAAGCACTATTTACAAGTTTACAAAATTTTAATGTTAAAAGACCGATACATGAAACAGCCATGGACTTAAGGAATTTGATGAATTTAAAGAATTTACTTAAGTTTTCCCTAAGGAGCTTTGTGAATACGGGCCCTGGTCTCCTTTTCATTACACAGATGTAGTTGTATAACTCTCTCCTAACCCCCAAAATCTACCAGATCTCAAGTTGCACAAAAGACCATTTTCAATTTGTAGCCCATATACATATACTAAATAGTCAGGGGTGGCAAACATCGGCTTTTGCATTACTTGTCTGTTTTGACAAATGTGGTCCCTGGGCCTGTATCCACAAAGCTCCTAAGGGAAATTTTAAGTAAATTTCTTAAAATTATAAAATTCCTTAAGTCTCTGGCTGTTTCAATTAAAGTTTATTTTGTGTTAAATTGTTTAATTCTGGTAAAGAATCAACAGATGCTTCTAATGGTACCATATGTAGATAAGAAAATAAAGACTTTCACATAGAAAATGGTATTTGAAATTTTGACTTAAGTACAAATTAAGTTAAGATTTTCCTTAGGAGCTTTGTGAATATGGGCCCTGGAGTAATTATAAAGTAAATTCTGTATGGAATTCTTGTACATTCATGTCATAAATATTCATTATAATAGCATCATATATGAAAAAGCATGTATTGAACCCCTGTCTCTCCCCGAATGAACAGGTCTTCTTTTCAATACACAGGAGTGGTTGTAGTGAACATCTTCCTGGGTCTGCTGATAGTCACCCTGCTTATGGCCATCGGATTCATCTGCTACAGGTATGGACTTTCATTATTTATTTTTATGCCATGAAAGCTACTCTCTAGTATACAGTAATCATTAACATTTTATTCCATGTGCATATCATATTGGCCTATTGTTTATTATAATTACAACTTTAGTATATACTTAACTTTAAAGGGATCACAAAATGCATTATGTAGATGTAGAAATATAAAAAAAATTGGAGTTTAAAGTAAAATATTTATAAGACAAATATTTAAGATGTTTCTACAACAAGGCCCCAGAAACAATGGCTTAAAGCCACAGTGCGTAGAATACAATTCAATACATCTTAAAATGGCATTAGTTCTAATGAACGTAAATGCCGTTTATTCGACTGAAATGGTTTCTTATTTACGAAAGGCATTTTATAATGTCTATGTTCGGAAACGCTTGGTACGAACGGAATAAACACTAATGTACACACTGATTTACTCCAGAGGCATCACCAGCTATCGCATTCAGAAACAATACATAAACAGTTATTAAAACGTTATTATTTTACCAATTTCAATGCATTTTTATGTATTTTGATCGGTAAGATGTCCATTATAAACAATTTCTGCAAAATTTTATGTTTATTACATATTTATGGACTGCTGCTTTAAATGCACACATCTGAGTCTGTTTCCTGGAAATAATCAGTACTTTCAAGAGAGGTTACTAGAAAGACCCTTTTTGCAGGCAGTGTTTTTTTGAGGCCAATTTGGGGCCAAAATTCGGCCCCATTACCCTACTTAAAAGGTATATATTTTTCCCCTCTATTTACCTTAAAATTCCCCAGAATGTAAGCTTTATTTTGAAAAAAAAAAGAACAAAATCGGACACAAATTAACGAAGATAGAGGAATTTTCTTTAACAATCCCAGCAATTTTTCATCAAACCAAGTTAGTGCATAATCTAATTTATCATTGATAGCAAAGCAATTGATTACTGTTTTATAACAAAGTAGAATAAAAACATGTAATAATGCTTTTCAAAAAAAAATAATCCCCCTCTGAAGGGTCCCAGCACCTTTCCCCCAAAAGTGAAAAAAACACTGGCAGGTAGCAAGCAGTGCACATTGGATTCACAATGTAAAAGTCCACTGTGCCCATTTTACAACTAAGTAACTAGCTTTGAGGCTTTGAATTTATAGTATTAATGTTAATTGCAGGGTAATGCCACAAACGTACAATGATTCACAGATCTTGTGTACTTATTCAGCAGGTGTTATTTAATCATTACCGCTCATTAATTATTTAATAAAATACCGGTGATTGATTATTTAATTATTACTACTGACTAATTATTTAACTGTAACCAATGTTTAATTATTTAATGGTTACCCATGATTAACTCTCCAAGATAAAATACTCTTATTCCAAGTCACCAGCACCTGCTGTTGGTGACATGTCCCCAAATAACTGACAATTACAACTGTCCTGTAATGATTCAAATGGGACGTAAAACCTTCTAGGAAAAATCTTCGTATGAGACAGTGTTGATCCTAATTTTACGTCAAAGCTTTTCGAAGGATAATCCTCAATATGAGACAGATGCTTAAAAGAATTGGTCACATTGCTAAAAGTGCTTTAAATGTGTTTGCTGTTCTTAACTGTCAAAATCTGATTTGGCTGTAAATTTGACATAAAATGACCAAGATCACAAAGCCTGTCTTAAAGGGCCCAAACAAACAGTTAAAGGGACCCGAAGAGAAAGTTAAATTTACCTGAAAAGAAAGTTAAAAGGGCCCAAAGAGAAAGTTAAAAGGGACCAAAGGGAAAGTTAACAGGGCCCAGAGAAGGTTAAAAACTGCTGTAATTTGGCTGTAAACATGTTTAAAAAAAAATACAGGATAAAAAAACCTGGAATTATTTGCACATTTTTACACTTGATTTTTGTCCAGTAGTTTAAATATTAAAATATTCATTGCAAGGTTGCCAGCAGAACAAATGCTGTTTGGTAGTGAGTTAACCCAGTAAATGCCTGTTTAATTAGAGGCATTATTTGACTGCTTCAGCATTGCATTATTGCAAATTAACCTTAATTATGCCCACACATATGCCCGAGTTTGGCCCAGATGTGGACTTTGGTGTTAACATCCTCACTGAAAGAGGCAATGCTTCCCCTAATTCGACCAATGTTCGAGCAAACTTTCAACGAAGTTGTCACAATAATTCTGAAACCCTGCAAAATATGGACTCCCTCGGACTATAAACTGTCTGCTTCACTCGCATAATGGCTCTGAGCAGAAGTAGATTCTTCGGTCCCCATGAATAATACAGGCGCTCTTGTGCTTAATCAGCTGGGCTGAGCTTAAGTGGTTGCACTAATGAACCGATACTCACCAGAAAAAAATACAAGCATCGAACATATGTGCCAAACAAATTAGAAGAGTTGGGGAAATAATCTCTTCTTTTCAAAGAAGGCGGTCATTATGTGTCTTGCTTACTATATTATTGATAGAAAACAAGTTGGCGAAAGTTCTCTTACATTCGGAATTGGATATTTTTCGATGGTGACATTTCCAAACAATTTCTTGCCTTCTTTTGACACAATTCTCCACTAATGAACCCTACTCAACTGATAAAAAAAACAAGCCATGTAGTGATCTCAGTAATGAAGACTTAAATTTAATACAACTGATGATAATTCAACAGCACATGACACAGCAAGGGAATACATTGAATATCTTGGCTTTTAAATTATTCACTACAAATCACATCAAAGCTTACACTTACTTGTAACACAACAAATTAGGACTACAGATTGTTACAAAACTATGCAAATATATTGTCGAGTTCTTGACCTCTTAATCAAAATATGCTTATATTGGCAGGTACATTACGTTTGGCAGAGAACGACGACGGAAAGCCATCAAGAGTGAAACCCAGACAACTCTAGATGAAAACCGCAGCACCGAGCTACATTTACTTTCTGAAGACAAGCCTGACACTCAAAATCCACAGAACGCAAACCAAAAACAAGACACAGCTGTGCGTACAAATGTCAACTCAATCCAGAATGACTCACAAGGCGCGTCTCCACCTTATGAGACTACGGTATTTCATTTCAACCGATCGGGACAAGAAATTGGGGACGAAACAGCCGTGTATGACACCGCTACAGGTGTATCGACTTTCATGCCGCAGCCTTTAGTGCGTAGAAATAATGGTAAATTAGCGAACACAGAAGAATCTGCTTACTCAAGTTTTGATGATGATCAGCCTGAAAATTATTGCGAATTTACTGAACTACACGGCATTGACAAGTATTCCGTGAATCCGCAGAACGTAAAATCGGTAGCTGACCTTATAGAACATAAAAGTCAGAAGTGTGACCCCAATAAAATCACAGACGATTCAAGTAGCACTAGCTCGAAGAGAATTTATGAAGTACCTGAGTACCATGTTGTTTCAAGCAGCCTAAAGGATCCAAAACAGCGCAATGAAGTCAATAACATTAGAAATAGCCAACATGCAAATAATGTGAACTACCCTAAAATTGCGGCTAAACACGCAGATCAAAATCACTATGGTGAGGTCATCGTCAAAGTGGGAAACAATGTGAGCGATCACAGACATATCCAAGTCGTGCCTGAAGAAGGGGGTCATTATTCATCGTCATCGACAACGATGCAGCTTATTCCCGAACATAAATGTTTGTTGCATAATATACATCCCCCTCCCCCTCCCCCACCCCCTAGCGCATCTAGCGTCCAGATGAAAGCTCGTAACAGCTGGTCCGCTGTGCATGCAGACGTATAAAGTTATACCTGTCAAGTCTCCCACTTTTAGAGTGAGAAACATGCTTTCAGACGTTAAATCACGCCATCCTACTCACTTGAAATAATCTTGCGTTTAAAAATATCAATATGAAATGTCATGAGCGTGGTCGGACCAAAAGGGGCTGCACTCTAGTAAGCACAGGATATGATAAAATAAATACAAATATTTACTAATACTTGCATAATAATTCATATATCCTCCAGTAACCTAACTCCGGTGACATAAGGGATTAATGAGCAAAATCTCTTTTGCAGTGTTAGTAATGCAATAACAAATGAATTACCTTTACAGAATTATTTAATTCCAGTATATTGCATCTAAAAATTGTTCAATTGCACAAAGTAATCCAATGCAATAAGCATAAAATTCACAGTCACTCTCATATCGTTTGTCATAAACAATGCTGACCTAATTCCGGTGACGTAACTTTACACACAACAAAGGGACTGTACTCTTTAGAAACCAGCATATAGGTGGGAAAGGAGCTGTCAATCAAAGTTTTGTGTTTACCCTAGTTCAGTCCTCTGCTTGAAAATAACAGTGTTTAGTGATTACTGATGTTAAGCAATGGCAATGGAATTACATGTTAGTAAAATGGAGTAGGTTTATCAGGTTAGATATTTAAATTGATTTATACATGTTTTCTCCAATTTTTCGTAATGTTTATTATTATTTTAATTGAAAATCTTTGAGTGTACAATATTGGATTAGCGCATGCGTGACGTCATCCAAATATCAAATCACCGGAATGAGGTCTCCCACGGACTTAGGTCACTTTACGATATATTTGTAAATAGAGTTTAATTTCTAGGAATGGATAGTTACTGGAATACCTTCGGTACAATTACTAAAACATTAAAGTCCCAAAATCAACTGCAGAAACTGAAAATATACTGTTTTCCCTACAATGACATTTCCCTCCATTTAACCAAATTCTCACTTCAACAAGCAAATGGGCCTTGACAGGTATGTAAAGTAGTGTGATACATTTGCAATGAATGGTGCAATAAATACTGAAATATTTATCAAATGTATTGCTTTAACTCGACAGTTAAAGGGGCATACCGATGGTTTATTGGCATTAAAATTATCAAAAACAAAGGCCTTTAACAGGGAAATTTTTTTGAAGCATTGTTAAACATGTTGGTCTTAAAGATTTCATAATATATTGTTGCGATTTGGATATTACTATTAGATACAGGGCAATTATTTTGTTTTTAATATTTGTCTGTATGTCTGTGAAATATCATCAATATGGCCCTTTAATACTAAGTGATAATATAATATATAATAATTATTATTATCTGACAGATAGGGTATTAAAACGAAGCAGTATATTTTTGTGATAACGAAATGGAGAAGTGGTTACGACTTTGTTTTAATACCGTGTATATATGATTTGTTGTTGGCAGTAGATGAATGTACGGATGAGTTTTACATAGTGATTTTCTCACATTACCAAGTCAGATCATCATGCACACATAACTATTTACTTGAAAGCAATTTGATATGCACATTATTTAAGCAAATGTTGCTAAAATATACATGTTCCCAAGTGTTTAAATTTACACCCAAATTGTGTCACAACATGACAAAATATTGACAGGATTATTACAGAAATAAAGAAATGTATAACAGGGTGTCCCACTGTACATATGCATATTTCGAACACAAATTGTACTTAAAGGTCACCAGTTGCTTCTATTAATTTATTTATATCACATCAAAATAGAATTTAAATTTTTCCCTATATAAAAATTGTCCAAGGGACAAAATTATTAGCCATATTTGGTATTTGCCACTTTTTTGTCACGCACTTTTGGCTTACAAGTTGGGGTGTTGCCACAAGCAAAATATGTTTTATGCGACCATGAACAGAAGCGTAACTAGACATACTTCAATATGCACATGTACTAATAATATCTATATTTACTTGAATAATGTATTCTCTATTTTATTCATACCAGTTATAACTGTTTACTTACTCACATAAAACGCATACACCCGCACAGGTGAAAATTCACAGCTATACACTAAGATTTTCAAATTGAATTATCTCCCTTGAATAGAATTAAAGGAAGTTTAAAGTTATTTATAGCTCACGTCACCCTTGGCTTCAAATTAAACAAACTTGTTTACTTTATTTTTTACATAAAAATGACGTTTAAACAAAACAAACACAATATAAACAAGCAAAAGTAAGAAACGAAACCATTTGCAGTTCACCATTGCCAACATTGGTTTAAATTATACAGAATTTAAGGGGAGGGGGGAGGGGTACCGGTGAAAGAAATTCATTTAGGTAGGATATTTTAGTCAAAATTTTAATTTTTTAAACCTTGATCGTTACTCTTTAGATAAGGATAGTCATTAAAAAAAAACTATTTTGTTATAAACATTGCCGAGGATACTAAAAAGTGGCCGATTATTTACGTACATTTGAGCTAGGAAAAAATGGACATTTTATACGTTGTTTATTTCCGTTTATTTAGTTACCTTACACTCGTCCATTTTGATTTAAACTTACACATTATATGAGTTGGAACCCAGGATTATTGACGTGAAGTTTAATTTTGATCAGTTGTGTACAACGTGAGATTAAAAAAAAAAAACACCAAAGTGGCCGGAATTATGTTCATGACCAGTATGTATTATGCATAGATAACTTCCAAGATGAAGGTAGGGTATATTACTTAAGAATAACTATTCGCGTCTGATACAGATAATTTTCATTCATTCCCGCAATTATTTTCGTACATTGTGAATTTGTTAAATTTGGCTGACAAATTTATATAATACTAATGCTAACGTAAATTATTTAGGTTATTCAAGTATCACTGGTGAAAACATGGGGCGGTATGATCGGTTTATTCACGGTACAAATATTAATAACTTTAAATTAACCACATATAAATTTTGGGATATGAGAAGTTTTCTTATGGTGCTCAAAAAATCTGGGGTCCGAGAAGTGGCCTTGTTTTGGTGGGGACCGAAAAATCTGGGGTCTGAGAAGCCACGTAACCGATCATCTTGGCCCTCTTGTATTATGTTTAGGATAAAATGATATCTAATTATTAATCTCAACGCCGATTGTCTTTTTTAAAAGACATTTCTTGTTCATAATAAGTACACTCAACAAAAGTTATGACGCAGCAAATGGAAATTGTTTTATTTTCTTTATTTATAAGAGTTTCAGCTTGACATGTCTGCTATGACTAACACCAAACAATTCAAAGTTATGGTCAGTTATACACGGAGAAACCTGTCCAAACCGAACCCTGTGAAAACCGAATCCCTGTCAAAACCGAACAGCTGTGTTGGTCCCGATTTGTTTCCTTCTTATTTTATATATAAAAGAAACTTATTAAATCGAACCCTGTCCAAACCGAATACCAAACAATTTTATCACAAATTTGATCTCATTCAACCTTCAAAGAACTGAATAAACCAAACATTGTATCCTGTCAGGTTTCACTTTGCAATAACGCAGAGGTGTGAACCCGATAATTGGTGACACGATTACACACCAAGAGCATAATCGCCATGGTAATAACAGGGTAGTGGTGCAGTTAGCGAACAGCTAGTCAGTGCACACATGAACTTGTGAACAACAAATTGGTCAGCTGAGTTTTCTGTTCAAATTTGCGGAAAGTGTAAAATTTTAAAATGTTTCACAACAACCAACTTAGCAGAGAAAACAATATTGAAGGTGAGATGCTAATCAAAGCAGTCAACAATTGGTGGTTTCTTTAAACAGATGTAAATAAGTTGAACATTGAACACATGGACTCGTTTGAAAATTTGAGCTTCATGTTATGTATATAAGTTGTATGTTTAGTACATGAACTTGTTTGATTGATAATTTTAGAGTTGTTTTATGTAAAATATACATTTTTGACATGCAAATAATAAATATAATAATAAACAATACTGAAAGTGTAAATATCAGAACGTTTTCTTATTATACACTAGACAATAACATAAAAAATATAATGTACATTTTCATGGAAACTGATATGTAATAAAAAAACTGGGTAAACCGAAATCTGAAATCCGAACGATCTGCCCGGTCCCGACGCCGTTCGGTTTAGACAGGTTCTACTGTATAATGAAAAGAACATGTGAAATTTCAATAAAATATTTTATATATGTAAAAAGTTACAGCACTTTTTGGTCCGTGGTGCATTATAACTTTTGCGTAGTGTACACCATTCAAAACCAGTGTTTTGCACCGTATTTCAAACGCAATTATCGTCATGTCTTGCCTATTATAGTGATAATCTGATGTGTATCACATGTTTGCTGTTACGGTTTCATATATTTATGTCACAATGATGTAATTTTGAAATGTAAACTAATGTTAAACATGGACATCAATACAAATTTACTGCACTTACATGCTTGACTTATTCTTGATGTAGTACACAATATCAAAAAATTAAATATA
This sequence comes from Congeria kusceri, assembly GCA_027627225.1. NCBI lineage: Eukaryota > Metazoa > Mollusca > Bivalvia > Myida > Dreissenidae > Congeria > Congeria kusceri. The sequence goes on from CM051038.1 coordinate 13,235,102, forward strand.
TACTATTTTACCAGCTGTTGTTCAATCAGGAAATTTAAACATAGGCATCAAGAATATCAGTGAAACTGAGGAATGCTCCTAAAAATGTGCTGTCAGTTGATGGGAATAAAATGAGAAATGTTAAGAAATTTTTAAAAACTAAAGTACCCTTTTTTAAAATCAAAGGGCAATAACTCCATGAAACATCATCAGACTGGAACGACCTGAAAACCTGCGCATGTCCTATAGGTAGGAATGCAGCATATACAATTTTACTGAGTTCTAGTTGTTCCTAAGATCTCACATGGAAACAAAATAGTGTTGTTAAACACAGAAATATGCCGTGGGAAATTAGCGTCTCGAAAACACAGATAATATATGACGTCAAAAATACATGTGATGTCACAATTTTACTCTTTTTTTTCATTTTAAAGGCATAGTAAGTGGAGTATCATCATTAGTAAATATTATGGAAAGTGGAAGGGGCATATTTTTATTGAAATGAGTTATTGTTTCATGAATTTATTCCAAGTTTCAAGTGAATACTTTATGTAGTTTAAAAATTAAAAGACTTTGGAACAATTTTTTTTACCCCAAAATTTATCTGAAAAGTCGGCATACCTGTGTCAAAATAAAACAAGAGGGCCATGATGGCCCTAGGTCGCTCACCTGATATCTACGTATGAAGTTTCATTAAAATATCTCAATAGGTTTTCAAGTTATTGAGCGAAAACTGTTTTTCTATTTTTAGTAACAGTGACATTGACCTTGACCCCACCCATCACATACGTAAAGCAAGGTCTCGATATAAGGTATCTATGTATGAATTTTTATTAAAATATCTCAATGGGTTCTTTAGTTATTGAGCGTAAACCGTTTTTCTACTTTTAATAACAGTGACCTTGACCCCACCCACCCAATAAGCAAACCCAAGTGAGGTCTCGATATAAGATATGTGTATTAAGTTTCATTAAAATATCGCAATGCTTTGTCAAGTTATTGAGCTGAAACCGTTTTTCTTTTTTCAGTAACAGTGACCTTGACCCCAACCACCCCATATGCAATCCCAAGCAATGTCTCGATATAAGGTACGTATGTATTAAGTTTCATTAAAATAGCTCAATACGTTCTCAAGATATTTAGCCGAAACCATTTTTCTATATTCAATAACGGCGACCTTGACACCAACTACCCCATATACAATCCCAATCGAGGTCTCAATATAATGTTTTAACCAAATATGAAACATCTGGGCGTTCTGCTTTCAAAGACGAATTTTTAAATGTATTTATGTATTAAGTTTTTCTATTTTTAGTAACAGTGACCTTGACCTTAACCCCTCCCACCCCATATGCAATCCCGTGCGAGGTGTCAATATAAGGTATCTATGTATTAAGTTTCATTAAAATATCTCAATGCGTTCTAAAGTTATTGAGCTGAAACAGTTTTTCTATTTTTAGTAACAGTGACCTTGACCTTGACCCTGTCCATCCCATATGCAATCCCAATCGAGGTCTCAATATAATGTTTTAACCAAATATGAAACCTCTGGGCCTTGTGGTTTCAGAGACGAATTTTTTAATCATTTTGCCATTTACGTTTATATAAACCATGTGAGCCCCGGGGTGTGCCCAGCTTTGACCCCAGGGGCATCATTTGAACAATCTTTATAGAGAAGATTTTTAAAGTCATTTTGCTATTCAAGTCTATATAAACCATGTGACCCCCGGGGTGTGGCCAGTTTTGACACCAGGGGCATAGTTTGAACAATCTTTGTAGAGGACCACCAGAGGATGTCACATATCAAATATGAAAGCTCCAAGCCTTGTGGTTTCAGAGAAGATTTTTAACGTTTTCAGTTTTTAAATCTATTTTTAGCTCTTGTGACCTACATATGCAGCGGACCGGAATGATTTGAACAATTTTGAAAGAGGGTCACCCAAGGATAATTTCTGTTAAGTTGGACGAAAATCTGTTTCGAAGTTTAGGAGGTGGCGTTCTTTGAATGAAAATGTTGACACACAACGCACGACAGACGACGGACGACAGACAAAAGGCAATCCTAAAAGCTCACCATGAGCACGTTGTGCTCAGGTGAGCTAAAAAAGAGTAATGGGCATTGTTGCACTTGATTCTGGAGTAGATAACAAAGATGTATTCCAAATTTCAAGTAAATTCCTAATGTAGTTTAGAAATTATAAGACTTTTGAATTAAAACGTAACACTGACAAGCTATGTGAAAAGGGGGCAAAACTCTATCAAAATATAAAACAGAGTTATGGGGAATGTTGCACCTCATGCAGGAGTTAATGACAAAGGTATATTTTTAGTTTCAAAATAATCACTCATGTAGTGTTGAAGCTACATTACTTTTGAATATAAACTAACCAGAAAATATATGCCGGGCCGGCTAGCTCAGTTGGTAGAGCGCTGGACTACAAATCCGAGGATCGCGGGTTCGATTCCCAGCCCAGCCACATAACTTGTGTGGGGATTGGTCATGAAATTATTTCTACGGCCATTCTCCCCCTACCTCTGATTCCAGTAGGGCAGTTGTCAGTTATCGGCATAAGTATGTGCACTTAGTAGTGGTAAACCAGCTTACCCAGGAAAAGTGTGAGTAGGTTAACTGACCACCATTATATGACTGAAATACTGTTGAATACGAAGAGAACAAAAAAAAAATCCAAGAAAATATATGTGAAAAGGCGGCATTACTCTCTCAAAATACAAAACTGAATTATGGGAAATGTTGCACCTGATGCTGGAGTTGATGAAAAAGGTATATTCCAAGTTTCAAGTGAATAACTTGCGTAGTTTTAAAGTTACAATACTTTTGAACATAAACTTTAACCAAGATCAGACGCGGACGCTGATGCCGGGGCGAGTAGGAGAGCTCAAAAATTCTTCAAATAGTCAAGCTAAAAAATGGTCACCTCTAATTCTAGTATGATTGAACTACCCATGCTTCTCACCTTGGTTCAATTCTTGGTCTTGCCGCATGTGAGTTTGCTTGGTGGTCACCATACTGGACAGGTGCGTCGCCTCAGGGTACATTGGTTCCCCTCAAAACACAAGACCACACTTAAATTTAAAAGATATTTCATAATAAAAATAAACAGCCGAAAATTGCAGCTATTGCACAATTTGTCCAATTTTACAATGTGTCTCCAAAAGCAAATTAGGTCGGGGTGATGGGATACCCCGAAAGTCCACTCAGAATGCTGCATGGCGGCAGAAGAATCAACGTCAAAACACACACACACACATTCTGCTAAGGCGTAAAAAATACGTTGTTTGTTTCTGCTATCCTGACCCCCCCCCCCATTTTTTTTTTATCATTAAATTTGTCTTGACTTTCGGTAAAAAGAGCAGTTTTCACCAATATGCGGCTTTTCGATGAGACAGGCGCTTTTGGTAATAACATACTGTACGGTACAGTTTCTTTGATTGGAGGCGTTTAAATTTTTTTCATGTAGTCTAATATACCTAAACTGCGTGGTAAATATGCCACAAGGAAACAAAAAGTTAATGAAAAAAGTTATTTTTTAGCTCCCGCGTAGATTTTTTGGAGATGTATGTGGAAACCAACATTTTTTTGGGGGGGCCTTAGTGGTAGGTCGTAACTTTCCCAAAGTGTCACAAAGTGTTCACTTTTGTCAATGACAGTCAAGAACAATCAAGAACAATATAGAAAGTGCCACACTTTCCACACTCCATCTAAACATAAACTGGTGCTGAAAACAGGCTTAAACAAGTTATCCGGGTCAAGTACCATATTTTTTGTCTGAGCCGAAAAGATTGTTTCAAGCAAGCTATGACCACAAGTTATATGTGAAAACCATTCTGTAGCAGATTGTCTTACTGAACAATATTTTTCAAATATTTAAAATAAGTAACATGCAAACGTAATGGGGTCACAGCAAGTTAACAAGTTTACTATAAAAAAAAACAGTGTTTTATGAGACATGTACACTTGTATGCCAGTTTTGAGCATATTGCACTCAAAATTAGGTATGTGAAAACTGGTCTTAATGCATGGTGAAAACCGGTCTTAATGCATGTGCGTAAAGTGTCATCCCGCATTAGCCTGTGCAGTCCGCACAGGCTAATCCAGGACGGCACTTTCCGCCTAGAGTGAATTTATGATTAGAAGAGACTTCTTTGAAACAGAAAATACCACAAAAGCGGACAGTGCCGTCCCGGATTAGCCAGGCTAATCCGGGACAACACTTTACGCACATGCATTAAGTCAGGTTTTCTCACGACGCGCCATATATTCATTGTTAATTAAGTTATTACTAGATGTGTCACAAACGAGGATGCCTCTATGACACATGTTTTGACACAGACAAACAGTGTGTCGCCAACACAAATTTTTGCCTCTACAAATTTATTTTTATACATATGCTATAGTGGAAAATGACGAAGGGCCATTATTCTGCCAAAATTGGCCACAGCCAAAATTCCTTTACAATCACCTACAAGTTAAGGTTCTTCAGCTGTGGAACTGTGAGTAAAATCCGACAAGCAGTTAAAGAGGAGTCCACACAATTTTGGGATGTCCATTCATCCGTATGGACAGACAGACAAGTGCAATGCTTAATGCCTCCTACTTTGAGGGGGCATACAAATCTGAAGACCACTGTCAGTTTACCCCACTGCAACCAAATGGGTACCCACTTCAATCATTCCTTTTGGGAAATCTATGCTACCACTGGGAGTGACCTGTTTATGCATACGGTTAGGCCCAAAACATAAAATGTGTGCTTCTGGCAACGGTCTCAAAAAAAGTAAGGTAGGGTTGGCATTTAAAAAAAAATTAAAGACACATTTCAGTCAAAAAAGCATTGGAAATTATCTGAATTCTGACGAATATGGATTTCACAGAAAACAATCTTTGATTAAAACTTGAGGGGCCTGAATGCCCGAAACACAGATCTTTTTTTTTGCCTTAATTATACAGTTGGCATCGTTAGCTCTCAGCACAATTTACTCAACTAACAGGAAGTTTTATGAGATACAATCAAGAAAATCATGATGACAGTCACACAAACGCCAACGTCTCGTAAACAGGTTACTCACCTACGGCTTCCCAACACTCATGTGACTCGGCCATGACAGTTGGTTCCTGATGCTGGACATAATCGTTTCATAGGAAACACTAATTGAGATCTGAAGCCTGTACTTGACACAGATCTGTACAGGCGTCTCACAGAAATCACAGCTTCGCATAATTGCCATGAAGGAAAATCTGCCAATGAAAAAAAAGAATGAACAGCAAGGCTAACTACCCACTCAAGGAAAGAATCTTGTAGTATTCTTATTAACAATAATCATCTCACTTAATTTTGGAAGAAAATTGGAGAAAAAAAACCTGCAAATATACATACAACACAAAGTAATAAGATTTTTGAGTCTGTTGGCAGAAGCCAACACACTTTAGAGAGGGTAATTTCCAAAACAGGTATCGAGGAAAAATACTTCTTTTCTTTGCAGACTACGAGTCAGTACAATCGAAACCTGAAAGGGTCCTTCTTCAAAACAGCAAACATTCACAAATGTTTTCTTACCTTCTAATAATTTAACATACTGCATGTCATGTGTTTTTAATACTATTATAATGTGTATATCATGTAATTTATTATAATTACAGTTTCTAAAAAAACTCCCTTTATTAAAAACATTATGTCAAATTAATGACACCCCTATTTTTGCTATTTACTTGAGTGTAACCAAAATATTCGACTAGGTGTCCTGGAATAAGACCACTAAATTAATGCGCTACATCGTTTATATTTTACTCGTTGTGAAAGTTTTATTTTTTGTTACCGATTCTTACTCTGAATATTTTGACAACAAATTACTGCAATGTATTTATTTTACACTGTATTATGGAAATCGAGAATACGCATATTATGACCCACTTTTTACTCAGTAGGCTACGAATCACTAACAATCAATGCTCCTAACTACCCCGCTTTATTGGTTATTCTGCATGGCTCGTTACAGATTGACTTGTTAACTGGCTTGTATATAATATCGTTTGCAGTAGATAATTAACTAGACAAATATTTGTTCGTTACTTACAAATGAATTTTTATGATGATGTATACTTTGTATAAGAATATTGAATAAGTTTAAAGGTGGGAAATTGAACTTGATTGAAACCAATATTTCCTTTTTAGCAAAAATGCACTAATACTTCACATGCTTTTAGTTTCTTTTGTCGCCAACAGTCTTTCTACGCTGTCAGCGTTTTGATATAATATATTGATTTACAATAGAAAAAGCATCAGTTTGATAGTTATAGGTCATAGGTCATTTTTTACACAAACTTTGTCATTTCCAGTGCAGAATATTTTTGTTATGTAGAAGGCGTGTGTTTTAATGCTTTATATAGCCATAAACATCCCTAGGCCTCAGCCAGTTTACTCGACAAAAAGGACATTTTATGAGACACAATCAAGAAAATCATGATGACAGTCACATAAACGCCAATGTCTCATAAATAGGCTACTCACCTATGGCTTCTCGGCACTCATGTGACTCGGCCATGACAGTTGGTTCCTACTGCTGGATATAATCGTTTCATAGGAAACACAAATTGAGATCTGAAGCCTGTACTTGACACAGATTGCCTTTCGCATAATTGCTCTGAAGGAAAATCTGCCAATGAAAAAAAAAAATGAATGAACAGTGAGGCTAACTATAAACTCATGGCAAGAATCTTGTAGTATCCTTATTGACAATAATCCTACTAAATTATGGAATAAAACTGTAGAAAAATCTGCAAATATGCATATAACTAAAAGTCATAATTGTTATAATATATTGATTAACAATATAACTAGATGACTGTTGGCAACATGTCAGGCCTGTCGTCCAAAAAGCAACTTGTTTTATTTTAAAATCTCATTTTCTTATAAGCAGATCTCCTTGGACCTCTAACTGTGACCTTGACCTTTGAGCTAGGGACACAGATCTTGAGTGTGACATGCTGTCTCTACATAGTGATCATTTGTGGCAAGTTATTTTAAATTTCCCTGATATATAATGAATTAACAGTCTGGAAAGCTGTATTATGCCCATATTTGACGTTAGACCTCCAAGTGTGACCTTGACCTTTTAGCTAGGGACACAGGTCTTGAGTGCAACAAGCCGTCTCTACATGGTGAACAGTTGTGGCAAGTTCATTTGAAATTCCCAGCTGAATGATGAATTAACAGTCCAAACAAGCTGTATTGTGCCTTAATTTGACCTTTGACCTCTAAGTGTGACACAGGTCTTGCACGCAACATGGCGTTTCTACATGCTGAACATTTGTGGCAAGTTATTTGTGGCAAGAAAATCATGATGACAGTCACACAAATGCCAACGTCTCGTAAACAGACTACTCACCTTCGGCTTCCCAACACTCATGTGACAGTTAGTTCCTGCTGCTGGATATCATCATATCGTAGGAAACGCCAATTGAGATCTGAAGCCTGCACTTGACACAGATCTGTCAGGGCATTTGACATCGCAGCTTATCTTAATTGATCTGCCAAAAAAAATATGAGAATGAAACAAGACAAAGTTTTTATAAACACAGATGCCCGTGGTTGGTGGTGGACAGTCAATTTGAATTATAAGTCCAAATTAGGTCAAGGTCAAGGTTAAAGTACGATTGGGTGATATGGGTGGATTAGAAATGGTGTGTAAATATCCAAGTGTTGAAGTAAGCGGTGTTGGTGCTAGATCAAACGGTAAAATCTATAGTTAACCAAGAAGTAGCCCATTTGAGTTAATCGAAGTCCAAATTAGGTCAATGTCAAGGTCAAAGTGAGGTTGTATGATAGGGGTAGATTAGAACTGGTCATTAGCCACAACGGTGCAAATATCCAAGTGTTGTAGTAAGCGGTGTTGGTGCTAGACAAAAGGATAAAATCTAGTTTACATCAGACAGACGGAATCATGAACAGTTGGATGTAAAGACAGACGGACGGACAGGACATCTAAGGATGCCAGGGGCATGAAAAAATGAATGAACAGCTTAAATAACACTTTCAAGGCAAGGATATGGCTAATTTTTTGACAATAAAATCATCAGAATTAATTGGAAGAATGTATACTATGTTCTGGATGGTGATGGTCTTATGAGAGTATTTAATGCATTTAATGCATATTAAACGTATTGGCATCATATTTTTTCTGTTTTTAATACGCATTACGGGTAAATACACTTGAAAATGCAGAAAAATACACTTATTACAGAAATAAAGTGTATTTTTTCTGCATTTTTCCTGCATTTACACACTTAAGTGCATTTAAAGTTGTTTTTTTCTCCTTGAAAAATACACTTTATCTTCAAAAAATACACTTAAGTGTATTTGAAGTGTATTTTAAGTATATTTTCTAATGCATAAATACACTTTTTGTAAAAAATGCAGAAAACGTACAGAAAAAATACACTTGTGTACTAAGTGTATTTAATGCGCATTTAAAGCAACTACGAATATAGAAGTCACTTTTTTGCACCTTGCAATTTCTTTATACCAAAAATGGGACATAAAAAAGAACATATGAGGCGTGTCGTGAGAAAACCGGGCTTATAATGCATTTGCGTAAAGTGTCGTCCCAGATTAGCCTGTGCAGTAATCACAGGCTAATCCAGGACAGCACTTTCCGCTTGTATGGTATTTTCTGTTTCAAGATAGTCTCTTCTAAACATAAATCCACTGTAGGCGGAAAGTGATGTCCTGGATAAGCCTGTGCGGGCTGCACAGGCTAATCCAGAATGACACTTTACACACATGCATTAAGGCTGGTTTTCCCACAACACGCCTAATACAACGTTTTTACTTCCTGGAAAAGATTTCTCAAAAAAATTTCTGCACTTCTTCTGTTGGATGGTGATCCAATTACTCAATCAAATCTCCTTGTTCTTGACAATGCATCTTCATTCATTAGCTGAAATTGTAGCAAAGTGTCCTTAAATTGTAAATATTGACTTGCAGAGTTTTACCAGTAGAAGAATGATGCAGACAGGAGTTGTATTTTTAAGTGGGATAAATGACCAGGCTGCAAAGAAAATAAGTAGTTTTCCGCGATACCTGTTTTGGCAATTACCCTCTCAAAAGACCGTTGGCTTCAGCCAACAGTCTAAAAATCACCCCCCATCCAAGCATTTTTGCGGGGCAGTACTGAAGAATGGCCAGAGACAGAAATATACAAGCATATCACTTTAGTGACCCATAAAATAATTATTTTCAGGTAAATTTTTGGGAAGTGACCATTTGCAAACCTTTTTATGCCATTTTGAAATCAGCCACAATCCCTATTGAAAAAGTAAATATCTTTCCCCTATTTTAACCTAAAATTTTCCCTCTGAAGTTTTACTCTATGTAAAAAAAAATTGACCAAAATCGGACAAAAATTGGCCAAGATAGTGGAATTTTCGTGAACAATGTAACTTGTTTTTTCAAGAAACCCAGTTGGATGCATTTAATAAATTTATTACATAACAATTTATGTATGTTTATATTACAGAGTAGATGTATAATAATAATTTATAATATATAATAATTATTTTACAAAATTCCAGAAAATTCCCCTTTTACCTTTAAATTCCCCTCTTGAAAGTACTCACCACCTTCCCCTAAAAGCCCCCCAAAAGGGCTGATTTGGGCCTAACTAACGTCTTTATATAGTATGAATATTTCTTAATTAACAGTGATAACTAAAATTTTAACAATGGCATTGCCAAGAAAATGCCCTTATATTGACATAATGTTATTCTTAAAACTAAATCTTGTAACTCATAATGTCACAACAAAATCATAAACACAATACCGGTACTTGAGATTCAGAATGGTCCAATTAGAACGTTTTATCTTGTATATGGACATTATGTTGTTCCTTTCGAAACTAAAACTCCTAAATAGTCATGGAACTTGTATGACGTACAAGGAAATAAAATATTCGAAACAAACTAATACGATCATTTGAAAAAACAATCATAAACACAATACTTGAGATTGACTGGTAGTGGAAGATTGGTCCAATCAAACCATGTTTCGTCATATAAGTCACCATGCTTTTAATGTCGTCCTCTCTTCTGACAAAACAATTCATTTTAATTGGTAGCCAGTTCCGGATATAAAGCCCAGTAATTGCTCATATATACTTCCCGTATTTTAACGGCAGGCACATAATTGGTGTTTCCTTCTAACGCACCAAGTTTGGACGACTAATAACTACATTTAGTGGCATAAATGGGATGTAAAGCCATGGGAATAATATTTATTACTGTAGGTTTAGCAGTTTATTGACTGGTGTTTTGCATCTTCTAAGAACTGCTAAGAATGCAAAATGGATTTCTGGAAATGAAAACACTCTTGTTTTTCTGTGTTTTGCGAAAATGAATTTATTTAAATATGAATCTGTTTTATCATCACTATTTTTGTGTATTTAATAATAATAATAATAATAATAATAATATTATTATTATTATTATATCATTAGTATATCATTATTATTTGTGTTATTATTATTATTATTTATTATTATTATTATTATTATTCAAATATTTTTTTGTTAATTATTATTATTATTATTATAAGTAGTAGTAGTAGTAGTAGTAGTAGTAGTAGTAGTAGTAGTAGTGGTCATAGTAGTAGTCGTAGTAGTAGTAGTAGTAGTAGTAATATTTGTTTATGGCAAATAGACCCTTAAAGTTAAATAAAGTTCAACAAATATTGTGAACATAGACTTAAATATTACACTTATTATGCCCATACATTTCAAACATGGATAAGGCCATATTCTAAACACCTAAGGCAAATCTAGTAGTTTCTGAAAAGTTATTATTTAGAATTTTTATAAATATGCAATTACACAAAATTGTTGTAAATATGCATTTACCAATTTTAGTTCAAAATAAGACAAAAAACATTTATACATATGAAACAACTGTTTAATGGATTTAAGAAATCAAAGAAATTTACTCAGTTGAACAATATGATACAACAGTTTCAATTGAAAAGTCATTGTTTATTTGTCCAAAATAATTTTTTTGTGGCCACTATTTTATCCAAAAGTTCCTTACTCAAGGTATATACATAGAGGAGATTAGTTGAGTGTTGGATAAAGATGAAGTTTATTAGTTGAGTGTTGGATAAAGATGAAGTTTATTAGTTGAGTGTTGGATACAGATGAAGTTCATTAGTTGAGTGCTGGATAAAGATGAAGTTTATTAGTTGAGTGTTGGATAAAGATGAAGTTCATTAGTTGAGTGCTGGATAAAGATGAAGTTTATCATGCGAGGATTAGAAACAGATGAGCGTGAGGCTTGACTAATATTTTATTTATCCTATAATGCTATGCTCAGCGTGAAAATATGTCAAAAATGAAAAAAAAAAAATTGTTTCCAAGATTGAACACTGGCTTCTTTTGTTCACTACAAACGGAATAATTTGGTATGACGTCACATTGAAATACATAGTGTTCTACAAATAACGATCGAATCAACATGTACTATAAATAGCGATCGGATAAAGTTAAAGTTTATACGCTGGGTTGCTATCCAATCAATTCGTCTGTAGTAATAGGATACAAACTTAAAAAAAATAAAGTGGACAGTTACGTTTTGACTCTTTGTGTTGCAAACTTGTAATTTGTCATTTGTATTTTTTACCGTTAACCCGCTTCATTCTGAGCTAAATTTTGGCACCAAACATGTGAAGGTTTGACTTTGCAAATACTCCAAAAATTAACTTTGCAATTGTCCGGAGTTCGTATCTATTGACAATTAAGTCAATGAACGCCTAAGTTTACACTTTTACAATATTTGGTGTGGTTTATTTATTGCAGATTGCAGCATTAGCGATACTGACTGCTGCTCAAGATTTGGACAATGGTGAGACAGTTTTTGACATTTTGATGATTTAGCGTTAAAGTATTGCAACTGATATAGAAATGTGATGCAGATATAACAGTTTAACACTCAACATTCAACATTTATTTTTATTCTATATTAATTCTCAGCAGAGTGCAGAATCGAGCCAGCCGATGTGGTCTTTGTATTGGACTCGTCCTACAGTATCTGGCCTCCCGATTTCTACAGGGAGGTCCAATTCATGCAGAAAGTTATCGAGACATTTGACGTCGGGGCAGGGAACGATAAAACTCGGATTGCCGCTCTTACTTTTGGGCACAAAGTGTGGCCAAAGTTTTACTTAAATACTTACTTAGGTAATCACTATTAGGCCATAACAATTTGATTCTATGTTTAGCGTCCTCGGGCTGGAAGGTTTTCGAATGCCATGAACAAAAAACAACAATTTTGACCATGTAAAAATAGAGCTAAATGGCGTACAAAAATTGCGGAAAAATGGACTTTTAGGTTGTTTTACTAACATTTGTAAAACATAGCATGCAACCAGCCAATTTACACATGTAAAACACTCTGTTACAGTAGGTTCCCAATATGAAGCTGATATACAGCAGTTTTGCAAGTAATCATTTGCTTTAGCTTGTACCACTGCCATTAATAAGTTGTGAAAGAAAACTTTTTTTTATCAAATTTTTGTTTGTTTTTCCTGCCTGGTTGGTAGGTTTAAAAAAATCATGGGGACGCTAAACATAGAATCAAATTTGTATGGCCTTATTGCACTTAAAATGCTCACATTTTAGTAGCATCTTTACAAAATCATTTTCTTCAATTTATTTGTTTGCCTGCTGCTGCATGCCAAAGCTGTCTCATATAATTAATGAAATAAAATTCACAAGATTTTCTAGTCAAAGGAATCAAATCTTCATAAAAAAAACAAAAAAAAAACAAGAACTCTCAAACCATCCCAAGTGAGATGATTAGATGTTATCTTTTCAACCAATATTCAATGAAAATATATAATAATCTGTCAATGCTAATTGACATTCTTGGACCACAAAATGTTAAAAATTATGTTTATTATTCTCTCAGAGAAGGCAGAGATGTTGCAAGCAACTGAGACAATCGTCTATGGTGAGGGTAAAACCACAAACACCGGTGACGCGCTCTCATTTACCCGCGAGGTCATGCTTACGGACAGAGCAGGGGCCAGGCGGAATGTGACACAGATAGTTATTGTAGTGACCGATGGGTATTCTCAGAAAACATGGTAAGTTAACATAACCAAGAACTAGCATTTGTTAGGCACTGGACGAATATTGACGTACCTTTTATAATGGCAATATATAATATATACACCTGGAGCAGAAATTTTGCATTACATAAAAAGTAACACTAAATTCGTTGCATGGCATATTGATGAGACTAGACCATGAACCATCTTCATCTAAATCTTAGTATTAATTTGTTATATCATCTAACATAATTAAAGCTTACATAACAACCGTTTTCATTGGTAAATATTTTAGTTGAGAATATTAATGATTGAGATTAGGAATAATTATTTTATATTTTCATTTAATTTCTGTCGAACATAAATTATTTATTATCTAACCCTTTTTCATAACTGCATTTCATTTTCAAGGTCGCAGTGGTGTAATGGATATGGTACCCCCCCCTGTGATCGAAAGATCATGATTCGATCCCTACTCGGGCAGTTTTCAAATGATCTGTCACAAAAGACACCAAGTACTGGTTCCTCCCAGGAAATGGACTCAAAAGTGTCTCAACAAGCCAATGGCTTGCAAAAAAATCCAGCTTAAATAAATACGTTTAAACTAAAATGCAAAGCACAGAGTAAGTGTTCCAACAAATGGGGTACTTTATCGAATATATGATAATAAACATTTTCATAGTCATCGGGCCTGTCTTATGATTCAGGTTCACTCAAGAGATGGCGAAGACGCTACAAGACGATGGTGTGTTCTTGTTTGCCGTCAGCGTAGGTATGCGTCTCGATCACATGGAACTTGCGGGCATTGCCAGTGACCCGGATGAGAAATATTTCTTCAGCATCGACAAGTACAGCGATATGTCTTACATCAAACGAACCATTGAGAACAAGATTTGTGAAAACAGTAAGTAAGATATATATCTGTTGTTTTTTTATTTAATATAGAATAAAAATAAATGTTTTTCGTATGTGAATTTGAGCTGCAGGAAAACTACCTAATTGTTTTTGTTGGTATTTTATTTAGCAATCTTAAGTGTTGTCTTTTGTTTATAAAACTTAAGTGTTTATTTTGTTAAGCGAACTTTATTTTTATCGGTCTTTTTTGTGTGTTTTTTTTTACTTTAAATTCTAATTTAATTCTAGTCCCAAACAGGTTATATTTGCACACAATGGGATACCAAATTTTAACAATGTACGAAAACCAGTTGCAAAAATTTGCTGTAAAAATCCGCGTCTGTTTATTTCAACATATCACACAATTGCCTTAAAAACTGCAAAATTCTGATATCTAGAATTCTGTTTCCTCACCAATTAACAATATGTCTGAAGCAGATTTCAAGTAGTAAACCCAGCACTTGTGACAATACTTTCAACTCCTTGTTAATCTAATTTTGTTCTATTGTCAACTAATGGGCTCTTAATAACTCGCCCACTTTTCGTAAGCACTCCGCTTCTCAATAACTTATTGACACAGATTTTGTTAAAGGCCCTTAATCTTTGAACCCAACATCACAAGGAGGCCTCCTACACAAAATTGCCTCGATTTTTCTTCATAATTACGCATATATACCATCTCGATGGTCTAGTGGTTAGGGCTTTCGCCTACAGAGCGGGAGGTTGAAGGTTCGAGTCTCACACACGGCTTGTTTTGATATGGCCGGTTGCCTACCCAGCAGCTAGTTAATTGAATGGTACCGATAGCCTTCCTGCCAAACATTTGGCATATAGGATAGGAATCAGGAGTTAAAGATGTTCATCAGTATATGTGTCTCATAAGTCAAAACTGGCTGGCCCTTAATCGCATGGGGTGACACTATAATAAACAAAACACTTTTTATAGAAATATAACTGCTATGTACAGTTGTCAGGTGGCGGTCAAGCTAGCACAGGGGTTGGCACACTTGGTTCTCAACGAAAGGGGTTTAATTTCCAGGTCCAGGTACATGTGAGTCTGGTTGGTGGAACCCATACCAGACAGATGGGGTTTCCTCTGGGTACTCTCGTCCCCCCCCTCCCAACAGTGCCACACCAACATTAAAATGATATTTCAGTTAAAAATAAATACCTTGAAATTGCAGCTACGATTCAAAATTCGTCCCAACTTTCTATGTGTCTTTCATAGGTGAACTTAGGTAGGGGTGATAGGACACACTCTGGGTCCTCAGATAATGTACATTTGGCAGTGCAGCCCTGACTGATGGTTATCATTTTGTGATTAAAATACGTGTTCAAGGACGCCTATTTTGCAACTCAGAACTCTTAATAGAAGCCTTTCAACTGCTGGATACTTTTTGGGGCTTAACGGTTAAAATTCGCCTCTAGTGTCGCATCTATTTTCAACACTGAATCCTTCTTATAAATATCAAAATAGAAGAATTAAATGTGTATTTAACATTTTTCTTTTTGGGTCTAGATAACCAATTTATACCATACCTGGGAACAAGTTTGTCATGACAATCCACTTATTATAGACTTATTTGTTATAGGTTTTTAGACTGTTGGCAGAAGCCAACAGTCTTTTGAGAGGGTAATTTCCAAAACAGGTATCGCGGAAAACTACTTCTTTTCTTTGCAGGCTATTAGTCAGTAAATCTAAACCAGAAAGGGTCCTTCTTCAAAACAGCAAACTTTCACGCCCATTTTCTTACATTTCAATTATTTAAGATAATGTATGTAATATGTATTATAATGTGTATATCATGTGATTTATTACAATTACAGTTTGTAAAAAGGTCAATTTATAATTAAATACTAATGACACCCCTACTTTTGCTATTTACTTGTATGTCACTGAAATATTTAGCGGAGTGTCCTGGAATAAGACAACCAAATTAATGTACAACATCGGTTATTTTTGACTCGTTGCGAAAGTGTTTTTCTTGTGACCAATTTTCATTCTGAATAGTTTGACAACAAATTACTGCAATTTATTAATTTTAAACTGTACTATGGACAATTGAGAGATTGCATTGTATGATCTATTTTGACTCAGTAGGCCACGAACAAAGATCTATAAATAAACATGTTTATTTATAGATCTTTGGCTAAGAAGCACTAACAATCGGTGCGCCTAACTACTACGCTTCATCGGTTATTCTGGCCCCTGCAGATTGACTTGTTAACTGGCATGTATATAATTCCGTTTGCATAAGATAATTAGCTTGAACGAAATATTTCGTCATTACTTAAAAATTAGTGTTCATTATGATGTCGTATACTATTGAATAAGAAGCCAAATTATAAACTTTAAAGGTGGGAAATTTAACCTCATTCAAGACAGTGTTTCCTTTTAGCAAAAATGCACTCATAATTCACATGCTTTTAGTTTCTTTTGTTGCCAACAGTCTTTCTACGCTGTCAGCGTTTTGATTATGCCTTGGTTGACTGCTTTTTTGACAAAATGTAAAACCTCAAAAAACCTAATCCCTATCCCAAAAAGAAGCATATAATACCACTATGTCGGCGTTTGAACTGTGAAACTTGAGACCACAATACAATCTAAATTCAGCATTATTTCTAAGAATACCGTTTTGTTGCTTGTTGTTAGATATAAAAACAATGACATAAGCAGCATTATTTCTAAGAATACAGTTTCGTTGCCTGTTGTTAGATATAAAAACAATGACATAAGCAGCATTATTTCTAAGAATACAGTTTTGTTTCTTGTTGTTAGATATAAAAAACAATGAAATAAGCAGCATTATTTCTAAGAATACAGTTTTGTTGCTTGTTGTTAGATATAAAAACAATGACATAAGCAGCATTATTTCTAAGAATACAGTTTTGTTGCTTGTTGTTAGATACAAAAACAATGACATAAGCAGCATTATTTCTAAGAATACAGTTTTGTTGCTTGTTGTTAGATACAAAAACAATGATATAAGCAGCATTATTTCTAAGAATACAGTTTTGTTGCTTGTTGTTAGATACTTTCATTGCCTTTTAAGCATTGTATTATATTTACAAGCCATACATACGGTAACCATGTTTATCTGTTGCAATAGGTATCATGCACTCATCTATGAGAAAGTGCTTAACCGACTGGCAAATTACACATATCAGCATTTAGGTCACAGCTTCCGATACAAAAATATATTGAAAATAAATCACTGTGCATCACTTACATTGCATTTAAAATACACATTATATTATATTATGTCAGCCTAGTAGTTCAAGTGTGTGTGACTTTTAATCTGGAGGTCATAGATTTGTTTTGTTTTATATGTAAGTTGAATAGTAATGTTGCTTTAATGTTTGCCATTAATATGCTAAATGGCATTTTATAAACAAACACACATCTGCAAAATAAGGCATTTTCAAAAACAAGACACTGTGTTCCATAAACACACATGTCCCCATTGTGTGCTGGACAGACCATTCAAATTATTCTAAGTCGAATTTAGGTCAAGGTCAAGATCAAAGTAAGGTTGGGTGATATGGGTGGATTGGGAATGGTCATAAGGAACAACTATGTAAGTATCCAAGCGTTGTAGTAAGTGTGTTAGTGCTAGACAAACTGGTAAAATCTAGTTAACCAAGAAATAACCCATTTGAAGCATTCTAAGTTCAAATTAGGTCAAGGTCAAAGTGTGGTTGGGTGATATGGGTGGATTGGGGATGGTCATAAGCAACAACTGTGTAAGTATTCAAGTGTTGTAGTTAGCGGTGTTGGTGCTATACAAAACGGTAAAATCTAGTTAACCTGGTACTTACGGACAGACAGGAGAATCACTATATGCCTCCCGCATCAAGATGATGGGGGGCAAAATTAAAGAGTTAAATACCATCAAAACTAGTAAGAAATAATCAACCCAAAATGAACATATTTTTCCACAATTTGGGTGACCAATATGTTTGGTCTGGTAGGCCAATCTAGTAGCATCAGTGGGTCATACATCATTACAATGTTCCAAGAAATGGGAATGAAAACGCCATAGAAACTGTGACAATAGGGCAGGGGCAATCATTAGATGACTGACAAGATCGTTTGTCAAACAGGAAATTGGTTTTTGAACTGGGTGATACAGTGTGTGTGAACTTTATTAGCATGACAGAAAGGGGCGCTATTCATAAAGCTCCATTGTGAAAACTTACTTTTCTTAAAATCATAACATTCCGAAGGGTCTGTGGTTGCTTCTTTTATAGATTAATTAACATTACAATGTCTTCAACAGTGAACATAAGTTGCCTGTACTTTTCAGTAACATACTGTGGTGTCAGAAAAATCGATTGCCAATCTATTGCCCGAAGCCTGGGAGTTACCAAATAGTTCCAGTAGACATGGTTATAAGTCCAATAGTTATCCATCAATCCACCGCAAAAAAAGCCCTGGCTGATGTAAGTTAGTAACTGTCATTAATGCCAACAAACTGCAAAGCGGCTTCGACTAAAAATTCTAAACAATATTCCACACAATGCATTGGGAAAACATGCATAAACATCTCCAGTCATGACCCTTTTTTTAATTACCAAATAGCAAACCAGTAGTCAAAGCAGAAATATATTTAATTAAGGTCCTATAATTCTTAGTCCTGTCTTTAAATTCCCACCAATGATCATAGTAAATCTGGTAAACATGTCGCCTCCATGAAAACCTCACTGCAAAAACAATGCTCATAATGTTTCAATGATAGTTTTTTGGTGGGCACATTGAACAATTTATAACCACATTTGTTTGTACCCAAAGAGAGAAATTGGAGGGAAAGGCTCTGATTATCCTGGGCTCATGAAGGTTTATGATGATGCTGATACAGGGCTGATTACATGTTTTGATGTGGCAGCGGACATGAACAAAAAATGTTGTTTTTAGCCTGTTAAAAGCAAGGGTAACTTGTAAACAGTATTTCTACTACTCTTAGTGCAAAAAGAACATTTTTCCACGACAACTAAATGGCATTAATACATTTTCAATATCCAGGGCCTGTATTCACAAAACTCCTTAGAAAAAAAAAAAAATTCTTAAAACCATAACATTCCTTAAAGGGGCATATCAACGGTATTTCCCGTAAATATAAAAACATATTAAAACAATTCATATTCCTATTTTTCAAGAATATATTTTTCTAGTAGCAATAAATGTTGATGAAATCATTAAGAAAAAATTATATTGAATGTCAAAAGTTTGTTTTTTAATACACAGTGCCAGGAGGATAAAATACTTTTTAAAATATAATTTTATTTTTGAAAATATTATGCCGATTAGCCATCGATACACCCCTTTAAGTCTGTAGCTTTTCATTGATAGTACGGTAACATTTTTCTAACTTACACAAATCATTGCATTTCATATCAAACATTTGATCTGAAATTTTCACTGTAATAGAAGTTCAGTTGAAAAAATTGTAAGGAGATTTGTGATTACTTGTATTGGTTGTTTGTTTTCAAGGGAGATACTTGGCTCATTTTCAAGGGAGATACTTGGCTCATTTTCAAGGGAGATACTTGGCTCATTTTCAAGGGAGATACTTGGTTCATTTTCAAGGGAGATTCTTGGCTCATTTTCAAGGGAGATACTTGGTTCATTTTAAAGGGAGATACTTGGCTCATTTGCAAGGGAGATACTTGGCTCATTTTCAAGGGAGATACGTGGCTCATTTTCAAGGGAGATACTTTGTTCATTTTCAAGGGAGATACTTGGTTCATTTTCAAGGGAGATACGTGGCTCATTTTCAAGGGAGATACTTGGTTCATTTTCAAGGGAGATTCTTGGTTCATTTTCAAGGGGAAATAATCATGTGGTTCTGAACCTTTTTTTTTCATGTTGTTCTTCAATTACAATATACATGAATATGAATAGAAAATATTTTCATAAGCTCCACTGAGAAATTCTTGCTTTTCAGCAGCTAAGAATGGATGTTATAATTCCTTTAAAGGGACTGCACTCCAGATGGTTCAATCATAAAAAAGAAAGAAAATTTTCAAAAAGACAAGATTTTCCTACATAACCATATAGAACCCATTAAAAAATAGACACGTATGTATTTATTTACCTGAAAAACAAAGGTTCTATATAGTTTTCATCCTTTTTATCGTCCTTAAATCTATAGCGCCTGCAGACGCTATAACCCATCAAGTAATTTAAAAATAGCGCCGTTTATATTAAGGATAATCACGTGACAGTTTTGTCGAGTCGTGCATGCCGTCAATTCAATCAGGTGCTTGTATTGGGGAAAGCCTCGGTATTTTTTAATCGATAATACCAGGTTCGAGGAAAGTGCGAACTTTTTCAACTGCTATTTTTCAATGAAATATGAAGATTTTGACAGTATTGTATCGTGTTCTATACAAATAGGGATGGTTTTACGCATGTTTTTACCGCAAAGGCATAACTACAAAAAAGCGCTCATTGTTATGCCTATCTTGAGTTCAGTATCTTTAAAGCAGCTGTCCAGAAATAGGTGTATAAAAATAAAACTTTGCAGAAATCGTTTCTAAAGGATATCTTACTGATCAAAATACAAAAAAACGCATTGAAATCGGTAAAATAATAACGTTTTGGTAACTTTTTATCGTAAAATTATCTGTATGCGATAGCTGGAGTAAATCCGCCTGTACATTAGTGTGTATTCTGTTCGTATCAAGTGTTTTCGAACATAGACATTATAAAATGCCTTTCGTAGGTAAGAAACAGGTTTTAGTCGAATGAATATCATTAACGTTCATTAGAATTAATGTCAATTTACTGTGTTGAATTATATTCTATGGACTGCGGCTTTAAGAATCATATTGTACAGCATTATATGAGTTCCAATACATAGCTAAATACAAAAATCTAGGTTGATAAAGACTGGATGCAAGTTTTCATAGGCTATTGACAAGAGTTTTGTTTTCTATTGTATTATGTTTAAATATAATTTTGTTTAAATGACCTTGACCTTTGAATAAACATTGACCTACATTTCAAAATTAAGGTAACATATTACCGATACTTACTTCCAGCTGAGTCATGTTGAAGCTTTGACTTACCTAAAAATTTTAATGGACACTTGTTCAAAGCTCACTGCTTTTTGTGAATTTTCCGTGAAGGAGATTTCTGTGACACTGACCTTTGACCTACAAAATGAAATAAGGTCATCACATGTCCACTAACACATTAAGTTTGAGTATAAAGTGGGTGAAAGAGAGAAACAATTTCAATACAAATACATAAAACATAGTCTTGTTTGTTGATAAATGTGCTAAAATTGGAAATACACTACAATGATCGCCTAGTAAAATCTCTGCCAAAAGTAAAATAGACATAGGTCTATAAAGTCAATTGATAGCTCTTTTTTTTCAGTGTTAATCAGAAAACATATAAAACACATATGAGCACTTTTTAAGACTTTTTTCTGAGAAATAAGTGCAGTCTCTTGCCCATATAAACAAAAATTTTAAGAGACATTTCAGCATCACTATAAGGTAACACACTAGTGTGACAATGGCCTATTCTCTATATTCAGGGGCTGCATCAGACTCTTGGAACATAACCGACAGTCAGGCGGAGTTCAAATCAGGCGGCGCAGAAGAGATCATCCTAGGTAAGAACCAGCGATCTTTCCAGAAAAAACTGTTCTATATCAACAACACTATTACAGATCGTAGAGTGTAGGTGTTTCTTTCCTGGTTTGAATGTTCAATTTTGAGAACGTTACTGTAAGTTTATAATATATTAATTTTAGCTCACCTGAGCACAAAAAGCTTTTGTGATCGCCTTTAGTCCGTCGTGTGTCGTCCGTCGTGCATCGTCAACATTTACCTTGTAAACACTCTAGAGGCCACATTTATTGGCCAATCTTCATGAAACTTGGTCAGAATATTTTTCCCAATGATATCTTGGCCTAGTTCAAAACTGTCTCATGTGGGGTCAAAAGCTAGGTCACTAGGTCAAATTGAAGAAAAAGCTTGTGAACACTCTAGAAGTAACATTTGTTGCCCAATCAACATGAAACTTACTCAGAGCATTTGTTCTAATGATATCTCAGCCGAGTTTGAAAATGGTTCCGATTCGTTGAAAGCCAGGGGATGGGGCAGTTTTCTTTATGTGGCTATAGGAAAAGCTTGTGAACACTCTATAAGTCACATTTTTTGCCCAATCTACATAAAACTTGATCAGAACATTTGTTTTTACGATATCTCAGCCGAGTTCGAAAATGGTTCTGCTCTGTTGAAAAACATCGCTGCCGGGGGGGGAGGGCAGTTTTCCTTATATGGCTATAGGAAAAGCTTGTGAACACTCTAGTAGTCACATTTTTTACCCAATCAACATGAAACTTGCTCAGATTCTTTGTTCTCATTATATCTTGGCCAAGCTCGAAAATGGTTCTGGTCTGTCAATAAACATGGCTGCCTGGGGGGGGGCATTTTTTTAAATTGGGCTATAGAAAAAGCTTGTGAACACTCTGGAAGTCATATTTTTTGCCCAATCAACATGAAACTTGCTCAGAATATTTGTTAATATAATATCTTGGCAGAGTAAGAAAATGGTTCTGGTCCATTGGAAAAATATGGCTGCCAGGGGAGGGGAGGGGGTTCAGTTTTCCTTATATGGATATATCGAAAATTTTAAAAAGCTTGTGAACACTGTTAAGGCCACATTTCTATCCCAATCATCATGAAACTTTCTCAGAACATTTCAACAATATCTCGGATAAGTTAGAACCCAGCTTACGTGTGGTAAAATACTAGGTCGCCAGGCCAAATTGAAAAACACAAGCTTGCGAAACAATCTAGAGGCCACATTTTTAGCTGAATCTTAATGTCACTCGCTCAGAACAGTTTAAAGCTTTAGCCCCTCAGGTGAGCGACCTAGGGCCTTATGTCCCTCTTGTTTACTTTAAGTAACTATTGCTTAAGTAATAAAAAAGGAATGTCATATTTATTCTTCAAATCAAACAGTAAACAATTTGACCAGCTCTATTACACACACATTTTTTTTCTTCAGTTTCCTGCAAAATGAATTGTAATTAATTGTATACAGTTCAGAAGGAACAGTTAATGAAATGTTTGCATTTCAGAAAAAAATTCTTTAATTGTACGATTTCCTGAAAAATTCTTTATCTATATTCCAGATTGTGATGGCAAAGCAGCCGATATTTATTTCGCCGTCGATGCCTCATACAGTATTCACCAAGAGAACTTCGCACGACAGATGGAGTTCATACACGGGGTGGTCGATATTCTAGACGTAGGATCGAACAAAACACGTGTTGGCTTAATAATCTTCAGCGACGACGTCACGTTTGTCATCAGGCCTGAACAAAAGTTGTCGAAAGAAGAGTTTATGACATATTCCAACACTGCCAAATACATAGGCGGTGGAACAGATACCGCCAATGCTTTAAAAGTATTACGAGAGGAAGGGTTTTTTGGACCATCCACACCCCAAAGAGACGGTGTCGCGAAAATCATCATAATATTAACCGATGGTCTGTCAGTGTCTCCGGAAACTACGGCAATGGAAGCTAACATGCTGAGGAAGGTTAGATATATTTATTTAGGTTCATACACACTTGCCAGCACATTACATACCGGTAATCAAATTTAAGATATAGATACTTGGTATAATTTATATCACATCACATACTGGAAATCACATTTAAGATATAGATACTTGGTATAACTTATATCACATCACATACTGGAAATCAAATTTAAGATATAGATATTTGGTATATGTACTATCACATCACATAGCAGAAATCAAATTTACGATGTAGATTCTTGGTATATGTACTATCACATCACATAGCAGAAATCAAATTTACGATGTAGATTCTTGGTATATGTACTATCACATCACATAGCAGAAATCAAATTTACGATGTAGATTCTTGGTATATGTACTATCACATCACATAGCAGAAATCAAATTTACGATGTAGATTCTTGGTATATGTACTATCACATCACATAGCAGAAATCAAATTTACGATGTAGATTCTTGGTATAACTAATATGTAGTTGATAAAACCCTCAAAACACAAAAATACCAATAAACGGCTACTCAGATACAATGGAATACTACAGAAACAACTTGATAAAACCCTCAAAACACAAATACCAATAAAGAGCTACTCAGATACAATGGAATACTACAGAAACAACTTGATAAAACCCTCAAAACACAAATACCAATAAAGAGCTACTCAGATACAATTGAATACTACAGAAACAACTTTTTACAAGCAAGTTTTACTGAGGCATTACTTGTTACACGTAAGCATGAAAGGTACAGAATTGTAAATTACAAACAGTATACAATTCAGTTATTGGTTGCAATGCGTTAAAGGTGATTCCTCAACAGCTATTTTATTGATCTATTAAGGTTGGAGTCGAGATATTCTCTGTGGGGATTGGAGAAGGTATCGACAAGAAGGAGCTAGTCGACATTGCCAGTCAGCCGTCGGACAAGTTCATGCTTCACGTGGAGGATTTCGGTGCTTTGATGAATATTCGACTGAAGCTGGCCGCCAGGTCTTGCACTGTCAAACCCACCGATGGCTTGCCTTTTGCAGCGGATCAAGCTGGTATGTGGATGAACTATGGTTGTGACAAATTTGGCTGTTTATTAGCTAATTTGGTAAATATTGATCTCAGATGCTAAATATGTGGCGCGTTGTGAGAAAACCGGTCTTAATGCATGTGCGTAAAGTGTCGTCCCCGATTAGCCTATGCAGTCCGCACAGGCTAATCCAGAACGGCACTTTCCGCTTTTATGGCATTTTCTGTTTCAAGGAAGTCTCTTCTAATCATAAATCCACTTTAGGCGGAAAGTGTCGTCCCGGATTAGCCTGTGCAGACTGCACAGGCTAATCTGGGATGACACTTTACACACATGCATTAAGTCCGGTTTTCCCACGACGCGCCTTATATCAAACTTAGAATGACAAGCTTCTTCGTATGAAATCTATTATACATTTAAAATCACAGTCCTAAATTGGTTTCATTAAAAAAACAAACATAAGCTTTATGTTCATGGTACTAGGGTGATAGGGCTAAAATTATAATTGAGGATGAACATTTTATAATCAATCAACATTATGAAATGTTTTCTACAGTGCTTTTATTCTTTGTTGTAGTTTGCCATCCAATGACTAAGACCGATCTTCTCTTCGTGTTTGACGCTCTCGAGATTGGAGGATGGCGGTCACAGGCCGTGTCGCAGTTCATCGAACAAAGTCTCAGCTCATTCAACCTGGCAACGGACAGACTGCGAGTGGGTCGTGAGATCGAAAACTGTCCCCGAGGAAACATTCCCTTGGGAGGAGCACTTCATGCAGCAGATTTTGGATCAGTTCAGTTTTCATCATTCACCGAACTGCTGCAGAGGGTGTCACGTGTGAAATTCTCTATGGAAAATGGTGGTCGTGCGAATTCCACTCAAATGCTCGTGTTGTTCGTGGATTCGGAACAGAGGATGAGTATCGAGACCGTTCAAGCGGCCAGTAAACTGAAGGCATCTGTGGATTACTTATACCTTGTGTCAATAGGAAAAGGCATGTACAATAAACACTTGGAGGACTTGGCGGGGAAAAGCAGGACTTTGAAACTCACCAGTTATGATGACCTACCTGCAACCACTGGGGACCTAATGACCTCAATGTGCGACTTTTTCTTCATGTCATTCTAGTATTCCAGCTCCTTTCTCATTTTTTTAAAGATTCTTTTCCCATTAGCTTTATATGTGATGTGTTTCATTTTCATCAACTCACCAACCCACTGCAATATTTTTGAATACTTCAACCATCTGCCGTTTGTTTCAATCTGATGTGTTTCATTTTCAGCAACGAACATTCCCTTTGCCTGATTTTCTTATTCTTCAACCATTTGCCGTTAGTTTTATATCTGGGCCCGTATTCACCGACCATTTGCCGTTAGTTTTATATCTGGGCCCCTATTCACCGACCATTTGCCGTTAGTTTTATATCTGGGCCCGTATTCACCGACCATTCTTAGACTTAAGAATAATGAATAGACTTTGTCTCAAGAAAAAATCCAAGTGTGTTTGCAATAATGCTCATACAAATGTCACTGATGTCATTAACAAATTATTCTAAATATAAAAAATGCTATAATTAGATTCAGCGAATACCAAGCAGGATTTCCATTAAGGCCAAAAAAAAAAAGTTCAGTTTCTGGTCTCCTGCCCCCAAAAATAAGGGTCGGTAGGTAGGGATTTTTTTATTTTTTTTATTTTTTTTTTTATGATGGGAGGATGGTTTGTGTTGTACACGGTAACAGTCTTTTTCAGTCTTTATTATTTTTGGACCCAAAATATGTAGGGTCGGCAGCAAAAGTAAAGGGTGGGTCGGGAGACCAGAAACGGGACTATTTTTGGGGGGGCCTAACATGCATATCAAAAGCCTGAAACAGAAAAGCTTAATTGTGCGACCTCTATGTAATAAACCTACATGTAATAAATAAAATAAAAAACACATGAAAATAAAAGTTAGTCTGAGACATTTTAGTTTATAAAACTAAATTTGACACCAATGCTGAACTTTCTTATGTACTTATATAATGTTGTTTAGTTCCAGTAAGGTTTATCAACTGAACCCTTCTTGTGTTGTAATTATGGGAGATTCATATTTTTTTATTTTTTTTACACCACCCATCCAACATTTAGCCAAAAAATCTGTTACACGATTAATAAATAATAAACGGCCTTAATATAGCTTTTGCAGCTCACTAAATACACTATTTTCTTAAATAAATAAGTGAATGCAATAATTATGGTCCATTTATAATTTTAGTGAATGCAATAATGATGGTCCATTTATAATTTGAATACATAATAGATGATGATCTACTGTGGAATCACTAATTTTCGCAGAGGTTTTGCGCATTTTGTGCTCCTGTCATTGCGCAAATTTATGACCACAGCGATAATTTACCGATGTAATCATTTAAAAAGACCTCCAGAGATATCATGATGTTCATTCATATGTATGTAGGTAGTCGTTCATAAACAATGCAGGTATATGTGAATGTTGTGAATGTTTTGTAAATAATTTCCTGGTTGAAATAATAACATTCAAGTACAATCTGTTTGAAGAAATAACGCATTGATTGCTATCAAAAATTAAATTTGGTATAAAACAAGTAATTTGCGCAAGTTGACACTTTGTCTTCACAAGTTGACATATTGAGTAAAGAATAAGTACTCCTAAGGTGGAGCCTGTATTTAAGTCAGCATTTCATTAATAACATGTTGTAAGGTTGATACGATGTGATATAAATTATCTATGACCTCATCTAATGATGCTGTCACTATAATCCAGAAGTGGAAAAGTTATCAATTTAGAGCCTAATCCAGTATTTTTGCAATTTGTTTGAAATTGTAGCTAGATGTATGCGTAAGAAAATAAACATTTCAATAATGCAGAATGTTTTCATTTTACATGTATACTGATGATGCAGTTGATGATGGGTTGGTGGTGGTGATGATGAGGAGGAGTATGTTAATGATGTTAATGACAGTGATGATGATGATGAGGCGGAGGAGGGTGATGATGATGGTAATGATCATGAGGATCATATGATCACGACAGTGATCATGATGGACATATATCCTGAAGAAAAAAATGCTTAAAATCCAAAATCTAATAAACTCCATTATCAAGCGAAGTCTTTCTGCTAGAGCAAATGAGATTGTATACAGTAACGAAACGCAGTTAAGAAAATAAATACAACTATTATTATGTGATACTTTTCGTCTGAAAATGCTACTCACTTCAATTTGCTAAACGAAAAGTATGAGACAGCAATGATATAAATCATCATTATTAAGAATCGAGATAGCATGTTGTTGACGAGCCTATCCAATGATGTAGATCTATAAAATGCTGAAACCCTGTCGTACATACGTATAACTATTTTTATTATCTGCTGCAGTTCATCTGACATGTTCTTTGTTTACATATTTAAATTCAACGTCACTTCCTTATTGAAAACCAGTAAACATGTCGAACAAAATGTGGGACGACGCATTCAGGCCACGAAATGCACAAGGAAATCGTGTATCGTGTAATCAGCGTCGGAACTTCTCGGCGATCATCGCTGAAAGCTGTTCCGAAGTATGACGGAAATTACCGATTTATTTGCGCTGTTTGTGATGGAATTAAAAGCACGCAAACATGTTGTAAACGTGATTGTTACGTATAATGAGTGACTTGTAAATAACGAAATCTTCGAAATAATTGCGTTTCTGTTAAAATGAAAACCCACATGGAATTTTATATTGTGAATTTGTATAACCGAAATAATAGTTAAAATGACAACCCAAATGCATTTTTATGTACCAGATATACTGAACGAATTACACATACAATGATATGTTTCACACAACGATGCGTTAAAATACATAAAACAGTTACGTCTAGGTTGTTTGTTCACGTCCTTCAATTGTGTCGGTGGCAACAAAACACCGCAGAAGACATAAAATATTCGGTATTTTCATAACAACGTCCCGTGATTACAGACAGTTTCTGAAATATACATACAACTGTTGTTGCTTTTATTTCAAAGCTGCACGACTGCGCTCGTGGAAGAGTCGACACCGTTTCGCCCGACTAGAGTTTCCCGCGCACGAGAAGAAGTCACATTTCAAGGAAGAATGTAAACAGTATTTTGTCAGTCTCCACATCAATGAACCCTCTTAGAATGTGGCTGGTGTATAAAGAAAGGACGCGGTAACGAATAATGTAGATAGTAATTTAAACATGTTCAATCTTAAATGGAGTAATAAACAAAATGTAATACAATGTATACTGTACTCATAAACGCAACAACGTCGAATCTTATATTCGTGTTGGATCAATCTGACCAGTGTTGGATTATGCACAAGCACCGATTCAGGCCCGGGATTTTGGACTCCTCCCCCCCCCCCCCAGCACAGCCTGGTCTGCGCCCGGCCCTGATATTTTCACGGGGGGGGGGGGAGTGGCGGCATATACGGGACTTTAGACTGAAAGAGATTCCCGATTGGAGGGAATTTGACACGTCGAATGATTCCGGGTCCCGGGAAATAGACTGGTCGGATTTTAGATCCCGATAATACTGGCTACTGGCCTTACCCGGGCCATTTGATGCTCGAAGCATCTCTCACTGAGGGGATTTAGACAAAACTGTGTGGCTCTAGTAGGATGGGGAATTATACCCCCAAAAATAAAATTAGACAAATTCCCCTGGGTCAGCCCGCCGCCCGCCTCCTAAGGGAAAATATTGATAGGTGCATTACAGCGAAGGAAAGACATGCGGTAATGCATATTTTGCCAGCAACGAAAAATATCAATATATGTATCTAGTAACGGGTGAAAAAA
This sequence comes from Congeria kusceri, assembly GCA_027627225.1. Classification (NCBI taxonomy): domain Eukaryota; kingdom Metazoa; phylum Mollusca; class Bivalvia; order Myida; family Dreissenidae; genus Congeria; species Congeria kusceri. The sequence goes on from CM051038.1 coordinate 13,264,488, forward strand.
TGCAAGGTTTGGAGGAACGATTGTGTTTTTGCACACGCATTTCAGTTTCGAAGGCCGTTTGGAAACCTTCTATAGTGTATGTCTCTGACAAATAGTAAATTAATAGACGCTTCTTTAGAAAATAACGTCTATCGGATAAATGCGCTGCATCAAATCGCAATTTGCCGGTTGTATGGCAGCAACATGCATTAAAATGTCTTTTATTTTGTTCAATATTGAGGGGTGATAGAAAAAGCCCCTTTACATCTGTAAGGACATACTGGACAAAGACTGTCGTTTATTCATTATATTTAGAACATTTTGTGTTATAATCTACAAAATATCGTATAAAATAACAGCCACATGTTTGACTCGGATTATAATCGAACAAAAACACAACCCAGTGCTGAAATTTTCAGAGAACCGTTGGTAAATTTAGCTGATCCCAACGTTGCATCAATCATTTAGAGTTGAAACAAACCCTAGCGATCGCAAAACGCTTATTATTTCGACCATGAATGCGTATCATGCATAGGTTTGTACACTACTGTTGTTTTCCTATTGTTTTCTTTCAATATTTGTTTGATACAACTCCTGCTAATCATGCCAGTATAATTCAGCATGGATTATATATTTATTACAATTGGTATCGTTATAATCGATCACATTATTTTTGCGCTTTCAAGATTGACCATTTGTCAGAAATCCTTAAATGTACGCAAGGGAAATCACTCGTACAGACAATGGATAAGAGGTAAACCAAGCATTGTCTCCCTTGCACTACAACATAAACGTCATCAGTAAAAAATGTATCCTTTATATTAAAGTGGTATTTTTCTTTAACATTTTATTCCACATGTACACGTACTACTTGTTGCTTAACTATAATTTGAATCACTTATTTTATGTAGGTTTTAAAATATTTCCATGCAAAAAATCGGAAAATATTTTAAGGTTTACTCAAGTTGTTTCTGGAATATGTCTCCAGTTATTATGAGTCTCTGTTTGTCCTGTATAGTATGTGGCGTGCTTCTGCCTAAGATAGCCTTTTCATTACAATATGACACATTTTCAAGAAACGTTGTCAACTTTTCATGAAAATATACAGTTTTCATGAAAATGTTTTTGTTTCTGTCCACTTCACTTACAGTCAACGTATTAAATGGAAAATTTCACGTTAGTGCCATTAACTGCATACGATAAATATTTAAAGATCGTAATATTTTTCGCGAAAAGCTGACTATTTCCTTCAAAGTTTGGAAATTTTCATGAAATTTTATTTACTTTTCATGATCTTTACTTTCTTACTTACTCTCCTTTCTCAAACAAATTACATATCTTTGGTGGGAATATAAATTCGGACAAGTTCATTCCAAAACAATATAATTAACTCTATGTCATTACTAAACATTCGGACAAGTTCATTCCAAAACAATATAATTAACTCTATGTCATTACTAAACTAGATCACAAAATATTTGATATACATTATACTTATATATTACGAAAAGTGAGGCAAAGTAACTTAAAAGAAAGCTAGGCTTGAAAAAAATGACCTATATTTTGAGTTTCACTAACATAATTTAAAAAATCTTTTTTTTTCAATTGAAATCCTATAAACAGACAATTACAATTGTTTTCAAGGTTCACAAACAACAAAACGTTATGTCGAAAACCTGAGGCTTATTGAGACACTTTCGAGTTTATTTCCTGGGTAGAACCAGTACTAGGTGTCTTGCGCAAGACAATTCGAAAGCTCCCCAGGAACACATCAAACTCACAACCTCCCGAACGCAAGGCGGATGCGTAGCCATGTTGTAACTTGTTTTATCTTAATGTGTCATCTTCTATACATAAAGATATTATTATTATTATTATCATTATCCATTACACCCCTACGCCTCTTTTTCAACATATTAATCAACCTAAATAAACAGGTTTTAACTATTAAACTAACAACATATTAAATTATGCAGTTGTATATTTTTTCTCTATTTTCGACGCAACCAAGTCAGCAAATCCCGTTACAACGTGAAAAATTCTACAACCAACACAGTTTGAATTCTGTTATTATTTATTATTTTTCCTCAATTTTCGAAAAACAATGTAACAACATAATGTGGAATATGATACTAACCACAAATTGGTCAATTCAAAACAAAGACAATTCAACACACAGAGAAAACACCTATAATAAAACAGTAATTCAGTCACAACAGTTGTTTCATTCAGAATAAGAAATACATAGCGATCTATTAAATGAAAATTAAAAGGAATGCAGTGGAAAACACAGCATTTTTGAAATATGAGAACATTGCACAATTGAGTGACAGCAACCTAGCACCCCAATGTCATTACTATTCCCATTCAGTCTGATGCTTTGATATTACAGGCTGATGGGATCTGATGACTCCAAAGAGATCTTTGCAGGTTCTACCATTAAAAGTTTGAACTCCACCCCAGCTAATGTCAACAGCTTATTTTCCCTATGAGGTGTGTCATGGAAAAACTGGGCTTAATGCATGTGCCTAGAGTGTCGTACTGGATTAGCCCCAGCATTCCGCCTACAGTTGATTTATGTTTAGAAAAAGAGACTGCTTTGAATCAGAAAATGCCACATAAGCGAAAAGTGCTTTTCTGGATGAGCCTGTGCGGACTTTTTCCCACAACACGCCTCATATGATCGACATTTGTGGAATCGTCTATTAGGGGTCACATTCAAATGGCTGCCATCAAAATACTGTTGTATACTAGTAACTTGATAAATCTTATACATAAATAAAGCACCGAAATGTGTGCATGAAATGAAAATACAGTTTAATTTCTAATACAGGCAGGTGATATTTTTATAGCACAAAGTACGCATTTTTCTTCCCTCTGTTCATAGATCGTTATAACAAGTGCAATGCGAACAATGCAACAGAATGATATTAAGTTATAGTTTTCCCAGTATGGCAACATAAAATTGATTTGTCACTTTTCAATCAAAAACAATCGCACTTTTGCAGTTGATGCAATGCTCATAAACATGGGGGTAAGATCATCGTTGGAACATATTTGTAATCATACAAATATAAATGAAAATACAGTGTATAATCTTGATTAATCATAACCTCAAAATAGCTTGCACTTTATTTTCTACCAAATCAGCTTTAAATTTTTGACCATAATAGCATTTTAATTCCGACCAAAATAGCTTGCCTTTTATTTTTTATTTTTGTCTACCAACATAGCATGCACTTTATTTTCGACCAAAATAGCTAGCATTTTACTTTCGACCAAAATAGCATGCATTTTACTTGCGACCAAAATAGCATGCATTTTATTTTATTTTCGACCAAAATAGACTCCATTTTATTTAACTTTTGACCAAAATAGCTCAGACTTTATTTTCTACCAAAATATCTGGCATTGTATTTTCTACCAAAAAGCATCCATTTTAATTTCGACCAAAATAGCTTGCATTTTATTTTCGTCCAAAAAAGCTTGCATTTTATTTTCGTCCAAAATAGCTCGCACTTTATTTTCTACAAAAACAGCTAGCATTTTATTTTCTACCAAAAAGCATCCATTTTATTCTTGACCAAAATAGCTTGCATTTTATTTTCAACCAAAATAGCTTGCTTTTTTTTGCCAAAATAGCATGCACATTATTTTCGACCAAAATAGCTTGCAGTTTAATTTCGACCAAAATAGCTCGCATTTTATTTTCGACCAAAATAGCTCGCATGTTAATTTCGACCAAAACAGCTTGCATTTTATTTTCTACCAAAATAGCTCGCATTTTTTTTCTACCAAAACAGCTTGCATTTTATTGTCAACCAAAATAGCTCGTATTTTATTTTCTACCAAAACAGCTTGCATTTTATTTTCGACCAAAATAGCTTGCATTTTATTTTCTACCAAAACAGCTTGCATGTTATTTTCTACCAAAAAAGCATCCATTTTATTTTCGACCAATATAGCTCGCACTTTATTTTCTACCAAAAAGCGTGCATTTTATTTTTGACCAAAAAAAGCATCCATTTTATTTTCGACCAAAAGAGCTTGCATTATATTTTCGACAAAAATAGCTCACACTTTATTTTCTACCAAAACAGCTTGCATTTTATTTTCTACCAAAAAAGCATCCATTTTATTTTCGACCAAAATAGCTTGCATTTTAGTTTCAACCAATATAGCTCGCACTTTATTTTTTCGACCAAAAAGCGTGCATTTTATTTTTGACCAAAATAGCTTTCATTATATTTTCTACCAAAATGACATCCATTTGATTTTCTACCAAAATAGCATGCATTTTAATTTCGACCAAAATAGTTGCACTGTATTTTACTTTCGACCAAAATAGCTTGTATTTTACTTTTTTGCTTGCATTTTATTTTTGTCCAAAATAGTTTGCACTTTATTTTCTACCAAAATAGCTAGCAATATATTTTCTTCCAAAATAGTATGCATTTTAATTTTGACCAAAATACCTTGCTTTTTTTTCTACCAAAACAGCTCATTTTTTTAAATGGATACAGAACATTTTTTGACAAAACTAAATGATTCTCTTAATATTATTGGTAAAATGGAATACAAATATAAAGAATACTAGGTTAGTGTTGCATACAGACAGTTAATTAAGCGCTTCTTAGAATACTTAAACCACGAGCGAAGGCTCGTGGTTTAGGTTTTAGTGCTGAGCAAATCTGTATTCAACACTTACCTTGTATTCTATTTATTCCTTCATTTTCTGTCTTTATTTTGAAAATAAACAAAAGAAAATTACTGAATAATACAAAAAACATCAAATGAAGTCACGAAAATAAACAAAATGACATCATTACTATGCGCCTGTTTGCTGTATTCAACAAGGTGGAATAATAGCTAAGTTTATCCCACGGGGTGTTATTTCGTCAATGCAGGCGAGATGATGGGATAAAAATTGTTTGCAAATACAGTTAATTGATGAAGCATTTTTCAGTAAAAAGAGGAAAAACCTCTTCTATGAACAATATATCAGAAAATGTTAAAGTTTATAAATATATCTATTTCTATATACACATTTAAATTTTTGAAATACAAGAAGGAATAATAATGTCCGACTAATGACGATTATCACCACTGTTGTTATAACATATGTATCAATATAATTTTAAGTACATTGTAACAACAGTTATTTCAGTTATTTCTTCTCTGAGTAATGTCATTACAGATTTTAGTAAATAAGTTTTTTTGCAAAAATGGCAGAACACTATTAATCTTGAAACAATACATACACATTCATTCAATTTCTCTATTACCTTTAGGAATTTTATTCATACACTCTTTACAGAATAACTGATAAATCTCCTTCGTTAACAATACATTGTGCAAATATAATTTTCAGTAATAACAAAACAGACCCTGACCATCATTTGATGTTCCACATGTCCAAAGAAAACATTGGAAATGACACAATAAATGGTCCTTGGAAAAGTAACAATAATATTCTGAAAAATGCCATAATAATTTACGTACACGTAATAAATAACCATTGCACATATAATAACCCAATAAACACACATATGCTTAAGTTTAGCAATTCAACTAGGAACTTAAAATGTCTCCATAGGAGTCTTTTAGGATATATTATTTGTTATTGGTCCAAAATGCATGTGTATTCCAATGTTTATGCGGTCTTTCTGCACAAAGCAGCAGTATGTGTCGACTTGGGGTGTGTCCCATCACCCCTACTGGTAATTTACTTTAAGAGACACACCAAATAGTGGTAATTTACTTTTAGAAACACATCAAAAGTTGGGACTTGTTTTGAACATAGCAGCAATTTCCAGCTATTTATTTTTTTAATGAAATGTTTTGGCATGGTCTTGTGTTGTGGGGAAAACCTGAGTACTCACAGCAAACCCAACCCAACCTGTCCGACATAGGGACTTAACTAACTCACATGTGCGGAAAACCTGAGTACTCACAGCAAACCCAACCTGTCCGACATGGGGACTTAACTAACTCACATGTGGGGAAAACCTGAGTACTCACAGCAAACCCAACCTGTCCGACATGGGGACTGAACTAACTCACATGTGGGGAAAACCTGAGTACTCACAGCAAACCCAACCTCTCCGACATGGGGACTTAACTAACTCACATGTGGGGAAAACCTGAGTACTCACAGCAAACCCAACCTGTCCGACATGGGGACTTGACTAACTCACATGTGGGGAAAACCTGAGTACTCACAGCAAACCCAACCTGTCCGACATGGGGACTTGACTAAGTCACATGTGGGGAAAACCTGAGTACTCACAGCAAACCCAACCTGTCCGACATGGGGACTTGACTAACTCACATGTGGGGAAAACCTGAGTACTCACAGCAAACCCAACCTGTCCGACATGGGGACTTGACTAACTCACATGTGGGGAAAACCTGAGTACTCACAGCAAACCCAACCTCTCCGACATGGGGACTGAACTAACTCACATGTACCGAGACATGGAATTTAACGCCAATTGCCCATTTATGAAGCACCTGAGCCAACCAATGCACTATGCAAAATGCAGAACAACAATACCTTTATGTCTTAAATATCTATCAAAGGCTCTTACAAAACTGGCTTACAAAACAAGTAATAAAGCACTAACATTTCCCTCACAAAATAGTTGAGTGAACTCTTAAATGCTGCTCACCTTGGTAACTAAGTTATACATGGAAAAAATACATCACAACTTTAATACCTGGCCTAGAAAGGCAGAAAACACCTTGTTTAATGTAAAGTAAACACATATAATCTCAAATAACCTACTTTTTTAATACATTAGTAAAATGGTTACAAGTTGTTTGTACATCATAAATTCTGTAAAATTGACAACCCAGTATCAGTCATTTGAACTAATTCAAAAGATGAGAATTAAAATGACACAATTAATGCAATCATGATTCAAATGCAGTTTCAAATCTTCAACAAAAATCATAAAATAAAATAAATAAATAGCACACAGATAAATGAACACGAACATCAGGATGACTTCTTGCCACGAGCCGAGGTTGTTGCTTGGTCGCCATTATTTTTTGCTTTCAAACGCGCAGACTGTGAATGCATTTTTCGGAAGAGTGCCTTGAAATGGTTCTCCGGAAACAGGGTTTCAATGACACCCTCTAGAAAGACATACACGAGACGTCGGTTGAGACTGCGGTACTGGAACATGTCGAATACCCGACCGGTTCCTATCCGCACCGTATCACTGCCGAGAAAATGACGCAGCTCATCTGAAATATGTTTTGGTCACTGTCGCAAAGGGTGAATAAAAAATTTGCGAATTAAGACACACTTCACAGGTTACACTTAACACTGTTTCGCTTCCAAGAAAATGGCATAGCTCTTATGAAATATACATAGCATATAGGTAAAACTAAGCATTTTGCATGAAATATACATAGCATATAGGTAAAGCTAAGCATTTTGCATGAAATATACATAGCATATAGGTAAAGCTAAGCATTTTGCATGAAATATACATAGCATATAGGTAAAGCTAAGCATTTTGCATGAAATATACATAGCATATAGGTAAAGCTAAGCATTTTGCATGAAATATACATAGCATATAGGTAAAGCTAAGCATTTTGCATGAAATATACATAGCATATAGGTAAAGCTAAGCATTTTGCGAACTAGAATTCATGTAACTAGCTTGTCTGAAAGATGTAAAGGTAAATGTCAGAAGGGTAAAATAAGAATTATCCAAATTAAGATTTCCATAACTAGAATTTGTTACTTTAATGGTAAAAAGGAACTTCACTCCAAGTGATAGGAAGTTTCACTGATAATAACTAATACATGTACTCCTGACTGTTACTGACCTTTTTAATTGTCTAATTCAACATTTATGACAGTGACAGACTGGTTCATTGGGGTGAATAAAATAAAATTTGACTAACAGACTCTTATTTATCAGCATCAAGATATTCAATATTAATAGATGTTTTACTGGTCATACTCAACACATAAATGACTTTTACATGGGTGACGATAAACATATATGAAAGTGACTTTTTCATTGGTCAGATTCAGCCTAATTATCTTACCGTAACATGTTTTTTCATTACTGAGAATCTTTATATTTGATAGTAATATGCATTTTCTTTAGTCACGATGAACAGTCCTGGTCGAAAGAGAATTTTTTTCATTGGTCAGAATCAATATATTAGTAAATAAGAGACTCTTTCATTGGCCGAAATCGACGTAGCAAATAGTAACAGATTTTTTCATCGGTCAGAATCAACATAACTGATAGTAACTTTTTGTTTTCATTGGTCAAAAACAATATATCTGATAGTAACATATCTGTTGATTGGTCAGAATGAATACAGTTTATAGTAAGTACTTTTTCATTGGTCAGAATTGACATATTTTGTAGTAGCAGGCTCTTTCATTGGCTAGAATGTACAAACCTGGTATGCTGCCCAGCATTTTGGCCTTACAGACCACTCTGGTCCTCATTCTGATATTGTCGTCTCGTGGTGGACGTGGTTCAGCTAACACACCTTCTGGCCAGAACGAATCCCTGTAAGTATTGATATTGTTTCTAAGGTAAGAGCTGTCCTTTTCCAATTTAACCTCTTTACTTTAAATAAGGTATATTTGGCTAGAGGAAGCATTTTGCACTGGTTACTAGTTCGGCTTCAGACATTATAATAATAATTATATCGTAAAGAAAATATTTAGCGATAGTCCTCTATCATGAAGCACAGTGGTCACAAGAAAGAAGAAATAAATGGTAATTCTTCCGTGTCTTTATTGTAACAAATGATGAGAAGAAACATAAAGAAATGTATGCAACATTTGCCAGAGTATAGTGCTATAGGTTTTTGCTACATAAACGCACTATGACATTACCTAAATGCCTTGATATATTCTGCAACTTGTTCTGCTGAAGTCATCCAGTCAACGTGTTCAACAATTTTCCTTTAATACAAAATACATTTACTTCATCACAAAAACAATGTGACAGATAGATTTTGATAATTCAAAAAGTTTTGTTAATGACTTTTTGTCTAACAACATTCAACACATATACATGTATAGATTACATGTATAGCTTTAGGAGCAAATACTCCCATGTTTTCCTACTGTTGACAACACTACACAACTCTAGGCAAAAACATATGGTAGTAATATACATGTATTTATTGCAAAAAACACAATGCACGGGTAAGTTCAATACTTTGTAAGAATATACACGAGGCGCGTCGTTGGAAAACCGGACTTAATGCACGTGTGTCCCGGATTAGCCTGTGCAGTCCACAAAAGCTAATCCGGGACGGCACTTTCCGCTTTTGTGGTATTTTCTGTTTCAAGGAAGTCTCTTCTAAACATAAATTCACTGTATGCGGAAAGTGCCATCCTGGATTAGCCTGTGCGGACTGCACAGGCTAATCCTGGACGACACTTTATGCACATGCATTAAGACCGGTTTTCTCACGACGCACCACATATGAATTTATGCTAAAAAAACACAACCACCATGTTTTATACTTGTTCATGCGGTCCCCTAGAATGGCCTTAATGAGTTGCTGCAGCACTCGCACGATCTGCCGTCGCAGCCACTGGTTTTTGTGTCGCAGGTCAAACACTTCGTCCATCAGGAGCAACATGATACGCAGTGGAATGTTTTCATTGATCTAAAAATTGAATTTTTTGGTTTCTTATAAAGCTGTACTGCTGTAGAGTGTTGAAATTCACTGTATGCACTCTGCATAAATATTTGTATTATAGAACAGACATTATGACTTTGTATAAAGGTTGGAAGTTATTCCCAAGAGCTGATAAATTTATATGATTCTTGTATATTATTAGTGTTCAAATTCACTAAATGCATTCTATAGAATTTGTTACAGAGACATGATGACTATATGCAGTGGAATGTTTTCATTGATCTAAAAAGAAAACTTCATAGTTACAAATAATTTAGTTGAAGTATCTGAACAGCTCTGATTAACTCTCTTTCATTTAGTGTTAGCCTTTTTTTTAAGTGTACCCTAATTGTGTACCCTAATTGTGTACCCTTATTGTGTACCCTAATTGTGTACCATTATTGTCACATTTAGTACACAGCAACATTTGTAACAGTTCTTTGAATGGATCTGGGGTGGTATTCTGAAACATTCTTAGAATTTCTGCTAAGAATTGTCTATATCATAGCATTGAGAAATCTTGTTAATTTGGAAAAACTGATAATGAAAATTTAAACCATTCTTTATTTAAACTGATGGTATATCCACTGAACACAGTATGTCAATGTTTGTTTTTTTCCAAAAAGTCAAATCATGACATGAACAACTAGACATGTGTCCCTAGGACACAGATGCCCCACATTTTGTTGGTTGTCACAAAACTACGCTGATGTCGGAAAAAATGCACCAAAATACCCAGATGCACAAGTTTACATGCTAATTAATATGTTTATAAAGTTTCATCACTCTAGCAGTAATTTGTTTATTTAAAAAAAGGACCATAACTCCACTGAAGTCAGAAAAAACTGCACCAAAATACCCAGGTGCACAAGTTAATATGTTTATAAAGTTTCACCATTCTAGCAGTAATACTTTTTGAGTTACGCGCGACACAAATCCAACAAGAGCTGTCAGGTGACAGCCCGCTCGACTATTCGAAGTATTTCAGTTGGTACATATTTTGGATAGTGGATGGGGCATACATTTGTTAAAATAGAAAATTTTAAGTAAAGCCTTGTATAGTTTGTAAATTTTTGTAACAAAAACTTCAACCACAAAGTCTATGTAAGTGGGCTAACTCTTTCAAAATACAAAACCGAGTTATGGGTAATGTTGCCCCTGATACAAGAGTTGATGACAAAGGTTAGTTCCAAGTTTCAAGAGAATAACTTATATAGTTTTGAAGTTACCAAACTTTTGAATATAAACTTTAAACAGAACATCTAAGTGAAAAGGGGGCATAACTCTGTCAAAATACAAAACAGAATTATAGAGAATGTTGCCCTTGATACTGGAGTTGATGACAAAGGTAAGTTCCAAGTTTCAAGTGAATAACTTATGTAGTTTTGAAGTTACAAAACTTTTGAATATAAACTGTAACCAGAAAATCTATGAGTAAAAGGGGCATTACTCTGTCAAACTACAAAACAGAGTTATGGGGAATGTTGCCCCTGACAATGGAGTTGATGGTGAAGGTATATTCCAAGTTTTAAGTGAATAACTTATGTAGTTTAGAAGTTACAAGACTTCTGAATAAAAACTTGAACCTAATTCAGATGCGGACGCCGAAGCAGTGGGTAGTAGGAAAGCTCACCTAATCAAAGAATAGGCTATTCTTTGAATAGTCCAGCTAAAAATGTCATTTTGTGCTAAAAAAGGGCCATAACTCTGCTGATGTCGAAAAAAAATGCACCAAAATACCCAGGTGCACAAGTTCACATGCAGATGAATATGCTTATCAAGATTAATCACTCTAGCAGTTATACATTTTGAGTTACGCGCGACACAAAAATCCGATGGACGGACGGGACGAACGAAAAAAGGGCAAATCTATATGGTTCCCCCCCCCTAATGTGGGGCCATAACAAGAGCTGTCGGAGGACAGCGCGCTCGACTTTTCTTGTGCTTGTCAGAGTTACTGGCATTTTTTTCTAAAACAAGAAACATGCAAATTCCACAAAAACCCAATTTTTCCAACAAAATGCATAAAAGTCAGCACATTAATTAAATTTTTAGTAAAAGTGACCTTGACCCCACCCACCCCATATGCAATCCCAAGCGAGTCTCGATATAAGGTATCTATGTATTCAGTTTCATTAAAATATCTCAATGCATTCTCAAGTTATTTATCAGAAACCGTTTTTCTATTTTTAGTAACAGTGACCTTGACCTTGACCCCACCCGCTTCATACGCAATTCCAAGCGAGGTCTATGTATAAAGTTTCATTAAAATATCTCAAGTTATTGAGCAGAAACCATTTTTCTATTTTAGTAACAGTGATCTTGACCCTATATGCAATCACACGAGAGGGGTTGATATAAGGTATGTATTAAGTTTCATTAAAATATCTCAATGCGTTCTCAACTTATTGAGCGTAAACCGTTTTTTTATTTTTAGTAACAGTGACCTTGACTCCACCCACCCCATATGCAAACCCGATGCGAGGTCTCGATATAAGGTATTATGAATAAAGTTTCATTAAAATATCTCAATGCGTTCTCAAGTCATTGAGCGGAAACTGTGTTCCTATTTTTAGTTACAGTGACCTTTACCCCACCCACCCCATATGCAATTCCAAGCGAGGTCTCGATATAAGGTATCTATGTATTAAGTTTCATTAAAATATTTCAATGCATTCTCAAGTTATTGAGCGGAAACCATTTTTTCTATTTATAGTAACAGTGACCTTAACCTTGACCCCACCCACCCCATATGCAATCCCATGTGAGGTCTTGATATAAGGTATCTATGTATTAAGTTTTATTAAAATATCTCAGTTTGTTCTCAAGTTATTGAGCGGAAACCGTTTTTCTATTTTTAGTAACAGTGACCTTGACCCCACCCACCCCATATACAATCCCTTGTGAGGTCTCGCTATAAGGTATCTATGTTTGCAGTTTCATTAAAATAACTTAATCCGTTCTCGAGTTAGATAGTGGAAACGAAAAGTTGAAAAACTTGCTTACCGAAAAACTTTAACCTGTCCATATAGCTTATATATAAAATTTCTAAGTGTAAGAAGGCCCATAATTTTGACAAATTTCAAACTAGAGTTATCAAAATTGCCCCATGAGTTCATTTCAATATAGGAAAAAGTTTGCATGAAATCCCTAAAGCCATTCCTGAGAAACCAGCTTACCGACAAACTTTAACCTGTCCATATAGCTTATGTAAAATTTCTAAGTGTAAAAAGGCCCATAATTTTGACAAATTTCAAACTAGAGTTACCAAACTTGGCCTGTAGGTTTAATGTGGGGAATAAATGTTTTAAGTTTGAATGAAATTCCTCAAGCAAATCCTGAGAAACTAGCTTACAGAAAAACTTTTTAACCTAGCTCGGACGCCGACGCCGGGGCAGGTAGAATAGCTTGCCTTTTCTTCGAAAAGTCAAGCTAAAAATTCACATTTTTAATTTACTGGTACATGTACTTGGAAATTGTCATTACAGAATTTGGAAAGTTTTGCAAATCAATTGGAAAAAAGATCTTGTGATTGAAAAAGATTTTCTTTTTTTACAGGACCCTGACATACAAGACAAAAATAATTGCTGTACTGAATTGGGAAATATTATAAATACATGGGAAAAAAGCAGCTTTAATATCGTGATAGGGAACGGGGTCTTTCACAGGACCCTGCAGAAGAAGGAAAAACAATTTGGTTGTACCTCTGGGTCCAGCCCAGCCCCTACTTTGGCCCCGTGCAGCATTGATCCCGAACTCTTGTTGAACGAGTCCTGCAACATGTTATGTATTCATTGTAATTACCAACAAATGCATCTGCATTTTTATATCTATAATCTTAATATCTATTTGCAGACATGATTTTTTAATTTCATCAAAGTAGTAATTTACAGGTACAGTCTGTAACAATGCAAATGAGCAGCATTACACAAATGGTCGAATCGATACAAGTAAACCAGACGATTTATAAACATAGACGAGTGCAGCGTGTTTATAAACAGACCATCAGGATTCCCCTATTTTCAGTAAATGGTTTGTCCCTTCATTATCAACAACATTTAAATCGACTACAACGTTCAAGTGTCGATATAAACACTATTCACTTAAGTCCATAAATATCTACATTTCATGGCTAACACAGAAACACAATGTTGTAGTTATTTGTTATATTTTTAGTATCTTTGCTGCTAATCTAGACTGACAATAGGCTTAAAAATATCTAACCACTCTAAGTTTCGATACTCTGTCATAAGAGCTGGTTTTCACAGCATGACTGACTGCCTTCAGTGGATTAAAAGCCTAAGAAAGCTCCAACTTACCTCTCATAAAAAACACAGCAACTTACCCCTCTAAGTTTCGATACTCCATCGTTAGAGATGGTTTTCACGGCATGACCAACTGTCTTCAGTGGATTGACTATGGTGTCCATTTTACGTGCCAGGTCACTCTTGTGTCTCTCCCATATTCCGGGTGCAAGGAATTTCATCACAAACTGCTGTACACCGGGGTGTTTTTCCCAGACCTCTGCAGACAATAATTCCTGCAATGAACAGGTGCAGCATTTAAAAAAAAATAAAAATTCAGGGATAGTTTGCAGTATATGTTAACAGAGAATTCATTTGAGAAATGTTATTCAGGGGTCACAATGTTATTTGCCAAAACAAAGTTTGAACTCATTTCTAAACTTGCTGGGCTCCAATAGAGATACATTGAATATCTCCTGAATGCTCCTTAAGAAAGATATTATTGTGTTTATTATCGACCACATCTCGCTTTTTTGATACATACAAAGTCAGTATCCATCAATGTAAAAAGCAATAATTGACACACATACAAATACCACCCCATAACTATTAAATTGCTTGAAGTGTGAGTATTTCATAAGAGACTGCATTTTGGCTACAACTTCTTCCTAATCAAGCCATTTTAATGTACATACATCATAAAGTCATGTTCACAGACACTTTACCTGTAAGTAGGTGTCCAGAGCTTTCCTGCGTTTCTCCAGGAACTCATCTGTATTATTTCTCAATAAAGACTTCGGAGGTAAAGCTGGTCCATGAAAATTGGGCAGCTGAAATAAATGTAGGTTTTTATAACTGAAATTAAATCAAACTGACTATAGTCAATTTAAATTTAGCTGATATTCAGGGGATTATCCATTTACTGACAATAGGGGAAAATAGTGATTTTCTGGTTATCAACATGCTGCAATTGTCGGTATTTACATCGTCTGATTTACCTGTATTGATTCGTCCACTTGCATTTTTACCGACTGTAAATGTCTGCACACCACATAACAACAGTAAATAAATAATGTGTAGGGCAATAAATAACTACTGGCTAATGCGAGGACCCGTATTGAACTTCTTTTTTAGGGGATTGCTGATCATTTGTTGTTGTTTTTTAAGAAAATATGTACATGCTAAGAAGTGTATATGTTGATACTTTAGAATGGCAAGATAAGTTATAAAAGCTGCAAAAAAATTAATGAAATACATTCATTTCAAAGAAAATCAACTTGATGTCAAAGGTATGTAGATATAATGAATTATTGGTCTATATGGCATTATTTTTAAGTTTTAACATATTTATTTAAATTCCACTGTATAAAAAACCTTGTGGCTTATTGAAACTGCCTGTGTCTGTTTCCTGGGTAGAACAAGTATGTGGTGTACCTTAAAACGATCACTTGAGCACTCCATAGTACACCAGAGCTTTGTTACCTCAAAGTTGCCAGGAGCTCAAAATGACTTCGAGATATTCAAAGTTGGACATATCTGAATGCAGACCTTTTACAAGTATTTATTCTCAATGTTCAATAAATTGCAATATGACACTGCAATCCTGTATACATAGACTGAACTGTAAACCATTGGTCAATTATACAATTAAAGTTAAACCATACATACTGTCACTGGCATCAACACTTCAAGATAAACAGATAGAAAATGTGTGAAAATACTTATTGGGACAGAAAACATCGAAATAACTGCAAAATCAAGTTAAAACTTTGAGATAACTGTATTGATTTTAAATAAACCTTTAAGGAAGAAAGTCGGGATTTTTTATCCACTTCGACATATCTGGAACTTGGACTTCCTGATCACAACACAGACATCTAATCCATAACACCACTGCAAAATTGTGTGTACCTTTTCTGACATGATCATCTGAAAATCGTGAAAGTCGCTGTAACGCCGATACACGTCCCATATCTCCTCTCCTTCTGAACTCTTGCGCGTGACTCGGATTGAAAACACCGCATACGATTTACCGGTCTTCTCTGATTCTCTGATTATGCCTGCAAGTGGTAAAATTTTATATAATACACACAAATATAGAACTACCAAGTAAAAACGAGGGTTTTTTTCAATGATGCAAAAGTACATAGTACTTAAATGCCAAAAAATGAGTTTATGAAAATGAAAGTTATGAAATCTTAGATAGCTCAATTAAATTACTAGGCTGGTTATGGCTGTCAGAAAGACAGAATTGATGCTAGGAAACAAATATGTACCTATATGATGACCCCAATGCTTTGCATTGACCGTTCCAAGGCGGTAAGCCCTGTTTCAATCATGTGTATGTTATGTGTTGGGTTGCGTATTGTCCTGTATTGTACAGGCAATTGGTCACTTGCATTAAATAAATGACCTGTGGATGTTAATAAGGGTTTCTCTCCTGCTGATGTCTCTGGAGTTTCATTATACTTATATTAAGGCGCGTCGTTGAAAAACCGGTCTAAACGTATGTGCGTAGTGTCATCCCAGATTAGCCTGTGCAGTCCAGGACGGCACTTTCCGCTTTTATGGTGTTTTCTGTTTCAAGGAAGTCTCTTCTAAACATAAATCCTCTGTCAGCGGAAATTGCCGTCCTGGATTAGCCTGTGCAGACTGCACAGGCTAATCCAGGTCTGCACAGACTAATCCGGGACGACACTTTACGCACATGCATTAAGACCGGTTTTCCCACGACACGCCTCATATTAAGTCTAAACTAACGGTATAACTCGGACACATTAACCTAACACTCGTAAACTCTATTAGCATAAATTTCGTGCCTCAATTGTTACCATCACAAGTTTAATGATACCATAACAGTATTTTCAATGGGATACTCTTTCATCAATTTAACTTGATTCCAGTACAGAAACTAATATATTCCTTGTAACAGTTTTTTTAGACTGCGGCAATAGCCGGAGTCTTTAGTACCGCAAATCGAAAGCAAGTATTGCTTTCCACATGGCAATTACACAGTGACCTCCACTGATTCTCTGCTTTCAATATCGTGGAACATGGGAGATCACTGATAGAACGCCAATCAGAACTGCGAAACAATTCCTTGCTATCAGTGGATTGGTCCACTAAATACTATCAATAAATTTATTCACAGATTGCTGGACAGAGAATAAGAAATAGACCCGATTTAATCTGTTGCGAACAATCAACATAACCCTTTTAATCCAAATTTACAAGTACATAACATATAATGACAATTCGGTATGTTTCCTTGTTTGTCAACTATAATTTATAACTTTTCATGACCTTGAACTTCATTTTGCAAGCTGCAGTCTTTCATTTGATTTACTATACATGTATCCATGCATAAAGGTCACTGTTAGTTTAAAGTGTCCGAGCTATGTTTATGGCGGATATCTACCTGTCATTGAGATCATCGCTGATATAGAGTACACCTCCAGTACGCTGCTGCCTTTGTACGGAGAACCGGACCGCGGGGAACTATTGTACAGGGCTGATGAACTGCTAGAGCTCTCACAATAGTCTTCACTCTAAAACATACATATTGTAAATAGAAAATGTGAATGTGTGTAGCTTAAAACACATCAAAATCAGTATATTGGTACAATAACTCTCGCCTTATTTTGGGGGTAAGAACCTTTTGTGTGTGTTTTTAGTACCATTACAAATTGATTTGGCATACATTTATTGTGTGCTAAAAACTCTAAATCTAATCTGTTTCTTTTCAATCGGAAATGTAAATTACATCTCTGTTTTTTTTTATACTCAAAAACTAGAGAATGATGTTTTTATTTAAACCAAATTTGCAAACTATGCATATTAGAACATGACTGTGTGTTATTGCAATTTTTATTAAAACTTACAAAATAATATTTTGTTAGACATCGCTGTTCCGTTTAATCAGGAACAGTAACTTTTAACATCTACATATAAATATGAAATTGATCCGTTTATAAAACTGTTAAGACAGCAATTTTGAACAGCAAAATGACTTCAATGTTAAGACACAAATAAATACGCATTCAAGTTATTGAAATAACAAATAGCAAATCATTTTTAGTTAAGGCACAAACAAATGCATTAAATGTATTTAACTAAAAAGTTGTAAATTGCTGAAAACTGGTTGTTAAGGAACAACAAAAAGGCAGTGAATTTATTGAATTACACAAGAGCAAATTATGTTTTTAAGGCACAAGAAAAATGCAGTTAACATATTAAATTACAGAGAGCAAATTGTTAAAGTACAATAAAAATGCAATGAATTTATTGAATTACAAAGAACAAATTGTTTAGTTAAGGCACAATAAAATGCTGTTAATTTATTTAATTACAGAGAGCAAATTGTTAAGGCGCAATAAAAATGCAATAAAACATCAACTTACAACATCAGAAGAGCTCATTGACAGGGCTGCAAGCAAAAACACAAGAACACATGCAGACATTCTGGTAAAAAAGTTGATCATGTAAAACACTTGCCCTGCTCTCACAAAAATGTTTCAAGCTGATTTTTTTTTCTGTTTGAATGTCATGTTCACAAAAATAAAGACAACATTTCATCTAAAGCATGTAGAAGGGTCCAATATTAGAATTATAAGTTATTCCACAAACAATAGTAACAATATTTCATGTTAACATAATAATTTGTCAAATATCAGCTAAGGGGATTAAGACTACCAATTCCAGCTTAGACTGATCATGATCTTAAGTTGGAATATTTTGTGAACACAGGGTCAGCCATGTAATAAATTCATGCATTTTTGCAAAGCATATTACAAGAAACAAGAAACAAAGTGCTTACATGCGCATAAATAAAGATGAAGATCTAGAAGAAACACTGTCCTGCCAAATGTGTTCATATAATATCAGATGAGGCTTCGAAGAATAGATCTGATAATTTAATATATTGTTAATTTAACCCCGTTTATTTCAGCTCGATTGCATCAAAAGCCTACGGCTTATTCTCTCATGGTGTCTATGGAAAGATCTTGAGAACGCTTCCTGAGTGGGGATCGAACCCGGGACATTCCGGTCGCAAAGGCGGACACCATATCCACTACACCATTGCGATTTCAATTTATTCTAATCTATTGTTACAAACATGAACAAATGTCAAATTATACAGAGGACCCATAAATCTTTAACATAATAAAGAGTTAAAATATTGTGCACTGAACCAGATAAACTGCAGATCCGTTATATCGAGATCCTTTATTTCCCGATATCCAATATATCGCGAATCGGCCGTAGATCCCAAATATTTTTCATGCACTTCAATATTTTACTATTACAAGATGTTCATAAATAAATCCAGTTTGGTCTGGATTTTTGCGCCTACATCGATACTCTTTCATTCACACTCTTGTATGTTATAACGCGATCCGGCTATATCGTGATTGCAATCCATGGACCCCGCGAATCGCGATATAACATATCTGCAGTGTAGACAAAAAGGTCTGTTTTTATAATGCGAAATATTAAGATATCATTTTATGGTGTAGGTGTGAACATGCTGGTACCTCATTCAAATCAAGCAATCCGATTATGTTATTGAATTAATTCAGTGCAATTGGTGAAACTTTTAAGAAATATCTGACAGATAATGTGCATAAAGTGAAGCCTACTGATGATTAACCGGGTATGCATAGGGAAAGATCTAGAGCAAAATAGCAGGCAGCAACATGCTCCTTTTTGGCCCCCAATCGCCCCCCACCACCACCCCCCACTGATGCCCCTCCTTGTTGGGCAACACAGAAATGTTGAATATGTTTTGAACTTTAATATATTTGTGCAAATATTAAATGACACAAGAACAGGCAATGCTTAAAAATCTAAAACAGAAGCATTTAACTCATGAAAACCCTGGATTAAGCAAAATATTAGAACATGTCAAGAAACTGGTTCGGATTTCCACCCTGCTCCTTTTTAGCAGCACCCTGTACCTTTTTTTATCCTTAATCTTTCCCTATATGCTGTACTGTATTTGTCTCTGCTCACTTTCAGTTCAAGATAATTTTCGATGACAAACAAAAGATGACAAACAAAATAAACATGCAAGCATTCATAGTCGTAACAGGGAATCAGTAGATGGGACAAGATCGATAAACATACATACTATAGCAACACATGCTAAAGAAAATAGAGTACAAATGTCCACATGGATCACCAACACTACAGCGCATCTCAAGTTTACAAGTTTATTAAGCAATATATCAAGAAGGCCAAAAGCCCAAGTGGACAACGTATGCATACAATGTTTACCCAGTAAATATTTTTTATAAGATAATAAGTAATAATAAATTACATTACATCACATACAAAGTGAAACTTTTTGTGAGAGTTAAACAAGACTTACAATGCAACTATCAACTGTTAATAAGAACAAAAAGTTCTAACGTATGGTAAAAAAACAACTCATTAAGTTCAGTATTTCTAAAACAATTCCGGCAACCTTGTTTGTTGAGTAATTTTACCCACAACTGATACATAATTAAATACAATAAAATTAAATTAAAATTAAGAAATATTATCAAATGTTACCTTGTACACTAACGACAAAATAAATGTACCAAGGAAATACGCTAATACCCGTACCCACAAAATTTATATGATCGCTCATTGCTTGATTTAATACTTTGCTTTTAAAAAAAATTTCAACATTGCTTTTACATAACAGATCTAATTCAATGATAGCTATTCATGTAAGCAAGTGTACTCTATTTAATACTTTAAAAACATTACATAATTATCAAGCATTTAGTATCAACAATAATCCTGAACTTTGCACGGTGCATTGATGATATTTTCTCTAAGTATGCTAAATTTTTAGTTTTTCATGTAAACAAGTGTACTCTATTTAAAACTTTGAAAACATTCTTTATTATATAATTATCAAGCATTTAGTATCAACAATAATCTTGCACTTTGCACTGTGCATTGATGATATTTTCTCTAAGTATGCTAAATTACACATATTTTTAAATAGTCTTTTATATAAATGTATTAATAATATTTATATTACTACTAAAATACTACACAGCAGACAAATACAAGAGACTTTCCCCAAAGGCCGAGCATTCTAAGCTTTACAAATACAAGAATCAATAAAGAATATTTTCAAAAGAAATGAAAAATATGCCAATCACATACACATACTTTTAACCAAATTATATGTCGCACTGAAAGAAAAACATGGAAAGAGTTATCATAATTACTTTTAAATAAAATAGATATAAAGGCTATCAAATACATGGACTTATGCATTTCTCTCCACATTTCCATTTTGGCTACACAAAACCAAACGACGAAAAGTTGGCAAAAGCCTTTGTTTAGGCATTTAATATTTTTGTTTTCCTTTGTTATTATTACATTTCTCATGTGACTTCAAGTTGTTTTGTCAAGAAAATAACTGACACAAAAAGTTGTCTATTCACCCTTAAAACAAACATTAAACCCAGCCCTTACAATAAGAAGATAATTGACATAAAAAATAATAATTTGTATACACCTTTAAAACAAACATTAAACCCAGCCCTTACAATAAGAAGATAATTGACATAAAAAATAATAATTTGTATACACCTTTAAAACAAACATTAAACCCAGTCCTTACAGTCAGAAGATAATTGACATAAAAATAAAAATTTGTATACACCCTTAAAACAAACATTAAACCCAGCCCTTACAGTCAGAAGATAATTGACATCAAACATAATAATTTGTATACACCTTTAAAACAAACATTAAACCCAGCCCTTACAGTCAGAAGATAATTGACATCAAACATAATAATTTGTATACACCTTTAAAACAAACCTTAAACCCAGCCCTTACAGTCAGAAGATAATTGACATGAAACATAATAATTTGTATACACCTTTAAAACAAACATTAAACCCAGCCCTTACAATAAGAAGATAATTGACATAAAAATAATAATTTTTATACACCCTTAAAACAAACATTCAACCCAGCCCTAATGCTAGGTTCCCACTATCGGGCAATCCGTCACGAATGCCACGATTGGCCACTCATAGCTGATCGTGGTATTTCTCTGGGATTTCAGGCTTGGATACGATGTGATGCGAGTCCATTCGTTTTGATACGACGTTTTGTGCTCTGTTGCGATCTGGTCACGATTTTGTCAATTAAAGGCGTAAAGATCTGTCACGGTCTGATCTCCAGGTTAGATACGACTGCATACGTTCCATTGGGATTGTTTCAATCGAGTCCACGATTGGGTCTCCATCTGACACAATCAACACGATTGGGACCCCCGGATTAGGACGTTCTAGTACGTATACATAAGTTCCGATACGCTTATCACGAATCAATGCGCTCCATTACGATAGCATACCATTGTGGCCGCGAATGATAGATGGAGATCACGATTTGACTGGACCCGAATGATATAAATACAGCCCGACTGACTACTGACTTCATTGTTTCTTGAGATCTCAACATACCTTAACAGAGCGTGGTGTTTGTTCTTGTCTACAATCGATCTCGATCACCACAACTTGGATGCACGATCAGATACGATTTGTCGCGCTTTGTTACGATGCAATAAAATCTGATACAATGATCCCGATTGACAATTGATCGCTGTTGATCATGTTAATCATAGAGAATTTTTTAACCGTTCAAAAATTTTCTACGATTGCTACGACTGACCTCAAGATCTGATAAGATCTGATAGGATCATCACGATTGGCCCACGATTAAGACCACACTTACAATCGTGGTGCGAATCATAGTGGGAACCTAGCATTAGTCAGAAGACATGGGAACCTAGCATTAGTCAGAAGACATGGGAACCTAGCATTAGTCAGAAGACATGGGAACCTAGCATTAGTCAGAAGACATGGGAACCTAGCATTAGTCAGAAGGCATGAAAAATCGTAGTTTTTAAACACACTTAAAACAAACATTAAACCCAGCCCTTACAGTCAGAAGATGATTGACATGAAAAATTGTAAATACAAACTTTAAACAAATGCCGACCTGGGCTGGTATTCACAAAGCTCCTGAGGGAAAGCCTTAACTTAAGTTACACTTGCGTGAACATTTTAGATGAACTCCTCAACATAAAAATGTAGTAATTTAGATGCATGTTAAGGTAAAATAAGAAGTAACTCACTTGACTCTTTACCAGAATAAATAGAGGATATATAGAGCAAGCGCTAGTGAAAATATAAATTTTCTCCCTTTCGGGTGATGATATTACGTTGTTTTTTTTATAACACCGAACATAAACACATTTTCTTTTTATTTAATGCTTTATTAACCTTTGTTTTACATTTTATTGGAAAATATCATGGAAATCATAACGTCATGACGTCAAAATAATGACGTCATTTCACAGTTTTGAGCCCGGCATCGATGACGATTCGTTTAATTTACCGTATTAAATTGGGACCCAAAAAAGTTGCCCCTCACCGTGAGTGATATTGGGATATATCTCACTGATATTTTTTCTATATTTCACTACTTAGCATTAAAAAAACCTCTTAATGCATGTGAAACAGCCATAGATTTAAGGAATGTCATTGTTTTAAGAAATTTACTTAAGTGTTTACTAAGGAGCTATGTGAATACTGGGCCAATCCACTTACAGTCCTCCATGTTCAGACAGTCGGAGCTGTTGAACCCCAGATCATCCAGCACCTTGGTGTAGGCAGGACTCTGAATGAACGCCTCGTAATACTGCTCCCCGTGTAGCATCTGGTACACCTAAAGTATGGTGATGGCTATGATGCATGGGGTGATTTTAATTGTTGAAATATATGATCATACATCTACGAGTATACACAGGTGTAGGCTGGACTCTGAATGAACGCCTCGTAATACTGCTCCCCGTGTAGCATCTGGTACACCTAAAGTATGGAGATGGCTATGATGCATGGGGTGATTTTAATTGCTGAAATACATGATCATACATCTATGAGTATACACAGGTGTAGGCAGGACTCTGAATGAACGCCTCGTAATACTGCTCCCCGTGTATACCTGGAGTATCGAGATGGCTATGATTCATGGGTGATTTAAATTGTTTAAATGCATTACATTTATCATACATCTATGAGTATGCACAGGTGTAGGCAGGACTCTGAATGGACGCCTCATAATACTGCTCCCCGTGTAGCATCTGGTATACCTGATATGCGGAGATTGCTATGATTTATGATTAGTTTAAACATTAAAATGTAAGTGAGATTGTGTCAAAAGCCAGAGTCTCATTGAAACACGTTAGAGTCCATTTCCTGGGTAGAACCATTTCCTGGGTGAACCAGTACTGAGTGGCTGTTTGTGAAAGATGGTTTAAGCACTCTCCAAGTAGTATTCAAACTCCAGATTTTTCTGAACACAAGGCAGGCACTATATCCATTAAACCACTGCGACCCACGCATGCCCTTATGCCAAGGTACTGTGTTAGTTCATTTTACTAAGACAGAAACGTAATAAGTTATTAACATATCCTATCTGTCTTATCATGTAAATAGGATTCATAACAAACATTGACAACACTTTTACCATATATTCCCTAATAAACATTTTTGTTAATAACCAAACCTTTATACTTAATTAATGCCTTCACTTTGCTTTAAACACTCAATACAAATGCATGCCGAACACCTGTTTTTGTAAATCAAACCATGAAGGCGTTAGTCCGAGTTGTTTAATAGCCACCCATCAGAACAACAAAGAGTTGTTTATTGGCCGATAAACAACGATAAAGCAAAAATTATTTCGATTCTAACATGATTTTTTCATAAGCTAATTGCATTGTTTTATGTCATGCATGAATAAAGCTCCAACAAATTACCCTTGCTTGAACTTCATCAAAGATGTTGGCTTTCATATGCTTGTTTTTGATATTTGCGGCACATCTTTTCAAGATGTCTGGCTCTATCCTGACCCGTGACGATGCCTGAAATGATATGACGATCTAGGGTTTGTATAGAAAGAGTAATTATAAGCTATTATACATGTATATAAGAAGGCAATCAAAGAAATTAATATTTGAATTTTCACTGGCTCATATTCCAGTTTTGAAAATAACAACCACATAGTTATATTGGTAAACAATCTACAACACATCAAGTTACTGGTCCCATCTGTGATGTTCATACAATTCTAATAACATTTTCTTTATGACACCACACAAGGTATGTGTGACAAGAGGATTTTTGCACAAATGAGGTAGCCAAACCTTATTACTGAGACATTTCTCGTTAAAGCAAACACTAAACAAGAAATTGACTGATTCAGGGGTCACTTAGCCATTCGCCAAATTAGCAAATAGCTACAAACTGAAACTTTTGGCTAAAGATAGTCCCATTTGGCTACGTTTTCTTCATAAAACCACACAAAATACCTAAATTGAGAAGAATTTCAAGTTACAAAGGTAAATTTGGCTAAAGAACATTTCGAGCCAGAAGGAGCCCTGGTATTGATATTTGATTCATAACCATGGTAACCGTACTCAGTTCTACAGTTGACAAATGTTTTATATTTCTAATATATAAATTGTGGTCATGAATGACACACACAAACATGCAAAAATGTAGTAGTAGTAGTCAAATCAGTATGAATGAACTATACATGATGTACTGTTGCGCGCATGCCCGCCATTGATATGTATTGCATAGCATGGGGACATTTTGATGGAAGTGCGTAATTTTGTAGACTCGAGTTCGAATCCAACTGGAACCGTATCCCTTTTTTTTGTACAAATCCATCAATACATTGTTACTGAGTGAAAAAATATATCAGAGAAAAAAAAGAAATTGACTTTTAATATATGTCTATATGTATACGAAATACTGTCGTATGCACATTCCCACCCTCAAAAACACATTAAACTATTCAAATCTAACCTTTTCAGACAAATACTGATTGTAAATGATGTTGACTTGATTGCGGAATGGTTCAAGGTCGAAACCGTCTCCGTTTCCGTGGTTACTGGCTTCCTTGAGCTGCTGCTCTGCCGCTGCCCGAAATCCCTGCAGTGACATTCATTCTCAATTCTTGGTGCTGACAGTGTGCATTGTTGTTTTTAACACGTTGCAGATCATTTTTAAAATCACAAATCCATAATCTAAGTATTCCTTATTCTTGAGATACCATTCATAAAATCATCCCATGATACTGTTGATGGCATATTGATTGAGCTCAGTATTTGTATGCAGATTTTATTGATAAACATGCAATCACAGCATGATTCACGACCTAAACTCACCTTTTCTTATTATATACCACGTATTTGAATATACTTTTTATTGACCAACACAAATAATTGAAAGCTAAACTGGAACTTTTCTCCTAATTATTTGTGTTGGTTAATAAAAAGTATACTCAAATACATATACTAAAATCGCGCAAATGATATTAACAAGAGCTATCGGAGGACAGCGCGCTTGACTTTTATTGTGCTTGTCTGAGTTACTGGCATTTTTTTTCTAAAATAAGAAACATGGTGATTCCACGAAAACCACATTTTCTAACGAAATGCATTAAAGTCAGTACATCAATAAAATTTTTAGTAATGGTAAACTTAACCTTGACGCCACCCACCCCATATGCAATCCCAAGCGAGGTCTTGATATAAGTATCTATGTATTAAGTTTCATTAAACTATCTCAATGCGTTCTCAAGTTATTGAGAGGAAACCATTCTTCTATTTTTAGTAACAGTGACCTTGACTCCACCCACCCCATATGCAATCCCAAGCCAGGTCTCGATATAAGGTAACTATGTATTAAGTTTCATTAAAATATCTCAATGTGTTCTTAAGTTATTGAGCGGAAACCATTTGTCTATTTTTAATAACAGTGACCTTGACCCCACCCACCCCATATGCAATCCCAAGCGAGGTCTCGATATAAGGTATCTATGTATAAAGTTTCATTAAAATATCTCAATGAGTTCTCAAGTTATTGAGCGAAAACCGTTTTTCTATTTTAGTAACAGTGACCTTGACCCTATACGCAATCGCAAGTGAGGTCTCGATATCAGGTATGTATGTATTAAGTTTCATTAAAATATCTCAATGCGTTCTCAAATTATTGAGCGGAAACCGTTTTTTTTGTGACCTTGACCCCACCCACCCTGTATGCAATCCCAAGCGAGGTCGCAATATAAGGTATCTATGTATGAAGTTTCATTAAAATATCTCTATGCGTTCTCAAGTTATTGAGCGGAAACCGTTTTTCTATTTTTAGTAACAGTGACCTTGACCCCACCCACCCCATATGCAATTCCAAGCGAGGTCTCGATATAAGGTATCGATGTATAAAGTTTCATTGTTTGTTTGTTTGTTTGGATTTTTCGCCGTATTCAACAGTATTTCAGTCATATAACGGCGGTCAGTTAACCTACTCACACTTTTCTTGGGTAAGCTGGTTTACCAGAACTGAGTGCACATACTTATGCCAGTAACTGACAACTGCCCAACTTGAATCAGAGGTAGGGGGAGAATGGCCGTAGAAATAATTTCATGACAAACTGCCCAACTTGAATCAGAGGTAGGGGGAGAATGGCCGTAGAAATAATTTCATGACCAATCCCCACACAAGTTATGTGGCCGGGCTGGGAATTGAACCCGCGATCCTCGGATTTGTAGTCCAGCACTCTACCAACTGAGCTAGCCGGTCCGGCTATATAAAGTTTCATTAAAATATCTCGATGCGTTCTCAAGTTATTGAGCAGAAACCATTTTCTATTTTTTAGCAACGTGATGTCGATCAAGCGTCTATTCAAATGGCGGCCAAAATAGATCGCATAATATTTCAGGGATTATCCTTGAGGGCGACATGGGCGAAATCGTCGCCCTATGGTGTCTGACTTCGCCCTGTGATCTGATCAAAGCGAAATCAAAATCGCCGAAAATTTTCAATACTAATGCTTATTCCTCTAATCTTATGCCCACTACTGTCATCGTTTATTTGATTGTGGAGATAACGATGCTTCAATTATCAATAATCGATCTGTTGACAGCGTGGGAAAGTTTGTTACACATCACTGACCTGGCATTGTGTTAATCAATCAACCAATCGGCTAAGGTTATTCCAATTGCTGTTCCCGACTTTGCTTACTTACTTTCAAAGTAAATCTGTTATTAGCAAAGGCTGTCGGGAACCAAGAAAACGAGTGCACACTGGGCGATATGATCAACCGGTTTACACTAGAATTTACAGTCATTCAGAGTTATTATTACCGTTTAACATACTGTAAAAGAACTTATATTCAGGCTATGATTATTTGCTGTTCGCTTAATTGCGATGTTTTACCTTAGAACTGACAATTAATTTAAAATTAAAACAAAAAGATACACTGATCAATTATCTTCCATTTCCGTAATGAACACAATCGTAACAAACACCGCGTGTGAAAAGTAACAGATAATTCCCATTTTATAGTAAATGACGTCATCCAAACAAAAGCATTGAACAACACGCGACACCATTACAACGTTATTTCATTCTCCTGTGGTTTCTTTGTTCTGACGCCGACTAACGGCGGGAAAATTATGTTGCACGATTTCCACGTGCAGCTTGCTGACAACCAAGTGGTGTACAATACCGGTACTTGTCTACCTGAGCGATGTATAACATGTAGCGTTATTAGGAGAAATATCAAGGGCGTTAATAATTTACATTGAAATATTTACTCTTTATATCATGACATTATTTTAAAGGAAACCAGTGACTGCCTTATGAAGTGTAAGTATCAATTGTCATAAACATAAACATGAGTGCTTGTTTTTTGAAAATACTGCTTCTAATGCCAATAAAACTTATTAAGCTATTTTGTGTTTATCTTTCATTACTACAGGTTGTAGTCTTTGTAATTAATTAATTATACATAATTCAATTGATTGATTGGCTAAATAGCTGCTTTATGCGCCAGTGTCAGTTATCGATAAACTTCTCCCTGAATTCGGCAAAAGGAGAAGTCACTTCTCCCTAAAATGTTGGGCTAGGATGATCCCTGAATTTATGATAGAAAACCAAGGAGCTTTTGCTTATATCCGCGTATAAAACACACTGAAAAAATGATACAAATTTTGGATGAAAAAGTGTGGCTTATATGCCAGAATTACGGTATATATATATATATATAAGCAAAAATAAATGTCCATGGTTTGAAAGGAAAAGAAGATGGAAAAGGCACTGTTTATACACACCAGGGTTTTTTTCAGTTGCTGGGGAATGGGCTCTGTACAAAGGTAAAATGCTGTGATGATGTTTATTTGTATGTATGTATGTATTTTCTAAGTTTATGAGGTCCTTCCGTGCCAAAGCTGCATTATGTGTGTCCCAGCACCCCTGCCTAATATACTCATCGAAAGTTGGGACACATTTTTAAACACAGCTGCAATTTCCAGCTATTTATCGTTTACTGTAATATGTTTGATTTTGGTGTGGTCTTGTGCTGTGGGGGGAAGCCGGAGTACCGGGAGGAAGCTCCACCTGTCTGGGCAGCCTAGGTGAGAAGCGAGTAAAAAATGTTTTTGTTGTTTATCCAGTTTTTGCAGTCACTGACGGTATCACCTACCTCTATGTTCAGGTAGAAGAATAACATATGCTGGCCACCAACACTGCTCATGAACTCTGAAATTAATGATAAAATATCAAACCAATACCTCCCTTTCTAACTCACGATGTCTATTGGAATACTTTGACAGATTTATACAGGTAACTTTTAATGTGTGTGGATAACACAAATGCATTATACTTAAAAATCTTGTTTTTATCTGTCCATTGTTCGATTACAAAATACTTTGTTTCAACATTACATTTGGCAAAAGTAGCCTATTCATCTTCAAAGATTTTGGATGACATTGGATAACAAGAGCTGTCGGAGGACAGCGCGCTAGACTTTTCTTGTGCTTGTCAGAGTTACTGGCTTTTTTTTTCTAAAACAAGAAACACGGAAATTCCACAAAAACCAAATTTAAAACAAAATGCATTAAAGTCAGCACATGAATAAAAAAATGTGTAATGGTAAACTTGACCTTGACCCCACCCACCCCATATGCAATCCCAAGCGAGGTCTCGATATAAGGTATCTATGTATTAAGTTTCATTAAAATATCTCAATGCGTTCTCAAGTTATTGAGCAGAAACAGTTTTTCTATTTTAAGTAACAGTGACCTTGACCCCACCCACCCCATATGCAATCCCACGAGGTCTCAATATAAGATATCTATGTATTAAGTTTCATTAAAATATCTCAATGCATTAAGTTATTGAGCGAAAACCGTTTTTCTATTTTTAGTAACAGTCACCTTGACCCCATCGACCCCATATGAAATCCCAAGTGAGGTCTCACTATAAGGTATCAATGTTTGAAGTTTCATTACAATAGCTTAATCTGTTCTCGTGTTAGAGAGCGAAAACAAAAAGTTGAGAAACTAGCTTACCGAAAAACTTTAACCTGTCCATATAGCTTATATGTAACAATTCTAAGGGTAAAAGTGCAAAAAAGCCCATAATTTTGACCAATTTCAAATTAGAGTTATCAAAATTGGCCTATGAGTTCATTTTAATATAGGGAATAAGTGTTCTAAGTTTGAATGAAATCCCTTAAGCCATTCCTGAGAAACCAGCTTACCGAAAAACTTTAACCTGTCCATATAGTTATATGTAAAAGTTGTAAGTGTAAAAAGGCCCATAATTTTGATAAAATTCTAACTAGAGTTACCAAATTTGGCCTATAGGTTCATTTTAATGTGGGGAATAAATGTTTTAAGTTTGAATGAAATGCCTCAAGCCATTCCTGAGAAACTAGCTTACCGAAAAACTTTAACCAAGCTCAGACGCCGACGCCGGTTGAGTAAAATAGCTTGCGTTTTCTTCGTAAAGTCGAGCTAAAAATTAGTGAAATTGTACTTCATCCATGATTGAGAAACTAGTGATTTAGAACACTCTACATACGAATATAATTGTTGACTTCATTTCAACAAAATTCATTCAACAACTGAAAAGAGGAGCAACAACAAAGAATCTTTACGACACATGTTTAGACCTAAAATGTATAACCTACCATATCCTAGAATCTTACAACAAACAAATTAGCTAGAATTTGTCTACCTATGAAGGCCTGCAATGCTTTACTATTGTTGATGATGTCATCAAAACAGAGCACGAACTGTGTCGCCCCCGATCGCATGTGTTCTGGAACGTCTGGCGCAAACTCTGTATCATCGATTCCCTGATGTAAACGTTTGATTTTTTCTTCGCACAGGTTCTTAACGAACAGAAGACTATTGAGATTTTGCTTTATTTGTACATCTGAAAAGTAGAAATTGCTTGCAAAGGTATCTACTTGTTCATGATATTAAAAAAAGAACAGCGTGCTAATGGGCTTATGAATATCCAGCTTTAAATATTCTTACCCTACCAAAAAAAAGTGTCTTATTTTAATGATAAACATTGTTACTTCAAGCACATTTTAATTCCCTAAGAATGGAAAACTATTAATTAAGAAAATAAAACAAGAGCTGTCAGAGGACAGCGCGCTTGACTATTCAAAGTATTTCAGTTGGTACATATTTTCGATAGTGGAAGGGGCATAAATTTGTTAAAATACAAAACTTTTGAAAGAAGCCTTGTATAGTTTATACATTTTTGGAACAAAAACTTTACCACAAAATCTATGCAAAAAATGTGCATAACTCTGTCAAAATACAAAACAGAGTTATGGGTAATGTTGCCCCTGATACTAGAGTTGATGACAAAGGTTAGTTCCAAGTTTCAAGTGAATAACTTACGTAGTTTTGAAGTTACACAACTTAAAAATATAAACTTTAACCAGAAAATCCATGTGAAAAAAGGGGCATAACTCTGTCAAAATACAAAACAGAGTTATGTGTAATGTTGCCCCTGATACAAGAGTTGATGACAAAGGTTAGTTCCAAGTTTCAGGTGAATAACTTACGTAGTTTTGAAGTTACCAAACTTTTGAATATAAACTTTAACCAGAAAATCTAAGTGAAAAGGGGCATAACTCTGTAAAAATACAAAATAGAGTTATGGGTTATGGGTAATGTTGCTCCTGATACTAGAGTTGATGACAACGGTTAGTTCCAAGTTTCAGGTAAAAGGTTATGTAGTATTGAAGTCATCAAACTTCTAAATATAAACTTCAACCAGAAAATCTATGTGAAAAAAGGTCAAAATACAAAAAGAGTTATGTGGAATGTTGCCCCTGATACTGGAGTTGATGACAAAGGTTAGTTCCAAGTTTCAAGTGACGCCGGTGGTAGTAGGAAAGCTTACCTATTCCTCGAATAAGCAAGCTAAAAACTTCTATCAGTACAAAACTACACACTATCACTTTAACCAGTGTCTTTCTTATATCATTAAGCAATATCATTGTCAAACATTAACTACAAAATCATAGTCAACTATGTACTGGTACATGAAAACTCACTGTCATTACTACCAGTCTATTTCAAAAGCCACTTAGCAACACTAAAGACCAGCATTAATGGAATGTGAGCATTTATCATCACTACCATTGGAGTCTTTTTTTCTGCAATACCAGTCAAGCAGTAATTGAAAAAGGAACACATACCACTAGCACCAATTGTGTTTTTGCAAGCCACATTGATAAATTATAAAACATTAACCATGATATAAGCACTTATTATCACTACCATCAGTGTCTTCAAGTGTCACTTTGCAATATGAGCATTTACCATCAATGCCAAACCCACCAGTGTCTTCAAGTGTCAATTTGCAATATGAGCACTTAGGATCATTACCACCGGTGTCTTCAAGTGTCACTTTGCAATATGAGCACTTAGGATCATAGGATCATTACCACCAGCGTCTTCAAGTGTCACTTTGCAATATGAGCACTTAGGATCATTACCACCAGTGTCTTCAAGTGTCACTTTGCAACATGAACACTGACAATCATTACCGCCAGTGTCGTCAAGTGTCACTTTGCAATATCAACAATTACCATCACTACAACCTGTGTCTTCACGTGTCACTTTGCAATACGAGTACTTACCATCATTACCACTAGTGTCTTCAAGTGTCACTTTGCAATATGAACACTCACCATCACTATCACTTGTGTCTTCAAGTGTCACTTTGCTACATGAGCACTTACAATCATTACCACCAGTGTCTTCAAGTGTCACTTTGCAACATGAACACATACAATCATTGCCACCAGTGTCGTCAAGTGTAACTTTGCAATATGAGTACTTACCATCACTACCATCAGTGTCTTCAAGTGTCAATTTGCAATATGAGCACTTAGCATCACTACCACCGGTGTCCTTCAAGCGCCACTTTGCAGAATGAGCACTAATGATCATTACCACCAGTCTCTCCAAGTGTCACTTTGCTACATGAGCACTTAGCATCACTACCGCCAGTGTCTTCAAGTGTCACTTTGTAATATGAGCACTTACCATCATTACCATCAGCGTCTTCAAGTGTCACTGCAATATTCGCACTCACCATCACTGCCACTAGTGGCTTTAAGTTTCACCATTATCACCCGTGTCCTTGAAGTGCTACTTTGCAGTATGGGCACTCACCATCACTACCACCGGTGTCCTTAGAGCGCCACTTTGCGATATCACAGTCCAGCATTTCTATCACAGAGTCCAGCTCCGGGATACTATCTGTAGTTTTTATCACAGACATAAACATCTCATTCGTAAAAGACCCTCCTCGACACTGAAAAGAAACAACACTTTCACTATCTACATCTAAGCACTTGAACACATGAACAACTTCAAGTTTAACTGCTAATTTCTCTTCCTATATATAATGTATAGGATGAAGGAACCCACTATCAAAAAGTGGGTGAATATTTACATAAAAACGGCAGTAGTTTTTAAATGTTATGTTGTTCTTATATCTTCATCAGTAGATCATGTTTAACAGACATGAAACTTTAGTTTTAGCCCTTCTTCAGGTTCATATAATTTTCTAAATACCCAGTTTTATTATTTCCAACTTTATGTGGAAAATTGGCATGCTTTTTCAGTGGCCAAACTAGAATCAGAGTGAGGTTGGCAATTTGATGGTACCCAATAGGATTTATAACTGGTGTATATTTAGGTCAAACTCCTTCAAACACCGTTGACAAACTGATCTTAATGCATGTGCGTAAAGTGTTGTCCCGGATTCCAGGACGGCACTTTCCGCCTACAGTGGATTTGTTTAGAAGATATTTCCTTGAATCGAAAATACCAGAAAAGCGGAAAGTGCCATCCCGGATTAGCCTGTGTGGACTGCACAGGCTTATCCAGGAGGAGACTTTACGCACATGCATCAAGTCCGGTTTTCCCACAACGCGCCTCAAATGTTTTTACAAGACATGTTCGTCACAAGATTAAGTCCTAGCTTTCTGACAAACTGAACACATTGTCAATGAAATCTTGTTGTACGGTCAATTGTTGGTAAAGTCCCCGGCAATACTTACCATCCATGCAATGTATAAATTGATGTAGTCTGGGTCAGAAAGAAGATCGATGTTGGGAATAAATATACCGTTCACAACAACTTCCTGTAAAATTAGACATAAATTGGACTAATTTCAGAATCACTTTTGCCTGAAAGGGTTCAATAAAACAAATGACATCCAAACAAATCAAGTAAATTGAAAGATAATTTGTAAATAAGATTAGGCATTCATTTAACGTAAATCAGCTTAGAGGAGAAAGAATCACACTCCTACATAGTAAATAAATACAAGTTTTAAACCAAATTTCTACTAACTAGTTGTGTCACAATGTCTCCCCTTTTACAAACAACCAACCTTATACATCGAGGAATTTATCACTTTTTTAGAAATAAACTTTCATCTTTTACAAACAACTAATCAAATACATCAAGGAATTTGTCATCTTTTTCAGAACCGAAATTCATACTTACACGTATGAAATAGCGAAAGGGCTTGTTATTATAGTCCTCTGTTGGGAGAAACAGGAATAATAACACGTCGGTGAGATCTTGAAGATACTCTGAAATAAAGCCATATCATTTAAATTCACCATGGTTTTAATATATCATAACTGAGATCAAATACAATAAAACAACTAATTTTGTGTATTACACCAAGCAAAACATACATTTAAAGTTACACAAATGCGGTTGACAATTCCCTTCAAAGCATAACTCTAAATCAAATTCACCATAAAAACATACCAGATAATTTAAAGGTATCAGTACCCAGCAAACATGCTTCTCTGAAAATAATGCTGTAAGCACTGCATTTCTTACATATACACTTCTGTTTTCTTTTCAGATTATTTTTTGTTAACAATGAGAAAATTACAACAAAAACTGTGACTAACGTCTTTCATCCTGTGGTGAAAGGGACACTAAATCTCTACATATGTCACCCTCCATTTCGATTTCCAGATCAAAAAAGTTCTGCTCTAATAAGGGGGCTCTTTCTGTAAGAAACAAGTACAGTATCAAGACCTAAACACTTTACGAAGACTAAAACCAGTTGAGAAATAGATGTTCACTACTGTGGAATCACTAATTTTCGTGGAGGTCTAATTTTCGCTATCCCGCCATTGCACAAATTTATGACCACCACAAATATTTAACAGCATCGTAATTTAGCAACACCTCGGATGTTTGCACGTTCATTCAAATGTACATGGGTAATCATTCGTTAATACACGCAGGTGACATTTTTCAGTAACCTATATATTTTAGTCGGCATTTAATTAACAACAAAATGTCAGTTTAACACAAGTGACGTAATATAAATGATATATTGTCTCGCCTAAATATGCGGCCCCTATTCTTCAGAAGTGGACCAGTGTTATCAAGTAAGAGCCTAATCTGGTACTGATACAAGAGTTTATTACAAGAAACGAGCTGTCACTAAAGGAACTTTCACTGGCGTTCTGCCCAGTTGGGCGTTTCATAGAATAACTGACACTTTTTCTTGTAAGCAAAACAGTTGTTTTTTTATTCATTTATTATTTTCAAAATAGGATATGCGCGAATTTAAGACAACATGAATATGTCTGTGATCACAAGTGCGCAAATTTGTTTACCCCGCGAATTCAAGTGATTCCACAGTATCCTATAAACAATTCTAGTAGCCAAGCTATGAGTTTATCCAGCAGGCAAATTTATATTTCATAAAATCATTAAGTGGTAGGATAAATTGACTATTTTTATAACAGAATGTTTTAAATTATTCTGAATGGTTTTAATGGAATAATAATAACTCAATTTTTTCAGTTCAATTCACACAATATAGTGATCTGGTTCTTTAAAAGCTGGTTGATTATGCCATAAATATTAGTGTAAAAAGTACCATCTTTATTAGCAACTTTTGATTTTCCAAGTGCGCGGGTGTACAGTCTAATATGTGATGCAAAATCGTCCACCATTTTCTGTGTAAAATATGGCATCCAATCAACGTCCTTGGTCCTGGAATGTAAAATAATGTTGATCTGTGTAATAATATGTTGAATATGGGCATACAAATTATGTTGTATCTAAACCCTGGATAGAAATCATTTTCACTTCGTCATGCAGCATGCATTGAAAAAAAATCATAATGGCTAAACTTTGCTTTACTTCAACATTACTGAATAAAGCTAACACACACAGAGTGATTTTGTCACTAATTTTCTTTACCTCATGCTATTTTTTATTTTATTGGTATTGTAAACGATGGCAGAAAATGAAAACCAAGGCTTGTTTTGCAGATAGTATTTTCTAAATAAACAGAAGTTTAAATACCCCAATAATTCAAGTTAAAATGTCATGGTGAAAATGCTATGAAATAAAGTATTAAATTAAGTCAACACAACTAGCAGCCAAAGTCACCAATGGCTAGCCATTTTTTAGCTCTGGTGGCCATCTTGTGCAGTGAAGCGGAAACATGTTCACAGGTTTGGTAGAGGACCATCCAAGGAACATTTCTGTAAAGTTTAATGAAGACTGACCAAGATATTTTGAAAATATGACAGGAATACGAAACTTTAACCCAAATTCTATTTTTAGCTCAAGTGACCCTTAAGTGCAGTGAGGCAGAACCATTTGAATAAGTTTGGTTGAGGAACACACTAAACGTACATTTGTGTAAAATTATTTGAAAATCTAGAGATAAGTTTAGAAGAAAATGGCGTTTAGACATAATTCTATTTTTAGCTCTAGTGGCCATTCTGTGCAGTAAGGCAGAACCATTTGAATAAGTTTGGTAGAGGTACACTAAACAAACATTTGTGTAAAATTATTTGAAAATCTAGCGATAGGTTGAGAAGAAAATGGCGTTAAGACAAAATTCTATTTTTCGCTCTGGCAGCCATCTAGTGCAGTGAAGCGGAACCATGTTCACAGGTTTGGTAGAGGACCATCCAAGGAACATTTCTGTAAAGTTTCATGAAGATTGACCAATAACTTTTGAAAATGTGACAGGAATACGAAACTTTAACACAAATTGTTAACGAAATCCCAACGCCCACCCGCCCGAACAACCATCCAACCGACTGGTTTTCGCAAATCTATAAGCCGAGATTTTTCATTGAAAAACCTGGCTAAAAATGACAGGTACTCTCACAATATTCTCACAATATTAAATAATTCTTGCTTCTAATGTTTACTTATTAGCTAAAACAATTTGACATTCCGCTGCATTGCCCGTACCTCTGTGAAAACGTAATGAACACTTTCTGAACACATTGTTGAATCTGCATCAAGAAGTAGTCATCATCGCTGACTTCTCTGTACCAGTTCTTTATATAATCCCTTGCATAATATTCCAGCACCTGCAGTCAGACATTGTCACAGTGAACAATAAGTGTCGCAGTTGTGTAATAGATATGTGGCTTCTGTCTTGCCATCGGGAGGCCATGAGTTCAATCCCAACTCAGGGATGGTTCCAATGATTTTTCTCAAAAAGATACCAAGTACTGGTTTTACCCAGGAAACAAACTCAAAAATGTCTCTGTAAGCCTCTGGCTTTCTACACAATGAAGGAAAAATAAATAGCTTTAAACTAATAAAAATAGTGGTCTGTTTATTCTATTTATTAAAATTAAGAAGAATTACTCTGAAATATGTTTCTGAATGTTTTGCATTGGTGGTACTGTGCAATGAAAAACATACATTACATGTGGTTAATGAAAAACATACTGTATAACCGGTAATTTTCATGGTCATACAATTTTCACTATATTCCCGGTCAGAAAAGAAACGCAAAAATTAATTAAAATCGCTAATAATTAGCGACAATCTTTGATGAATCCTGTCATTAGTCATTATTGCAATAAAGCTCATTAAAGTTCTTGATTTATTTCACTCTATAATCGATTATAAGCAAGTGAGTCGAAAATACAAGACTTGTTGTTAAGACAGACGAGTTAATATTATCACGCAAGGAAGACTGATTGGCAGGGATCATATTATTTTCGGTTGTGCTGGTCTGAGATAGATTGGGTTTTAAAAAGACCAATTGAAATGACTGGTAATTGGTCCGATCAGTTTTCTTGATTTATCCAGTCACTATAAAAATCATGATAATCCCCTGATTTCAATACACAATACACGCATTTTATGGCCCAAATGCTCTCAGTCTGTAGGTGCAAATGCCGGTGGATCAGTGATGCGTTAATGACCTCAGTCGTGTCACTATCGATCGATAACTGGAGTGCTTTTGCTTTTGTTGACTGTGTTATCTTACTGACAACGATCGGTCTGTACATCTCCACGATAAAATCGTGTGTGGTTACCATAGAGACTGATAATAGCAGCCACATGTAATCCTCGTGGAAAACGTGCATTTGCTGCATCATAATTTTATGTACTGTGCTGCATTCATAATGATATAAAATATTAATATGAAATCTATCTAAACATCATAGTAAAAACAGAATTTATTACAATTTGTTTATTTGTTAGTTGGCTTAATTGACGTTCATGACATCATGTAGTTAATTTTAATTTACAAAGTGACCATATTGTATTACATTATATTTTAACTTTAGTTCAGCAAAACTCGTATAACAGACATAGAAATTAACAGTTTATTAAGATTAAGGGATAGAAACTTTGTAGTTTATATTAATAATTAAAATACACAATTTCGGACATACCTTATTTTTCTGATACACATAATTAAGATACAGAATGGGTGTTTTATTGTACTTATTAAATTGCATTATCTTCAAATTTTTGTGAAGTTAAAACTCACAAAAAACATAGACATGAAAATGAACAAGAGCTGTCAGAGGACAGCGCGCTCGACTATTCGAAGCATTTCAGTTGGTACATATTTTGGATAGTGAAAGGGGCATAAATTTGTTAAAATACAATATTTTTAAGTGAAGCCTTGTATAGTTTAAATATTTTTGGAACAAAAACTTTAACAACAAAGTCTCTGTAAAAAGTGGGCCAACTCTGTCAAAATACAAAACAGAGTTATGGGTAATGTTGCCCCTGATACTAGAGTTGATGACAAAGGTTAGTTCCAAGTTTCAAGAGAATAACTTATGTAGTTTTGAAGTAACAAAACTTTTGAATATAAACTTTAACCAGAAAATATATGTGAAAAAGGAGCATAACTCTGTCAAAATACAAAATATAGTTATGGGTAATGTTGCCCCTGATACTAGAGTTGATGACAAAGGTTAGCTCCAAGTTTCAAGTGAATAACTTATGTAGTTTTGAAGTTACCAAACTTTTGAATATAAACTTTAAACAGAAAATCTATGTGTAAAAGGGACATAACTCTATCAAAATACAAAATAGAGTTATGGGGAATGTTCACCCTGATACTGGAGTTGATGACAAAGGTATATTCCAAGTTTCAAGTGAATAGCTTTTGTAGTATTGAAGTTACACAACTTTTGAATACTAACTTTAACCAGAAAATCTATGTGAAAAAGGGGCATAACTCTGTCAAATACAAAACAGAGTTATGAGGCATGTTGCCCCTGACACTGGAGTTGATGACAAAGGTATATTCCAAGTTTCAAGTGAATAACTTATGTAGTTTTGAAGTTACCAAACTTTTGAATATAAACTTTAACCAGAAAATCTAAGTGAAAAAGGGGCATAAATCTGTCAAAATGCAAAACAGAGTTATGGGGAATGTTGCCCCTGACACTGGAGTTGATGACAAAGGTTAGTTACAAGTTTCAAGCGCATAACTTATGTAATTTTGAAGGTACAAAACTTTTGAATATAAACTTTAACCAGAAAATCTAAGTGAAAAAGGGGCATAACCCTGTCAAAATACAAAACAGAGTTATGGGGAATGTTGCCCCTGACACTGGAGTTGATGACAAAGGTATATTCCAAGTTTCAAGTGAATAACTTGCATAGTTTTGAAGTTACAAGACTTTTGAATAAAAACTTTAACCAAATTCAGACGCGGACACAGACGCTGATGCCAGGGGTAGTAGGAAAGCTCACCTATTCTTCGAATAGTCGAGCTAAAAATGAAAATGTGAAAATGCTTTTTTTTGTATGTTCACGAACTTTACGTGATGTGAAAATTACCAGATATATAGGTATATTACATTACATGTAGACTCCTTGCATAATTAATCAAAACCAACTGATAAATGCATCGCAGTAAAGATTTACTGTTTGCAATAATTAAACTGTTATGATGTACTCTTTATGCTAATACACACTTAGTTTTGCTACAATTCATAAGCTACTCTTTCAACATGTACCAATATAACCATTTATTATATACCTGTTTAAAATCTTACCAAAATACATGCTGTATCAATCGGTGAAATACATGTCGTCAGAAACAAAATCCCGTATTATGCTACTCGCTATTTTTCCAATCCCGTATTACCATACTAGCCGGACTACTTTTTTAATGACGTCATCATTAGTTGTGTAAACAAATATAATCTATACCTACAATTATTAGTCATTATTGTAGTTTATAATTAAAATAAAATACGGTAAATGCACATTTGAAGTTTATCGTGGTATATAATAAAAGGAATATTACTCTAGTCAATTGTTCCAAGAGTATATATTAGTGTCGTGGCTTGCGTTATTTCGTATCACACTCGAGGCTCCGCCTCTTGTGTGATACGTCATCACACAAGCCACTCGACTAATACATACTCTTGGAACAACTGACTAGCATAATATTCCGTATATATAAAACAAATAACTATAAACGCAAATAATCATTCTTAAAAGTTTAAACAATATATTTTCAAACTACTACTAACTGAAATGACATTGTGGACGAAGATATAAATGGCTAAATTTTTTCATATTAAGAATCATTAATGTATTGAATACTGCAGAAAAGATGGATGCCACAGCATTAAATGAGTGGCTTCTTAAAACTCACCGATTGGAGAACTTCATCGATAACACTGGAACCTGTTATTCTTTTATCAAATCTCTTGATTTTTACAGAGCCCTCCATAAGCTTTTGTACCTGGAAAATAAATACGCAGTTTCATTGACTAAATGTATAAAATGTTCACCGAGTTTTTATCAGTTCCATTATAATCAGCAAGACACTTTTCTGGTCCTGCGTCTACAAAAATTATAGATCTCGAACTCAGTCTCAACTTAAAATATTGACCAATGAGAATGCTTGTTACATTTGCGCTTTGATTTCCATTGGTTGAATGTTTAAGTTTAAGATTGGTCTTAAGAATGTTCATAATCTCAAGCACTGGAATTGATCTCAAAATTTGTTCAACTAGCTAATAATCCTCCAGAAATTAGACTGGTTTTGTTCAAATAGCACACAATATGCTAACAAGAATTGGGTCCACATGCAAAAAGATACTTGATGTAAATCTAACACGAAAGAATTTATTTATTTATTACAAGATTCCCTGACAATGCTTTTGTTATTCCATTACAGCATCGTTTTTGATTTAATGTTTCATCATTCATAATTAAACATTTTAAAATCGGGATATGTGTAACTGTTTTAAACCTTAAATATACTGACTATTTTTAATTAGTCAGTGAAATTTTGATTTAAAACCTGGCTGAAACTTTTACAAATACTAGATGACAACACATACCTGTATGGTTTTAAGGATGTTTCATTGCATTTATTTCTGCGATGAATACTGAACAAGGGCAATAAATGTACTTACTGCCTTGATGCCTGGTGAAGACAGTGGCATGATGATCTCTGACTCCAGTTGACTAGAAGACTCGCCGCTGCCATAATACACTGCCACGCCCACAATGCTGTAATATAATCATGTGCTTTGGTATAACGGTAATACATGTATGATCTAATAGCTAGGACACACTGACCTGACACTTGTGAACTCTATTAGCATAAATTGCGAGCTCAAATTGTTTCCTGTATAATATTATTTATATGCCGTTTTATTCGTGCACATGTTTCGCAAGTTTAATGATACCATAACTGTATTTTCAAAAGGATACTCTTTCATTGATTTAACCCAATTCCAGTACAAAACTAATATATTCATCTTAACAAATTTGTAATATATTTTTGCATAAAACAATATGGAAATGTCATGCTTTTTGCTTAACATAAAAATGCTGCTTTTTGCTTAACATAATAATACTATCAAACACTATAAAAGTTTTCTACAGCTTTGTGCTGTACGTTTATTGTTCAGACTACAGTGGGGTTTTTTCACGTTTGGGGTAAAAGTGGCGGGGCCCTTCAGATGGGAAATTTTATGACAAGAGGATTTTTTTGTCCAGTGATTTTTTTCTTATATCACAGAGTCCGGACCCATTCCCAATGCCAAATATGGTTTATTTTTTCCCAATTGGAAGAAAAAAAATCCCAAATCGGAAGTAAACTAGAAGTGTCACAGACACGGATGCCCCCATGACGCATGTTTGGACACAGACAAAGGGCGTGTCGCAAACACAAATTTTTGCCTTCACAAATTTATTGTCATATAAATTCTATAGTGGAAAAAAAAGACAAAGGGCCATAATTCTGCCAAAATTGGTCACAGCCAAATTCCTTCCTTTACGATCACCTACACATTAAGGTTGTACAACTGTGAAAGTTTGAGCGAAATCCGCCCAGCCGTTTAAGAGCAGTCCACCAAATTTCGGGACGTACGGATGGACGTACGAATGGACCAGTGCAATGCTTAATGCCTCCCACTTTGAGGGGGCATAAAAAATACTTAATACATAGGAAATGTGAT
Source organism: Congeria kusceri (assembly GCA_027627225.1). Lineage (NCBI taxonomy): Eukaryota > Metazoa > Mollusca > Bivalvia > Myida > Dreissenidae > Congeria > Congeria kusceri. The sequence continues at coordinate 13,307,559 of CM051038.1, forward strand.
TCTAAGTTGAAAATCATAAACTTACTGGTATGTGTATAGATAAACACCATTAAAATACCAAATTCAACCAAAAAAACACCAGTTTAATCTGTATATTAAATAAAAGTCTTGTTTCGATTTTTCCCAATTGCAAGTTTTCACGTCGCCAATTTGATGGGTACTGGACCCATTCCCAAAGCAGTGAAAAAAATTGCTGTTTTAAGCAAAGCAATATAACACGTTTATATTCTACTTTGTTATAAAACATAAATGAATGGGGCAGAATTTCGGCCCCAAATTGGCCCTAAAAACACTGGACTATCTAAATAAAATCACAAAACATAATGAAGAAATTTCACAAATTTATTAAGACACACTACATATTTCATTAAAGATATACCGTAAATGTCCTTTTTGACGCGCAGGACGCGTGTCATGTTAGGACCCCTGCGCGTTTAAATGGAGCCATTTTTTTAATTCTGCCATTATCCAGAAATCTAGTTTTCACCTATGCGCACTTTCCAATGATGTAATACACATTGGCACAGTCTAAATACAGCCGATGGGCTTTGTCCGCATGAGAAACTTTACAATGGTACTGTCTAAATTAATAGCGTTGATCGACACGACCAGCTCACTAGCACGACGTAATGCACAATGGTACATTCTGGTTGACTGCTTTTGACAGCGCTTGTTGTTGAAACCTCCACGTGGGAAGCGTGAAACTTGCTTTCCGTGCGCAAACTGTTATTACATGTTCTTATAATAAATATTCATATCGTAATGAATTTTTGTGTTCCCATTCACTTGGGTCATATATGGTTGCATGTAACCCGTATAGTGGGGCATATGTTTATATATATACAGGCAATTCCGGATACATAAATATGGCGGTCTAGTTAATCGTTTCTATCGAAATTAACTTTAGTTTTTTGTTTATGTTAAAAAAAATAGATCAACAAAAAATATTTCGGGACCAAAAAGTACCCCATGCGCGTCTATTAGTGCATGGGCATCAATAAGGACATTTACGGTATCCAGAAAAATTGCACTGCCATAATCTAAATGAGGTGTTATCATATAGAGATGTGTTGGTTTTTGGGGCTTTATTATATTCTTTTAAGTACGGTTAGCAAAATTTATTTACTTACAGCAATTAAATATACATTATGTATTGTATCCTTTGCAGAATTTATCATTTTTGTTGTTCAAGAGCATTGTTTATTAACAATTTCTGTAATGGCCCAGTCATAGTTTCAGATAATTACTTGCCGTTTTAGTATGTATTTGACACTCACGTTCTGCCAAGTTGGCATCAATTTTTACTACATAGTTACTGCGCTATCTCTACGCTACCGTTGCATATGACAACATACCGCAACGTGTCATTACGTAGCGTTCCATGGAAGAGGGCAGTAAATGGCACAGCTCTAAGTGTAACAATAACAAGAGTGATGCGTGGCATATCGTAGTTCAACGTAGCGAATAACGTAGCAATTGAAAGGACTCTCGTTCTGTTCACGTTGTGCTACATAAAGACCACGTTGTTCTACGTTGTGCCACATGTACCACTACATATAAGTACAGAGTGGTATAATGTAGCAATATTGTCAAAATGTTCCAAATTCAGATTGTCTTTTACGTTGAACTATCTAACTGCCAACTTGTGCCACATTGAGGCGCGTTACGGCCATGTTGAACTACGTATGTGCCAAGTTGAACAACGTAGCTAAACAAGGCGACCAAAATGTGACACTATGACTGGGTTATTACCATATTACAACATGGTATTATATAAATTACAAACTAAAAATACTTACCCTCCAACACCCAGAATAAGGTACAGTAAAAGCGACACTCCATACACCCCAAATGTTGCCAGGAAGAGCGAAGTACCAAGAACGACCCAGCGGGTATGACCTGGCCACATCTGGAAACATAAACATGAATATTCACAGAAACCTAAAAAATGAGACAGACAAGACTCTGAGTTATCTTTCATGACAATGGCTCATCCTGGCTAACATCTTCTTTAGAAAACTTGTACTCTCGCACTGCCAATACTGGGTTGTATCAAGAACAAATGGTAGCAATGTACAAAGAATAAGTTGAAGCTGTACAGAATTTTCTTAAAACAAATGCCCATTATTACATCCATTTGGTTTATTAGGTGCAGAGTGCAACCTACATTTACCGTAATGTAAACTTTATTACAAAATATTAAAGCTAAGCATACTATTTTATACTATTTCAAGTACTTACAAACAGATTGAGCAATCTTTTATAACTTCACATTTAACGAAATGATTTTTTATGTTAGAACAAGAGCTGTTTGTAAGACAGTTATGCCTCCTCTAGGTTGAGAGCAATCTTTAACCAAGAGCTGTTTGTAAAACAGTTATGGCCCCTCTAGGTTAAAATAACTAAAAAGGCTAATTTTAGATAATCAAGGGCCATCATTACACAGTAACTAAGACGATTTGGTTGATTAATTGACCTTAACCGAGATAATACGCCCACAAAGATTGTCATCGGTACATCATAAATTGAGGGGGTGTACATGGTCCTTGACTGAAAAGCAGCCACTGTGATGTAAGAGATTAGCTTTCACAGTGGGTATTGTAGATTTGCTGCAGTAAACATATCTGATTAATTGATAAAATACAAGTGTCCCGGGTGATGTTTTTAAAGTCTATATGTCGGAAAAAGGCAATTTTTGCACTGTTCTGCATGAAAAAGGGGCAATAACTCTAGTGTTACTGGTGTGATCTGGCCCAATAACAATCTATTCCGAGATGTTATGGTCATACACAAAGAATGCTGGTCAGGACGGCCCAAGTCGTTGACGACCCAGACCATAATGGCCCACTTTTTATTTACATGTTTTATATATAAAGCAACATAGAAAGTGATTGCGATTGAATAAAAATGTTAATCTTAAAACAATGTACTTTTACCAATTTTACCAACGCTGTTATTAAACAGACTAACTATTATGCAAACAATTAATCCACAAGTGTGAAAAACATGGGCATTGTTCACACCTGTGAGCATGATATTTGAACTAGTTTCAATTAGGCATTACAAAGTTTACATAAATTTCATCTTTTTTCACTGTCAACCAATGTTTGAATACTAGCATGGTTAATTAAATCAGTCTTAAACAACAACTCTCTTAATTGTTATACATTTGTAAGTTCCATTTTGGGACGACATGGTCCTTTCTGGCAACAACTTAGGCCATCAACGACTAGTGCCGTCATGCAATTGGCCTGTCCTGAACCGACACCTACACAAACTGTGCAAGTCTGATTAAGATTCAGTGCTCCAGCCAGGATTTGTAAAGGGCAGGGTGCTATATCCTGAAAAGTGCACTTTTGCGCGCGTTCTTATTTTTTGCAAGGGTATACCAATATAATTATATGCTTTAAAAAATGCACAAACATAGGTTATTTATTTTTTTCATTAATAAATATTTTATCATACTTTATTTTGAATAATTGAACTAAGTTCTGTGTAATAAGCAATACAATTATTGTACTATTATATTATTATATAATTTTAAATTTTCATTCTATATATGAAGCAAAATTAATGGTTTAAAAGAATATTCCTTATTCTTGTTATACAACATACAATCATACAACATACAATCCTATTTTCAAGCAAAATTATTTGAAGTTGCTTATAAGAAACTTCAATATATTTATTTAAAAGAAATATCTGTAATTATAACCCCCAAATATTATCCATGGCTTTCCTTAGACTTTTTATTTCAAGAGTCAATGACTCTTGGGGTCAAATTTTCAAGAGTCAGATATAAACCTTCAAGAGTTGATGCTTTGTGGGTAGTTTCCATTAATTTTCCTTCTTTATATTATTATTTGTATTAATTAATTATTTTTATTTTATAATTTGATAATATTATTGTTATTTATTAATTATCATTTTTTTATTAACTTATTTTATTTTTATTTTTTTCATTTTATTTTTATTATTATTGTTCTATTTTTATTATTATTATAAGATCTATTATTATTATTATTATTAGATCTATTATTTATTATTATTATTTATTATTATTATTATAATTATTAAGACGGTTTTAGCATATTCTTTACATAATAAAATTACCACCGATTTTTTTTTTAGAAATTGCATATCATGTACAACAATAAAACGTAGGCTTAATCCCCCCCCCAACAAAAAATATATATATGCGTAGTTACGGTCCGCAAATATTGTTTTACTGTTAAAAAGTATATTAATACACTACAATAAAATATTTATTCAAATTCTAAAGATCGCAAAGTTTTTGCACTACGAAAGTTTATACAAAAAGAAAAGATTTCAAAGTTCTTGCACTACGAAGTTTCTATTCCCAGATGACATGTATATATTTGGTAAAGCACATGGTCGACACATGATGTCGTTTGTGTCAGCATAACTTTCGCACGCTTTTCTAGAAAACAAAGGAAAACACAGACTATAAAAAAAATGTGTTTATGACACTCGAACACTAAAATTGGATGGTGGATATTTCGGATATATGAAATGTTACGTAAGGGTCAGAATTTTCTCTGAAATCGGATTCCAAATTTTGGAAATATATTATTAATTTTATCCGAAAGTAATTTAAAACAATGCCTTTATATTTAGGAACTAAACTGAATGTGGATATTATCAACAATGGAAGCGGTGAGAAAATTGTGTTTTAAACGTTAAATAGTCGGGAATAAACATACTCTAACGGACTCATGTACATTAACTACAGTGTGGATACATGTATATTACGCCGATAGATCGAGTGTTCACGTCATTGGTAGCGTATATAACTATGCGTTTTAATTGGTCAATATAGATTATTCTGAGCGACAAAACTCCGCCTCATGGGCGGAGCTAGGCGATAACTTGACCGCTGATGGACAGCGTCTTTTTAAAGATTGATTCCACCTCCAACCAATAATCATTGAGTGTTTTATCAACTTTGACATCGCTGTTCGACTGATTGGTATATTCAGCCGGCAGAGTTATACTTGTTGACGCAAGTCCGGAAATTGCCCCGGGTCAAAAGTGATGCATGAAGTAATTACTTCGCTAGTCAAACACGCGTATTTTGACATTTCCACGCTTCAAAACCCGGGAGCTCGGGTCAAAGGAAAGCCCTGATTATCAATAGCATTTAAATTTAACAGTTTTAACTATACCTAGTATAAATATAATCAAATGCATTGGATTGTATAAACATGTATATTTCATAAAATAATCAAACTGTTCTGTAAGTTAGTATTTCAATATAAAATTTTAATATGTGACTGGAAACTTATGCAGTGATTTTTTTTGAATTTTTACCTGTGCCTTTGAACTAGGGGAATTTTAGCGCGACAAACCTTAAAAAGGGGAAAATAGTATTTTTTTTTTTTATTCTTAATTGTCAACTGTGAACATTTAATTATTGATTTTTTTTCTACCAATATATTTAACTTTTTATACTGCAGTGTCTATGTGCACACCTTTAAGACATGATCATCAGATGATACGATTCTTAAAGTTAGATAATTCTTGTATAGGCAATTGGTCAATTGCCTCAAATAATGGACTAACGGATGGTAATCAGTGTTTCTCTCCTGATGATGTCTCTTGAGTTTCAAAATTCATATATTTAAGTTGAACCAACAATGTAAAACTGATATCAATTAGAGTTACTTGATTGTTACAGCAAATGTTCATTTAAATTTTACAATATTTGAATGATGAACACAAGAGTCAGATTTCTGAGGGCAACTGCTGACTCGCAATGCAAGTTTTCTTGTTTTAAGGCCCTTGAATTTGTCAACCAATAGTTGAAAATCTTCATCTGTGAGGTGTCTTTGGTGGTGGCAAATCGTCATTGTGGCATCTAGATGACCTTGGGTTAGCCTGTTTCTCTTGTTAGTATGTATGGTGGCCATTAGAGAGAAACGTTTTACCCTACAATTAGGCTATGTAAATGTGGTGCACATTATACACCGTAACAGTGAACAATTTTAAGGTGTTTTTTTTTTCTATAAAAAATCGTAATATATTCATTATGTTTTGTTCATAATTAATTCATAATGTTTTTTAAACACATAAACACTGCATTATAATAAATTGCAAAAATATTTGAACAAGCAATAAAATCCTTTAAAAACGCGATTCGAATAATATAACCTGTTAAAACTAAAGAATGACAGCGTGACGTCATCAATTAACCGGGCTTCCAAATCTGCAAGCCGTTAGCAACACCCATAGCAACAATGTAGGTTTTACTTCAAATGGCTTTGATGTGACAGCTGTATTCGCGGCTATCGTGTAGCAGTTTGTACATTAAAAGCGTGTAACACGCTGAGCACGTGGTTGGTGTCGAAAAGCATCGATTGATGCTACTTAATACTGTACTTGAAAAAAGCAAGCGCTGTCGATAGAGCATTAATGCATGACCGTTCAAAGGGAAATATCAAGGATTTAAAAATTTCAAACGGTTGTTTTGTAGCATTGGATAAATTGGATATTTAATTTCGGGGTGACGTACTATACATTGTCTGGATTATTTAGAGGATTTAATTATATTTGGATAAATGCGTATTTCATGCATAAGGTAATTATGTGTGCGTATTTAAAATTTACTTACTGTAAATTACGTTTTGATTAAATTAGTGCAATATTACAGAATATCAACATTAAACAAACTCAAGCAAAAAAAGTGCAGACATGGCAAAATCAGCTGCAAATGGATAACAGATTTTAACTCTCAAATTTTGCTTCTAAAATCGGGTCCGCGTTATACACGGTATTACCAAAACTGTTTTTATCGATGTCTCGAACGCTTATTTTCGGTCTATTTGCAATCTAATATCGTGTGTAAAGAAAGCAATTTTTTTTTTTTTTTTTTTTTAAATACCAACCCAGTCTGAGGGGAAAATTTTTCTTATTTGGGGGAAAAAATTTGGCATTTTAGGGGAAAAATGGAGGTTTATTGGCAAGGTGAAACTGCCATTATTCGTCAGTAAAAATAGGCAAAAAATCACTGTTATGAATTAACAATTCATCAAATTACGAGAAACACGTTTATTCTGTATTTGAATGTTGATACGTATTCACATGCGTACTTACCGATTTTTTTTTACGGATTATTTGATTTGAAAATGCTCGAGTCAGAACCCGAACGATCTCTCGCTAACCGCCGTTACGTAAAAAATACATTTACATTGACATTACGGCACATTGTCAGTTTATAACATGATCTTGTTACAGGACACGGTTGTGGTAAATATTATACATGTACGAAAGCGTTTACCAGCAGCTGTACACATGCTTTCCACGAGTATTTCGTGACGTCCCTGACGTTAGGAAATAGTACGCGCGTTTCACACACATTTTCCATGAGCATTTCATGACGTCGCTGCGTGTCACACACATTTTCCAAGAGCATTTCATGACGTCGCTAGCATTAAGAAATATTTAGTGCATTTCTCCAACATAACACGATTTGGTCACGGAGATATGTAATTGCCATTAATAAACATGTAGCTGGGCAACAAAATATTATTGATGAAATAATTTTAATTTGATGTTCCGCTTTTGTAAATCAACGTAAGAACCCAAATTTCATAACAGCTCTTTAAGTATATGAAATTAATAAATACCTTCATTTCCATTAAAAATCCAAATTATTTTCATTCTTTACACATTAAATTAAACTGTTAAAACATTCATTGTTACAATTCACACTTTGGCATTTACTACCCTACCCATTTTGTTTAGTACTTCCAAAATCCTTTTTACGCGATTTTAATTACGAGTAAGCTGCACACGATTTTGTTTGAGCATCAAAGTGCAAAACATAATGTTGACGAGTTACTGATCACAAATGTAAAATTTTACGTCAGCAAACATGAAAATGTTTTAGTGTTCTTGTGCCGTAAATGGGAAAGTACAGAATCATGATGCAATTTGTCTTGTTTCATATTGAGATGCTTGTGGTTTTCTATGCTGGGATAATTTAGATCGGATTAAAATATATTATAATACGGTAAGAGTTTAATTTATCTTTATTAACGTAGAATCTACAGGCGATATGTGGGTTTGATTCGCTTTATTCGTAAATAACATCTCAACTGCTCACAGTCTATTTTAGTAATAATTTCTCATTACAAGAACATGTGTGTACCGTATTTCAGACATGTATCTCCATGATAAAAACGTGTTTTGCTAGAAATTCTGCAAGGTCAAGGAAACCTCGTGGAAACGTACTGCATTCGCCAGATGCACAAACTGCATATACATGACTAATTTTGTGTACGGATTTGTCAAGTGACGAAATGGTAAATCAATAGCCATTTTAATTAACAGCGTCCGAGCGTCATAATCTGATCAGCAAATATGTGCGAGCCCTTTACTTGATCAAAGGCGAGATAAATGACATAATATACATGTATCCACGGATTTTGTTGATCTGTATTTACTCAGAAGATTAAGGTGACGCAGCGTGCATCCGTTTTGGTTCATTGCATAGTAAATGTATATAGACACGACGGCTCAATAAACTAGTAACTGGTTGTATATACAGCATAGCCGAGATCAAAGAGGGCAGGGCGGTGTCGAGGGCGGCAGGGTGGGGGGCAAAGAGGAACAGGCGCTGCGCCCTGCTATTTAGGCCTAACTGGAGCACTGAGATTGGATACAAAGTGAAGTCTCCAGCGTGAGAACGAAACAAATTGTTGACCGCACACGAACAACGCAGGCTAGGTCCCCTATACCAAAAGTTAACCTAGCACTAAATTCAGTGCATGGCTTGTTAATTTAATCATTAACTCCAAATTAACAAATTAGTGGTTCATACAAAAATAGTAACATGAATATAAATTGATAAAATGTTGACAATTGTCAGAGTAGAAATTGTTCACCGATTCAGTTATTCGCTAATTGTGTCATATTTACGGTGACATCACTGACATAAAATGACAGATAAATATTTCATTTCTTACCTTTCTTACTGTGTCAGAAATTATTCGATGGTAACATTCTTGTGTGCAGGAAATTGCAATTAATTAATAATAACAACACAGAATTTATCCATCGTCTACCATATTGGAAGGCTGACTCTTTTTAGCCAATGAAAATTCTTAATAATTTTGTAAGCTGAATAATGATTGGATCGTTTTTTCTTGCAAAACATATAAGTCATAAGAATCGCAAAACATAAGGCTATTTTCCACAAATATTCCGCTGTAAGAATATTATATATATTTTTTGTTGAAACGTAGAAACAAATACGTTTATAATAAGAACGCATGTCATTAAACTGGTTTTGGTGATAAATTTGCTAATTTCGAGTATTTAACATTAGATAATAAGTCTAGGATCGCCCCTAGAAACATGTTTGGATGGATTGATATTGCACGATACAGCATACGACAGGCGACAATGGGTCTTGATCAATGATCAAAAGGCATGAGGAACATAGATTACCGCATCTCGTTTTGATAATTTCGAAGTATATAAGGTCTTTCCGCGCCGAAGGTGTGTCCCATCACCCTAACCTTATTTATTTACTTGATAAACATTATTTACTTCAGACAATTTCGATTAGCAATTTGCAACCGAAATATCTTTAATTTTGGCCTAGTCTTGTGCTGTGGGGGAACCGGAGGAAACCCCACCTGTCCGGTAGTGTGAGCACTAACCAAATTCACATGCGCCGGAACCTGGAATCGCCGCGGTGATTAGACACAGTCGTGTTGCATTATAATATTTATATGGCTAGGTGATGGAATCGTGGGAAGCTGAATGAGTGGAAGCGGGGTGTCCACTGTCTCAGACGCACCGAGGTGTGTATAACTAACATAAAGTTTTTCAGTCATAATAACGATGTACAGTGGACATACTAGGTTAACAAGCACACAACGAGTGAGTTCATACAAGTACACTGAACAGAATTTCAACGAGTGAGTTCATACACTGAACAGAATTTCTAAACGTACACTTAATGTTTTGTAAAAAATTTGCAGAGTATATAAAGTACAGACACAGATATTCTAGTACACTTGTAATACAATTTATTACAAATATTTCCTGAAAATGTTATTTAAATCAAACTAGTTAATCAAGCGTAACCAAATGGGTTAACACGGTCACTCTGAAAACAGAAAATCACAAATCGAATAACAAATTCATGAGACGCTTTTCAATAGTTTGTATGGCCCTCCGTGTGCAGCGATGACATCACGGCACCTAGCCCTCATTGATATTATGTATCTATGAAGTTAGTATTGGGGGATAGATGCTGACCTGAACCATATAGAGTACGTTACATCTAGCCGTCATTGATATTATGTATCTATGAAGGTAGTATTGCGGGATAGATGCTGACTTGAACCCTATAGAACACGTTACATCTAGCTGTCATTGATATTATGTATCTATGAAGTTAGTATTGAGGGATAGATGCTGACTTGAACCCTATAGAACACGTTACATCTAGCCGTCATTGATATTATGTATCTATGAAGGTAGTATTGCGGGATAGATGCTGACTTGAACCCTATAGAACACGTTACATCTAGCTGTCATTGATATTATGTATCTATGAAGTTAGTATTGGGGGATAGATGCTGACCTGAACCATATAGAGTACGTTACATCTAGCCGTCATTGATATTATGTATCTATGAAGGTAGTATTGCGGGATAGATGCTGACTTGAACCCTATAGAACACGTTACATCTAGCTGTCATTGATATTATGTATCTATGAAGTTAGTATTGAGGGATAGATGCTGACTTGAACCCTATAGAACACGTTACATCTAGCCGTCATTGATATTATGTATCTATGAAGGTAGTATTGCGGGATAGATGCTGACTTGAACCCTATAGAACACGTTACATCTAGCCGTCATTGATATTATGTATCTATGAAGGTAGTATTGCGGGATAGATGCTGACTTGAACCCTATAAACACGTTACATCTAGCTGTCATTGATATTATGTATCTATGAAGGTAGACCTGAACCCTATAGAACATATTTGGGACTTGCTGAAGCGAAAGGTCAGAGCCATGCCACAGGAGCATAATTTCGCTGAACTGATGCGTGACGTGGGGCAGATGTGGGCATCTATCCCGCAATACTACCTTCATACATACATCAATGAGGGCTAGATGCCGTGCTGCACACGGAGGCCATACATAACAGTGTTGCACACGGAGGCCATACAAACTATTGAAAAGAGTCTCATGCATTCGTTAATTGATGTGTGATTTTCTGTTTTCAAGGTGACCGTATTAACCCTTTCGTTACGCATGATTTGCTGGTCTGATACCAAACTATTTTTTGTCTTTACTTTATTTACATGGCAATTTTTTCAAACCATCAAGTGGACGTTTTAGAAATTATGTTCAATGTATATACTATTCAAACATATTTTTTTATTTGTAACAATGTACATTTTATTCGAATATAGATATTTGGAATCTACAATTCCACATGATACATCATAAAAAAGCCACGTGTTCAATGTGAGATTGGACAGTTCATCGTGGCCGCGCACGTGGCTTGACCGCCCTGACACGTGCACTTGTGGCATCCGTCGCTAGGCATGACATCACCGTCGTGATAGAACTTCTTAAACCACTCGCAAGTGTATGGCTTCATGGCCTGAAATAAATTAAGTATATATAAGAAAGCGTCTACTTAACAGAAATATAACAATTGCCAGGCGCGAATACAGGTATTATATTTTCGACCAAAATAGCTTGCACTGTATTTTACTTTCAGCCAAAATAGCTTGCACTTTATTTTCTACCAAAATAAATTTTATTTTATTTTCTCCAAAATAACATGCATTTTATTTTCTACCAAAATAACTTGCATTCTATTTTCGAAAAAATTGCATGTTTATTTTTGATCAAAATAGCTTGCAGTGTTTTTTATTTTTGACCAAAATAGGTTGCATTTTATTTTTGACCAAAATAGGTTGCACTTTATTTTCGACCAAAATAACTTGCATTTTATTTTTGACCAAAAAAGCATGCATATTATTTTCGCCCAAAATAGCATGCATTAATTTTGGACCAAAATAGCTTGCACTGTATTTTTTTTACCAAAATATTTTCATTTTATTTCTCCAAAATAGCATGCATGTTATTTTCGACCAAAATCGGTTGCATCTGAATTTTTACATAATTGGCATGCATTTATTTTATCCAAAATAGCAGACATTTTATGTTTTAACAAAATTGCAAGCGTTTTATTTTCGACCATACTAAGTTGCATTATATTTTTTACCAAGAATATCTTGCATTTTATTTTCAACCAAAATAGCAAGCATTTTATTTTCGACCAAAATAGCTTGCATTTTATTTTCGCCCAAAATAGCAGAAATTCATTTTCGCCCAAAATAGCATGCATTTTATTTTTGACCAAAATAGCTTGCTTTTTTTTTACCAAAATAGCTTGCATTTTATTTTCGACCAAAATAGCATGCATATGATTTTTGCCCAAAATAGCATGCATTTGATTTTCTTCCAAAATAGATAAACTTTTATTTTTGACCAAAAATAGATTCCATTTTTTTCGGCCTAAAAAGCAAGCATTTAGTATGTTTATTTTCGCCCAAAATAGCTTGCACTGTATTTTATTTTCGACGAAAATAGATTGCATTTTATTTTCGCCGAAAATAGCTTGTACTGTGTTTTATTATCGCCGAAAATAGCATGCATTTTATCTTCGTTCTAAATAGCATGCATTTTATTTTCAACTAAATAGCTTGCATTTTATTTCCGACCATCATAGCTTGCAATGTATTTTATTTTTGACCAAAATAGGTTGCATTTTATTTCTGACCAAAATAGGTTGCATTTTATTTTGGACCAAAATAGGTTGCATTTTATTTTGACCAAAATCAGTTGCATTTTATTTCTGACCAAATAAGCTTGCATTTTATTTTTTACCAAAATAGCTTGCACTGCATTTATTTTTTTTAACAAAATAACTTGCTTTTTTTACCAAAAATGCTTGCTTTTATAACCAAAATAGTTTGCATTTTGTTTTTGACCAAAATAGCATGCATTTTATTTTTGACCAAAGTAGCATGCATTTTTATATTTTACCATTATGGCTTGCATTTTGTTGACCAAAAAAATTCCTTTTTTTCGAGTATGTTTAATTTCGACCAAAATAGCTTGCACTGTATTTTATTAGTTTTGACCAAAATAGCTTGCATTAATTGTTGACCAAAATAGCTTACATTTCTTTGACCAAAATAGCATGCATTTTATTTTTGCCCAAAATAGCATCCTTTTTTTGGCCAAAAAACATGCCTTAAGTATGTTTAATTTCGACCAAAATAGCTTGCACTGTATTTTATTAGTTTTGCCCAAAATAGCTTGCATTTAATGGTCGACCAAAATAGCGTTCATCTTTTTACCAAAATAGCTTGCATTTTATTTTGGACCAAAATTTTTTTTTTTTCGTCCAAAATAGCAAGCATTTAGTAAGTTTATTTTCGACCAAAATAGCTTGCACTGTATTTTCTTATTAGTGCCCACAATAGCATGCATTTTATTTTAGCCCAAAATAGCATGCATTTTATTTTTAACCAAAATAGCTTACATTTTAATTTCAAACAAAATAGCTTGCATTGTACTTTATTTTTGACTAAAATGGGTTGCATTTTATTTCTGACCAAAAAAGCTTGCATTTTATTTTTGACCAAAATAGATTGCACTGAATTTTGTTGTTGACCAAAATAGCTTGCATTTGTTTTACCAAAAACGCTCGTTTTTTTTAAACCAAAATAGTTTGCATTTTATTTTTTGCCCAAAATAGATTTATTTTTTTCGGCCAAAATGGCATGCATTTTGTATGTATATTTTCGACCAAAATAGCATGCATTAAGTATGTTTATTTTCGTGCCTTTTATTTTAATATTTTTGCCCAAAATAGCATGCATTTTATGTTAGCCCCAAATAGCATGCATTTTATTTTTAACCAAAATAGGTTACGTTTTATTTTCGATCAACATAGCTTGCTCTGTATTTTATTTTTGAAGAAAAAATAGGTTGCATTTTATTTCTGACCAAAAAACCTGGCATTTTAGTTTTGACCAAAATAAATTGCACTGTTTTTTATTTTTAACCAAAATAACTTGCTTTTTTTACCAAAAACGCCTGGTTTTATTAAACCAATATAGCTTGCATTTAGTTTTTGACCGAAATAGCATGCATATAATTTTCGCCCAAAACAGCATGCATTTCATTTTTGACCAAAATAGCTTGCATTTTATTTTCGACCAAAATAGCCTGCATTTTATTGTTGACCAAAATAGCATGCATTTTACTTTCGACCACAATACCTTGCATTTTATTTTTTACCAAAAAAGATTCATTTTTTTCGGCCAAAATAGCCTGCATTTAGTATGTTTATTTTCGATCAAAATAGCTTGCACTGTATTTTATTATTTTTGGCCCAAAATAGCTTGCTTTTTTACCAAAATAGCTTGCATTTTATTTTCGACCAAAATAGTTTGCATTTTATTATTGACCAAAATAACATGAATTTGATTTTCGCCCAAAATAGCATGCATTTTATTTTTGACCCAAGCAGCTTGCATTTTATTTTTGACCAAAATAGCATGCATTTAATCCCGCCCACACTAGCTTGCATGTTATTTTCGCCGAAAAGACCATGCATTTTATTTTCGCACCAAAATAGTTCGTGTTTTTTTTACCAATATAGTTTGCACTGTATTTTATTTTTGACCAAAATAGCTTGCATGTTATTTTTGACCAAAATGGCATGCATTTTATTTCGCCCTAAATATCATGCATTTTATTTTCGACCGAACTGGCATGGTTATTTTCGACCAAAATAGCTTGCACTGTATTTTCGACCAAAATAGCTCGCTTTTTATGTTCTACCAAAATAGCTTGCATTTTATTTTCTACCAAAATAGCTCGCACTCTATTTTTACCGAAATAGCATGCGTTTTACTTTCGACCAAAATAGCTTGTATTTTATTTTCGACCAAAATGTCCTAGGCCTACATTTAAACACATCTTACCAAACATACGACACCCGCAAACAACAACCGTACTCACTTGTGTTTGTTGTTGTAGTCGTGCACGTGTTCGACGTGCACATGACACCAAGGATCGTGCACTGACACGTGTTACACCCGTCCGTGCTCGGGAAACTCGTACCAGAGGCGTAGCCGACCCCGTTGTTGGTGCAGTCCGCTGTACAAAGTACAATGTAAATGATAAACTAACAACAGGCTGGCAGTCCGTTGTACAAAAAAATAACAAACGATTAACTAACAAAGGGCTTGCCCCAAGAATGTCGTTCTCTTGTGTCATTTGTTAACGATTAAAAAAATCTGACCTTAAGCGCCCGTATACCTTACATTTAAGAAAATAAAGTTGCATGTTTTAATTATACATTTTCCATATATATATATATATATATATATATCGAGAGAGAGAGAGAGGGAGAGAGGGAGAGGGAGAGAGAGAGAGAGAGAAATGGTGCGTAACAAACTATAATTAACTCACTGTAACGAATATTTATTAATTATATTCATTTGTAAATAAAGCGTCGCGAATAGGTCGCTAGTACTAAAACTTCAAAGCAAAGACATTTTTTTTAATAGTACAGGGTTGCTGGCAGGCACGTGCGCTCGTGCACTGTATGGCGTTTATTGCGCAGACGCACTCGTTACATCCGTCCGCGTGCTTGCAGATGGACCCAAAATCGTGCGTCGCGCCGGCATAGGAGCATTTGTGAAAATCTGAAAATATATGTTGTTGTCTGTTATTGTTTGTTGCTTGTTGAATGTTCTTCTATACTGGCGCAGTGCCTAAATCTGCCACATTTAGGGGGTATTTGTACGATATTTTAAAAAGTTGTTTACCGATTGACATAAAAATTTACATAAATAAAGTTAGGTTTAATGTGCATTTGCTGGCGTGTTTTGGTTATATTTTAAATACTTGACAAATACAAAATAATTATTGAGATTGAAAGCCTAAACAGTGTAAAAAAAAAAAATGAGCGTGGGAGTGCCTATATCTGCCAACCCTCTTTAAAATGTTCAAATTGCTCGAAAAATTATTTTTTTGATGAATTCTGTTTTCAAAGCAACTTCTATTGACTTATATTGACAAAACTCCTACTTTTGTTTATTTAAGGTTCATGTTATAGTATTTAATATAAAACACGGTGATCCGAAGTTGCTTGGTGAAAATCGTAGATCAGGAACCGTGACATGCTTATTCCACGTTTGACTATTGTTCTTATTTAATTTTCTGTATTAAGCAGCTCGATGTCTGTGGTTAATACAATGTTTCATTGTTTCAATTTCTTCAAATACTCGTGTGTATTTCTAAAAATAGCTCTGAAACTGAGTCCCTTCGTGCACGTGGGACAAATAATGAGGGTTTTTAGTAGCGAGACATATGCACCCTCAATAAGCAGTTTTGTTCAACTAGTTTCATAAAATATGTAAACAATAACAGACAAAAAACACATAAACAGGCGTTGTTGTTCTGTGCTGTCACTGCGTTTAAGAAACTATACATTAAAATGAAGAAAGTTTATAAAAGCAGAAAGTAACAGTTACATAAATAATAATTATATAAAATAAATCTATTGAAACTAATAGCGAAATCTTAAAATATATGGCCTTCGTGTGGTTTGTTGTAAGAAACCTTATAAAAATTATTTTAATCATTATTTTTTGCTATTTTTTAATTTCAGTTAGTCATTGCGGCCATCAAGATACCGACCTTGCTGTACAGGCACGTGACCCGCGCATGCTAGGGAGCTGCACACTATCCCGCCTGCAGTGCACGTGCAGACCGTGCAACCGTCCACGCCGTGGTAACCCTAGTAACAAGAAACAAACATTACATGTATACAAAATATGCTATTCCCCGCCATATATTCTATATAAAGTTGTCAATCTCAAACTTAGTCTCAGCTTAAAATTTTAACCAATGAGAATGCGTGTAACATTTGAGCTTTTATTTCTATTGGTTTAATATGTAAAATTAAGACCTAATTTAAGAAAGTTTTTAGCCGTTGGTCCGGAAGTGAACAAGGGGCACCAATCGCGATTACGCAATGGAAATAACCTGATTTCGTGAAAGGCCCATTGGTGTTGGTACACAGTGGCGGCGAGCGAGTGACGTGTAAAGTAATAGTTCAATCATTTAATTTGTGGTTTTATCAAAATGTGTGTGTTATGGAACAAATATTAAATAACCATAGTTGAGAAATAAACCCCGTTCACGATTATGTAAATTTTATTTGACAGTGGTGGTAATTTTACAGGCTAGGGGCGTTCATAGAATCTCCAATATCTAAACATTATTTAAATCAAACAGGGATAACTGTCTTTTGCAAAATAAAATTGTCCTTTTATCACATACTTCCAGTTTCCGTTCACAGTTTATAAGTTGGCGCGCCTTCTTGTGTGAACAGTCTAACCAGTAATATAATCGGAGTATTTACTATTCTATTGGCCTATTTTTTTCTCAGCACATTTTCATTTAGAAATATTTAACATTGAACTTTGCCAGAATCAGATACGCCGAAAAATGATACAAGCATATCTGGGCCCATGTTCACCAGCCCATTCTTAGAATCAAAACTACTAGATGACAGACTTAGACTTGAGAAAAATACTGCGTTCGCAAATTTGCTGGGTACCAATATGGCTTATGTCGTTCTCAATCAAATCGGTCTCAATAAAGAATGCTGTAATTACAGTTGATGAATAACACATATCTTCAAACAGTGTTCTTATAACAGAAGAGTCTTAAGAATACTCTGTGGTCTTACATCTTAAGTCTAAGAATAGATTGGTGAATACGGACCTAATGAATACGATATAAAGCGTTTTTATTTTACCTGGGCTAGGCCGTAGGTAACGCCGTTGACGTTACGGACGACGTTCAACAGTAGAAATAACCGTGTTATAGTTGATGTTTATGTTATTATTATTATTGTTGTTGTTGTTGCTTGTTGTTAAAAATCTGAGGTGTGAAGATGGTCGGAAACCTAAAATGGATATACATGTATATAGAACACTGTCAAAGGGAACACCCTTTTGATAGAAAAGGCAAAAACGTAGCATTGTGTATTACCGAATATAAATATATAAAGATAATAAATAACATGAGGAATTGAAGATCATATAGATATGGCTGTTGAAATGATATTCCATCATCGTCATCATAATCTTCCTCAGTATCGTGGATGTCATCGCCATCCTTATGATCACCACTGAACTTTCATCATCGTCTTTGTCGTCGTCGTCGTTCTCCACCTCGTTATCATCAATCATCCTACACCTTCTTCTCATCATCATCATTATCGTCATCGTCGTCATCATCAAATTACCATATCATTATTATTATTATTTATTATTATTATTACAATGTACACTAACAGCTGTTAGAAGAAGCATAGAAATCTTCAACGCGGCCATCTTGGTGGTCAGTCGGTCAGCTTTGTGTTTTCCACTAACTTTATCGTCTTCGTTTTGCAGAGGCGTAGCTCTACACGAAGCTGTGTGTGGTTTCGTGAGTGATCGATTTATACGCATTCATAACAAATAAATTTTATCTTTTTTCTTTCATTTATATGTTTTTCAACAGAAATGGTGTACCCTAGATCTTATATAGCTGATTGTGTTTAGTTGCTAATACGCTGGTACCGATATGTGTGTGGTTGCTTTATACATATAACATACGTATAAGTATATGACTCCTACTTGAATACGCCACTGAAGATTCCTTAATATGTCGAGAGATACGTGCACAGTTGACATCTATGGCGAAATGACTTATCTCCCAAGAGGAGGAATTGCGTCCCTTAAGTATGAACATTACTATACATGAATGCCTTTGTTTGACCGCAAAATACGACAACGATAATCTGAATTTTGTGACCGAATTCAGAATTGATTATACTGACAAAAAGCGTGTATCTGTGCTTTTCAGTACCACAGTTCATAAAACAAGTTCGTAAATGTCTCATGTCGCGGCGAGGATCGAGCTTGCGATAGTTTGGTCTGCCATGCGGGCATCGTACAAATTACACCACTTCGCCTGCACGTAACCTTAATTCTATTGAAAGTGGTATATTTAATACAATGAAGATAACAGGGATGCGATTTTCCCCCCTCCCCCTTTTATATGCCAACTTATATATATATAATTAATCAGACTAAATTTACTAGATCTGTTTGGAGTTTTGATAGTCTCTTTGAAGAAGGGGGCGGGGGGGGGGGATTTTCTGCCCTGAAAATGTTCTCAAATAACATCTGTTATTACTGTTCAATGTGTTGACATAACATGTTTCTTACTCAAATATTTCTTAGGTTCACACACTTCAAAACGAGCTGAAAGCTCGTGTCGGGTAAGCTACTTTAACATACATGTAATAATAATAATAATAGGTGATGTTTATCCAGAGTTATTGATCCATGCACTTAAGTTAAGAAGTTAAAGGGCGACAACTCTATGAAGTAATTATTTTGTATTTACATACAACATTTCACAATTTAGTCACGTTTATATACACGTAGTGATGCATGTACATTTCACTGAGTTTATAATAGCATACGAATTACAAAATTATGTGGAATAAATACATGTATATACAAACACATATATGATTATGATGTCATAATATTTAACATGTTCTAAGCATATGTTTTTGTGTTCAAGTATATACACACCTGTGCATAGTAACCAAACAAATGCATTCCTTTATTGACTTAAGTTTATAGTGTTGGATATTTCAGACAAACAAACAATGCGTTAATGAATCTAATTAATACAAAAATATAATTATACAAAACGTTTCAGCGTGTATCAGGTAGATTATAACTCGTGATAGTCTTAATAAAAACATACGAACATACATTCAAATACACAAAATTAACTACAAATCACTGATACATATTCAGAAGACGGGCAGCCATTTAATTTAAATCCGTCGAACGCGCATGCGTCGAGTCTATTTTCACTTCCGGTGCACGTGACGTTGGTCATCGAATAGGAATCCAGTAGCGTTTCATCCTTTTCAGAACTCGCAGCGCCCTCAACGAAGCCAAGCTGCTTGCAGACGACTTCCGTTTCCTCGCGACCCCAGTTTTTGAAGCAGACTGGTAGCCAGTTGTTCTGGTGGTAGATTTCCAGTCTACCAGACTGCCGGGACAGTTCCGTCTCGTCCTCTTCGTTGCTTTTAGTAAGTCGAATCATGTGATCTGTCAGAGAACATCAAATGTGTTACATTTTTTGCTTATATAATTTTATGTTAAAATGTAATGAATGTTGTATGTTTGCCATATTAAAAGTTTAATACCTATCTTGTCCCATTTAATTGGCAACAACATTGAAATAACTGCCCGCTAAATATATTTTGCGAACATAACAACATTGACATATAAGTTGTGTGGTGAGATCATATACTACTTTTTCTACCAAAGTAATATAGCATGATTAACGCTAGATGGGTTTAGACATGTACCGGTATATACACGAAAACTCTGATTATTTTGATAAAATTAAAATAGTGCAAGCGCAAACTAAAATAAATGCTCTTTACGTGTATTAAGATGGAATAACATTATTCTACTCGTACCACAGATAATGCCGACGTCCATATCGTGACTGTAGGCGAAGGGATCTGTCACGTGACTGACCGAATTACACCAGCGCGTGCGCAGACAGGTCACGTTTAGGTCCCAGAATGCACCCGAGCCCCGCCCGAAGTAACTACTTCCGGCGGAAACTCCTCCGAGGTATCCCAACTTCCGGCAGACGTACGAGGCCTCGATGTGGTTGATCTCACGTGGTATGGTTCCCCATTCGCCCTTATGGTAGATCTCCACGCGGCCCTCTCTGTCCGTGTATCCGTCCAGTAGGGCAATGAACGGCTCTGAAAACCATCGGCGGATTTAGGCGGGGGCGGTAGCGGCATACGCCCCCCCCCCCGCCCCCAGTAAAATTGTCTGAGATTCAAATGTTTAAACCTCAAAATAAATTATAATTTCTTTGACACTGTCGTTTAGTGAAGAATAATATAAATATCAGCTTTCTTATCATGTTATGTAGCACAGTAGCATCGGAGACGTGTAGAATCTCTTTTAAAAAAAGCTGAACAATAATGTCGCGCAAATTAATTGTCATTGTTAACATATGTAATTTATATATGTACTAGTATATGTCTAAGGTACTAAACATTCCACCCCATACACCTCCAAATCCTGAATCCGCGCTTAAAGATGTTTATAGCAATGCAAACATTTGAATTTATGGTAAATGTTAGTAAAATGTGTATTTTGTTAGATATATATCAGAAGGTAATTGTGCCGTTGAAAGTACTGCTGGTGTTAAACACAAATCGACATGCAAAATTTGAATGGAAAGTTGGTAAATTGTGTAGTTCGCTTGATATATGAGAATGTCCATGCGTCGTTGAAAATATTTGGTGTTTTACAAATCACGGTGTAATTATCAGACATGGTATTTCAGCAGTTCATTTATATCACATTTATTTTGAATCCTAAACCATTCCGCAAAGCATTCAACAATGACCAGTGAGTTATACTTCACTGACAGCAAAGAAAAGTGTTTTACATACACACGCATACGTATGGAGTACGATTAGTGTCTTTAATATATTATTCAGCATCATGCTCATAGAAACGAGCATCATGCTCGTAAGATCGAGCATCATGCTCAATGAACGAGCATGATGCTCAGAAAACGAGCATCGTGCTCTTTCGGCCGAGCATCATGCTCATAAGATCGAGCATCATGCTTGTCAATTCGAGCGTGATGCCAGTTTTTGGAGCATCATGCTGGGTTAGGCAATAAAGACCCTCTTTGTACGGCCTATTACTATCGAGCATCATGCTCAATTAACGAGCAGCATGCTCATAAATCGAGCATCGTGCTCGTTTATCGAGCATCATGCTCGTTTATTGAGCATCATGCTTAATCTTACGAGCATCATGCTCGCTCATAAGATCGAGCATGATGCTCAATA
This sequence comes from Congeria kusceri, assembly GCA_027627225.1. Classification (NCBI taxonomy): domain Eukaryota; kingdom Metazoa; phylum Mollusca; class Bivalvia; order Myida; family Dreissenidae; genus Congeria; species Congeria kusceri. Next base: position 13,329,623 of record CM051038.1, read on the forward strand.
AACGAGCATGATGCTCCGTAGGTCGAGCATCATGCTCGATCCTACGAGCATGATGCTCGTTCATTGAGCATCATGCTCAATAGTACTAGGCCGCACGAAGAGGGTCTTTATTGCCTAACCCAGCATGATGCTCCAAAAACTAGCGTCACGTTCGTGTTGACGAACATGATGCTCGATCTTATGAGCATGGTGCTCGGCCGAAAGAGCAAGATGCTCGTTTTCTGAGCATCGATCTTATGAGCATGATGCTCGTTTCTATGCGCATGATGCTGTATAAGATATTAAAGACCCTAATCGTACTCCATAGAAACGTGTTTAAAACTATTAGCGCATGTCGGACCAGAAATCATAAGGCGTCAAAACTATGTCTGTTTCAGGTTACCTGACCTACCCTAAAATGCCCTATGCCCCGACCCTTGAACATTTTATTTAGTTTTTCTTGCTTTATTTACTATGTTTCAGTAATTGAATGTTTTCTTTTCATAAATAAGTGTTTTGTTTTGATAGCATCCACTTCAAACCAATGCATAAGGATATTACTGATATGTTTTGAATATTTTTTACAGTTTCCTAATCCACAAGTTGATAATTTACCAAATAAAACAAAATAATAATAACAATCAATCCCTACCTACCTACCTCAATTTTTTGGGGCATGTAACCTGAAACAAACGTATTTTTTACGCCTAATTAAGGCAATGTCTCATGGAATCGTTTGCTCTGATTTACGACCAACCAGGGAATAGAAAAATCTGGGTTACGCGAATGTTTTGATTGGCTTTTAATTGGGCAGACGCGACGGGGAATCTGGCACATGATGATGTATGCCCGTGCCATGCCGCGTTTCTACGATGGAATGCACCAGGGTAACTGAAGTGCGATGCTTTTCGACTTTCTGCATGTGGTTCTGTATAGTTTATGTTTATTGTATTTGTGAACGAACGGTTATGCCGGTGCAGATAGTGAAACGCAGAGGTATTGAGTTTGTTCTAGTTATTGTTTGGTCCAAACTTGTGGTTCGAAATATGATGTATTGGTAATATTTCAACCGGGAAATAAAATACTAAGCACGCATATCTCATCCCTTGAAGGCCAGAAGAATCATTTTTTGCACAATATACCGATGACACCTTCTGGCTTTTCAAGGGACGATACTTGAAGCGCGTCGTGGGAAAACCGGGTTTAATACATGTGCGGAAAGTGTCGTCCCGGATTAGCCTGTGCGGACTGCACAGGCTCATCCGGGACGACACTTTCCGCCTGCAGTGGATTTGTGTTTAGAAGAAACATCCTTGAAACAGAAAATACCATAAAAGCGGAAAGTGCCGTCCTGGATTAGCCTGTGCGGACTGCACAGGCTAAAATTCGGGACGACACTTTATGCATTTGCATTAAGCCCGGTTTTCTCACGACACGCCTCATATATATATATATATATATATATAGTTTACTCTGTCCGAGTTACACATTCACTATCTAATTGGTTCTTAAAGACACCGACGTGAGAGAGTTTATTATATATAACTTTAATTTGCGTGTTTTTTTGTTAAACATCAAGACACATATATCACGCCGCGGAGTACCGGGAGAACAGTCATGTTTACGTTATTGTGACTACTAACCAACTTGTATGTACCAAATTGCACCAGTGCGGAGAATCGAACATGGGTCGCCTATGTTAAAAGCACGTGTGCCAACAACCATAGCGATAACCGGACATGTGACATTTATTTCTTCGCTTTTCTGAAGTATGCTATATATATTCCCAGAATGATTGCCACAAAACTTGCATACGAAGCAAGGAAAATTGTTGTGATTAGAAGAGGGTCTGGTATACAACAAACATATTTGGAACTAATTACTGAGGCAGTCAGCTTATCAGTCGAGCTAACAGGGTTAATTACCTCGTTATTCCCGGTGGGAAGTAGGTAATTACTCTAAGGCCTCTTATTAGTATATCTATGATTGACACGCGTTAAATATACGCCTATGCGTTTTTATAACTTGCAGTGTTTAATTTTCTTATCGAGCGATAATAAAACCGAAACAAACATGTAGTACTACTGAAATTAGTTAATGAATTAACATGATATACAGTAAAATTTATAAAACACGTGTACAATCCGAAATCAGACAACTACGATTTTACTTTGCGTAATCTAGCTATTTTCGCGTTAATATACCACGTGTTTGCGTTAAACCGTCTCTATTTGTCAGCGTTTTAATTTTTTTTTTTTTATTACAAGCATACTTACGTTATACAGTCATACATATACATGCGCTGTTCTTTCATTTGGTTCGTGGCCAAATATATCTGTTGCAACAGATCATCAATGCCACCAACAATGTGTATATCAAAAAGAAGATGAAAATCTTGTGAAAATCAAGCACACACTTTAATATGTGAAAACTATCTTGTATGGAAAGAAATTGTTAATAAGTAAACAACATATATAAAGTAAGGAGCACTTTGAATCCAATGACTATCACTAATGAATTGTACTAATTTACAACTAAATATATTCGATACATTTGGGCTGTTTGAGAATATTGTAATATGCTGTTATTTTGTGACATCAAAGCGTTACTTAATTACTTAAAGTGTTGATATTATCTTGCACTGTTTTTATGTAAGCAAAAAAGCGTGGTACAGATCTAGCGTGTCCAACAAAAATAATGGAAGACGGAGCAGTTGAATGAATCAAACATTGTGTAGCTTCTGAAATGACGGGGACAGCAAAGATTGTATAATCACTGCTCAGAGGAACAACTAACCTGCACAAAATAGTTATTGACACCTACTACTGATAACTACTGATTTTTTACTGCGTTTGAGAATGTGTAACATGCCATATGTACCATCTGCGAAATCATGGAATTTGCAGTGCTGCAAATTGTAAATGAGATTCGCAGTGTTGCAAATTGTAAATGAGATTTGCAGTGACATTAATTTCACAACATTATGAAACTCCCCACATAGCTGTAATACTTACCATAACATTATATGAAATAACATTAACAAAACATGCGTGCGCACACCACTATACGCATTAAACGCGAGGGAAATTAATTCCCTAATATGTGTAGAAATGTTCCATTTTGACGTCATTGAGACGTCAATATACTCCGTATGTTTGACAGTGTATATTGCAAAAAAGCTGTAAAGCTGTACATGTTCAATATACCTTGTATTTTGAAACAGTAATTTGGTGTTTGTTAGTCTAATAAAGGATATTTTTAATGGAATTAGATCAAAATTAGTACAAAATTTAAGTGATTTCCTATCAAAATGAAGACTGAACCAAATAATGGGAAACATCTCAAAAAGTCATGGTTGCTAGGGTGCCTTCCTAAAATTTATTGGTCAATAGGCTGATCTCTAAATTATCTGGCCTTTATTTAGTAGGAGAAACCTTAAATTTAAAAATAAAAAGTCTCACTGGTGTTGAATTTGTGTTCATTAAGGATATTAAAGAAATTTAGCTCTCAAGTGGCCGAATATACATGAAAGGAAGCTATGAACATGTTTTCCTTTACTTCTGGTGGTAGCAAATAAGTAGTGGTGCATATACATAACATGCCAGATTGTGGTATGTTAACAAAAAATGAACGTACCTGGTTCTCCCAGAAGATGAGTCAGTGCAGGAATAATTCTGTCTACTTTTTTATTCGTCTTGTAAACAAACTCCATCATCTCGCTTATGTCGGAGTCCGTTAATCGCATCCGTGTAGAACCCGATGTACCGTTGATTAAATTCTTCTCAGAACGAGGGCCCCCCTTGCTGAAGGCCAGTTGGTCCAAGGAAGAAGGTGCCACCATAGTTGGAGCGGCCGTTGTCAAAGGTTTTGGGACTTGCAATGTGTGTCGCTCTTCTTTTGTTTCATCAGACGTGGTTGATTTAATTGGTTTAAACATAAACGCCATGTTTGCTTTTTGTCTCAAAAGCGTTTCCTCTGTCCGCGAATCTAATTTGTTAACAATGTCAAGCGTCTTGTTCACTTGGTTTTCAACGTATTTGACTCTGTGATACACATATGGAATCCAGCCCGTACTAGACGCAATAGCTTCTGCAAGCACGAATATGAGATCAGTTTTATTGTGTATTTCAGCAAGCTGATTATGTTCAACTAACTTAGTTTTACTTTTGATCGAAGCCGCTTCGACGTTTTCTTCTTCACGCATATTAGCCAGTTTAGAAACTTCGCTGTCCAACTTTTCAACAGATAATTTGATCGTGGACGAGCTGGCCACTGCCAGTTCAGTCAGAAGTTCAACCAACTGGGAACCATTTCTGGTCAGCATGGATAATTCCTGCAAAAAAGGTTCCATGGGAATGCATTTGCCGTCAGGCTGGGACGATGGTGGGACGTCGTTCTTTGCTTTAGCATCAAAGGTTATAAATTCTGGTAAACTTTTGTTGAACAGTTCAAATGTCCCATTGAGTAAATACGCCACAATTTCTTCCCGAAGGCTTATTTGGTCCTTAGCAATAGTCTCTGTGTCAGATAATATTCGTTCAATTAGGTTACCCGTGTGTTTATACAGAGTCACAGACTGGAATACATTACGGTTCACTTGTTCAAGTCCTCTAAGAAGTTTCCGGCTTTCATTTCGGAAAACCTCAGGATTAACATTCACTTCCCTTTCATTTGTGGTGTCCGGTCTTTGTTGGTTGTCTGCAACAGACACGTTTATGCTTTTCAAGCGTTCGTCTATTAATTCAAACATCTTTGCACACGTCATCTGTAATTTGTCGTCATCACCACCATTAGAAATATGGTTAAAGGTCTCGAACTTGTCAACCTTTTTGCTGTTGTCTTTTGTGTCCTTTGGCGAGTCGTTTTGACTGGTGGTAATATTTGCCAGAATTAGCGTTAAGCTGTTTTTCATCTCGTCAGAGTCTTTGGTGATAACTGAGACATTTCTAGCTACACCTTCAATGATTTTGTTAACATAAAATGACTGATGTTCCATCTCCCTTGTTTTGTCTCTAATTGCACGCGTGTCGTTCAAAACGTGATATGCGGTTTGCATTACTTCTGTTGCTAGTATAACTGATGTCTCACTATTTACGAGCATTTCACCTTGGAACTTGTTAGACTCTTTAAGCGTTGCTTTAATACTATCTGTGTCATTTTTGATATCCTTAAAGTTCTCATGTGTCTGCTCAATGTTTCTCTGAAGTTCATCAATCTTTGTTTGAATATCAGAATAATAAAATGAGAGATTCTGTTCAATCGCTTGAAACATACCACTATTGGTCGATGCTAAGTCCTCAACATCGTGTTTGATATCAGCGACCTTTTGATCCACTTGATTGTTCTGTTGCTCCACTTGGGACACCTCTGTGTGCAAACTATGCAGGACAGTGTCCACTGCATGCAGGTGAGTATTTACTACTCGAAAACTTCGGACGATGTAGTACTGCACATTGTTTATTCCCCGTTCCAGAGTCATAAGTCGTTTGTTTAAGGTGTCGAATTTGGCGTCCACAATCTCCAGTATGCCATCCAGTAAATACCGATCCGTTGGGTCAAGAGGTGGCGGTGGCGTTGTTATTGTCCTTGGACCAGTTTGCTGTCTAGTGTCCGCTTCGTGTCGTGGTTTCTCGAAGTCTATCGTTGGTGACTCAGTAGTAGTCGTACGGTGCAGCGCCTTCTCGTAGCCCGGTGAAGTGACCGCCAACGTGTCGCCACCAACACTTTCTTCGCTATATTCCGTAGTGATTACATTATCAATGTCTTGTACGTCCTTGTACACGAGAGGCCCGCGTTCGCTGCCATTCTTCTTGGTCTCAGGCAAGTATGTGACGTTCTCTTTAATCTCATTTATTGATCTATCTAAGTCTTGCTGTTCCACATCAATTGCAGTAACGCCAGTTAACAATACCATCACACAAATAAGAGAGATTTGGACCATTATGTGCTGCCGTACGCGCATCTTACTGCTCATCTTTCGTATATGAATGAAACATTATTTCATTATTTCAATACCAAGGAATCGTTTTTGCACTTATGTAAACTTCCAAAAAAAATATCAGATACCCTCCTTCGCAAGTTATTAGCCAGTCAAAAGGTTAACCTTCGCTAAGTAACTAAGTGATTCTGGACCTTATAGAAGATAGCTATCTTAATTGGCACATTACGTCTAGTAAAAACAGATAACTCCAAAATGGAGCCGTTCACCCTAAGAAAATTGATAATAAACACATGTTTATGATGTATTTTGTTTCAGATCTTCTGTGATGTTACTCCGCGTATAATACTCGTCCATTCCGGCGCGTACATGCTTGTTAATGGCATAGAAACGAGATCTATACGAGACATAAGATAGATAATTATTTTGTAAGCATTGTTAAAATTCCAGTTGCACTAGTCGTACTGTGGTGAATTACGAATATTTCTATTTGTCATGGCATTGCGTTAATTCCATTTGCACTTTTCTTGTTTTAACAGCTAAACAAACAAACCAAACAACCCGATCTCGAAATTTACTAGAAATTACGGTTCTATGTTACACCGAACAGTTTTCGTGTAAAAAAAAGCGAAGCAATGCGAATAATAAATGGCAATAACCTTTGGTGCCTGTTTTTCCAAAGTTTATGACTGTCGGAAAAAGATTAATAAAATTTCAACCGCAAGCGTTGAATTGCGGTTACCTTTGTATGTCTGTAGCCGCAAAATTAAAACAATTGACTCCACCGGTGTTCCAGGAAACAAACTATACAGCCGCTGTTTACGTTACTACTCCGTGCTAGCGTTTTTGATGATATAACTATGGAGTATGGCATTTACTCTTGTTATTATACTAAATACTCAGTTTCATGGAATGTTTTTACAACCTAAATTCCTTCACCGTTTATATTCCCAATGTTTTTGTCAAGAAGACACAACGATTCTATATCCAGTTTTTTCGGTTTTTTAAAGCCGTCTATATTACACACATTTCAGCATCAATTGATCTCCACTCGGGTCGTTGCATTCGCAAAATGTTTATGTCCATACAAATCTCATTTCTGATATAACTAATTCGCGTCAGTCTCACTTCACGAGGATGTATAGAAATTTGAGAGAAGAAAAATACAAGATTTCCGGTAAATCCGAATTTTCGTGCACTCAGCAGGTTTGACGAAAACACAACAGCATCAAACGAACAAGAGCAACAATTTACTCGCTCGGGTTCTCACATAATTAGAGGCACGTGTGTTTCCGTAAGCAAATTATAGAGAGGTGGTGTGGATAGTGGGTGGTGAGACGCAAGAATTGAAAGCACATTTTGGACACAGTTATTGGCTTGGTTGGATTTCTTTTGTGGCGTTTTTTTTATCTACTAGATGAAAACATATCACGAGTATTGATGGTGTACTTTGTGCAAGTCGTTCATTACATTTGTGTCCTATATTACAAAAGCTGAATATATGTATTGTATATTTGGACGTCGTTTTATAGAATAACTTACTAACTTTCCTATCAAAGACTCATTTTTGCTAAATTTAAAGCTGCACATGCGCACTTTTTTTTCTATCAATTATAATAATTTCCAGTATTATGTGTAAAACGGCTTTAATGCAGCAAATTACATAACAGAAAGTACAATTTTGCTTTAGCTGACCGATTTAATAAACAAGAGGGCCATGATGGCCCAAAGCGCTGACCTGAGTTCGGGCAATGACAGAGAATAACTCTGACACCTGAACGTCATCGCCTACAATATGACCCACACAAGACAGATATCTTACTGTTGTTGACCCGCTGATCGACAGGTGCAGTAAAGATGCGTGTTTGAGGGCATGTCACCTGATAGTGACACCACTTGTTTTGCTTTTTTGTATACAAATGGGCCAATTACTCTGTTTGTTATAGCCCAATCAGGGCAATTCATTGATTTATTATTACCGGTAGATCTTATGGCCATGCACAATCTGTGCAAGTCTGATAAGGATAAAAATAAAGATTGATAAAGATTAGATGAACAAGGCTTGTTACAGGATGTGACGTATGCCCCCGAAGCATATGCTTGTCAGAGGAAGGCAACACAATGTCAGTTACATGTTGGCAGAAATGACACTTCCTACACAAAGAGTTATGGTCCTTATACTCTGCACTTCCTCTCAACATCCTCTATCCATATATGTGGTTTTATTTTAAATTACTTCAATACTAATGGAGTTATGCACTGCACAAGAAAATTAACTGAAGGGCAATTACTCCATAAATATTGAAGAGACAGTTATGGTCCTTGTACTCTGCACTTCCTTTCAATGTCCTCTATCAATATATTTGGTTTTATTTAAAATCCCGTAAATGCTAATGGAGTTATGCTCTGAACAAAAAAATAAACAAAGGGCAATAACTCTGTAAATATTGAAGAGAGAGTTGTGGTCCTTGTGCTCTGCATTTCATCTCATTGTCCTCTATGAAGTTTCATTTGAATCCCTTCGATACTAATGGAGTTATGCTCCGTACAAGAAAATTAAACAAAGGGCAATAACTCTGTAAATATTCAAGAAATAGTTATGGTCATTGTCTTCTGCACTTCTTCTCATTGTCCTCTGTCATTATAAGAAGTTTCTTTCGAATCCCTTCATAAATAATGGAGTTATGCTCCACAAGAAAATTAATGCTTGACATAAGGAAATAAAACAAATGGCAATAACTCCGTAAATATTGGAGAAAGAGTTCAAGTCCTTGTGCTCTGCACTTTCTCTCATTGTTCTCTATCATTATATGAAGTTTCAATTGAAACCCTTCAATACTAATGGAGTTATGATCCGCACAAGAAAATTAAACAAAGGGCAATAACTCTGTAAATATTGAAGAGTTATGGTCCTTGTGCTCTGGACTTCCTCTCATTGTCCTCTATCATTATATAAAGTTTCATTTGAATCCCTTCATCTCAAATCTAGTTATGATCTGCACAAGAAAATTAATGTTTCACATACAGAAATAAAACAAAGGGCAATAAATCCATAAATATTGAAGAAAGAGTTGCGGTCCTTGTGCTGTGCATTTCCTCTCATTGTCCTCTATCATTTTATGAAGTTTCATTTGAATCCCTTCAATACTAATGGAAATATGCTCCGCACAGACATGAGGAAACAAAACCAAGGGCAATAACTCCATTAATATTGAAGAAAGAGTTGTGGTCCTTGTGCGCTGCACTTCCTCTTATTGTCCTCTATCATTAGATGAAGTTTCATTTGAATCCCTTCAATAGTAATGGAGTTATGCTCCGCACAAAAAAATTAAACAAAGGGCAATAACTCTGTAAATATTGAAGAAAGAGTTATGGTCCTTGTGCTCTGCACTTCCTCTCATTGTCCTCTATCAATAAATGAAGTTTCATATGAATCCCTTCAATACTAATGGAGTTATGATCCGCATAAGAAAATTAATGCTTCACATAAGGAAATAAAACAAATGGCAATAACTCAGTAAATATTGAAGAAAGAGTTATGGTCCTTGTGCTCTGCACTTCCTCTCATTGTCCTCTATCATTAGATGAAGTTTCATTTGAATCCCTGCAATTCTAATGGAGTTATGCTCCAAACAAGAACATTAAACAAAGGGCAATAACTATATAAATATTGAAGAAAGAGTTGTGGTCCTTCAGCTCTGCACTTAATCTCATTGTCCTCTTTCTACATATAAAGTTTCATTTGAATCCCCTCAATGCTAATGGAGATATGCTCCGCACAAGAAAATTAAACAAAGGGCAATAACTCTGTAAATATTGAAAAAAGAGTTGTGGTCCTTAAGCTCTGCACTTCCTCTCATTGTCCTTTATCTATATATGAAGTTTGATTTGAATCCCTTCAATACTAATAGAGTTATGTTCCGCACAAGAAGTTTTAATGTTACACAAAGTCCATTGTTTGCAAATTTTCATATAAAAAGGGGAAATAACTCTAGTGTTTCTGGTTCTATCTGCCCTTTCATTGCACCCAGATGAGATCTTACGGTCATACACAAACTGTGCAAGTTTAGTCAACAAGGAATGAATTAACTAAAAGCCAAATATTGACAAATTACAGATTTTTGTCACAAACAAGGGCCATAACTCTGATCTTTCTGGCCTTATCTGGCCCATATTAGACATTGACTGATACCTTATGGTAAAACACAAATAGTGCAAGTTTGGACAAGATTAGGCAATAAATGAAGTCTCTATACTCCACAATCGCCATTTATTTCATTTTTTTCTCACATACTAGGGGCATTAACTGTGGTGTTTGCATCCCAATGTAAGCTATTGTTGGATTATTTTGAAATCTTCAGGTCATACACATGCTGTGCAAGTTTGGTCAAGTTCAAACAAGAAAATGAAGTCTGTATGTTGCACTTTTTCTCATGAAAAAAGGGCAATTACTCTGGTCATCCAGGTCCGATCTGGCGCATTATTGAACCTATCTGAGATTTTATGGTCATACACAAACTGTGCTAGCTTGGTCAAGATAGAATAAAAAGTGAAGTCTGTATTACGTCTACATGCCCAGTTCGTGACGCATTACGTGACGCATTAAGGATGAAAGACGCCGGACGACGCAGGACAGTCCCCCTATACCAATACGATGTGCTCAGGTGAGCTAAAAAAAAGAAATTACGACTTTTCCCTTTATTCAATAAAGCGCAATTTTAAACATGTAAAACATTTAAGAGAGTACTTACAAGTTAAATATAAATAATTTTAACCAAATATTTTCTTACAAAACAAAGGTTTATTTATACAATGTTTTTTTATTTCAATGAAAGAGTGACAACTGCTCTAAGAAACTAGAACTCCTCGAGTCGTATGTTCCGCCTGACGGGGCATAACTCTGAAGTTCCATACGAGAATTATGCCGAAAACCGAACTTAACCTTCCTTTTATGCCACTAACACTTCCCTGAAGTTTCAAAATGATTGCCAAAAAAAAACTTCTCAAGTTATTGTCTGCACAAGCCTTATTTGAATTTTTTTGTTAAAGGGGCATAACTCAAGTACTATAAAAGGAATTATGCCGAAAACCAAATTAAACCTTCCTTTTTTGCCTACTAACACTTCCATAAAGTTTCATAATGATTGCATAAAAACTTCTCAAGTTATTGTCTGTACAAACTGAGGGGGACGATGCTGCCGACAACGCCCCCAAAGGTAAACCCTATATGTTGCCTTTTTAAGCAAAACAATACAATTAATATCATCTAGCACAAGTTTGAAGTATATAATGAAATCAGCAATGGGTGGCCAAGTTTATATTGATATAAAGTCAATTTATGTATTGCTATTCAAACAGTGCACAATAAAAGAATTGAACAGGAGAAAACCACTGTAGAGGTTTATAGTAAGTCCATTTATTTACTGCTATATAAACAAAGTACAATAACACAAATATACAAAAGGAAAGAACAACTGTAAATGTACAATTTCTGAAACAACACCCAAGTTGGTTCATGTGACTTCATCCTTCAAATCTGATTGGTCAAAGTATCTTGAAATGAGGCAAATGAACAAGTTTAGAGGTGGCAGTCTGGGATCATCATTGCTGTCCTGGAGATAATAAAAATCATGTCCTTTAAGATAAGTTGTGAGTTTTTTTAGTGGCTAATTTAAAAATATCATCGTCATCATCACCACCACCACCATCATCACCATCAACATTATCCTCATTATCACTACTATCATCATTGCTATTATCATCAAAACCAACAAAAATAATTTTCCCTTACAAAAAGAAATATTCATGTATGAACATACTTCTCCAAGTATGTGAGTCATGCTTAGAACTGTGACATATACATGTAATTTTAAACGAAACATATTTATCCTTAACAAAAACTATTTTATAATTATTTGCATAAAAATAGACACGTTTTACAAATAACACCTACCAATGAAGCTCTCAATCTAGAACAAGCTCTTGCCAGTTCCCTCAGTAACGAACAAGCGTCCGGTAGCAGTGGTTTATCGAGGCACACCAACAGAGCATAAAACCAGTATCCCTGGAACGTGTAATAGACATAGAGAATATAAAATTTATATCTATGCTAGTGTTACAGTAGTCAAAATAGCCAATGGCTACTAAACTGTTAGAAATTATTAAAAAATAAGGCGTATTTTCGAATTATTTCACAATGTACTCGAAAAATAAAAAAGATGAGACTCATTTCTAAGCACTAACCTAAACATAATTCGCCACCTAACTATTACAAGGGCCTATCTGCTTCTGTTTACCTGTAATCCTAAGGTGGCGAATATTGTTTAAAGTTTATATACTGTATTGGCACATAAGCCTAGATTGCTAAGCTTAAAATGTGAATATTAACTAATACCATAATATCAGCAGTTGCTTTATTTGCACAATCCAAAACTTCATTAACTTCATAACTGTAACAACTTTACTAGACAAAGATTTACTCTTCAATCAAATATATATTGACATGATATAAAACTAATTAAACATCTTCAGTCATAAACTGTACAGTCAAGTAAACAACAGTGGTAAAACAGTAACTGTTATGTTAACCATCTGGAAATATTTCGTTTTGATTGTATATTAGGAATATTTGAGAAAAAAACTTTCTCAAAATAAAACCTTTTTTGTACCAATACTAATCTTGATTATAATATCAAAGTTTTACAGTCGTTTTCCAAAAAATTAGTTAGAATTCTAACATAAAACAAATGTTGAAAGATCCACACATATGCGGAGTATCACAAAGGGAGATAACCTGGTAACTAATAGCTTTACCTGTCTTTCTGTGAATCCTGTGACCTCAAACCAGTTCAGGTGGTACTCCAACACTTTGAGGACTGTGGTTTGGTCCATTGCCAGCATTACACTAACTGAAAATACAGTTTTACATCATAGTTAATCTTCTTTCAATTGAGCATTGATAACTTAAGCAAATTCAAAGACTCCTCAAAATTGGTATTGTTTTTATATTATATATAAACTAGGGATGGCAACGAATACCAAAAATGATATTCGTATATTAGACTGATAAAGTATTTGAATATTCAATCATCGGAGGCAGTACTGGTTAACTGATGGAAATGTATCATTAAAATGACTTAATTGTGTGGTTTATAGCCACCACCACAACGATGAGAACAGGAGCTGTCAGAGGACAGTTCGCTCGACTAACGAAGTATTGCTGTTGGTACATGTTCTGGATAGTGAAAGGGGCATAAATTTGTTAAAATACAATATTTTTTTAAGTGAAGCCTTGTATAGTTTATACATTTTTGGAACAAAACTTTAACCACAAAGTCTATGTAAAAAGTGGGCTAACTCTATCAAAATATAAAACAGAGTTATGGGTAATGTTGCCCCTGATACTAGAGTTGATGACAAAGGTTAGTTCCAAGTTTCAAGTGAATAACTTATGTAGTTTTGAAGTTACAAAACTTTTGAATATAAACTTTAACCAGAAAATCTAAGTGAAAAAGGGGCATAACTCTGTCAAAATACAAAACAGAGTTATGGGGAATGTTGCCCCTGCCACTGAAGTTGATGACAAAGGTGTATTCCAAGTTTCAAGTGAATAACTTGTGTAGTTTTGAAGTTACAAGACTTTTGAATAAAAACTTTAACCAAATTCAGACGCGGCCGCCGGGGGTAGTAGGAAAGCTCACCTATTCTTCGAATAGTCGAGCTAAAAATGTCACAAATACACAGATTTAAATTTATTCTACATATTAGAACTATATTGTTATTTTGCAATTTCATTTAATGGGAAAGACTTCAAACTATTTATTTAGAACATGCGATTCTTTGCTGACAACTTCGCTGGCTGTTTCCATGACATAACTAGGAAGGTAGCACGTTGTTCAGAGCACACGTGCACATGTACGCAATAACACCAATTAGCACGCCGAACACGCTTTAATCTCTACTTCCCGTGTAAGTGAACATGTGAACTGATCGGAGACAGTGGTCAATATAATGGGACTAGCAATAACAACAAACTGTCGTCGACATAACAATAGGGTGATAGGTAAATTTTGACACATATCCTGTGTACTAGAGAAGCTCAGGTGACAGGAAAATGCTATATCTTTAGGGACTGACATTGACAAATATTGTATTTAATATGCTTATACAAATTAAATTAATAAACAGGTAAGTTTTCGAATACCTAAACAGTATTTGAATAGTTTTCATTATTCGAATATTGGAATATTTGTTGCCATCCCTAATATAAACTAACCCCTTTAACTCTAGAACTGATAACTTCAAAGCTTGAGAACATTATGTTGGTCCCTGATGCATATTACTTCAGTTGATGCAGATTGACTTAAACATGTAATATGATAATTATGCCCCCCATCGATGTATATATTGGTTTGCTAATGTCTGTCGGTCGGCCTATCGGCAGACCACGTTCGTTTCTGCTCTCCAGTCCAACAGTTTTCATCCGACATGTTTGTGGCCATAATATCTTGGCCAAGTTTGATATTCAGCCAAATCGCCCTCTGAGTTGTTGAGTTATGGCCCTTGAATTATCAAACATTGGCATTTTCAGCTGTTTCCACTCTCAGCCAAATCGCCCTAGGAAGTACAGATTTATGGCTCTTGATTTAGCTAAAATTAGCTTTTTTTAGCACAATAGCTCTCTATGTCCAATCCTAAAAAAACTTGATATTTTAAAGATTGCATTTAACCTAGAGGAGGCATAACTGTTTTACAAACAGCTCTTGTTTTACAGAGCTATAACAAGTAAATATCTGTCTGTTTTACGTAAGTCCTATATTAGCAACAATGAAACTGAATTTCTTTAATGTCTTAATTATCCACATTGAGATCTTTGTTACCATTTGGATTGTACTATATATCAGCACAACACGACTTTCAGCACAACAAAATCCATAAAAATCCTGTTTGGGTTTTTTCAATGAAAGCCAAGAAATCATACCTAGTGGTAAAATCCCTTCATGTGTTGGAAACCCTTTTTCTGTTCCCTGGCAGATTTTAGACGCTCCTCCCAAAATCCTCTCAGAATCAGTCCCAGATTCACATCCAGACATGTTGCTTTCCGATTCAGATAAAGCAGAGTTTGCACCAAGATCTGTTTTCAACCTGGCACCTGTTTCCAAGGGTGACACATCAGACGATAATGGGCCCCGTTTTGATGGTGGCTTCAGTCTTCCGAAACACAATCGACACCATGCCTCGACGTCGTTATGGTGAGGCTAAACACAACAATGTACACTAAGTAGGCAATATTTAGTAAGTTACAGTAGAATGTAAATTTACAGGTAAAAATGACGGCCAATTTTACTACACTTTAAGTATTAATGTTTTTTTTGTGTGGAATATTCACAGTTTTTGAAATAAGACAGTCTCCCAGCACCTAGGACAAAGAGACACTGTAAAATTATGATATGTATGCCGAGTTCGAACATTAGAAACATTAACATAATCTCTATCATTTATACTGATCAGGGGTGAGTTGCTCAAAACATTAACGGCCAATTCAGCTAACAGCCGATGAAGATATTTATGTAAATTAAACATAACAACATTAAACTGTAGGCTTATTCTACATAAATTTATATTCTGGGATAATTTTTAAATGTTTGATTAAGAAATTGCTCCAAATACGAGAGTTTTTGGGAAAGTTTTTAGACTGTTCAAATATTAATTGTTTCGCATTTAAAAAAGGTAGGGGAACTGCATAACTAAATAATTACAAGTGTATTTGTTAAGTTTGTGAAATATATTTCAAATATATTAATGGTAAACATACATTCAATGTAACTAAAAAAGTGCATCATACCAAGTACGGAGCAGTTTGGCGCTGATTATGATGTCACATGCAAATTACGTCACCGTTTGCAAAGATATTATCCAGACACTGCATAGCACTTTCTATGACAAACTACCGACTTTATATGACAAACAGCATATGAATACATATTTTCCTTTACCATTTCCCTTCATATTTCTTTATTTTTGATATATATGCAATAATCAGTTCAGAATGATTTTCATAGCACTGCCCCAACAGGTAATGATGTAAACTCAGACACACTGCAAAGTGAATAGGTGCACAGTGGATTAAACAGAACATGCTAAATCCGATGAAAAATGAGCAAGTCGTATCTTGCTGCTTTGTGTATCAATGGAACAGTATTTTCTGAACAATCCATCCATGTCTGATAAAATTTTCGGAATGAATCAAGACGATCTCGGCATATGAAGCAATAGAAACGGAACGGGTAAGTTTGAAAAAAAATTCGCTATTATATATTCCTTCTTCATGTGAATGTTAAGAAATAATTATAATAACATTTCATTTACTGTAATAAAACATATTTAATATCAAAAAGTATATTTTCTAATAATGTGTAACTTTACCCGTGAGTTGACTAGGTAGCAGACTTTAGACTGAGTTTAAAAAGAAAATAAGGATCATTTCAATTGCATACCAGCATCATTTTCAACCGTAAATAGACAATATCATTTAAACTCCAAGCCTGGTACATCCTGCAGAAAATATTCTTAAATGGCAAATCCCATGTGTCCGCAGCATTCATTGCGTGATTTAAAAAAATCTGATAAAGCTGCACTGCTCCGTTCAAACGTCAAAGGTCGTCATTTTCGTACACTTGTGAAACACGCTCCTTTATCGATATGCTCAAGCGTTTGTTTATTTGACGTCATAAAACGTTCACATTTCGCACACACTTAAAAAATACTTTCATGATGATGTTGCCTTAAAATTATGCACATTCGCGAGGAAATAAAACATAACGAAATGTTTAAAAAATGATTTACAATACAATACAGTTTTCAGAACAATTTGAAGTGCTCCGTACTTCAGTAGTTGTGTTGCTTAGACTATCGAAATACAGGAAATTTAGCGACAAAGGATAAACAAAATGCAGAATATTTATAGTAATATATGTTTGAGCAAGTACACAAAGAGAAAACGTTTTAAGATTATACTATTTCATTTTACAACACCAGTCTACAAACTTTCCGGACAACCCTCGTATTAATGCTATTTACATCTACAGTTAACAAGCTGTCAGCTCAATTGACCGTTAAAGTTTTGAGCAACTAGGCAGTTTCATGATAAGTATTTTCTATTTATGACCAGCTCTCAGTAGATTAAATCAAGTTGAAATTCCATGGTTTATGTCCAAATGTGCAAGTTGTTTTGATTATTATTGACTATATTCATACACAATTTCATAACTTGTAAAATTTAGCCATTCTTTAACAATGTTTTCTTGACCTACTTACCACACTTGGCAACTTGGTCACTTTTAGCTTCCTCCACTTGGCTTTGTATCTTACAAAGTTCTGTATATAAATATCGAATATATATACATAGAATACAACAATATTGAGACACCTTTTATTCCCAAAGATGCATCTGTGTGTAAAGTGTCGTCCCAGATTAGCCTGTGCAGTCCGCACAGGCTAATCCAGGACGGCACTTTCCGCCTACAGTGGATTTATGTTTAGAAGAGACTTCCTTGAAACAGAAAATACCATACAAGCGGAAAGTGCCGTCCGGGATGACACTTTACGCACATGCATTAAGACCGGTTTTCTCAAGATTCGCCACATATTATGACCTATTCCCTATTTAGTTTTATTTTCATGCAGTGGTACTGTTTGTGCACTACGTCTTGTTCATCAACTTCAAGACATATTTATCTTCTTATTCTGGACATCAATTGAAATGTTTTTTATATTGTTTTTTTAGTAATATAAAAAACTAATTAGTTTGAAA
Source organism: Congeria kusceri (assembly GCA_027627225.1). NCBI lineage: Eukaryota > Metazoa > Mollusca > Bivalvia > Myida > Dreissenidae > Congeria > Congeria kusceri. The sequence goes on from CM051038.1 coordinate 13,347,352, forward strand.
CACATTTTCTTTCCACATTTTAAAAATCCAAGGCACTAAAAAAGGTGCCGTTCACAGATTTTTACCACTGTCATCAAACTAAAGCTTCCAATATTAACTGATCCTATAACCTCTACATTAAGTCATTTAAATTAGACCAAACTGAATGGTGTTAAATGATATATGCATATTATCAATGCTATGTTAGCAAAAGCTGAGTTTTTTAATATTTCTCAAGAACAGAAGTATACCTCTTATTCTAACATGATACATTTTTCTATAGACAAAGAACAAAATTATTGTTGTTAAACGACCAATAAACAAAAGTAGATTCTGAGTGTTGCATATTAAAATGTAGTTCTCATTACAATTGCAACAATATTTGTCAGATCATATTAGAATCAAAATAATTTTTGTATTATCATTGTTTATCAGCCAATAAACAACTCTTTGTCGTTTTGATGCGTGGCTAATGAACCACTCGGGCTAACACCCTCATGGTTTATTTCCTACACATAAGAACTCCAAATTGTTGTTTAGTGGTCGATAAACAACGATAAAGCAAAAATTATTTCTTAAATCAATAATGTCATGTTTGTTTGTTTGTTTTTTTGTGAATCTGTGACAAATCTTTGACAAAATTTGCCAACCTGTGAATCAGCCTTTTCAATATCGTACCTGTCTCTGTTGAGCAAAGTTAGCCACCTGGACATTCTGCCACTTTAGACTCGGAGCAAACCCCTGGGGTGCGGGCTGATGGTCGCCAATCCACTGTTCAGAAAAATAACACTTCATAAAGAACATATGCAAGAACAACAAAGCTGGACCAGAGCTCTATGTCCTAAGAAGTGATAGGAAAATTTCACTTTTCCTATTCCTATTCCTATTCCTATTATAAAATTTCACAATAAACTTGGTAAAGGGAAAGTAACAAACCTGGGCCCATATTCACAAAGCTCCTTAGGGAAAACTTAACTAAATTCCCTAAATTCATAAAATTCCTTAAGTCTCTGGCTGTTTCGTATAAAGGTCTTTTAACATTAAAATGTTGTAAACTTGTAAATATTGCCTATATGTTAAGTACTGCAGCCTTCTTTGTACACAATCATTTAATTCCACATAGAAAATTTGATCTGAAATTTCCACTTAAGTACAACTTAAGTTAAGATTTCCATTAGGAGCTTTGTGACAACAAGGGCTGGTATTCACAAAGATCCTTAGGGAAAACTTTAGTATATTTCTTAAATTCATAAAACTCCTTAAGTCTGTTACTTTTTCATGTTTTTGTCTTTTTACATTAATGTTTTAAAATAGTAAATATAACTAAGATGTTTAATATTAAGCACTTTGGCAAACAAAATCAATGGATTTCACATACAGGTAGAAATTTGATCTGAAAAAGTACACCTTAAGTTTAGTTTTCCAATGCAAACAAGGTCTATCGCTTTTCAATTGAATGAATTGTAAGTAAACGTGTTCAACGGAATTGTATTTTGGAGAATAATATGGAGAATAATTAGGGTCTTTAATATCTTAGACAGCATCATGCTCATAGAAATGAGCATCATGCTCGTAAGATCGAGCATCTTGCTCTTAAGAAATGTTGCTTGAGGAAGGCAAGGTGCCTGCCACATAAACAAGACCTGTTGGAGGCCAGCACGCTTGACTTTTCTTGTACATGTCAGAATTATTGACAATTTTTCTCAAACGAACTGTACATGTACCAAATTAAACAAAGTTAATTTTGTTCTCGAGTTACTGAGTGGAAAGCATTTTTCTAATTATCATATCAGTGACCTTAACCCCACCCACCCCATATGCAATCTCATGCAATGTCTCGCTACAAGTTATCTATAAATTGAGTTTCATCAAAATGTTTCAATTTGTTCTCAAGTTATTGAGCAGAAACTGTTTATTATATTTTTAGTAACAGTGACCTTGACGCCACCCAACCCACCCCAAATGCAATCACTAGTAAGGTAAAGCTTTGAATTAGATAGTGGAAATCAAAGTTTACTCTGCCGTACCCGCAGAAATGTAAAATTTTCTATGTGTCAAAATGCCCATAATTTTGACAAATTTCAAACTCCATATATCAAAATTGGCCTATGGGTTCATTTTAATGTAGGGAATACAAGTTTTAAGTTTGATGCCGGGGTGAGTAGAATAGCTTGCCTTTTCTTCTTAAAGTTGAGCTAAATAGCCTAGTCACATTCATTTATATAACTGAGTAACACAGATCTTACAACATATACCAGAGTTGTGCAATTCAGCAACCTTAAAGCCCTAAAAGTTTGATACAGCAACAATTACTACTAGGTTTAAATGTTTAAGTTGGAACACACGGTTATATGCTTACCTACATGGACCTTATAAGCCATCTTGATTATGCTAACATTATTAAATACGACAAGAGAGTGGTTTTCTAGGGCAGCTAAATGCTAACCACTTACCTGTCTGACATGCACAGTCTGTTTCTTACGGAACAGGTCTCTGTCAACATCTGCTACCACCACCTTTGGGCATGTGTTGGCCTCCATTCTGAAAAAAAATTAGTAATCATAAAGTATAAAAGAAAAAGTAAATTGTTGGTTACTAAATGAGAGAAAAGTATGTTCTACATTTCAACAATGTCTGTCATTTGTGACTAAGCTTTTCTCCGTGTTATAACTAAAAATATAAGTTATTATGATTAATATACAAATTTCATTCAAAATTTAACTATGATTTTATAATATTATTTATGCACATTTTAGTGCAATAAGAAAAAAATAGTGAGTTAAATCTAATCATTTTGTGACATACTTCAGATATTTCATAAAAATCGAGGCCAGGATTCAGACCTGTATTTTATGGAAAATGGCAGAAACTGAAGCACTACCTGACTCTTCTCAGATACTGGTTACCAGTGGTTGGCGGCATGTTGAGATCAAGATCATCCTCATCTGACTCTACCTGAAATGCCTGAACTCCTAGACTGTCATCCTCGAAACTCACATCACCAGTGTCCATGTTTAGTGAAGGGTCTGAAAATTTAAGATTGGAATTTATTTTATAACATTTAGTCAGCTGCAGTAGTTTTCGTTTTTTTTTAAGAAATTACTGACGATTAACAACCTGAAACTGACCATGTTTGGATATATCAGGTAATTTAAACTTTTAATCAAAGGTTGTTCCTTTTCAATGTCTTTGAAGGTGAATATTAAATAAAGTAAACCTGGGAGGAAAAGTGTACCAGGTGCGGGAATCAAACCCACCCACCCCAGAACACTGGCACTGTGCTATACCATCTGAGCTAACCAGGTGGTTGGTTCTTACCCACAAACACTACACTCCACCTCCCATTAACCTTTTAGGCCCACTCCAGGCACTCCTGCTTTGTACTCCTGACACCATTAAAGTAACCCTGGGAGGAAATGTGCGCCCAGTGCGGGGCTCGAACCCACCACTGCCAGATTACTAGCACGGCACTCTACCATCTGAGCTAACCTGGTGGTTGGTTCTTACCCACGCACACTACATTAAAAAGCTTTCCCCTGTTCTTGACCTCAACGGATGGAAACACTTTTTGGACACTTAAATTTTTTTTTTTTCAGTGTCCGAATATTAAGATTCACAAAACATAATTATTCAAAATCTATCCGAAAACATAGTATCTGTAATACTGTCATAAAACTCGCAATTAAACTACGGACTCATTAGTTGTCTCTGATGATGGTTCTCGTTTATTCCTGGAAACATTAACTTTTTACAAGTTGTTGTATATTGAAGACATTATAATACATCTTGTTAATTTATGACACGTTATTGTATATTGAAGCCATTATACAAGTTGTTAATTTATGACACGTTGTTGTATATTGAAGCCATTATACAACTTGCTAACTGGCATGCATGGTTCAGCAAACACTTCGCAAGGTAAACTTGACGGACAATAGGGAATTAGAAGCCTGTGAAAACAACTGTCGCTACCTGGGAAATATTAAATGATAATGGGTGTTAAATGTAGATTAGTACCTGTCCGAAAACATAGATCTCAATTTAATTCCATTTCTGAAAGTGTCCGAAAACATAGAGACACAACAAATAATTATTTTGGCCAATTTTTAGGGTGTCTGAAAACATAGAGTGTCTGAAAACATAGAATAAATATGGTAAACCTGTGTGTCTGTGATGTATGGAATGGTAGAATGATGTGTAGGTTAGCTAAATATTGGTGATTCAATTACATTTTGTTGTATTAAGATTGCATATTTAACTATATGTATTCTGAAATCAAAAAATATATTTGTTTAAACTATGCATATACTTTTGTATACATTAACAAGCCAATATCACACGACTATTGGTTAAAGGCACCATGCCTTCCTCATGCAAAATTTCTTACAAATTATGCAATTTTCATCAGCCTCAGGCACACATTGTGAAGCACATTAATATTCAAATATTGCTAACAAATAAAGGTGAAAAGGACATTAGGCAATTAGCAAATGTGTTGTTATTAAATATTAAATTAAAATACACTATGTGATTATTTATATACGCTAAGTGATTATTTACACACGTTATTTTGTCAGGTGGTTCGAATGGTCATGGGTACGAATAAATTTTCGATTACCACATCTCTTATATTTAGTGTATCGGTTAATGTGTAAGGACATATGTTAAATGTTGTGCGTTATGCTTGTTTCTCAAGCAAAAGCACTATGTCACTAATTTAGTGTTAAATACATACCTGTTAAACATAAAACCAGCATTTATCCGACGATTCCAAGCGTTTTGAACATAGTGAACAGTTAGGCGCTTTCAGTCAGGACGGCCACAAAACAAATCGGGATAATGAGTGGAAATGCCAGTGTGCGTATTTTAATAGTAATAAAGTGCAAATGCACAGTAAGCAATATCCATATATTATACTATTGTTTTCTGTTATCTGTTGTTGTTTTATATTTTATATTGGTCTAATTTATGCCGACATTTTTTTTACTAATATAATGGTACGTTCTGAATATGGACTGCAAAATACTAGCGGGTCCAGGGCGCCCCCCTCCCCCCCCTCCCCCACCCCCCCCCAAAAATGCCGGACCACACATATATTTATAAAACGGTAAAAACTGGATAAATATTCTAAAAAGTTTCGCTCGCTCAGTTTTGTAACAGATACACATACATTTCAGTAAAACATACCCAACCTAGCCTGCCCCCACCAATTTACCGTAGAACCGGTGCAAAAGTTCAGGAACAACGATTAACTATAGACAATAGATATATACCTACCTGTTTTTGTGGATGACATTGTTTTCTTAGTTAATTTCTTATATTATATAAAGATTTCAGATGCAATACACCGTTGGAACAGAATACCACATTAAAACCATATATGCTTTTCGAATAAATATGATTTAAAGTCGAAAATCAAGTCAAATCAATGACTCAGAGTTTCAACACTTCTGTCTCAATGAATAGTTTATTCCCAAAAACCTAAATCGACAAACATTTTGTTCAATGTTCCATTACAAATCACACCAAATTTTATATAGTTTTATACATTTATAAGAAAGATATAGCGTGAAAATGTAGAGGAATGTCCACAACGTTGGCTCCAACTAGCGATTTCATATTTTTTTGCGGCATGATATGTCAGCGAAATTGACTCAAGTCGGCATCACTTGCAATTGCCTTATTAGCTCACAACGCAATCATACGATTATCTTTCACAATATTTCGTGTAAAAACAATGTTCGCCCATCTGTCCGTTAGTTCGTTAAGATGAAAAAACAAACAAAAACAAAACACGACAGTGCATAGCACATTTGTAGACACATGATGAGCATGAATGTGAACGTGTGAGTTATTTAATGACATTCACTTCGAAAAGTGACCATTACACTTCGCTTAATGAATAATACAAATAATTCTTGATGCGTGTGTGTTTGAAATTAGTCAGCTACGGATTTTATATGTTTGAAGATGTTCCTGATATATGTAACATATTTTAATGTCAAATACGTTTCTAGTGGACAGGCACATCAAACAAAAGCAATTTACTGCCAAATTAGGTACATGACATACAGATGAACCAACATGACTTTCGAACATAATACGGTGAAGTATTCATTTATTTAGTAAAACAAAGTGCAATAGGTGATGATGATAATGATAATGATGATGATGATGATAATGATGATGATGTGCACATATTTATTATACATGTTTGTCTTTGATACGGATCTGTAGCTGATCACTGCACACCCGCAGACAAAATAAAGGGGTTATAACTGCACGATCAAAAGTTTGTGCCCCCCCCCCCACCCTACCCGAAATCCTGGATACGCCCCTGCGAAATAAATGAAGGTGTATATACTGAAAAAATATTGGTCACCTTCTATTATATATACAATATATATACATATTAAGCTTAGTTGATTAACATAATGACTTAATTAATCAACACATAATACAATAAGGGGGTGCCCTAATTTAATATATTGTACGTTTTCTCATTGATAAGGTATCACGTGCGCACGTGATAGATATTACGTGCGCACTTGATAGTTAACTCATTATGTGCGCACGTGATAGTAATTACGTGCGCACGTTACAGCCATCACGTGCACCCTTGATAGCTATTAGATATATTTATGAAGCTTAGTTGACTAACATAGTTGACTGAATTAATCAATACGTACTACAATAAAGGGGTGCCCTATTTTAATATATTTTACGTTTTCTCAAGTATGTGCGCTCGTGATAGTTATTACGTATGCAATTGATCGTTATTATGTGCGCATGTGATAGTTATTACGTATGCACTTGATCGTTATTATGTGCGCATGTGATAGTTATTATGTGCGCACGTTACAGTCATTACGTGCACACTCGATAGCTATATCGTTCGCCTTTGTTAGATATTACGTGCGCACGTTATAGCTATCAAGTGCGCACGTAATAGCTATCTCGTGCGCACGTGATAATAAAATATTTCTCATGTCCCCCTATGCCGCTGTAGTTTGACTTTTTCGTTCTAGGTGTATTTGCATTTTGCGTTGTTAACCCTGATATAAATTTGACATACAATTATAACTGTAATGTTCTTTTTGTCGCTGGTGTTTGTTCGTTTGTTTCAGATTCTGAATAGTTCTTTATGAGCATCATCGTTAATATATCGGTTTGTTTTTTAACGGTATTATATCTTATTTTTTTAATAAAATATTTATAAATACATCTGTGTTTCAACGACTTGCGCATTGATATTAACTGCAGTCAGAATATGATTAAATCAGATGAATGTGAACAAATATAAAAAGTCGTTTCTATTGTTATTTGTTAAGAAACATATAATTGCATCAAACTTTTTTTTATTAAAACAAAACAACAACAAACTAAACAAACAATGTTTCGCTTCCTAGGGAAAGACTGTGCATTTTAGGATGCTTCACACGATTTGTTTTGATTTACAAGAAAACGTTCTTTTTATTTTCGTAAAGATAGTGATGTTTATATAAAGGAAATAATAATGGCACAAATGTAAGCCGAATACTAATAGTTAAAACTGCTTGCAAATTTTATGGATAAAAATTGTAAGCTGATAGTTATATCAGTTTTTCTGTTTTGTATTTATTAGCTAATTTAATATATTTCGAGAGGTAAATGTGGTAACTGCGCATGTGCTAATTATATAATATATTATCATAAACATAAATACATGTTGTTAAAACATTATTGGATCTATTATTATGGACCACAAAAGTACACATACGTGCATTAATTTACGTGCATTTTAAGTTGGCCCATATTGGCGGGCCTCGGTGAAACAGGTAACAACGGGCCAATCAAATTAGCCACATGGTCACAGGGATAAAACCCGAAGCGTACCCGAAGTTAACAAAATGGAGATCACATTGACAAAATGAGTTGGAGCTTGCCTATTATTTCAACAAAATTTTGTTTGTGATTGAAGAACAATTTATATACAGTTATCAATGCAATTGAAAATGCGTTTAGAAACGTTAGTATTGCAACAGCTAGAGGAAGAGGTAATGAAATATTGCAAACACAGCTGCTGTAAAACTTAACAAGTGGTCGAACTTTTCATGCGCGTGATTCAACTGATTGTTTCCAAGCGTTTTATATTTGCTCTTAAGATTTCCGATGTTTCCGTGCGCATTTAGTTTGTAAAGAGAGATGAATGTCTTATAAACAGATGCAATATTGTCTGGTGAATCTTTATTTAATTCATGACATAATGCCATTTCTTGCAAAGAGCTTTCAGTTTCAAATTATAAATGTTTCCTGATCCTGAACTTAAGTGATAGATAATGAAACACCTGTTTATTTATTGCTCATTTTCAGAGAGCATGTACATCTTCCCATTTGCTTATTGCCATCATGTGCAGTGTGATTAATGAGTTACACATAATGTGGCTATTTTCCCTATTTCCAAATAAAACGGTTATTGGAAAAGCAGGGCTTGCACTAAGGTGAAATTTTTGGAAGTCCCGACTTCCAAATGTTGGAAATTGGAAGTATTAAGCATTAAGGGCATTAAATGCAGTATAAAATTCAAGCTTTGTTTAAGATAATTTCTGATAATTAGGTGATGATATGCCAATTAATTCCTTGAAAGAGGTAAACATTTAGGTCAAAAGGTAAATTTAGGTATTTTTTCTTGTCTTTAATCCTTATAATGAACTTACATGGATTCAAGTTTGGAAGTCCTGTGACTATAAATGGGAGTAAATTACTCCCAGACTTACCGTAATGCAATCCCTGGAGATGTGGTTAAAGTGTCCCCCTCCACTGTTGGAGACCCAGGTTGAAACCACTGCAAATCCTGAGCATTTCTCAGCTTTAAACTACTTTTCTTGTATCAACATTGTGACAAGACCTTGGATGCTTTGGATGAAGATACCCTGTCGGGGAGGTACCTGCCACCTCTGTATTCCAATGTGTAGAATTGAAGTAGAAGCCAATTAAAACACCTGTTAACTAAAGCATCTTCCACCGGCAACTGTGTGCATTGTTATAAATCAGGTTGTCTATTTGACTGCATTGCAGTTTTGAGCTACACACTTTGTAATATTCTATTTTAGACGACTAGTTTATTATCGTCCATGAAGATAAACATCTAATTATCTGCAACTATTCCTATGAATTAGATTTTCAACATATTTTATGTTTGTCCAGGGCTTTCCTTAGACTTTGAATTTTAAGAGTCAATGACTCTTGGGGTCAAATTTTCAAGAGTCAAAATCAAATCCCCCAAGAGTCAGATATCAAATTTAAAACCTTCAAGAGTCGATGCTTTATGGGTAGTTTCCATTCATTTTCCTTCTTTTTATTATTATTTGTATTAATTTATTATTTGTAGTTTATAATTTAATATTATTTTAATTTATTTATTATTATTTTTTATTAACTTATTATTTTCTTATTAATTTATTTAATTTTATCTTCTACTTATTATTATTGTTATATTATTATGTATTATTATTATTTTTATTAGATCTATTATTATTATTATTATGTATTATTATTATTTATTGATATTATTATTTATGAAATTATTAAGACGATTTTAGCTTATTCGTAACACTAAAAATACCACATAATTTTTTTTATACGAAATTGGATAGATATATCATATACAACGATAAAACATAGGCTTTCCTTCCTAAAAAAATATACGTAGTTACGGTCCGCAAATATTTTTTTGCTGTTACAACGTATATTAATAAACTGCAATAAAATAATTAATCAAATGCTAAAGATCGCCAAGTTTTTGCACTACAAAAGTTTTATACTAATAAGGCAAATATGGAAGAAAAAAATCATACATGCCATACGGCCTGGATCGTCTGGAATTGTGAAGGAAGTTCAGTGCCGGTCCCACAGTCTCGGATATCATTCAGACGTCCCAGAAATCATAACAACAGTGTATACCTTATAATAATATTAGTTGAAACTTTGTCCAGCCGCTAATCCCTTATTTTGTCTGCATGGCAATGCATACCTGATAGGTAATGTGTCATAAATGAGTAACTAATATCAGCACTGCCATCTTATTGATTTAGTTGTCACAACTGCACCTGGGATACATTGTTTAATGTCGTTGTTAAAATAAAGTAAGGCAAAAAGAATGGTAAGTTCAAAGAGAAAAAATCGGTCCCAATACCAGACATGGCGAAAGACCGTCGGCCCGTCGGACATTGCCGACGAAAATTTTAAAAGGCCGACGGTGAAATCCAATATCGTCGGACTTACTGTCCGGTAATTTTTTTGTTTCCATTTCCAAAGTTTGTAACCTCTTCGCAGTTTTCACAACAAAATTATTTCGCAGTTACCTGTTCCTGTGTATTCGGATTCGTTGCCATACGTAAACAAGTGAGTTTTTAATACGAACAGTGTGTGTTTTGCGAAAATATTTATCGAAATCTATCGTACATTTTCGGTGATATTCAAGTGTTATAAGTACAAACCATGAGTGCCTTCGACAAATTAAAATATGTTAAGGGGGCAATGCCGAATAAAAAAACAACTGCTCCGTCAGATAAAACGCATTCCCCACCCACCAAAGTCACCAAATACTAACGTAAATTTCAATCTTCATGGTGTGAAGGGCGTCCAAAGGATTTGACACAAACTTGTGATTCCTCATTGTACTGGAGGTGTACTATATTCTATAAAGTGATGAAAAATGTTCAATTTTGTGTATGTCATTATATTGAAAAAATAAAAGTAAAGTTAAATATTGGCACATTAAAATTTAAGAATAAAAACTCTTAAGTGGTGAATGTTAAATACCAAAAGTTGAGGCCTGTGAAGTTCACAACTGGCCTGTAAATTTTTCCTCTCCGTAGGACAGTCTGGCCTGTAAATTGTGACGGTCTTTCGCCATGTCTGCAATACTGAAGTATATACATGTACATGTTGTGTCAGATCATGTGCCCATCTAAGATTACATCTTGCAGATCATATAAAGTTTACAATACAAATAAGGCATTAAAACTTAATTACATACCAGTATCATTGTTTTGCAGCCCCCTCTGGTCCAGGCCTGTTTTCATGGTGATCCGGATGAGGTCAGAGCCCTACTGTACAAGAAGGAAGATGTCAATTATCAGGTTAACAAAGATAACCTTTAACTCTGCTTGATTATTTGTCTATTTTTTACCATTACAACAATTTAAACCACACATCAAATCGATAGAGAATTTACATAAAAAAACAGATGATAAGCAAGTAAATTTATACATATTGTATTCACAATTTCATTAAACAGTCTGTAAAATATGCGAAAATGACTAAACATTAACCAGCTTTTTTATGTTTGCTTTGTTGAAGAACTTTGAAACACGAAGTGAAAATAAACAATTATATTCCGGATGTTATCCTTACAATTTGTAAAACAGGCAAAAGTGATAACAAATAATCATGTGTGTCTTCTTAAGGACTCTGAAAAGCGCAGCCCGCTGCATTCTGCTGCCTACTGCGGTGAACATGAGATTGCTGACCTGTTGATTATAAATGGGGCTCGTGTGAACACAAAGGACAATAAGTGGCTCACACCATTGCACCGCGCATGCTGCTCAAAGAGCGAGGTAGGCATGTTTTTCATGCAATTGATTGCAACTTTATCATTCATTCTGACATAAGGCAAATAAGCCAAAAGATAATTATTTGAACATTTCTGTGAAAAACATCGCACATTTTAGCATCTCAATGTCATAAAAAGGTCAAGGTAATACAACAAAGGTAACACCAACAGATACAGGAAGCAAACAAATACAAACACATAAGACGTACAGAACTGACAAATTTCAAAGGTTCGTTTTCTGTTGATTAGGAAATTGAGGAAAAAATCATACAAATTTGTTTGGTCAAATTTAGTATAATCCGAAGGTGCATGTTGTTTTTCACTTCCCAACAGGAGACAGTGAAAGTTCTTCTGAAGCATCAGGCAGACATCAATGCCCGCGACAAGAACTGGCAGACTCCGCTACACGTGGCGGCGGCTAACAATGCAGTACGCTGCGCTGAAGCCTTGATACCTCTACTTACCAATGTTAATGTCTCGGACAGAGGGGGTCGCACCAGCCTTCACCATGCCGCTTTTAACGGACATAAAGAGGTTAGAGCTGCCAGTGTTTTTTTATGCCCGCGGCATCTTGATGTGGGAGGCATATAGTGCTCGTACTGTCTGTCCGTCCGTACGTGATTCCGTTCGTACGGGGTTAGCTAGATTTTACTGTTTCGTGTAGCACCAACACCGCTTACAACAACACATGGATACTTACACAGTTGTTGCCTATGACCATTCCCAACCCGCCCGTATCACCCAACCTCACTTTGACCTTGACCTAATTTGGACTTAAAATAATTCAATTGGGCTGTGTCCAGCACCAACGGAGAACGTGTGTGTTTCAAGCTGATTTGGGGCTGAAGTTTGGCCTCATTCAGAGAGTGAATGTTTTTGTTTTTTTCACAAACTAGTCTACAAAAATTTGCAAGTGCTGGTAAGTTTACTTTGGACTTTTTGTCCGCACATATGTCTTATAGTATGTTATTTTAAATTGTGTCATGCAACAAAAGCAGAATTGGTTTCATCATTGTGTAATTTAATTCAAAATTTCATACATAAAACGCCGATATGTTATCCTCATTAAATATGGTATTCTGGCGCTAATGTTAACAATTCCAAGGGCCCTGACCCCATTTAACAAGGACTGCAAAAAGAACAGCAACACTTGCAGTTTTGTGGACAAAACCTAGAATGCATCAATTATGAATTTGCTTTCCACTTGCCCCTACCAATAAAGGATTGCCCAAATCTAATTTGCTTAATGGTACTTTGTGGCATAACTTTAATGTTTGCTGTGAAGATGAATTGCAAAAAATGTTTTGATTAATTAGCATATGGTTGAGCATCAGTCAACTGATTGTGCTGTGTATTTAATATACTTTTAACAAATCACTGTAACCATTCGTGAAATACTTTTTGTTAAGAGTATTGAAATAGATTTCAAATGACATGTATTTTTACAAAACCAAACAATAGGCTACCAACTTTAATGGCTTAGTGCCAGCTTCATTTCTATTAATAACTTTGAAATGCATAGGTTTTGAAATAAGTGTCCATTCCTAGTCACATTTCTTTAAAAATTTGAAAAAATTATTGGAATGTTTACCAATAGATCAACATTACTATCTTTGGCTTATCTTTTATTTCATAGCCTGTTTTACATTTTCAGATGATCAAATTGCTGTTAGGCCAGGGCGCCACTATCAACGCGTTCGACAAGAAAGATCGCCGAGCCATCCACTGGGCGGCGTACATGGGGCATGTGGAAATAGTCAGGATGCTGTATGAACATGGGGCCGAACTTAATTGTCAGGATAAACAGGTTAGGCCTAAAGTTAAATATAATAGAACAAATGAGGCGCGTCGTGGGAAAACCGGTCTTAATGCATGTGCGTAAAGTGTCGTTCCAGATTAGCCTGAGCAGTCCGCACAGGCTAATCCAGGACGGCACTTTCCGCCTACAGTGGATTTATGTTTAGAAGAGACTTTCTTGAAACAGAAAATACCACAAAAGCGGAAAGTGTCGTCCCGGATCAGCCTGTGCGGACTGCACAGGCTGATCCGGGACGACACTTTACGCACATGCATTAAGTCCGGTTTTCCCACGACGCGCCTTAAATGGTGACCACCTTAAAAATGTTGACCAAAAAAATATGGTAATTTCATGATGTTTGTATACACAATATCAAAATATTGATGAAAAACAAGGTGATAAATATTACGTTCCATATGATGATGATGAATATGGTTATTATGATGAATATGATGTAGATGGATATGGTGATGATGGTGATGAAGAGGAAGATGACGACTGATGATGATAATGATTATGATGATAATAATTAATGGTGATTAATATGGCAATGATGATAATGATGAAATTATGGCAATGAATATGCTGCTGCTGCTGATAAAGATGATGATGAGATGATTGAAAAGAATGATTGTGATGGTAATCATGATGACTATGTTTGTATTTTATAAACCTTTTCTTTGTGAAAGAAATAAAACTCTATTGACACTTGATCACCCCGCCATCTCTTTTTCACAATATTCCCTGATGTACACCGCACTCCACGCGGCAGCCTCTAGTGGACAGGTGAGCATGGCGAAGCTGTTGTTGCTGCTCCAGCTGCTGATGATGATGATTATGATTTTGTATATTATTCAGTTCCATTGTCTCATATTCCCAGATGTACACCCCACTCCACGCGGCGGCCTCTAGTGGACAGGTGAGCGTGGTGAAGCTGTTGCTGGAACTCAATGTAGACGTGGATGCAGTCAACTGCTATGGTAACACTGCGCTTCACGTGGCCTGTCACAACGGGCAGGATGTGGTCGTGACGGAATTGCTCGAGTTTGGCGCGCAGATAAATTCCGTCAATAATATGGGTTTGGTAAGGCTATCACAGATCATGTCCTTATTAATTAGGCAGCAGAAACGTCCAGAAGGTTGTAACACACATAGTTGCAATTAGAATTGCTTCGTAAGATTATTGGAACTGTAAAGTAATTTATTATCTGTGCAACTTTCGTTTGACTTTAAAATGCTTGACCTAGTGTCTCTTTTGAATGTGTTAATGTAGTTCTCTAGGTCAAAAAATCAAAACTGCAGTAATTGCGGATTCATATTTGTGCCAGTAATCATAAAGGTTGTCGGTTGATTAAAAAAACAACAACTTCAGGGCTCGACATTAACGGTAGTCCGATTGTATGGGATAACCAAATTGTTGGTCGGGACAAGTTAAAAAGAATCTGCTAGTCCGACCGGACAAGTGTTCTGTATCTCTAATTACGTAGTAACACATTGGTTAAAATATCCAGTAGTTTTGCTGAATTGCCTTCGAAACAATATATATATATGTCTTCGAAAAAATATTGTTTACATTCTAACAAAGCGTGAGGTATTCCGATACTTGCATGTAATACTACAACTTACTGTTGACAAGGTAAATAAATCTTACATTGTTTAATTAGCCGCACTGACACGGTTACTACCCTTGTATATTATTTTACATCATCATTCTCACTGTTTATTTACGTTAGTTGCACATTCAAGTACCATGTTGTCTGCTTAAAATGCTTTATGTGTCTGTAAATGTTTGTTTAATAAATATCTTTTTCAACACTTAATTGTTGTTGTGAAATATTGTATCATTACATTTGAAGGTCAGGACATGTCACTTTTTGGTCAGGACAAGTGAAATTTTGGGCCACTTGTCCGACCGTACAAGTGGTTTCAAAGTTAACGTCGAGCCCTGCACTTACAATATATGCATTTCTTAAATGTGTAAAGTGTTATGATTTTTAACTTGATATTTGGTATACTTACCATTTCAACATGCATTTCTGTAACTCTTTGTACAGACCCCTCTTCACTATGCAGCTGCTTCAACTCACGGAGGAATCTGTCTGGAAATACTGGTCACTCAAGGGGCGTCCACAAAGTTACAGGTGAGCTCTCTTTTATTATTGAATTCAATCTTCGTACTATGTTTCATTGCATAGGAGCTCAATGACAATATTGGATTTGCTTCCCATATGTTCAAACTTCCACTAGTACTCTGTTTTAGTGTTAAGGAACTCCATGAAAACGTCTGATCTGCTTCTCATGTTTTTTTGACAGAATTAAGTAATGTTGAACTACTACATGTAATATATTATTATGATGTCATAAGTAAGTATTACATATTCTGTAGATAAATTAACAGCTAAACAGAAGCCATCTCTTAATAATTGCTATCAGTTGATATCAATTGATGTCTAAAACTACATGGAAACTTAAATGTCATTAATAAGACCAGAGCCTTAAAGAAATATTTACAGGTTTTACTGTGTCTTTAATATGTGATGTTTTGGAATGACGTTTTTATTTGTGCCTAGGCCCATATCAAAGGTCGCAAGATCAACAATGGTTCAATATATGGGAGTATGTCACCGTTATTAACTGTAATACTCTTACTATGGAATGTTACGATTACTCTTCCATGTATCTATTGTTGCATATCTCTGAAAATTTTAACTTTAGATTTTAGTTCAGCTGGCCAGGGCGTGCATTATGTGAAGTGTGGGAGTATGTAATGATAAAAAAGTGAAAAAAGTTTTATCTAAATGTATACCTCTTTCACTGAATTAATTGGCATATAAATCAGGGCTGGTATTCACAAAGCACCTTAAGTAATTTCTTAAATATTTTCACTTAAGTGCAAAATTTGAATGTGTTGTATTTCTTTACTTAATAAACAGATGCATATATTGTTGATATTTCTCAAATAATATGAATTTTTAAAGGGTTACTTAGTGCTAAACTGTTCCTTTATGGAATTATACAGTTGAGGAAATGTCCAAATTTAAGGATAAGGATAAAATTTAACTTTAGATGCTTTGTGAATACTGCCCCTGACCTTAAACAAATCTTGAATTTTATAGTTAATTTCAAGTCTGCAATGCTCTGGATATCGGCTATATAACACTTTGAAGTCAGGGCCCAGTTGGTGAAAACTTTAACAGCCGATTAAGCTAACGGCCTGTTAACTTTATATGTAAATAAATCAGTATTACAAGCAACTTGCTTATGAAACGTTTGAAAATTATTTGAGCATACCAATTTATTTAGAATAAACACAGAGTTTACAATTGTTACATTTAATTTACATAAATAACTTCATCCAAAAGTTAACGGCTGTTAGCTTAATTGGACGTTAAAGTTTTGAGCAACTGGGCCCAGGACTTCCTCCCCAAAAATGTCACCTTAGTGCAAGCCCTGCAGCTGGCCCTTTGGAGCAGAATTTTGATATTGGTTTAAGTTGAATGAACTATATAAATACAGCTACATAAAATTAATATTGTCAGATTTTAGATAAAATGATTTTACTTGTCTCAGTTGTACATGCCGATTCAGGTTAATGTTTGCAAGCAACAACTTCATATCTCGGTATCTACTACAGATATTCAATTAAAACTTCACACGTCTTCAGGGTCATTATATACTTGTCTCAGTTGTACATGCAGATTCATCTAGAAACTATTAGAAAATTATATTTAATTAATATCACTGTTATTTGCTGTTGTACAGACATTCTACAAAGCTTTTTCCCATCAGTTTTAACTTTAATTTACTGATAATTTTGATAATTTCCTTTCGTGCAACCACTCAAAACATCAAGGGGATATTCTGAGATTCATGAGGAAGATATATGTCCTTCTTTCCTATAGTTTCAGCCATTCCTATAGATTCAGCCATCCCCAGATAAGGGGAATTAATGAATATTTCTTATAAAACTTGTGTTAGTTATATGCATTGAGACAATTCTATCATATAAATATTGTTTTTGGTTTAAAAATTGCGAATTTTAGATTTTGTCACGGAAAATTAAGATTTTTAAAAGAA
Organism: Congeria kusceri; assembly: GCA_027627225.1. Lineage (NCBI taxonomy): Eukaryota > Metazoa > Mollusca > Bivalvia > Myida > Dreissenidae > Congeria > Congeria kusceri. The sequence continues at coordinate 13,364,802 of CM051038.1, forward strand.
ATTTCTAAAAATTGCTGCACACTTAGTGCATACGCCAAGAATTTTGTAAACAGTCATTTTCAAACAGTATGCTGGTGTGTGGTAGTCCTATATAGAATGCTTCTAATGAATTTTATCAAAATTGTAAGAATTTTTTGTATTTTCTTATGAAAATAAAGACTGAACCAAATTATAGGAAACCTCTGACAAATTCATGGTTGCTAGGGTGCCTTCCTAGAATTGGTCAGTAACTAAGTAAATGGCTAGTCTCTACCTACTCTGGCCTTTATTTAGTAGGAAAGACCTTAAAGTTACGGATAAAAGTCTCACGGTTGTTGAAATTATATTCATTTAGGGCATTAAAGCAGTTTAGCTCTTAAGTGGCCGAATATACAGGAAAAGAGGCTATACATGAGAGCTGTGGAAATGCAGCCTTAACAAAACTGTAAATTTCATAATTCGGAAATATTCATTTGTTTTAAGGTCGCTATGAAACTATTATATCCGAATAGAAATTCTCGAAAGCTCAACAAGTATGTCAGATATTTGGCCTGTCAACATTGCATGGCTGTTATTTAACTAGACTTGGATCTCTCCTTTGTACCATATATTCCCCTTTAGTCACTTCTTGTTAAATACTGGTTTAAAACAAGTACTTAAATTCGCACACTAGGTATGATTTTTTGACTGAATGTAAACTTTAACGGGGCTTTGGGAGTAATTTACCCCCAGTTTTTGTCACAGGACTTCAAAATTGCAGCCATGGAAGTCCCATGTAAGGATGAAAGGTCAAAAAGAATGCTCACGACATCCAATATCCAACACTCGGAAGTGAGGATTTCCAAAATGTTCACCTTACTTCAAGCCCTGTTATAATTCAAAGTTTACAATAGGTCTGAAAAAAAACTACAAGGAGTGAGAAACATGAAGTAAAATAGCTATTAAGTGGTGATATATGTTGTGAAAACTGTAATTTATGCCTTATGTTTCAGATACCGTTCTATCTTGGATACCATTTTTTCAAAAGATGCTCTAGAATAATAGCGTGTTAGAGTAACCTGACTGTCCGAAAATGCAGATGTCATCTTTAAGTATATAAAGCCATAAAATCATGTTATACAAGCAACAGAAAATCACTCTTTTCACACGCTACTTTTATTGAAAACATATTCAGGTCTTGTGTTAAACAGCATGCAGGCACCCCTTTTCCATCGATATTCACTCGATTTTTCGAACTTAAACTGAAAATAATTTCACTAAAATTAAGATTGAAATAGATTGCTCTCTAAGTTTGTAAAGAACAATGGTGCGTTCACCAGTCTAAGATGACGTCATAACCCAAGCAAAGACAAGAAACGGTATCAAACGACGCTTGTTTTTTTTATGGGAGATCGTAATGGTTGACCTGCTCTAGGTGCTGTCATTTGTTTATAAACATATATTTTAAAGATTTTGTTTTTTGAAATTAAAGATAGATATTTTATTTGTATTTTATATGTTATAAAAACAAGTATGGTCAAACACAGTTGATGTGCGATTTCATAGTGTGATTAAGAGGAAAGGTATCTAAAGAATAAAGCATACATATTTATGTTGCATACATATTTGTGTTGTGCAATACTCTAAAAACTTTCAAATATTGTGAGCAAAACGTCCAAAATAAGAGGCCAGGAAGTTCAAACTTCCAGTTTTCAAAAGTTATTGAAAGCCCTGCTTTAAAAACCCAAAACCTACAAAAAAAAGTTATAATAATAATGATAGAAAGATGTTAGTTCTTATATGGTTACAAATTCTTGTAGACAAACAACGGCTGGTTAGCTATACATATGGCAGCACGACACGGTTGGTCGACCAGGACCCAAACCCTCGTGCAGGACGGTGGTACGAGAACATGTTCGAACAGAAACAACTGTTTATAATAATAGCTGTTCTTGTCTATTTATAGTAACATGCTTTTACTAGCGTCTGCAATGAAGTTGCTTGGATGGTAGACCAGTCATCGAAATTAGCTGTTTGGCCAAGCAAGTGCAAATCCTTACATTATTACTTGAGAGCAAGAAAATGTTACAAGCTCACCTGTATACAACTGAGAATATCGGCAAGCCTGCCTGTATACAACTGAGAATATCGGCAAGCCTGCCTATATAAAACTGAGAATATCGGCAAGCCTGCCTATATAAAACTGAGAATATAGGCAAGCCTGCCTATATAAAACTGAGAATATCGGCAACCCTGCCTATATAAAACTGAGAATATAGGCAAGCCTGCCTATATAAAACTGAGAATATTGGCAAGCCTGCCTTTATAAAACTGAGAATATCGGCAAGCCTGCCTATATAAAACTGAGAATATCGGCAAGCCTGCCTATATAAAACTGAGAATATTGGCAAGCTGCCTATATAAAACTGAGAATATAGGCAAGCCTGCCTATATAAAACTGAGAACATCGGCAACCCTGCCTATATAAAACTGAGAATATCGGCAACCCTGCCTATATAAAACTGAGAATATAGGCAAGCCTGCCTATATAAAACTGAGAACATCGGCAACCCTGCCTATATAAAACTGAGAATATCGGCAACCCTGCCTATATAAAACTGAGAATATCGGCAAGCCTGCCTGTATAAAACTGACAATATTGGCAACCCTGCCTATATAATACTGAGAATATCGGCAAGCCTGCCTATATAAAACTGACAATATTGGCAAGCCTGCCTATATAAAACTGAGAATATCGGCAATCCTGCCTATATAAAACTGAGAATATCGGCAAGCCTGCCTGTATAAAACTGACAATATTGGCAACCCTGCCTATATAATACTGAGAATATCGACAAGCCTGCCTGTATACAACTGAAAATCCAAGCTAGCCTGGTTCAAAATTGACCTGTGCAGGACTTGCAGGCTTGTGCTAATTTTGACCACTGGTCTATACAGTTATAATTAGGAAGTAAATAAGGATGTTGATTTAGTACTTTTCAGAATTTTTTGTTATAATTTGGCAGTAATACTATACATTTGGATGTAAAATTAGTAAATTCATTTATTGTCAGAATAAATTGTTTCTTGATATGGTAATAATTGGTTGAAGCAACTTCATTGTTTGGTTTTGTAGGTAATTAATATTTCAGACGTTTTATTTTTAACTTTGCTTGCATAATCCACTAGGTGAAGCAAAGTACCATGGGAAGATATAAGCACATGCCGGAATTTGTACCTCATTTCACATTGTGTTGTCCTCTGTCAAAGGCATAGGATTTTTTTTGCAGATTTTCTCTGTATAGTGTTTCTGTATCTAGTTCAAAATCTCTGAAAAAATCTGCTATCTTTGTTTTATATCATATTTTATGTAATATATTTGCTAAAGATATCCCTCTTGAAAATTGTTTGTTTGCCGTACTACTGAAATTATATATTAATTTTCTTTGATTGCTCTATTGTCCTGTATGCTACTTTGCTTTTTCCCTGGACTGACATTTTACCCAATGACATCATGCACGTGCATGAATGTTTTCTGAAGGTGCATTCAACATGCATGTACTGTGCTTTGTTGGAAAAAGTTTTGATCTTCTCACTTTTAGTTGATCTAACGACTTAACCCTTGTTTTCAGAAATAACGTTTTAAGTGTATTATCAGCTTCTTTATTATTTGCAGGAGATACCACATAAATATATACTGGCTTATATATTCTTGTATAGTACGTAACAAACATTAAAAATATACTCTTTCTCCCTTTGCCAAAACATTTTGCATAAACTGCCATATTTCTTCTTTCCTTGATATTAATTACAGTACTTATGCTTGGATTGTATTTAAAAAAATGCTTTGTGTCATCATAAAAGAAAACACTTTATATTCTTCACCATTTTGGGGAAATGTTTCATTATTTTAAATGCAGCCTTAACACTATTTTTGTTCTCTAAGTGGCCCTACTGAAAACTCAACTTGGTTATAGGGAAACACATTTGCATTTACAAAGGCTTCAATGCATTGAAGACAAAATTCTTTACAAATATTAAGCTTAGAACAATGTAACCCATCAATCATTGTTCTTTTGCTGTTCTCCAGTTCATTACACTTAATACTAATATGTAGAGCGGCAACAATATAGACGCTACATAATATTACATTGTACCGCTGTACAGTCGGCCCTTCTTACAACTTGAAGCCTTCTGCTAAAAGTGTTGTTGTTTCGAATTTTTGTCTTAACAAATTCCATCAATATCAATATAGAAGAATTATATACTCTGATTATGTTACATTAATATTGTATCGCAATGTCAAAGCTTGGATCTTTATGATCAATGATGTTCAACGTTATTATACCCCCACAAACGAAGTTAAGGGGCGTTATATTGGAGTGAGCGTGTCGGTCCATCGGTCTGTTGGTTTTTGGTTTCCGGATGATAACTCGAGAAAGGCTTGACATATTCAAATAATTTTTGGTACACATGTGTAACATCATAGAATACAGGTCAAGTTCTATGTTGGTTACATACCACTAAATTTTGACAGAGTTATGGCCTCTTTTCGACTTGAAATTCCCCAAAAACATGATTTCCGGACGATAACTCAAGAATTGCTTGACGTATTCAAATAATTATTGGTGTACATGTGTAGCATCATAAAATACGGGTCAAGTTCGACTTTGGTTACAAACCACTAAATTTTGACAGAGTTATGGCCCTTTATTTGACTCAAATTCATTAAAAACATGGTTTCCTGATAACTCATCAGTGGCTTGACATTTAAATAATTATTGGTACACATGTGTAGCATAAAATACAGGTCAAGTTTGACTTTGGTTACAAACCACTAAATTTTTGACACAGTTATGGGCCCTTTTTGACTTAAATTCCCTAAAAACTTGGATAATATCTCATGAAAGGCTTCACATATTTAAAATATTTTTGGTACATAGGTGTCACATTATAAAATACAACTTCAACTTTGGTTACAAACCACTAGATGTTGACAGAGTTATGGCTCCTATTGAAATCAAATTTTTCCAAATGCACTGTTGACCATTCACAAATTAAAGCATTCTCTCTCTGTTGATTTCTTTTGAATGGATGCCATAGTTTTGTGACAAGGACATATTGTGGGGTATATCCGTCACCCATGTGACAATTCTAGTTATAGTCTGTTTAAAATTAGTGACATGTACATGTATAAGCCAATATCAAGTCTTAAACAATTGCTACTTCACAGCTGCCTTGCCTTGGCCTATGTAAAGTTGACATGCCGATTGTCCGTAAAAAAACAAGACATAAAATAACATTATTTTAATTGATTGGTCTCTTTTATCTGTTTTGTCTGAGCTGGGCAATGACGTTGAACACCATATGTATAAATTATAAAGTATAAGGCTTGTTTCAGTTCATTTTGGGCTTGCACTATATATGCCAATAATTTGTGCTGAACAATTGTCGTATTGCAATAGTAAATAAAATAGCGATATATTGCACTAAGTTTTAGCTATATTGTTGCAGCCTATATCATCTCTCCATGGGGAATGTTTCTTTTCAACATTTTGTCGTTCTGTTCCTTGTTTGAATGTTCATGCACTAATCAATTTTGAAGCTTACAATACTTATAGAAATTCTTGCTTCGCATACTTATACCATCACATTTGTATGTCAGTTTGGACTGAAAATAAGGCCCAAAAAATTGATTTGTGTATTTCGGGCAATGGCTTGATTTTTTTAAAACTTTTTTTTTAAAAGACATATTTCAGTAAGAAACATTGAAAATTATATAAAATCTTACCGATATGGATTTCACAGAAAACAATCATCGCTAAAAACTTAAGGGTCGGGGGGTTTTTGCTAGGTAGGGTCGGGTTGCCCGAAACACAGAATTTTTGTTTAGGCCCCAACTACTAATTCTTCTAGATTTTCAGAAAGGTCCATGCAGTCTGCATTGTGGAGGAAGTTTTCAAAAGTTCAACCAAAAGTCATCGCATGGAACTAATTTGTTAACACGTTTTTAACGTTATTGATAACTTTTTGCTTTTAGTGCGATGACGGCCGAACCCCGTTACACATGACTGCACTGCATGGACGTTTTACTCGCGCCCAAACTTTAATAGAGCATGGTGAGCTGACTAACATACTAACAGTAGTTTGCTGCGTACAACCATTATCATTATCATTTAATCGCACTATGGCGCTCAATTCACCATAAAAACTAAGTATTCGTAGAGATGTTCAGTTATCCAATTGATCAATAGTGATGCGCGATGCATACATTACTATTACAGCTTGAAAACATTAACCTCACACTTTATTAGCATAAATAAGATGCTTGAATTGTTTCTTGTATTTGTACTCGGTTTTGTTTATGCACGAGATTCACGAGTTTAATTATACAATAACAGTATTTTTAGCGGGATACTTCATCTATTTAACTCGATTCCTGTACGAAAACTAATATATTCATTGTAACGGTATTTTAATATATGCACGCATAATGGTCAGTGTCAGGTGAATGTTTTCGAGCTGTACATTCTCATAGAGGGATGCTCAGTTCACCATAACCCTAAATATTGGTAGCAATGTGCCATTGGGCCTTTTCATTGGTGATGATATGTACAGTCATTATTATCGCATTATCGCAGAGAGGTGCTCAATTTACCCTTGACATTGGTACCAATACTAATGTGCACAACCATTATCAAATGAGTGTATTATCACGAAGCAGGTAGCTTAATGTGGAGATGGTGGCGGGGTAGGGATGCCATTAAGTTAAATATAAGGCCATTATCACTTTATTGTGTCACCACAGATGTCTTTCAGTTTGCCATGTAAGTTGCGTAAAAACATAATCACAGTAGTATTGGCTGCGATTTCACTATTCTCTTGCTGTTTTTTAGCCAAAATTGCAAGAAAATTTATCAAATGTGACAAAAAGTTTAAGTATGATAACTTTTGCATATTATTTCACGATTTGTGCAGTGATTGTGGTAAAATTGTCAAAAGCCCCCTGTCATGGTGATAAAGGTACTGTCAAAAGAGGCTTTTTGCAAACAACAGAATGGAATATAATCCAACATATATTGCTGTTGAATCTTTACTTCATTACTGACAACAAAAATGGAAAATAAAAACATACTGCTTACTACAAAGCCGACCCTGTTAAAATGTTTATTTCAACAAAAATGGAAAATAAAAACATACTGCTTACTACAAAGCCGACCCTGTTAAAATGTTTATTTAAAAACTTCATTCATACTTGAGTTCTCATTGAATATAGTTATTGTTCAATTAATAAATACATTTTGATTAAGTGTTGTTTAGGGGCTAAACAACCATTTGGAGTTCTGATGCATATGAATTAAACCACAAGGGTGGTAGCCCGAGAGGTTTAATATACCGCATTAAAACGTCAATTCGGTGTTTATTAGTCGATAAACTACAATAATGCAAACATTATTTAGATTCTAACATGACCTGACAACATTTTCTGCAATTACAATGCGAACTATATTTTACAGTTTCAGAACAACTTTTTCGGGTTTATTGGTAGTTTAACAACGGTGAATTTTGTTCTTTGTCTATAGAAAACTCTGCGTGTTTCATGTTAGAATGATATATAATACCCACTTAGATACTATGTGGTGATAATTGTAATTGTTGTACACTTGAAATAGCATTTGTTAACAATCAGCACTAAAATCACTGACTGTACATTTATGTTGCATAATTAAACTGAATGCGATTTCTTAGCATACAGTTTATTCTTACTGGTCAATGCAATAAATTGTGCATATTTATGGGTTTCTTGTTATATGATTCTGTACTTCTGATAACTACAACATTATATAATTCTGTACTTCTGATAACAACAAAAGTTTTTTAAAACACTTTGAGGCAGTCTCAGCTTTCATTAAAAATGTACTGTAAATAAATAATGTTGTGTTTTTGTGTGTTGATTTGAATATCGATATTTGTCCATGACCGTAGAAAAACATAATGAACTTAATAGACATGTTTGAATTCAATTATTTAAAGCAAGTGCCATAGTAGTAGTTATGAGCTCAGACAGTTAATTGTGAAATTAGTATAAATGTGTGGGGATCGTGAGTTCGAACCCCAGCCCGGCCACATACCTTGTGTGGCAAATTGTGGGGATTGGTCATGAAATTATTTCTACGGCTATTCTCCCCCTACCTCTGATTCAAGTAGGGCAGTTGTCAGTTACTGGCATAAGTTTTTGTGCACTTGTAAATCGCTTAGATCGGCTAAGCTTGCCCAGGAAAAGTGTGAGTCGGTAAACAGACCGCCGTGATATGACTGAAATACTGTTAAAAACGGTGAAAAATCCAAACAAACAAACAGTATAAATGTGTTCCAAAAAGGAATTCCATTTCAAATTATGATATTTTTCCTGAAAAGTTCTAAAATATTATACAACAAGTGACTAAAGCTTTAACCTGAAGGCATGATAAAAATACATACGGGATACTATGAAATTCCTCATTTATCAATTCTCGTAACTCTGGTGTCCATAATCGTCTAATGGCCTTCCATTGTGCATGTGCCTTGGCTTTGTTAAAGTTTGTTTGTATATAGAGATATACTGAAAGATGTACATAGAGATATACTCATATAATGTTGAAATAATAAATGCATACTAATGTAATGTTGAAATAATAATACGTGCATACTCGTAACTCTGGTGTCCATAATCGTCTAATGGCCTTCCATTGTGCATGTGCCTTGGCTTTGTTAAAGTTTGTTTGTATATAGAGATATACTGAAAGATGTACATAGAGATATACTCATATAATGTTGAAATGATAAATGCGTAGTAACGTAATGTTGAAATAATCAATGTAATGTTGAAATAATAAATGCATACTATTTTACTGCTGAAATAATAAATGCATCTGTTGTGAAATTCAGTATACGTAGAAATGTGTTTGCCTAGTAAAACAAAAAGTTAAATAACAGAAGCATTTAGCCTGTTGAAAAGTTCAGAAATTAAAATTAAAAAATAAAATAATATATCTCTAATGTATTAAGTACTTCGTCTAAAAATGTAAGCATACTTATACTAAATGTGTGTCTGTAAATATTATATCATCGTCGAAACCCACGGTATATATATAGAATATTATGTTAGTATAGTGTTCTGAGAACATGTATCAGTTGAGTTGGTTGTGTGAAGTCGTATCGCACGAGAGGCTGAGACACTTATACATGTTCTCAGAAAACCATACTGATATAATATTCAATTTATTATATACCTTTTCGGCATATTTGTCTTATGAAAAAACACGAACTATTTTATGTCACGTAAATAATGCTTTTCGTGGGAATGAGTTGTGCATTGATGACGTCATTTACAACGAGGTAAAAACATTAGCTCCGAATGGATCTGTGTTGCATTGTTTAGGCCTAGTGGATTATTTATAGTATTCCATTTTATGTGTGTTTGATTAAATACACAATAAATCACCATCACTGTCTGTTATTCTCTTTTGCCTTGTGTTAAACAAAGGTGAAATTGAATAATACTGTTAGTTGATTGTGATAAAACAGCAGTAAAATTTTGTGTTTCTGGATATGTTGAACAATGAGTAATGTCTGAAGGAATGCTGTACCGGCTGCCTCAAGGAAGAAACGTTTACCCGAGTTAAGATTATCAACTGCTTTTATTAATGTTCTGTTTATTTTATAAATGTATATCGCAGACTAGATAAATATCCAGACCTACATGTAAACTTTTGAAGTTGTAAAGATGCATTCCCATAATTTCCAAATTCATTCGCGTGTTTTTGACATAAAAAGAAGTCCAGCTTCTAGTATGATATGGAAACAGAAAACGCTAGTAGCAAATACGCTTACCCATATCCGAATGTTGAATACATTATGATTTGCTAACAGAAAAACAATAGGTATATAATAAATTCCGTTTCCACTACTTTTGATACCATGGAAGAATTGGCTGTCAAAAGTTTGTTTTCATGAAGATTGATGAACCACCTGCTGACAAATGAAATTACAATAACATTTTCAGTAACTTTGAATACTCCTGGCATGAAGACTGGAAAACAATTATATCAGTTGACCGGTTAAACTAAGTCATTGAGTTCACACCGCTCAAAAACAGACCATGTGCAGGATGACGGTAAATATTATAAAAGCGACCACTGCCTTCATGAGACTATTGTAATACTGCGTCGTTTTGATTGGTTGAATGACACTGAACCAATGAAATGTCTCATTAATTATTAATGATTACAGAGTTTTGCTAGCCAAATCCCCCACGGTCGATCAAGAAGCATAGCGTATTTGAGCGAACGTGGGTTTCGACGATGATATCATACATGTTTAACCTTTTACAATTGGCTGACTTTGCTTTATAATAATCAATGACAATTTTGTTAAATTCGTTAAACAGTGGTTGACATTGCAATGTTTTATAGTTGTGCTCCGGTTCAATCAATGTTCACTTTCCTTAAAAAAAAAGGATAATTATGAAGTATGAAATAAAAATTATCAATGACAACAGAAAAATGTTGAAAATATTAAATGAATCACTGAGGTTTTAATACAGAAAGTAAAATGAATAAAAGAAGTTGTGCTTTCTTGTTAATTGGTTTTATTCATGTCAGCTTTTTGAGGTTTATTTATTCTTATGCATTTTTTTGTCCTATTCGTTATTTCCTTACTGTAATAACGTTTCTGTCAAACACATTCCATATTGTTCATTGGTATTCAGCTGATGGTTTCTGTTGTTTCACTAGGGTCAGAGGTGGACAGCTGTGATAAGACTGGAAACACGCCGCTGCACATAGCTGCCCGATACGGTCACGAGCTACTCATCAATACTCTTCTTGAAAATGGGGCAGATCCCACAAGGTATGCGTTATTGTCATGTAAGAGAAAGTATTTCACTACATAAAAGATGAATATAATTTGAGGCCTGTTGTGGACTGCACTGGCTAATCCGGGACGACACTTTTTGCACATGCATTAAGCCCGGGTTCCCACAACACGCCTCATTTGTTTTCTGTAACATCAATAAATCATCAGTGTAAGTCGGAATCATTATTCTTCATGCAATAGAGCAAGAAGCTTCTGATGTCATATTTGGCCGCAATTTTGAAAGTAATATGATACGAAATTCTGTTGTTCAGACAAGGTTTTGATGATTAAAAACAATACCTTTATTGAATAAACACAATAAATATCCAAATATGTAGTTATGTTCTTTACTGATTAACCAGTTTTTAGACATAAGAATAAAGAAAAGACTTGGAATAGAACAGTTTGAAAAATATTCTTTTTTTTACGTCTCATTCCAAGAATGTGTTGGTGAATACGGGTCCAGGTAACAGTCTCTGAAATTCTGTGTGGTGGGCAAGGTCCCTCTCTTATAAAAGATCTTAAGACAAGTTTAAGTTACGACTGAATTGTGTAGTTTAAAAAAATAGACATTTATGATCAGTATGTTCCTGAAATAAAGGACATGTGAAAGATACCAAGGAAGTGAATAGAATTACTGAAATCAAGTAATGAGAGATAGTGTTGCTTAGCATTTATGCTTCTTTGAAAATTGTATCGTAATGTAAATATGCCCTACTATGTTTAATAAGACGGGTCCAAGGTGTGAATGGTATAATGGCAGTGTATCCTCACTGTATGGACACATCAACTGTATTCGCAAACTCTTTTTGTGGCGCGTCGTGGGAAAACCGGACTTAATGCATGTGCATAAAGTGTCGTCCCGGATTAGCCTGTGCAGTCTGCACAGGCTAATCCAGGACGTTTTTTTCCGCCTACAGTGAATTTATGTTTAGAAGAGACTTCCTTGAAACAGAAAATAGCACAAAAGCGGAAAGTGCCATCCCGGATTAACCTGCGCGGACGCACATGCATTAAAACCGGTTTTCCCACGACGCGCCTCTTTATCTTCTTTATTCTTGATCCTTTAGTCTAAGAAAGCGTTGGTGAATATTGGCCTGGGTAATAGTCTCCTTCATTCTGTATTGCAGACGAGGCGTCTATGGCATGATGGCAGTTCACGTAGCCTCGCTGTATGGACACATTGACTGTGTTCGCAAACTCCTATCTGTGATGCCAGATCTAGATCTCAACGTACCCGATGATTGCCGTCGCACATGTCTACATGCTGCAGCTTGTAGCGGGTTAGCAATTTTATTAAAATCAGCTCTTAAATACACTAGTCATTATGCTCTGAGGATGAACAATATAAGGTCATGTTATGGTGACTTTTCAAGCCAACCAATCAGTGCCTAGTTTTCATTATCTTGAATGTCAAAAATGTGAAAATATAAAATGTTATTTCGCAGTGACACTAGTATTAAATCACCTTTTCACTATTCAGGTATAATATGTATAATATGCACACTATTTAAATTTTCCATAATGTGAAAATAAGCAAAAGACCATATTACATCATTATGACCAAACGATTATTATGTACACGGAACAAAAAAATCAGAAAATAATAGATTCAAGCGCCTACACAATATAATACTTGACACTGGACTGAAATTTGTTTGTATACATGTAAATGTTGAAGTCAAACAACAATAACTGGTACCCAGGTACAGATGGGTAATAAATTACCTGGAAAGTAAATTGCTACTTCACCGAGCTCTCTTTGCGAACGATTGTAGCAGTTTGTAACAGTATTTACAGTTTTAAGATTGGTTTGAAATCTGTTTAAAACAGTACCTGGTATTTCAGGAAGGTGGATGTCGTAGAACTACTAATCAAAGGTGGAGCCAGTGTGAATATTGAAGATGCAGGCGGCAGGTAAAATATAATGTAAATTAGACAAGAATAGTATGGTAGATGAATTTGGTTTATGACATTTAAAAAAAAAAATAAAACAAAGTAAATTATTATACCCCCACAAACGAAGTTTAGTGGGGGGTATATAGGAGTGAGCTTGTCGGTCCGTCGGTCAGTCAGTTGGTTTTTGGTGTCCGGATGATAACTCAAGAATTTCTTGACATATTCAAATAATTTTTGGTACACGTGTAACATCAAAGAATACAGATCAAGTTGGGTGTTGGTTACAAACCACTAAATTTTGACAGAGTTATGGCCCCTTTTCGACTTAAAATTCCCTAAAAACATAGTTTCCTGATGGTAACTCAAGAAAGGCTGACATATTCAAATAATTTTTGGTACACATGTGTAATAACATCATAGAATACAGGTCAAGTTTGATGTTGGTTACAAACCACTACATTTTGACAGAGTTATGACCCCTTTTTGACTAAAAATTCCCTAAAACATGATTTCCGGATGATAACTCAAGAATGGCTTGACGTATTCAAATAATTCTTGGTATACATGTGTAGCATCATAAAATACGGATCAAGGCTTCACGTATTTAAATTATTTTTGGTACATAGATATAACATCATGAAATACAGATGAAGTTCAAATTTGGTTACAAACCACTAAATGTTGACAGAGTTATGGCTCCTATTGAAATAAATTTTTTCCAAATACACTGTTGACCATTCACAAATTAAAGCATTATCTCTCTGTCCATTTCTTTCGAACGGATGCCATAGTTTTGTGACAAGGCCATATTGTGGGGGTATATCCGTCACTTGTGTGACAATTCTAGTTTCCATTAAAATATCTCATAAAATTCTTACTAAATACACTTAATTTGAATTCACCATGGTGGTAATAAATGGTCAAGATTCAAGAAAACTCTCATTATATTGAGAGTTATTGGCCTAAAATGAACTAGTAACTCGGGTGATACTGCAGTTAAACATAACTTAATAGTAATTGTGAACGCAATGTTGGATGACTGGTACTATGTAAAGTTTACTGGGCGTCAAAATAACCAATGGCTAATTAAATTTCTGAAACTATTTTAAAATGAGACTTTCTTCTTACAAAATATTTCAGAATGAAATTCATTTTTAGAAAATCAAAAAAAGAAATTGTCTACTTAATTTTATTCTTTCGGTCAAACCAAGCACTTTTTAAATGGAATATTTTACAGGTTCCCCATTCATTATGCATCAGCCAACGTGCACAGTCACTGCGTGTTGACGTTACTCACTGCGGGCAGCATTGTTGACATCCAGGACCATGTGGGCTGCACTCCACTACACTTTGCTGCTGCAGCTGCTGCTGAAGATGATGCCAAGTAAGTGTAATGTAGCTGCAGGGTTTTAGCTCAACTGAGCACACACTTCTCAAGGTGAGCTGTTGTTTCTTTGTTTCAACCTTAATTCATATTTCTACAAAATTTGTCCCTGCAGAGTTGGAAATTGCAATTCAACTTGGAAACATAAAGCTTTTTGAGATTGGATTAGATATATTCAAATATATTCAAAAAATTATTTCAAAACTAACTAGTGGTTTCTGACCAGAAGATTTTTAAAGTTTTAAATATGGAAAAAGTTAGTTCTGAAATAATTTCACAGAAATGTTCCTCGAGTGACCATCTACCAAAACACTTCAAATTATTTTGATAAGTTAAAAAACATGGCCACCAGGGGTGGGCCTTTTTCCTTATATGGCTATATTGAAAACTTTAAAAATCTTCTTGTCAATAACCACTGGTTGGATTTAGAAGTAATTTCACAGAAATGTTCCTTCGGTCGCTGTCTACCAAAACACTTCACATTATTTTGATTCGTTAAAAAACAGGGCTGCCAGGTGGTCAGCCATTTTTCCTTATATGGCTACATGTATATTGAAAACTTAAAAAATCTTGTCAGTAACAAAAAGCTGGATTTTAAATATTTTCACAAATAAGTCATGGGTGACTATCTGCCAAATTCCTTAAAAGTTATTTGTATACGATAAAAACATGGCTGTCAGTGGTCCATCGTTGACGTCATTGGTAAACTTTTACTTCAGCTCTGAACATGCTTTTATAAGTTTTACAAACTATTATGATTGATTAAACGCAGGTGAGCAGCCCAATGCCTCTTGTTTGTGTTTCTCCAAATACAAGGCAGTAAAGGGGCAAAATGTAGTTACAATAATAGACAATTAACTCCTAAAGAAAGTAGTTTAATTACCCATAATAACTTGAGCAAACATACGCAAGTCGATTTTTGACTGGTGTGTACACAGTGTAAAAAAACTCCCTTCCTTTTCAGGGTCTTGGAGCTGCTGTTGAAGCATGAGGCGAGGCCAGGCCTGTCAGACAATCAGGGATACAATGCTATACACTATGCAGCCTTAAAGGGCCACCGGTTGGCTCTTGAAATGGTAACTATTGAAAGAAGCATACAATGATAGATACTATGCAGTGTTAAAGGGCCTCTTTTTGACCTCAGAAATGGTAACTTGGTTTCAGTTTACCTAAAAAGATAAATATAGCATATAGAATGGTATACACTTTGCAGTGTAAAAGTGCCACTGGAAATTTTTACACTATTTCAAGAAGCATACACTGATATACACTATGCAGCATTTAAGGGTCATCATTTGACACTGGAAATAGTAACTTGGTTCGAGTTTACCAAAAAGGTTATACACTGTACAGCATTAAATGTTCATCATTTGACATTGGATATGGTACAGCACCACCTTTGGGTTGCTGATCAGAACCTGTATAGCTATTTTGTTAGATAAGTTTATCAGATTTATTTTTTCTGGTATTAAGTAAATCAGCATTGAACTTGGGCATTTTTTTTGTTAACAAAATGATCAGTCTGTGTTTATGTCACTTTGTTCTGTATTGACAGCTACTGGATGTTGCAGCAATCAATTTAGTGAAGGGTAATGCACCGTTCTCTCCAGCTCACCTGGCCGTAAGTGACCTTGACATTGGTAATGTGCGAGACTGTTTTGGCTTGGGATTACAATCATTTTCCAAGACTTCAATGAAACAAGGACTGGATAAGTGATGCAAATCACATGTAATATGATTAAACTGTAAGGTTTGTTAAGTAATTCATACCGCAAAATCTGTGATTTTCACGACGTAAAATGTTCACAAAAATCGCCAAAAATGTGTTTATGCACTTTTAATTTCAGCAACTTTGTGTTTACAATTTGTTGGTATCGAATTTTTTTATGCATGGTTGCATACATTTCTTGTAACTATCAGATACTTTAGGGAGCACTTTTGATGCTGATTTTAATGAAGTGTCATGTAATGCGAGATTATCCTAATGTAAAAATGATCACCTGCATCTATATAATGGATAGTGTTGATGAACGGATTCATATGTGTGTAAATGCATTTCTGCATTGAGAATTAAGGTTCTTCAAGTCTATGGTTTTTGAAAGGCTATTCAAATTAACAACAGTTTATAAAAGGGAATATACTAGATAAACCGGACTGCTGATAATCAATCTTCCATTGTCAGCTAATTCTGGTTGAATTGAGACCTGGAGGTGGGATGACTAACATTAACTAACCTGTGATAGGAAGATAGCAGTCTAGAACATGGCACGAAAACTCACGCAATTTTAACAGAATGTAGGAAATTGGAATATTAAATTTTGCATTTCCAATATAGCAAACATTTTATGTCAGCGAAAATTACAGTTATACAATATCTAACTGTATCCCATTGCAGGCGTCGCGAGGTCACAATGAGGCACTCCACGTCCTACTCGGCTGCATCATGAACCTCGACATCAAGGACGTGAATGGGCGCACAATGCTGGACCTCGCGTGCTACAGCGGCCACACTGAGTGCGTAGAGACACTACTACTGCAAGGGGCCACGATCCTGGTCTACGATGACGTTGCACGACGAACACCTCTTCATGCCGCAGGTAATTGGTTAAGGACTCGTCTAATGTCTAAGCTGGGAGCGTGTTCCCAAAGTCCCAAATCCATTACTGGCCACGATGTGTTGTAATGTGTGTGTAATTCAAAAGCTGCTGTAGTTTTTGCTTGGGATGCGCTATTTATGCAAATAGTGTAAAAAATTTGATAATCCAATGGCTTACTTACATTGTTCAAGGAAGTATTTCACATTAATTACAGTATGGGTGGCTTTACTGTGTAGTGTATTATTTCAGCTATCAATGGTCACACGGAATGTTTGCGTCTTCTCATGGAAACGGCGGATGATAACAACATTGTGGATGTCAATGATGCAAAGGACAGGTACAATGTTTCACCTTACTGGTTTTAGTGCATTACACCCCCATAATTTAGTCTTGCATTACACCCCAATATTTTGTGAAGGATTACATTAATTAGAATCCATATTCTTTTGTATATGCATTTATTTACAAATTCAAATCTAAGACATCAACACAAAAGAATCTGAAAAACAATAGTTCAAATTTTGATATGCAATGCTCTAGAAAATTGCCCTTATGTTGTTCAAGTACTGTATAATGCACACCAAGTTTTTAAAAACTGATTTTGGGGGCAAAAAAGTGCATGTTATGCACAACATCTTACTGTACTTAAATTTGCACAACTTTTTATAGCTCACAAACATTAACCTGACACTGACCTTTATGCATGCATGAATATATTTAAAAAATGTTACAATGCATATATTACTCAATTTGAGTTAAATCGATGAAAGAGTATTCCACAGAAAATACTGTTACGGTATTGTTAAGCTTGTGAAACGCAGACTAAATCAAGTATAAATATGGGAAGCAATTCCATCACGTTATTTATACTAATAGAGTTCACGAGTGTCAGGCTAATGTTTGCGAGCTATACTAAACAGCTATATCTTATTTTGACATTTGTAATCTAAACAGTCATGTTTTCGCAACAGGGATTGACTAACCCATTTTAATAATAGCCTTTCTGTAAATGACCAATTTAAATGCCAGAGTTACTTTTTTAAGCTAAGTGATGTGAAGATTTACTGTCAAATCTCATTTCTCTAGAGCCGGGTCCGACTAGCTCAGTTGGTAGAGCTCTGGACTGTCAATCCAGGGATCGTGAGTTTGAGCCCCAGCCCGGCCACATAACTTGTGTGGGGATTGGTCATGAAATTATTTCTACGGCCATTCTCCCACTACCTCTGATTCAAGTAGGGCATTTGTCAGTTTCTGGCATTGGTATGTGCACTAAGTACTGGTAAACTGCTTAGATCGGCTAAGCTTGCCCAGGAAAAGTGTGAGTAGGCTAACTGACCGCCGTGATATGACTGAAATACTGTTGAAAACGGCAAAAAATCAAAACCAAACAAACAAATCATTTCTCTAGCCAAGCCTCAAGCTATAGAAAGATTTCTAGTTCTTAACCTTAATTTCAAGATCTCTTTTGTGCAATATTCATAGATCTAGGAAATTTTTCTCAAGTGTCATGTTTGTGCGTTGTTGAAATCTGTATGTCTATGTTTTATAGACATCGTTCTTTCTTTCAGAACACCCCTTATGTTGGCTGTAGAAAATGGGCATGTGGACACTGTCTTATATTTGATAGCTAACAGCGCGATGGTGAATGCACGAGATATACATGGGCGCACTGCACTGCATAGAGGGGTAAGTGAAATCATTTACCAACGTTTCAGAAAAGTAAGAAAGTTTGATAATAGATCAGTGTGTCATTGTCTTTTGGCAGATGGATGGGTGGGATGGCAGTGTTACCTTTTGTTTTCTATATGATAACTTAAGTGACCTATCTATTAGGTTCTTCGTAAACGGCTACCAGTGGCAGATCCCATAGGGGGTGTGGGCACTTACCTGACAACATGAACCCCCCACTAAAAATCTTGGAAGATGCATTTATGTCTATATAACTGGTTGTTAAATATCAACAAGTAACTCAAATAAACTCTGATAGGATGATTATTTTCATTTCACAGATGCATAAGTGTAAATCTATGTTATTGTTGCAGGTAGCCAAAACAGCCATTGGCTACTAAAATTTCAGAAATGATTTTAAAATGAGTCATATTTTCACATTTCCATGGGAGAATATTTCAAATGGATAGGTATTTTAGAAAAATCTACATTTTGGCCTACTGAATTGTATTTCTTAGTGCACCCTTGCAAAATCAAACATTTTTTCTGAACATTATTATTATTGGCAGGCTGCCAATGGACACGAGGAATGCGTAGATGCGTTGCTTCACAATGGAGCAGACGTCTCCATACAGGACATGCGAGGTCGCACTGCTCTGCATCTGTCTGCGATGTGCGGCCATGTTGGTCTGTTGGCATCACTTTTATTGGTATGTCGAGTGTGTTGTGTCATACTTGCGATTTATAAGGTTAATTTATTGGTAAACAAAATGGGGTATATTGGTTTGCAAACGTCTATTGGTTAGTCTGTAAACCACAATCTTTTCTATTCTCTAACTCCAACAATTTGTCCGATTTTCACCAAACTTGATGCAAATGTTTGTGAGCATCTCAGCTGAGTTTGATAAGCTGCCAAATTGGCCCAGGCCCTACAGAGTTATGGCCCTTGAATAGCCAAACATTGGCCTTTTTAGCCATTTCCGCTTTCTCTTTAAGTCCAACAGTTTTCATCTGATCTTGATGAAAATGTATGTGGGCATAATATACTAATAAAAACTCCTAACACATCACATATTAAAAGCTCATTTTAATACATAACAAAGAAAGTAACATACAGTTACGGGTAATCAAGAATGATATAGTGATATGCAAACATGTTCCAATGGTAAAATTGCGCCATAACAGTGTACGCAATGATGTATGGCTCAAATAACACGCACAAGGGCCATAATGAAAATCCCCCTCTTGCATTCAGTGCCGCAGTGCATCTCCGATGCATTGAAGGAGTGGTCACCAGGTCCAAAGAAATGGTGACTATGCTTGTTATTTCCATGCATTTTCCTATGGGCTGTTCCAGGAAAAAAGGTGATGGGGTGGCGGAACGCCGATGTAATAAAAATCGGTGGGTGGGGGTGATAGAGGGGATAAAACTGTGTTGGCTAGGGGTATTTTTTCAACTATAATTGTGTTGTATGGGGTTTATAAAACATTCTAATTGTGTTGTTAGGGGGTAATTTTGTCACAAAGACCGATCTTTTCGAATTGAACTTCCATAAAACAGCCGGTAGTCGGGGCTTATTATTACAAAGTATGAATTATTTGATTATTTTATGTGGTACGATCATTGATGGGTACGAAAACATGCTGTAAAAGACCATGTATTACGCGCACAATTTTACCCTAAAATTCGGCTATGAAAATTTGGTGCGCCTTACACATGGTAACAGTCATTTTCAGTATACAGCAGCTTGCCATACGTCCCTGTCTTGCGGGGATTGTCCCGCTTTTGCGAGTTTTGTCCCGGCGTCCCGTTCAGATGCATTTTGTTCCGGTCAATCACAAAAATCGATGTTAGTGTGCAATAAACGTTACATTGGGCCAACAATTTACTTCTTATCGCTAATTCCTTAATTGGTCCCTATGACAACAGTGCCTGCTAGCCGCGTGTCAAAGAGAAGCAGTAATGATAACCGAAACAGCTGTGTATTGTCACGCTTTCGCGGGATGGTGGTCATATAATTCCCTGTCGCTAATTGCTGCAAGTCATCACCTGGAGGGTGTATACAGTAACTGTATGCCATAGATCAATACTGACCTGTCTAAACGACAATTACGTTATCGATTCAGCTGTTTCGTTTTTTATTGTTCAAGAGGAAATGCTAACTGCATATGTTCACCATACAGATACCTAATTTTGATGTTATGCGCTACAAAATATTTATTCAAAAGTTAAGATCTCACAGTTATCTGCACTACAAAGTTTTTAAATGGCAATCAATACACCCACGCTTTCCATGCCGATGTCGTGACGTTGTGCATGCTAGCATAATTTTTGCGCGCTTTTCTTGCAGAACAAAGGATTTTCATGTGCATTTTAACTCTATATATGATTTGTATTTACGTCACATGAACAGTAAAATTTGGATGGGCGTTTTGGATCTGACTTTATTATACGCGTCGTTATAAAGCAATCTGAAATTTATTTAACCTGTCACGTTTCCTTCTACTGAAAACTTAACACCTTTTTGTGTATTACTCACACCTCTTTGGTTACTATACAACATTAAACAATTACCACAGTAAAATAATGCCCTGTGCAGAAGGTCTTTAATATTGGACGCACGTATGCACGACGTGCACGAGGAAAATTTCCCGCCGTTTTTGCTAGAACAAAGCATATATAATGTACATGCTTTAAATCTAGATTTTTATACTTCATTTATCCCATCAGTACTACGCGTTCATACATGTATTATGTATATGAATGATATTACAAGTAATATTGCGATCGCGATCCATGGACCCTGCGACAACAGTATTAAGGTGTCCCGCTAAAATGTCCAATGTTCTTCCGATTTTTTGTCAATGTTCCGGCAAGTTTTTGTCAGTGTCCCGTTTTGGCCTGAAAAAAATTATGGCATTTATTTTCAGCCATGTTTTGTTTTAAAGCTTTATTTATATTTTCGTTATTTTTATTTTATATTTAATTCATAAATTTCTTATTAACAAAACATTGCATACAATTACCTTGCATCATATTTCCAATTTAAACATTGATAATAACACCTGTTACAACTCAGAAGAGTGAAAGCGCAACGTCATCAATTAGCCAGGTCCCTAAATCTGCAAGCTGTTAGCAACACTGAGGGCAACAGTGTCGGTTTGAATCAAAAACTCTTTGATGTGAGCTGGGGCCATTGTCAAGCGGTTTGTAGCACTTAGCGGTTTGTAGCACTTAGCATGGGAAAAAAGCATCAATTAATGCTACTGTACAATGCAAGCACTGTCGATAGAGCATTAATGAATTCGGTTTCTAGAGGAAATGTCAAGGGTGTGAAAAAAACAACAGACAGTAACTGTTGTTTTGTTGGTGGGGATAAATTAGAGATTCTGAATTTACACTGATAACGTCTTTTATGAAAGAAAATTTAGTACAATATTCCAGAACAACAGCAACAAAAAACATGGAAAAAATTTGGTAAAAATAACATCAACAGACATTAACAAACAACAGCTGTAAATTGTTTCCAGTTTTTTTACCTCAAATTTTGCTTCAGAAATCGAGGTAGTCACATAAAGAAAATATCTTACGATGATCTTCGTACCGGTCCAGTGGTATCGCCCTAATTCAGGTTTGTTCTGGCTCGGACCCATGGATTGGCAATTTCTGTTTCCCCACATTAACATAATGAACATGCCTCATACGTTGTGATTTTGCGACTGATATATCTGTATCTCAGCTTAACATACACGGATAGCTGGATGTTTGAATGAATCAAATTGAATGTGGGCAGACAAAAAAAAATCTGCCTCTGTCGTATAAGAATAAAAGAGCTACATATTAATAATTTTAATTGTATTGGTGGTGGCTGTAAAGCCTAATACTAATGTGGTGCTGGGGGGTATCTGACTTTCCAATTCTGTTGGTTGGGGTTGAAAAAATAAAGTTGTGTTGGTGGTACCCCATTGTTGGACTGGCGTTTCGCCCCCCCCCCCCCCCATCACCTTTTTTCCTGGAACAGCCCTATGTATTAAAAGGATCTTTGAATAAGTGATGCGTAAGGAGTTTTGATTAGTATATCTGGACAAAGTTTGATAATCAGCCAAATTGCCATAGGTGCTTTGGAGTTATGGCCCTTGAATTATCTGAAACCATCGTTTTTAGCCCTTTCCGCCCTCTAAGTTTAACAATTATTGTTGATTTTGAGGGTTAGCCCTTCCCACAAATTCAAATGTACAACAAAGTTTATGCCTGAAGTTTAATATCTAAAATTCTGTTATGGTTATCCAGGTATGTGTCACACTATATTGTTAACAGTTTCACAAAATTAATATATTTCCAAGCGAGTGTAATCAATGATATCCACATACAAATGGGGAGTAAAATACTACTTTGTGATTTCAGATGGGACCAGTTGAGAAGATCCACGACAGGCTTGGATATACCCCCCTCCACTTTGCATGTTATAATGGTAATAATCGAGATGCCAATTCGAGACTCTCTTATACAGGATTTTTTTTTATTGTTCTCAAGAAAACTGTGTTCTGAGATTACCGGTATTAAACTTTTTAAAGAGAGCCTGTTGCTCTGGTAATACATATATCTACAGATTTTTATGCCTCTACAAAGTCTACACTTGTCTGTCTGTCCGTACTCCTCTTTAATGGCTGGGTGGATTTCGCTCAAACTTTCACAGTTGAACAGCCTTAATGTCTAGATGATCTTAAAGGAAGGAATTTTGGCTGCAACTAAGTTTGGCAGAATTATGGCCCTTTTACATTTTTTCCACAGTACATGTATATACTTCATGAAATTTTGTGGAATCGACTCCTCTTTTACGGCTGGGGGAATTTGGCTCAAACTTTCACAGCTGAACAACGTAATGTGTAGGTGATCATAAAAAAAGGAATTTTGGTTGTGACCAATTTTGTCAGGATTATGGTCCTTTATCTTTTTTTTTAACTATATTATTTACCAGTACATGACAGTAAATTTCTGAGGGCAAAAATTAGTGTTGGCGATACACACTTTGTCGGTGTCCAAACATGCGTCCTGGGGCATCCGTTTTGGTGACAGATATAGTTGTTGCTGTTGTTATGCCTCATCTTTGAGGGGGGGGGGCATATTTTGCCGTTGTCCGTCTGTCCCTTTGTACTGTCCATCCAATCATCGGTCAGATTTTTATGTCACGAGTAACTCAAAAAGTATAACTGCTAGAGTGATGAATCTTTATAAACATATTCATCAGCATGTGAACTTGTGCACCTGGGTATTTTGGTGTAGATTTGTCATACATTAGCAGAGTTATGGTCCTTTTTTAGCTAAAATGACATATTTGGACATATGTAATGTGTAACTCGAAGAGTATAACTGCTAGAGTGATGAAACGTTAATAAATGTATTCATCAGCATGTGAACTTGTGCACCTGGGTATTTTGGTGCAGATTTGTCAGAGATCATCGGAGTTATGGCCCTTTTTTAGTAAAAATTGACATTTTGGACTTGTGTCACCTGTAACTTGAACAGTATAACTGCTAGAGTGATGAAACTTTATAGACATATTCATCTGCATGTGAACTTGTGCACCTGGGTATAGTAATTTCATAGAGTTTTGTGACAACCTGCGGGATGTGGCACATGTTGTTTTATGTGTATTATGGCTTTGGATCATTATGCATTCACATATAGGAAATAGTGTATTGAAACAAAGTTTCATAATCCTGAATTTGATCACAATACCTTGCAAGGCAAATTTAACCTATTTATTTTATTCCAATGTAGAATTTGTAGGACTTAGAATTTAAGCACTTGCGATGACTTTTTCCTGCATAGAACCAGTACTTTGTGTCTTTGAGAAATATTACTTGAATGCTCCCTGGCTCTCAAGGCTGAAAACATATGTGGCGCGTCGGAGAAAACCGGTTTTAATGCATGTGCGCAAAGTGTTGTCCCGGATCAGCCTGTGCAGTCCGCACAGGCTAATCCGGGACGGCACTTTCCGCCTACAGTGGATTTATGTTTAGAAGAGACTTCCTTGAAACAGAAAATACCACAAAAGCGGAAAGTGCCATCCCGGATTAGCCTGTGCAGACTGCACAGGCTAATCCGGGACGACACTCTACGCACATGCATTAAGACCGGTTTTCTCACGACGCGCAACATATGTATTGCAGCAATGCTAAATATGTTTTTGGGTGTAGAACTTATTGCTGAAAGTTCATTGAGACAGCAATGCATTTGACGTTAATCTATAATCTATCTTTGTTACTCCCAGGGATGTGCTAAATTATAATTAATTTCAAATTTTTATATAAAAATATTGAAAATAATGAATAATTGAGACAGAAGTCAATTTAGTCAGGCGTAAAAAAATAGGTATGTTTCAGGTTACATGCCCAAAACTTTAGGGTACGTAGGTAGTGATTTATTTATGTATTTATTTATTTTGATAACTGGTCAACTTGAATGAATATTCTAAACATGTTGGAAATATCATTAAACATTGTTTTGAAGTGGATGCTATCGAAACATAACACTTATTTATAAAAAAAAAACATTTTCGTTTTGTTATAAACAAGTGTTTACTGGGGGTGGTCATCGACTCTGGAAAACAGGGAATACAGGGAAAATGTGAGAAAAAAAATTCCTGCAGGGAAAATCTGGGAATTTGAAAATTTGGCAAAAATCAAGGAAAATTCTGGGAATTGGAACAAATTTAAATGAAGCAGGGAAATGTCAGGGAATTTTATTAAAGAACTTCAGTGGCCACCCTGAATTTAAATTATTGAAATAAAGTAAATAAAACAAAAAAATATCTGAAAAACTCATTTTTCTAGGGTAGGTCATGTAACCTGAAAGAAACATATATATATATTTGTGTACGCCTAATTAAAAATAATTAATTACTGATTTGGGCTCTAATTGTCAATTACATCTAATTATTTTCAATTACTTTGCCTTTTCTACTGAACAGCGAACAATGGGAGTGTATATTTTTTGACAGGTATAGTTAAATTAACGAAGAGGTGTTTTAGCCTCTCTGTCCTGGTTAGAGTGAACACTGGGTGAATACTTTAGTCACTCAACTTCCAAACGGGACAGTACATCAACACTGGTATTGAAAACTATCATTCAGGGTTGATGTGTTACATTCTACACAACATGAAGTCATCTGCATTAAAACATTTTATTTTGCCAAAAGATACCAGTGACAACTTTCAGGCAAAATGCTGACACTGTTCAAGGAAACTGATAACTGTTATGAAGGTTAATATGCTTGTTGCTAAAAGATGAATGAATTTATGTTTTTGATGAGTAAGTAAAATGCTTTGAATTGTATGTTTGAAAATAATGAATTATACTGACAAGTGAAAATAATTAATTAATTTTGAAAATAATTCTGTTTTATTATTACATTTTGTTCACAGGTCATGATGCTTGCGTTGATCTGCTATTGGAAAATGATGAACATCGAAAATTTACTGGCAATACCTTCTCTCCACTGCATTGTGCTGTGTAAGTAGAAATATGGCATATTTTGAGAGTAAATGTACATTTGAGGCGTGTCGTGGACAAACCTGGCTTAATGCATGTGCAAAAGTGTCGTCCCGGATGAGCCTGTGCAATACGCACAGGCTAATCCGGGACGACACTTTCCCCTTTTATGGTATTTAATAATTTTCTGTTTCAAAAAAAGACTCTTCTAAACATAAATCCACTGTAGGCGGAAAGTGCAGTCCCGGATTAGCCTGTGCAGACTGCACAGGCTAATCCGGGACGACACTTTACGCACATGCATTCAGCCCGGTTTTCCCACGACACGCCTCATTGAGGTTTTGGTTCGGGCTGTGCAATAAAATTTAAGTAGAGCAACATAGTGCTGCAGCCATTATTTCAATGCATCGATAAATCAATTTGAAATGACCCTATTTGAGTGGCGATACTAAAAAAAAAAGAAACCCATTTTTTATTTTATTCTTTTTGATATATTTATAGATGATTTTTCATAAAAATGTTTATTTAAATTATGGTGTTTGTGTATATTTACTGTTTCAATTTGTCGTGGAATCATTGCTGTTCTGTTGAACTAGTTGTGTGAAACATTATCACCAATTTTTCCAGTGTTCTTATTTAGATTGCTATATCAGGCATATATAGTGCGAAATTATTAACACTCATGAATATTCCGTATGCAATCGGGATTTATTGATAGATACCACGACAAGTATCAAGCGTAGCATAGGCAATACTACAATGTAAATTGACATCGTATTGGTTTAGATTACGTACAGTGCGAATGGTGTAATGGAACAGATGTCGCGCTTGCAATGCGAAGTTTTGAGTTCGAGTCTCGGCATCAACATTATATAAACATTTTATTTTACACATTTTGTTGCGGGTAAGTACCCATGTTTTTCACGATTTATCCATTGAGTGTGTGATGATAATTTAAACATTGGTAAATGTACTATAAAGATAATTCACAAATAATAGTAACACAATAAACTATTCTTCATGTTTTAATTATGCCTCATGATCTGCATATTTTAAAAATAACAACATTTTACAAAAGGTCGCTGTCAGTCAGAATTGAACTCGGTTCGATGGCGTATGGCGCTTGCACTTACACCACACGACCATTAAATACCACTATTTAGTATTTAAATCTATATCAACATAAATTCCAATAGTAGAACTCGTCCAAAACAACGCAAACAATCGAACATACTTACGGTTTGTCACGAAGATTAATGAGTGTCAGGTTAATAATTTCGCACTATACCATTACAATGGCATTAATAATAACATATAAAATCTTTACTATAATATAGCCAGTCATAGCTCACAAATACAAAAATCCAAGCCTGTAAAAAAAAAGCAAGGATCAAATCAAAATATTCAACTAAATGATGTTTGAAATAAAAATCGAATCGAGCCATGGCTAAATCTTTGCAGCTGTATAAGTATAATTGTTGTATGCTATTTCGGATGTGATTTACAAATTTGAATCTATTTTGCTTTCTGTTCAGGCTGGTTTGCTCTTTTATTTTCAACTTATGTTTTGAAAAGGTTATTATGCCCCCCATCGAAGATGGCTGGGTATATTGGTTTGCTAATGTCTGTCTGTTGGTCGGTCGGTTGGTCGGTCGGTCGGTAGGAAGACTACTTTCGTTTCTGCTCCCAAATTTCAGCAGTTTTCATCTGATCTTCACCAATCTTCATGAAAACGTTTGGGGGCCTAATATCTAGGTCAAGTTCAATAATCAGCCAAATCGACACAGGAATTGTGGAGTTATGGCCCTTGAATTGTCTAAAATTAGCTTTTTAGCTGTTTCCGCTCTCTAAATCCAATAGTTTTCATCCAATCTTCATTATACTTCATGAAAATATTTGTAATAATAATATATAGGTCAATCAATAATCAGCCAAATCGCTCCAGGAACTGTGGAGTTATTGCCCTTGAATTATCTGAAATTGGCCTTTTTAGCGGTTTCCGCTCTCTAAGTTCAACATTTTTTATTTGATCTTCACCAAACTTCATGAACATGTTTGTGGGCATAATATCTTGGTCTCTTTTAATAATCAGCCAAATCGCCTCAGTAACTGTTGAGTTATGTCCCTTGAATTATCAAAAACTGGCCATTTGAGCAGTTTGGGTTCTCTAAGTCCAACAGTTCATAGTCAATCTTCACTGAATTTGGTGAAAATCTTTGTGGGCATATTATCTCGGTCAAGTTTGATAATCAACCAAATCGTCCCAGTCACAGTGGAGTTATGGCCTTTGATTTTCTAAAATTAGCCTGTTTAGCTATTTTAACCTAGAGAGGGCATAACTGTTTTACAAACAGCTCTTGTAATACAGGTAATGATTGAGATGTGTCCTTTAGGTATGTCTGTATAGCCCCATAGTACTTAACATCAAAATCAAAACCAGTTTTGACATGTAATCTATATAAAATTTGCCATCAATCATGAAATAAAAGGTAAATAGAAATAAATCATGATAATGTAAAAAAACATATCTTTCCTGTTTTTTTTTTTTGCTTGATTAAAATTTCCCACTGTTGTTAACATTTTTTTTATCTGTGGGCTTTGTGTTTTCCTCCAAAATAAAAAAGAGGTCCCTGACATTCCCATGAGTGTAGGCCGGGCCGTTCGGCTAGTAGACAGGTTGGTACACTTGCATCTCACCTTGTCGATCAGGGTTCATTTTCAGGTCCTGGTGCATGTGAGTTTGGTTTGATGTCACCATACTGGACAAGTGAAATAGCTGGCTCCTATGTTTAAAAATTAATCCTAATTTTCGATTAGTGTCTTAAAGTTGAATTTGGTAGGGGAGATGAGACACACCTCGGATCCTCACATAAGCAGCTTGGGTGCAGAAGTACTTCAAATTTGAAATACACATACACACTCACACACATACTGTATTTTACAGCTCAAATGGGAATGACAGCTGTACAGAGCTACTGCTGGACACGCTTGGAGACTCCATTGTAGATCTTGTCGACAGCAAAGGGAGGTAAGGTATTGTGGATTTGATAGTTATGGCCCCCTTCGAAGAAGTGGGGGTATATTGCTTTGCACCTGTCGGTCGGCCGGATGGTCGGTCTGTCCGTAGACCATTTCGTTTCCGCACGATATCTAGAGAACGCTTTGACCTAGGATCATTTAAGTTGGTATGCTGGTTACTTGGGAGGAAAGGAAGACGCCTATTGATTTTGAGGGCAACAGGTCAAAGGTCAAGGTCACAGGCGCTTGTAACATGAAATTCGTTTCTGCACGATATCTAGAGAACGCTTTGACCTACGATCATTTAAGTTGCTATGCTGGTTACTTGGGAGGAAAGGAAAACGCCTATCAATTTTGAGGTCAACAGGTCAAAGGTCAAGGTGACAGAGGCTTGTAACATGAAAATTGTTTCCTCTGTAGACCATTTCTTTTCCGCATGATATGTACAATACGCTTTGACCTACGATCATCCAAGTTGGTATGCTGGTGACTCGGGAGGAAAGGAAGACGCCTATCAATTTTGAGGTCAAAGGTCAAGGTCACAGGGGCTTGTAACATGAAAACTGTTTTCTCCGTAGACCATTTTGTTTCCACATGATATGTAGAGAACGCTTTGACCTACGATCATCCAAGTTAGTTTGCTGGTTACTCGGAAGGAAAGGAAGAAGCCTATCGATTTTGAGGTCAACCAGTCAAAGGTCAAGGTCACGGTGGCTTGTAACATGAAAACCATTTCCGCACATTATCTAGAGAACACTTTAACCTAGGATCATATAAATTAGTATGCTGGTTAGTCTTGAGGGAAGGAAGACCCCTATTGATTTTGAGATCAAGAGATCAAAGGGGCTTGTAAAAAAACAAAACATTTCCACTTAATAACAGATGAACCATTGGTACATGGTCCTCAATCTGTATAGGTACAATTATCAGTTTGAGTAAATGACCTATTACATAGTGATAATTACTGAATACTTGGGTCGAGTCTTCAAATTTGATAGGAAGAATGCTCTTGCAGAGAAGACAACTCCTAGCAAGGTAATGGTTAACATGTCTCAGCTTAGATTTTTCAGAAACAGTACACTTCTGTGATGAACAAAGGCTGCAAGTTGGGGGGCATACATGTTTTACAAACATATCTTGTTAGTAATGCCTTTCACTAGGGTGACAAAAGTAGAAAGGGAGTGTTACAGTAATCGCATCATCCATCGTTCTGTTTGCCTGTTTGTCACAGTTCTTGCGAAGGAGGATTGAAAAGTTTAAATGAGATTTAAATAAAACTTCACGACAGGGGGCATTGAGAGGAAGTGGAAAGTGCAAAAACACCCGACAGTACTTCAAAATAACATGATGATGCTTTGAGATACGAATGAATCTTCAGGACAGAGGGCATTGAGAGGAAGTGCAAAGTGCAAAAACACCTGACAGTACTTCAAATTAGACATAATGATGCTTTGAATTAATTGTTATGTGATATAAATTGCAAAGTCAGTGCAATAGTTATTGTTAGCAACGGCTTTCTCTAGGGGTGTCACGAAAATTGAAAACCATATCATGATATATTTTGATATTTTATTATTTATTGCAATATTTACTGAAATAAATTGTGTCCTTTCCTTCAATATACTTAATACCCTTAAGAAGGATCAAAGCAGGTGCATTTTATCAGAATATGCCAAACATAAATGCATAAAATGGACTGTTAGCTGCATGTGCATTCCATTATTATCCAGCTGTTAAATATGTGAATCGGGTAATTTAGCATGGAATCACGGTATAAGCCTCAAAGTAAATAATTTTCGCAATATTGTATGGACTGTTTATATCCAAAAATTGTCTGTGTTTCATGCCTGATGAGCGAACCTCCAAAACAGATTGTTTACTTCTTGTATTTATGTTAAAGCTACAGTGGTGATCAGGGAGCGTTTTCTGAAGGAGCATATCTTGAAAAGTTTAAATGAGCTTAGAATGAAACTTCATATCCCGATATAAAGCAGTGAGAGGTAGTGCAGAGTGCAAGATCCTCGATAGTTCTTAGAATTTAACATTTTGATGCTTTTCCTTAGAACTTACGTAATATAAAGTGAGGTTACACTAAACAAAATCAAATGAGCAGACGTAAAATAGAAATTTCAGTTACATTGATGTACATTATAGCTGTACGAATTAACCTCAATTACAGGACTCCAGTCCACGCAGCCTCGTTCAGGAACCAAGTGGAGTCATTGACGTTACTTCTGAGTCACAGCGCGAGTGTGAACAAGGTGGACAAGTCTGGAAGAACACCAGTTATGTTGGCAGCCTCCCAGGGTCACCTCAGCTCTGTCGGTATGCAGTCTTCACAATAGTTTTTATGCCCCTACTTTAGAGAGGGGGCATATAAATTTGCCCTTATCAGTCCGTCGGATTTTTGTGTCGCGCATAACTCACAAAGTATAACTGCTAGAATGATGAAACTTTATAAGCATATTCATTGGCATCGGGGCTTGTGCACCTGGGTATTTTGATGCAGTTTTTTTCTGACATCATTGGAGTTATGGGCATTTTTTAGCAAAAACTTACATTTTTGGACTTGTGTCGCGCGTAACTCGAAAAAGTATTGCTGCAAGAGTGATAAAGCTTTATAAACATATTAATCAGCATGTGAAGTTGTGTACCTGGGTATTTTGGTGCATTTTTTTCCGACATCAGCGGAGTTATGGCCCCTTTTTTAGCAAACAATGACATTTTTGGACTTATGTCCATGTAACTCTAAAAGTATAACTGCTACATTGATGAAACTTTATAAACATATTCACCACCATGTGAACTTGTGCACCTGGGTATTTTGGTGCAGTTTTTTCCGATGTCAGCAGAATTATGGCCCTTTTGTGATTGCCTTTTGTCCATCGTGCGTTGTGCGTCTTCAACATTTAGGTTGTGAACACTCTAGAGGCCACATTTATTGGCCAATCTTCATGAAACTTGGTCAGAACATTTGTCCCAATGATATCTCCGCCGAGTTCGAAACTGGGTCATGTGGGGTCAAAAACTAGGTCTCTAGGTCAAAAGCTTGTGAACACTCTAGAAGTCACATTTTTTGCCCAATCAACATAAAAATTGCTCAGAACATTTGTTCTAATGGTATCTCGGGTGAGTTCGAAAATGGTTCCGTGCCGTTGAAAAACATGGCTGCCAGGGGGTGGGGCAGTTTTCCTTATATGGCTATAGGAAAAGCTTGTGAACACTCTAGAAGTCACACTTTTGCCCAGTCAACATGAAACTACCTCAAAACCTTTGTTCTTATGATATCTCGGCCGAGTTCAAAAAATGGTTTCGGTCCGGTGAAAAACATGGCTGCCAGGGGGGGGGAGGGGGCAGTTTTCCTTATGTGGCTATAGGAAAAGCTTGTGAACACTCTAGAAGTCACATTTTTTGCCCAATCTTCATGAAACTTGGTCAGAATATTTGTCCCAATGATATCTTGGCCGAGCTTGAATCTGGGTCATGTGGGGTCAAAAACTAGGTCACTAGGTCAAATTGAAGAAAAAGCTTTTGAACACTCCAGAAGTCACATTTTTTGCCCAATCTTCATGAAACTTGGTCAGAATATTTGTCCCAATGATATCTTGGCCGAGCTTGAATCTGGGTCATGTAGGGTCAAAAACTCAGTCAATTTGAAGAAAAAGCTTCAATTTCAATATGTACTTCCCAAATTTTGAATGTCTGTTGTCATTTAAGTTTTTCAAACCATGATGATTGAGGCCGCATTTCCATCAGTCCGTATCAGTATATCCATATCCGTATAAAAATCTCACACATGGAAAATTGTTTGACTAATGAAACTCAGGTGAGCGACCAGGGCCATTTGGACCTCTTGTTTAGCAAAAAATGACACGTTTGGACTTGTGTCGCGTGTAACTCAAAAAGTATAATTGCTACATTGATGAAACTTTATAAACATATTAAGAGTATGTGAACTTGTGCACCTGGGTATTTTGGTGCAGTTTTTTTCAGACATTAGCGGAGATATGGCCCTTTTTTTAGCAAAAAATGACATGTTTGGACTTGTGTCGCACGTAACGCAAAAAGTATTACTGCTGGAGTGATAAAACTTGATAAAGATATTAATCAACATGTTAACTTGTCCACCTGGGTATTTTGGTGCAGTTTTTTCTGCCATCAGTGGAGTTATGGCCCCTTTTTAGCAAAAAATGACATTTTAGGATTTGTGTCTTGTGTAACTAAAAGAGAATAGCTGCTAGACTGATGAAACCTTGTAAACATATTCATCAGCGTGTGAACTTGTGCACCTGGGTATTTTGGTGCATTTTTTCCGACATCAGCAGTTTTCTGACAAAAAGCGGAATGTGGGGCCATCCGTGTTCTACGGACACATGTCTAATTTGTAAGGACTTGCTAAATCTGGCATAAGCCATACGATTTCAACTTGCCTGAGTCCACCTGAACTTGTCCAAAATAAGTAAATAAAGTCTAGAGAATACCTAAAAAATTCAAGTGTTGGCCATGTTGTTCATGAAGTCAGTTCAAATGATAGTTATGTTGTTCATGAAGTCAGTTCAAATGATAGCGATGTTGTTCACGAAGTCAGTTCAAATGATAGCGATGGTGTTCATGAAGTCAGTTCAAATGATAGCGATGTTGTTCATGAAGTCGGTCATATCGAAAGACAATAAATAATGATATAGAGATAAAATTAGACATTGCTGAATCCTTTAATAATTTTGCATCATTCTTGTACTTGTCCCTTCGTGCAGAAAGGTCCAAATTTTAACTTGCCCGAATTAATTTTTACTTGTCCCGGGCTTAGGGCAAGTGGCTTATTTTGAAGACTGGGTATGGGCAATTTCTGGGCCGAGTCAGCTAAACACACTTCAATTGACCTTACAACAAGATTGGATTGACAATATGTTTAGCCATTGAGAAAGGTAAGACTTAATTGTTCGACAAACATGTCTTGTGAAAACATTTGTATTTGTCAATAGTGTTTGTCCGAGTTTGACCTATCTAGTTTTAAATCCCATAGCGTATTGTCAATAAGGCTAGATCATTTTCCTTCAAAAAAATTAATAAAAAACATGTGCTGGATTTGAACGAAGTAGGGTAAATTGACGGATCACATGTGGATTTATTACCACATCACGTTAGCTCAGTCTGTATGGACACTTTCAGAGCAGACTCTTCCTTGTGCAGAATTAGTTAAATACACTTCTATTGGGCTAAGTGATTTTCCTACATAAAAATCCTAAAACGCACAGGATTTGAACTTTTAATAGTAAATTGATGGATCAGTGTTAATTATTCAGGTTAATCGCTGACAAATCCTTTTAAGAATAAGAATGATTTTACAAGACATCTCCATCAAACAATGAAGTCGTGGCCTTCAAAATGGCTAAAAACATTGTTTATCATCTTGTAGATCCGTCAATGTTGGTGTTTCCTCTGCCAGTCTTGAATATAGCCAATGGCGACACATTTTGAACATTTGGCTGAATAAAATTCTGTTTAGCCAGAACATTTTGTTTCTGAAGACATAAGAAAAATAGTCCATAGGATATGATATTAATCTGTTCATTAACACAATTTTAATAAAGAATTTTGGTGGTAAAGGTCATTACTAAAAAAATTAATCAGACATCATCAAACTTCATCAAACTTCATGCATCAAACTTTACGGATATAAAGTACAGATTTTCTGTTCAATCATTGTATTCTTACCAGTGTTCTGCCTTTCACTTCAGAGCTGCTGTTGCAGAGCAATGCTGATCTAACAGTCGTAGACGACACACAGAATACAGCACTGCACTACGCCTGCATGCACGTGAGTGTCCTGTTTCAACCCTCAATGTGCTTTCTATGGTTACCTGTTAGGACACCTCTCCTGCGTTGTTTGTTGTCCATACGCCATGCGTATGCCATGAACAATTGGCTTGGTTTAACTACATTTTATATGCCCAGAGTTTTTACCAAACATCTTTTCAAGTCTTGAATATTATTGGAAGGTAACAAGAGTTCAGTGCTCCAGATATGTTTGGTGTTGAGGGTAAATGTACACTTGAAATAGAATTTAAGGGGGGTAAACTGACGTTCAATACAAAATGTGTGTGTGTGTGTGGGGGGGGTATATTTAATGCATTTCAGTCAGAAATTAATTGGTTAGTGCAAAATTATGCAATTAAGTAAACTCAAATAATGTAGTAGAAGATAATAAATATTATATTAAATAAGAAATTTCTTCATATCACCTTTAACGGTTGGCTGTCATAATTGGGATTTTTCATTAACCAAATTTTTTTTTAACAAATAATTTTGGTCATTAGATTGGGGTATGTCGTTAGGCGGGCAGGCGTAGCACTTTTCGTTTCGGCTCTCTAACTTGAGAACGCATTGAGCTATTTCTAATGAAACTTCATACATAGATACCTTATAGTGAAACCTCACTTGGGATTGCATATGGGGTGGGTGGGGTCAAGGTCACTGTTACTAAAAACATGCTGTCAGTCAATTCCTATATTGTGGAAAGAAATCCTATATTTTGAAGAACCTCCTATATTTCCTATATTTTCCTAAATTTTAAAAGTTGTTCCTATATTTTTGATAAACTTGGTCATTTCATGCAAAATTGGTCTGTGGACAGTATATAGCGAACCTTTATGTTGATTTTTGTCTCACTCGCTTTGCTCGCATTAAACTTCAATTCTCAAAATATTTTTAGGCCATGGCATGCCTGCTTCAGTTGCAAATTGATTACTATGAATGTTTTGTTCATTAAAACACAAACTGTATGACTTATCAGGCTAAAATATGATCCCATATCATCCTTATCATGAACTATTTTTACTATAAAATTCCTATATTTTTCTTGAAAAAATTGACTAGAAGTCCTATTTTTTGGTGAAAATATTCCTATATTGTTCTTATATTTTCTTGGTAACTTGGTTGACAGCCTGTTTAAATAGAAAAACTGTTTCCACTCAATAACTTGAAAATGCATTAGATATTTTTATGATACTTAATACATAGTTACCTTATATCGAGACCTCGCTTGCAATTGCATATGGGGTGGGTGGGGTTAAAGTCAAGGTCACTGATACTAAAAATAGAAAAACGGTTTCTGCTCAATATCTTGAGAACACATTGAGGTATTTTAATGAAACTTAATACATAAATACCTTATATTGAGAATGCGCTTGGGATTGGATATGGAATGGGTGGGGTCAAGGCAACTGTTACTAAAACTAGAAAAATGGTTTCAGCTCAATAACTTGAGAACACATTGAGATACTTTAATGAAACTTAATACATAGATACCTTACATCGAGACGTCACTTGAGATTGCATATGGGGTGGGTGGGGGTCAAGGTTAAAGTCACTAAACTAAAAATAAAAAAACAGTTTCCGCTAAATAATTTGAGAACACATTGAGATATTTTAATGAAACTTCATAAATAGATACCATATAGCCAGACCTTGCTTGGGATTGCATATAGGGTGGGTGGAGTCAAGGTCGAGGTCACTGTTACTAGACATTAAAAAAAAAAGAGAGTTTCCGCTCAATAGCTTGAGAACACATTGGGATATTTTAATGAAACTTTATATATAGATATCTTATATCTAGACCTCGCTTGGCATTGCATATGTGGTTGGTGGGGTCACGGTCACCATTGCTAAAAAGTAGGCAAACAGTTTCCGCTCAATAGCTTGAGAAGACATTGAGATATTTTAATGAAACTTCATATGTAGATCTCTTATATCCAGTGATCATATTTTTCTAGAAAAGCAATCGGTCCTGAGGTCCGCTGATCACTCTCATGTTGTATCCGTTTTTGTGTATCCGAAAATGGTGCATGTCACAACATGCGTATTTTAGAGTATAACTATTATCTTCAAAGTTTTTGTGCCTCAAACTTCAATAAATTTTAATTTCTTTGTGTCTTTTGTGAGTTTAACTTAACAAAAA
This sequence comes from Congeria kusceri, assembly GCA_027627225.1. Classification (NCBI taxonomy): domain Eukaryota; kingdom Metazoa; phylum Mollusca; class Bivalvia; order Myida; family Dreissenidae; genus Congeria; species Congeria kusceri. The sequence continues at coordinate 13,401,674 of CM051038.1, forward strand.
TTAAAAGATAATGCAATACAATAAGCACAATAAAAACGCCTTTTCTGTATCCAAAATATGTGTATCCGAAAAGTAAGGTATGTCCGAAATTATGTATTTTAATTATTAACATAAACTACAAAGTTTCCATACCTTAATTTTCAATAAACTTTTAATTTCAATAACTGTTATACAAGTTTTGCTGAACTAAAGTTAAAATATAATGTAATACAATATGGTCACTTTGTACTTAAAAATTAACTACCTGATGTCATGAACGTCAATTAAGCCAACTAACAAATAAACTAATTGTATTGAACTATGTTTTTACATATCATTATGAATTCAGCACAGTACATTAAATTATTATGCAGCAAATGCACGTTTTCCACGAGGATTACATGCGGCTGCTATTATCAGTCTCTATTGTAACCAGACACGATTTTATCGTGGAGAAGTGCACGCTGATATTGACATCAGAGACCAGTCGGTGTCAGTTATATAACACAGTCAGCACGAGCAGTCCAATTATCGATCTATAGTGACACGACTGGGGTCATTCACGTGTCACTGATCCACCGGCATTCGCACCTACTCTAGCATTTGGGCCATAAAATGTGTGAATTGTGTATAGAAATTAGGGGATTATTTAGAGTTTTATAGTGACTGAATAAATCAGGAAAACTGGTCGGGCTGATTACCAGTCATTTCAATCGGTCTTTTTTAAACCCAGTCGGTCTCAGACCGGCAAAACCAAAAATAATATGATCACTGCTTATATCTAGACCTCACTTGGGATTGCTTATGGGGTTGGTGGGGGTCAAGGTTAAAGTCACCATTGCTAAAAATTTTATTTTTGTGCTTAATGCATTTTGTTCGAAAATTTGGTTTTCATGGAATTTCCCCGTTTTTTGTTTCCATTTGTACGCATACATTTGAAATTGTGTGTATAGTCTGTTTAAATTTTGTTGATAATCAGAGGATTCACCATTTACTGGAAAAAGGGGGAATCTTGAGTTTCTGTTTACAAACACGCTGCATTCATCTGCATTTAAATCGTTTGATTACCTGTATCAACTAGTCCATGTTATTAACGGTTCTCACTTGCATTTTTATGGACTGTATAAATGCACACCTATTTGTATTCTGTATCATAAGATTTTCCATGCATAAATTATGCGTGTACGCGCCTTATCTGGTCGTCTGATGACGTTCTGTATCTTTATGGACATAACATTGTGAATTATTTATGATTCTAACAGAGCACAAAGCTAGTTTTTCGTAAATAAAAAAGGAAATCAGGGCTGTTCAGCTAGCGCAGTGGTTGGTACACTCGCTTCTCACCTAGGCGTCTTGGGTTCGCCTCCCACTCCCGGTGGCGTGGTCACCATACTGGACAGGTGGGGTTTCCATCGTGTACTCCGGTTTCCCACCACAGCACAAGACCACACCAAAAATGAAGAATATTTCAGTAAAAACTAAATCGGTGGAAATTGCAGCTATGATTCAAAATTCGTCCTATCTTTCGTGAGTCTTTAGTGTGTTAATTAGGTAGGAGTGCTGGGATACACTCTGGATCCTCACATAATGCAGCCTCAGGCGAGGAAGGACCTCATTAACTTCGAAATATACACACAAACACACAAATCAACCATGGATTATTATGCAACAAAATATGGGTGGAGACAGATGTTTTGAAAATAGTTCCAGAAATTCGAAGAGAAATTGTTCAGTGAAATGCACGTGCTTAAATACGCGCTAGCAAAATTGTGATAGACAAATCATTTCTGCATTATGTAGCGAAATAAAACCTTATATACTAACATATTTATATTAAGGTTCACAAAAACACTTAGGCATTGTTAATATGCTTTTAATTTGCGTTTGTGAGCATTGTATTTATCAATAAGTATGACGTCATTCTTTCAATGTTTATCAATGAAGCTGAAATCATTTTGAATTGATATGATTTATAAACGTTACTGAAACACACGTGTGAATGTACCTTGCGGAAAATGGGCGGAGTATAGATAAATATAGTTCTCATTCATAACCTTTAAAAATACAGACAAATTTTATATAAAACCTTGTTGGAATTGAAATAATTGACGGGTTAGCGTTGGTTTTAGTGGTATATATTTGTGGCACGTCGTGATAAAACCGGTCTTAAAGCACGTACGTAAAGTGTCGTCCCGGATTAGCCTGTGCAGTCCGCACAGGCTAATCAAGGACGCCACTTCCGCCTACAGTGGATTTATGTTTAGAAGAGACTTCCTTGAAACAGAAAATACCATACAAGCGGAAAGTGCCGTCCCGGATTAGCCTGTGCGGACTACACAGGCTAATCCGGGACGACACTTTACGCACATGCATTAAGACAGGTTTGCTCACAAAGCACCGCATTTACTTTTTGTTTCCTTCTACAGGGGCATGAAGAAGTGGCCTTAATCTTGCTGGACAAAATAGACGACCAAAATGTGATAAACAAGGCAAACAGTGATTTGAAAACGTAAGTTGAAGCTTGTACTTTGCGATCTTAGATGAAGTTATTTATAATGTATTTTTTAAGGGAATTATAAAACGTAAAATTAAGGTTAACTCTGGATAAGTTCAGAGACTGTTAAGCCTATCTTTGTATAATTATTCTTTATGTTTACTGGTTCCAATTTTGTACTATCTTTTACAGACCACTGCATATAGCTTCTAAGCAGGGTTTTACAACCGTGATTCCTTTTTTTAAATATCTGTTTTACAGGCCACTGCACAAAGCAGCAAAGCAGGGTTTAGCGCCAGTGATTCATATATTGTTCTCTGTTTTTCAGGCGATAGCATATAGCAGCAAATCAGTGTTTAACACAAGTGGTTCATATTTTGTTTAACAGGTCACTGCAAGCGAAGCAGAGTTTAACACTGATAATTCATGTTTTGTTTTCTGTTTACAGGCCACTGCACATAGCGTGAAGCAGGGTTTAACTCCAGTGATTCATATTTTGTTCCGTGTTTTACAGGCCACTGCACATAGCAGCAAATCAGCGTTTAACACCAGTGGTTCATATTTTATTGTATGTTTAACAGGTTACTGCAAGCGAGGCAGGGTTTAACACTGGTTGTTTATTAATATTTTGTTCTCTGTTTACAGGCCACTGCACATAGCGGCGAAGCAAGGTTTAACACCAGTTATTAAGATTTTGTTGTATGTTTAACAGGCCACTGCATATAGCGGCAAAGCAGGGTTTAACACCAGTGGTTCATATTTTATTGTATGTTTAACAGGTCACTGCAAGCAAAGCAGTGTTTAACACTGGTGGTTCATATTTTGTTCTCTGTTTACAGGCCACTGCATATAGCGGCGAAGCAAGGTTTAACACCAGTGATTAAGATTTTGTTGTATGTTAAACAGGCCACTGCACATAGCGGCAAAGCAGGGCTTAACACCAGTGGTTTATATTTTATTGTAAGTTTAACAGGTCACTGCAAGCGAAGCAGGGTTTAACACTGGTGGTTCGTAGTTTGTTCTCTGTTTACAGGCCACTGTACATAGCGGCAAAGCAAGGTTTAACACCAGTGATTAATATTTTGTTCTATGTTTAACAGGCCACTGCACATAGCAGCGAAGCAGGGTTTAACACCGGTGGTCCAGGATCTCATCTCTAAAGGGGCCAGTCTCACAGTTTTGGATAACAAAGGTAATGTGGTATCTTTTGTGGTGCTTGTAACGCACATTTTTACATTAGAACTGACTTACATTGAAAGTTCCATGAACCTTACAGAGACAACACATTTCATAATTTAATATCTGTCAATACTTTTATAAGATTTTAACTTAACTCTTATAACTCACATTCTTAGGCTGTTGTATTTTCATGCCCCTGGCATCTTGATGCAGGAGGCATATAGTGATCGTCCTGTCCGTCCTTCCGTTCGTGACAAGGTTAAGTAGATTTTACCGTTTCCTCTAGCACCAACACTCTTACTACAACACTTTGATACTTACACAGTTGTTGCTTATGACCATTCCCAATCCACCCATATCACCCAACCTCACTTTGACCTTGACCTAATTTGGACTTATAATAATTAAAAAGTCCCATTTCTTGGTTAAGTAGATTTTACTGTTTTGTCAAGCACCTACACGGCTTACAACAACACTTGGATATTTACACAGATTTTAGCTCACCTGAGCACCAAGTGCTCGGTGAACTATTGGTATAGGGGACCTCTCTGGCGTCGTCCGTATGCTTTCAACAATTTGGACCGTTATCGCGATAAAGACTACATTTTTTATTCATTCTTGACCTAACTTGCACAGTTTGTGTATGACCATAAAATCTCGGATGGGATTGTTATTGGGTCAGATCACATCAGTAGCAAATAAGTGCAAAAATGCCCTTTTCCAACGTTTAGACTTTATTTTCCATCCAATCATAAACAAACTTTCACAGTTTGTGTATGACCAACAGATCTCAGCAGATGCCAAAAATGGGCCAGATCGTATTTCAAAGACCAGAGTTATTGCCCTTTGTTTATTAAAAAAATATACAAAAATGGACATTATTCAGGATAGAGACTTAATTTTTCATCCAATCTTCACCAATCTTGCGCAGTTTGTCTATTACCATGAGATTACAGTTGATGTAGAATATAAGCAAGATCGGACCAGAAACACCAGAGTTATTGCCCTTTGTTTGTGAAAAAAATATGCAAAAATGGACATTATTCAGGATAGAGACTTCATTTTTTATCCAATCTTCACCAATCTTGCGCAGTTTGTCTATTACCATGAGATTACAGTTGATGTAGAATATAAGCAAGATCGGACCAGAAACACCAGAGTTATTGCCCTTTGTTTGTGAAAATAATATGCAAAAATGGACATTATTCAGGATGGAGACTTCATTTTTGATCCAATCTTCACCAATCTTGCACAGTTTGTGTATGACCATAAGATTTAAGCTGAAAAAAAATGCACATCCACTACCCAACTTGTAGCCCATTGCACTAACCAATGGTTTAAATCAGATTGATCCTATCCCCCTCTGCGTATTGTTCAGGTTCCTTAATTTTCAAACCTGTCACAACAGTAAGGTCTTCATCTGTACCAGTTCTCAGGTGAGCGATTTGGGCCATCATGGCCCTCTTGTTACTTATTACGGTTCCCAATCAACCCATATCACCTAACCTCACTTTGACCATGACCTTGACCTAATTTGGACTAAGAAATGGGCTACCCAGCACCAACTGGGGGCATGTGTGCTTATCAAACACAGAATCTTGTTCTGGAATTAGCTTTTGTTCAATTACCAGCTTTGCATTTATGCTAAATTTGTTGTTTGTCCTTTATTTGCATGCTTTGATTTGTACAGTACACACCACTCAAACTTCAAATAACATTATTAACTCTGTTTAGAAACGACGTCACTCGTCACAATTTATCTTAACTCTTGTGCCAAATTTCATGCTGAACTTGATGCCACAATAACATTTTGTTTCATAGGAATTTGTGACAAGGAAAAATTAATTTAGCATTGATAAAACACTTAACACAACAAGACCTTTCATTAAGAAATGAAAATAAACACAATTTAATTGTTATTTGGCTTGTAAAGAAATTGTTAATTATGGAAGATCTTACAAAGGTTTCTCCCTTGAAATGGTAAATCACTGCAGGTATCATGGCAGAAATAAAGTCACATTGCAGATGTTTGGGCTGTGCCTGGCTTTTACTGTACCACACTTAAGCTCTGTCCCGTATAAATATGTAATCAGTTCAGTTCATGATTATATTTATGATCCTATGGCTATGGAAACACATAGATTTATGTATGTCTTAATAGAACTAAATATTATTCTAACATGATGCTCTCTAATGTTTCTATGTACAAAGAACAAAATTATAGCTGTTAAACTTCCCCAAAAACATTTGCAACTTGTAGTTACTGTAAATTCTCGCGTACAGGACGCCCCCGCATATAAGACGCACCTAAAAATTCAGATCGTAATTTGTGGAAAAAAAATCCTGCGATTTAAAAGCTTCTTAATGTTTCTTAACACATCAAAATCTTAAATTTTGTGTCCATGGTTTAACGACACCGAAAATATTTTTGTCGTGAAAATCGCTATATACAGACGCGGATACTTTACACTAAATGTATTTTCGCTGTATTGAGAGGTGTTGAGAAGTCTCATTGTCAACACCTTTAATTACACCATAAGTGCTAATTGTTTGTTTGACAAACACTGTCAGTTCTGTAAGTTTCATCAATGACACCATCGTTATTGTTTGCAGAGTAATACAAAACGAAGTCGTTTGTCAAGTTGTGTTTACGGTTCGTTTGACCCTGGTTCTTATTTCTTATGCATTCTGTATTTTTGCACATATATTTTAATTTAGTAAAATTAAGATATAAAATATAAAACAAATAAAATTAGAACTATGTACTATATTTTTTAACGATCCCAATATAAAACATTGCAAAACATATTGGGTACGAATATTTGCTTATACAAGCGTCTTAATGACGTCGATCGAGCGTCTATTAAAAATGGCGGCCAAAATACTATGGATGATATTTTTAATAGAAACACTACGAGTTTTTGCTTATATCCGTGTATAAGACGCTCCGAAAAAATGATACAAAATTTGGATGAAAAAAAGTGTGGCTTATACGCGAGAAATTACGGTATGGATGTGAACTTAAGATGATGTTAGAAATTGAATTTAAAATGATTGACTAAGACCGTTAATAGTAAAGTTTTCATCAGTGTTACCCCCTTGCTGTGAGATATTGTCAATTAACGTAATATGATACACAGTTAAGGTGCTAATCCCTTACCAATAATCTTTCACATTGTTTTTTCACACGCTCCTTTTATACCGCAATGCAGTATGTCCACGGCTTATTTCGTTAATTGATGGTGTAAAGTGTCAATGACCAAATGACACTTGTCGCAATAACGGGGTAATTGTAAGAGATATTTGGTACTTTCGGTCTGGGATTAATGGTCGTAATACGGAATAGCGGGGTGTCCGTATAATTGGACCATTGAAATATATAGGAAAACAATCGGGTCTTTTAAAAAGTGCCTGCTTTAGCAGGATGGTCGTATAATCGAGGTGGTCGTAAAGCGGGGTTTTGGTGTAGTTCCAAATGCAATTGCAAAAATATATGACAAATTATGTTAGAATCAAAATAATGTTCGCATTATCATTGTTTATCAGCCAATGAACAACTCTTTGTCATTTTAATGCATGGCTATTAATCAACTCAGGCAAACGCCCTCGTGGTTTAATTTCAGAACTCATATTATTGAAATATGAAATTGTTTTGCAAAAATAATTATTATTGACTGATATTTGGTTTTATTGCCTGTGTAGTTCAAAATAATATTTAAATGGCTGTTATGTCAAATCAGTAACTTATGAGTGTATATACTGTGACAGTGGTCTACCCTGCAATACAGTTGATGCAATGAAACAGGGGAGACCACTGTGAAGAGGATTGTCATTTGCTATGTGCACACAATTTTCATTTAGCTTTGCGTAAAAAAAATTCCATTAAAAATAATTTGAAATAATTACCATAATTGTTCAATGGCCAGTACTGTGGACTAAAATCATAATGCAGACTTTGTCTTAATTTTAAATATAAGCCAATGAGTTTTTTGTGGGCATTGTAACAAACAGTTTCATTGGCTTTTTTTTAAATGCGTGACTGTAAATCATTTTGGTTGCGATGTAAAGCACACACAAAAATTGCTGTGCTGACAGTTAAAAATGTTTATACATGTTACAACGGTGTCTGACACATTCTCAACTTCATCTTACAGTATTAACCACTGAAATTTTGTGTTAAGCTTCATAACAGTTATTTACTTTTCTTGATTTACCAGTGTTATCAGGAGCATATTTTTGTCAGTTTTGCCATTCTCACACAGACTGTGTTTCGAGAAGACCAATTTAAAAATTGGTTCAATTCATTTTGTTACATTATTTTTTACTCTGGTAACCATAAAAATGTCATTTTCAGACATGCATTATTTTCGGATGACCATAATTTCATACAGCATGCTACATGACTGTTTGACTTCTAAAAGTTTTTATAAATAATAGTATAAAAACATGTTCCATTTTGAAAAGAAATTGTATGTCCTATAATCACAATAAATAACATTTTGTGTTATAACATTAATTTTGAAACACTATTTTTGATACTTGATCCTGTTATTCTTTAGATTTTTTATAGAAATCAGAACCATGACCGAATGACTTTGTGGAAAAATGTGATCCCTGTTAACTCTTTCCATACTCTGCTCTGGATCGTTCTGCATGCTTGCTTTTCTCCTTTTCTAGGTTACTCCCCGGCGCTAAGTTGTGCCCCCAATGATCGGGTCGCGGACTCTCTGGCTATAATTCTGGCTCACATGTCGTTCGCTCCTTCTATGTCAAGTACTTTCTGCAGGTCACGTAACGACAATAATAACTCAACTTTAGGTAAGGAGGTGAAGCAGTAACCCTCTGTGTTAACACATATGAGGCATGTCGTGGGAAAACAGGGCTTTATGCATGTGCTTAAAGTGTCGTCCCAGATTAGCATTTGCAGGCTAATCCAGGACGGCACTTTCCGCCTGCAGTGAATTTATGTTTAGAACAGACTACCTTGAAACAGAAAATACCATAAAAGCGGAAAGTGCCATCCTAGATTAGCCTGTGCGGACATGCATTACGCCCGCTTTTCCCACGCCATGCCACATATCTAGTTTGAAGTGCTAAATTGGGACTAGTGGTTGTGCTTTTGTTGGGAAGATTTTTACGTCTGTGAAAGTTTTCAGTATTAACACTAACTTCAGTACTTTCTTGTGCTGCGGAAACTATAAAATTGTCTATTCTGCTTGTGAACGATTTCAATATTTTCTGTAATCTCACATAATGTATGTGTAGATCATTATTCTTTCTTAAGGAATGCTGTAATATATGTATTATATCAGTGAATACTATAGCATAGCATTGCTATAATTAGTACTGGGTCCTGTGCTTCTATTTTGTTTTACTTGTTTCGGTTTCAAACGTTTTGTACTTTTACAAGTATCAGTGGCTTTGTGTGAATTTGACTGTTGTGATGTGTCTACTTCAGGTGGAACTAGAACCCTCGAGATTCCCCACAACGATAGCAGTTCAAAAGAACAAAGTCTACCAAGCTCAGATTCCGAATTCTACTAAGACATTTTGTAGCTTATTGAAGATATTATGTTGTTGCTTTGATTTTTGTTCACATTATAGCACATTACCTTTGATAACCAGAGAAAAGAATTGCTAATTGTTAGTCATATTCACTGGCAAATTAAAAAAATTCTTTAATTAAAGATTTGAACAATTTGTTGACCCTGTGTAATTGTCATTGTTACATATTTATGAACAAAGAATCTTTACAAATACAAATATTAAGTATGCAAAGAGGTTTGCCAAATTTTGCTGATTTTGTTTTTGACATACAATATTGATTTTATGAATACATCAATGAAATTAAATTGTTAGAATACGCCAAGTGAATTTGCTTTTTTCCACACGGAATGCAGTCAATAACATTTTTTGAAATGAGAAATAATAAGTGCTGCTTGTTTTATATGTCGTTGTTTCTATTAACTTGATTTTTATTTAACAATACAGATACAATTTATTCCTTCCACTACATTTCAAATGCTTTAATATTTAAATTCTGCCTCATCTGTTGTCTTTGGTGTGTCCAGATTTTATTATTATCCTTGCCAAAGTAGATTATACAAATATTTTGTGTATGTTTTAATTGGATTACAAACTATAGATCATTTTATTATGTTAATACCTTTAGAAAGTGATGCATGTGTGGAGTTATTGGTCAAATTTGGATTTTTCCAGCAACTAATTGTCTCCACATATATTTGAGAACATGGCAGAGTTTTATTTATTGTAATTTTAAATTAAAATAATGGCTGATTTTTTTCTGTGCTATATATTGGAGTACTTTGGATTCTTTTGAGATTGTATAACTTTATAACATACTCATTTTAAAAAAGAAGTAAATCTTTATTCGGGGAAGAGCTATGTATTTTATTAGCATTAAAGGTATTTCGTGACAAGAAATGTAGCCATTTATATGATTTGTCTTTTCCAAGTAAAAAAACAACAAAATATCAATTTTGAAAGTCTAAATTCTTTGTAATATTTTCACTCACAAATGATAACAGTTGTTGTAAAGTTCTTGTTAATTAATTAATTCCACTATGCCCTTATTTTTCACCTCGTTGAACATGTTCAACAGAAAAGACTTGGTAATCTTGGTTGCACCCGTTATAAATGTAACTGAACATATTTTTTTATCAACAATTGTTTTAATATTAATTTTAAGTTAAAATTTAGAAATATCATTAAATGCCTTAACTGCAAAAACTAAAGCATCTGGACTAAGCAAAACCAAAAAATATAGAAATAAAAGCCTTAAAAAGTTCGAAGTGATTTTTGTTTTACGAAATTGTGAATATGTTCCTTAAATGCTCATTTTGGAAGGCATTATTTGAGTAGGGTAGTGTCTACGTCTATGTTAGCATACCGTGTTCCCTAAGGTGTTAAGATTATTGTTGTAATTGAATTAAATTCCTACCCCAGTATATTTCGTGGGCCATATCCACAATGCTCCTAAAGAAAATCTTAACTTGAGTCATACTTAAGTGAAAATTTTGGGAAAAAAATCCATGTTAAAATCAATTTTTTTTTTTTTTTTTTTTAAATGCTACATTAAGATACATCTGATGATTTTTTACTACAATAAAACTGTTTAAGACAAAATATACTTTAAATGAACCTGCCAAAGACTCGTTGACTTTTATGATTTTAAGAAATTTCCGAAAGTTTTTACTAAGGAGCTTTGTGGATTTGGGCCAGAGAGTTGCCAAGAACTGGTTCTACCCAGAAATGTACTCAGAATTGTCTCATATAGGCTCAGAAGTACATGCAATTATGCTTAAATAAAATGACTTAAACCTATGAAAAACTATGCCGAAAATAAATGTACTTTGTTTCTGGCAAAATTAACTCTTTTGTACCGAAATCAAATGTTTAATTACGGGTGGTCTGTAAATATCTGTCATTCATTACTCAAATTGAGCGATATTTAAAGTTGTTACGATTTTGTACTCATTAGATCTGGGACCATACCATTTTGCATACATTTTCAATGGGTGCTCATCAGTAAATTTTATTTGAAATATGATGTGATTGTTATTTAAGTTGAAAGCATTGTCAGACTTTGTTTATCTTCATATTGTGTGAATGGTTAGTTATTTAACCATACTTTGCTAGGCTTCCATCTACAATATTTATTTCTTAGATGTGTGTACTTGTTAAAAATTAATTTTTATTGCTAAAATTTTTTGTTGTCTTGAATTCTTGTTTTAATGCTATGAAAGGCCGTCTATGCATTGATAACATATAATTGTCTATTTATTTATCATTCTTGCCAATTGAATTCAGAGCAGTTAAAATGCTTTAATTATTTGGGATAATGTTCTTTGAATTATTTATAGATTGTAAAAACATGTGGCAGCTGTTATATATTACATGGTTACTGTCAGTTGTTTTCTTGAAACTTGTCAATTTACCTAGTAATTACAGTTAACAAAATACTGGTATTATAACAATATTTCAGCAATTCTTATAAAACAGGTTTATAAATATCAATAAGAATACTTATAATTATTTGAAATGCGAGGGCATTACCTATTTTTATATTATAATTATTTGAAATGCAAGGGCATTGGATATTCATTTGAAATACAAGATCATGGGACCTGTTATAGAAACATCCTATGTTTATCTAAAATTATGTTTGCTTTAAGTTCCGTTTTTGAAATGTAATACTTCTAAAGGTACTTTTAAATTTGTAATATCCTTTTCAGTTGAGAAAAGAGAAGTAAGAAATGAAACAGATACCAGTATTTATAGCTTTGACTCATTAACCTGACACTCATGAACTCATATTAGCGAATATTATGTGCTTGAATTTTTCCCTATATTTATATTCGGTTTTGTTTGTACCTGCGCATCAAATGTTTATTGATGCCATAATGTTCAGTTAAATACTCTTTGAACGATCAAAATTGATTCAAATGCGGAATCGTAATGGATTTGTTATATATTCACGCATAAAGGTCAATGTCGGGTTAATGTGTCCAAGGTATAATAATTGCTGAGCATAATGTCATATAATCTTCGAAAAAAAAAATTATAGCTAAAATGACGATTTTAAAGTTATTTCACTCAAGATGTTTCTGGAATACTCCTAAATTTTCAATTCAGGTTTTCTTTTTTTTTTCATTCAGTAATTTCATTCTCTTAGAATTTCTGCTGTTTCGGTGTTTTGTGTACATAAAAAAGTTACTACGAATGTTCATATTTCTTCTTCTTTGTAGATGTTTGTTTATGTGTATGTACGAATGTCTTGACACCAAAATTGTAATAGGAAATATTTTTGTTCTATTTAATGTTATTTGTTACCAGATTTGCTATATAACATGTTAGAGGTATTTAGAGATTTTAATAACAGTTTGTTTCATATAGTTCATTTGTTGTGTATTTGATAGTATTTTTTTCATAACTTTGTCCCATGTCTTGTTTATATGCTTTTTACTGTCCAGTGTTCTAGAAATGTAGTTCAAATCTTAAAGACCCATTATGTGATTATAAAGAAAATATTTTTAAACTTACGGGTTTGCCGTTTGTATATCTACAACACAATTAATTAAGCTTATACTGATTTATTTTATTTGAAAACACAAGTGAAACATCTAAAATCGTCATCGATAGTTGCACAATATTTAGAGAATATGTCATAAATCAGAACGTCATCCTAGACCTTTTAGTGATATATTTGAGGCGCCTCGTGGAACAACGGGGCCTAATGCATTTGCGTAAAGTGTCGTCCCGAATTGGCCTGTGCAGTCTGCACAGGTTAATCCGGGATGGCACTTTCCACGTACAGTGGATTTATGTTTAGAAAAGACCTTGAAACAGAAAATACCATAAAAGCAGAAAGTGCCATCCCGGATTAGCTTGTGCGGACTGCACAGGCTAATCCGGAACGACACTTTACGCCCATGCATTAAGACCGGTTTTCCCACAACGCGCCTCATTTCTGTTTTCAGTTGATAATTGAGAGTAAATATCGAAACTAAATACAAATTGTTTGGTACAGATGTGTTAAAAATATGTTTATATTTTGGGGGAAAAAAAGAAAATTACACATATGGCTATTTACATGGGGGTTATTTGTGTACAGCTTTTGCCAAAACTTCAGAATTCTAACTATCAGTAAATATATAGAACTTCAAACTGGTCATGTATTGTGCATATAAACTTGCAACTAATGTAGTGCAACAAAGACCTTAATATAAGTTTACCAAATCATTGTGTTGACTTGAGAAAAGTTAACTGACAAACTATGCTAGTTTGTTTCTTTATAGCTGGGAATTTAGTATTTTCCTCTTATAGAATCAACATACATTATTTAGCGGTATACACTATTTTCAGATTGCATATACGGAGTAAAAATGAGCATGCTTTCTACTTTAACATTCCATGCTCTGTTATCAGTATTGATTTTTGTCTTGATAATTCTTTATGCTAATGCTTTTGAATTCAATAATGTTTTACTTTACTGTTTTGGAAGCATCAACAGAATTCTTTTCACATTTGAAAGCATCTTTTTTCTTTTTCTTTTTTTTTTTTTGGGGGGGGGCGTAAATTAGGCATATCAAATTGTCGAAGAAAATGTTTGGTATACAATACAACGAAAGAATACGAATTCTCTTGCAATTTATATCATTTGGGATGCTCTGCAGAACTCCTATTGTCTCATTTTGTTAGCATAAAAACTCGGTTTCTTTACTGACAGTTCTCATTTGGGTTTCTTGGTTTGGATGTTAATGAATACATTTTGCGCACTTCTTTCTCTCTTCTTGATTTCAACATTTCATCCCATAAGAGATAGAAATTGGACTGTACTTTTGTATATGAAACGGGTAATATAAATATATAATGTAATGCATACTAAGGACAATTTTCATGACTCTTTTTGTGCTGGGATGATCGGTTCAGTGAATAAAGTGTTCGAGACCAGGACCCGTATTCCCCAACTCATTCTTAGACTTCAGAATCAAGAATAGACTTAGACTCTTAGACTTCAGAATAAAGACTAGACTTAGATTCTTAGACTTCATAATAAAGACTAGACTTAGACTCTTAGACTTCAGAATAAAGACTAGACTTAGACTCTTAGAATTCAGAATAAAGACTATAGACTTAGACTCTTAGACTTCAGAATCAATAATAGACTTAGACTTCAGAATCAAGAATAGACTTAGACTCTTAGACTTCAGAATAAAGAATAGACTTAGACTGTTAGACTTCAGAATCAAGAATAAACTTAGACTCTTAGACTTCAGAATCAAGAATAGACTTAGACTCAAGAGTATAGACTACAGTAAATACTTGTGCAAATATCAGAGTACCAATGTCACTACTGCCATTCATAAATCTTTCGAAATAAAGAAAGCTCAAATCTGCTTTGGTGAATAACAAGTGCATAACACATTAACAGCATTCTTAGAATGGAGCAGTTTCAAGAATATTCTTTATTCTTATGTCTTCAGTCTAAGGATGGGTTGGTTTATATGGACCCTGTTACACATTTTTGTTGAATTTGAATAAATTTGCAGAATTATTTTTCATTCAGTTACTGCATTTGTCAGACAATGTTTTGTGTATTACAACTCAAGATATTTGAATGACGTTTTTAACATTATTTGTTAGATAAGATTTGTTAGGTAAGGTTACATAATGTTGTTTTTCAAAACCAGCAAGTCGACTTAGTAGGTGGACTTGTTGTTTGTGCAATGCAATGTTTAATATTTGAGGCGCATCGTGGGAAAACCGGACTTCATTCATGCGTTTAAAGTGTCGTCCCGGATCAGCTTGTGCAGTCCGCACAGGCTGATCAGGGACGACACTTTCCGCTTTTATGTTATTTTCTGTTTCAAGAAAGTCTCTTCTAAACATAAATCCACTGTAGGCGGAAAGTGCCATCCTGGATTAGCCTGTGCGGACTGCACAGGCTAATCCGGGAAGACACTTTACGCACATGCCTTAAGACCGGTTTTTCCACGACGCGCCTCATTTGTATTTCTAACAACTGTATTATTGTTTTCTGGATTGTACTATTCATTACAGTACAAGGGACCTCTTAGTTATGAGATAGTATTCCATAGTAAATTTGCATTTTGAAATGAACTTAAACGTTATTCCATTTTGCTTACTTATTTATTTATATTTTTAATACATGAAAATGATGCACCATTTTCAATACATTTACATTGAAGTCAGAAAATTATTTAATTTGGAAGAATCTGAACTTATTATATTTTAAGTTTAATTAAAAGAATTGACTTTATTTAGAAAAAAAGTGCTTCTTTACAAATTCAAACCAACTTCTCTGTTAAGTTTTTGTTGTAAAACCACTCTTTAAGCTGTTGTTTTTCTGCCCTACAATAAAACCTTGTTGTGAAAACACCAAAGATGCCTTGTATGTCTCAACTATTTTGTACAGTGCTAATTGTTTTCGTTGTTAACAGTAATTTGTAAAAGTCTTGTTAGGAGTTGTACATAAAATACATAAATTGATTTGGAATTGATGACACCTTTTGAATATTATACTCGGCCAAAAAAATAAACCTGAAAGTGTAAGTTTATCTGGTAGCAGATATAAATAATATTAAAACTTGACATTTTCATTTAACGTTTGTCAGGCATGCTTATGATTGTTATTGAAATTTAATCCACAAACAAAAAAATAGGCAACAAATTGTCTGATTTCTTTTTTGGCAGAGTATATTATTGACGACACCAAATGTCCGTTTCACTTAAAACTGTGATGTCAAAGTATGGTTAACACTTGATGATAGTTATCATTTCGGATAATTAATGTTTTAACATCTAATGAGCTATATAAGTTATTGTCACAGTAGTCGACTGAATTTTAAACTTTTTATTCTGTTACCAAGTGGAATGTGGTTTAACAATATTTTTATTTTTGGATTTGTTTGTAAAATTTCATCTTATTTGTTTGAGAGCAGATTTCAATATATCACTTTATATTAAGGTATTCCTCAAGGGTAAAAAAGCTTGAAATTATTATACAAATAGATCGCACAATTGTACTGTAACAGCACAGTAATAGTTAAATGTAGTTTTCATGTGATCACATCCAGAATTTACACGTTTCTTAGTCGTATGTTGCTAGGTAATGCTTTTTGTTCTTGTATATTTATATGACTGCTGTGCAACTATTATTGATAGAAAGTATCCACGATGCTTTTTAAATTCTCACAAATATTGTCATCGTATGTTAACTATAGATTGAATAAAGGTATGTAATTTGTATATTTTTTTGTATCAGATGTTGTACTGTAGGACTGACTCAAATTGACTGTTCACTTACTACTTGACTGTCGACTGCCTCAATTTGACTGTTGACTGACTCTACTTGACTAATCATACTGGACTGTTGTTGCCTGCCTCGATTTGACTGACCCTAATTTATGGACCCAGATTAATAATTGACCCGGACTGATATAAATTGACTCGTACAGATGAATCAATCAAGTCGGTCCTTGTCTAGGTAGTCCCGTCCAGGCCTGTCAGTCAGTCCTCGTCCAGTTAAGTCCGTTATCGTCCAGTCTATTCGGTCCTTGACCAGTCAAGTCTGTCCTCGTCCAGTCAAGTCAGTATTTATCAACTCGGTACTAGTCGGTCCTCATCCAGTCAAGATGGTCCTTGTCAAGTCAAGTCAGTCCTCATCCAGTCAAGTCGGTCCTTGTCCAGTCAAGTCAATCCTCGTCCAGTTAAGTGGTAAACCAGGGAAACTTCAACAAAACCAACATCATTTCAGCAATTCATTTACTCCAGAATTAGAATCCAATGACAAAAGGTTTTTAGATGAAATACATTTGTACATACTCTCTCATACACATTCAACATTTCTAAATAAGAAAAGATCAATATTTGACCTCCATTACCTCTGTCTTCTATACAATTAAAATTTAAATCATACTCAAAGACAGCAATAACATAAAACATCTGAAACAATTTAATATTAGATGTCTTATTAAGGTTTTAGACATTTAAATCAGCTTCTTCGGCAACAATTTAGCTAAATTTAAAATAAAATCACCAGTAATATAACGTAACAATGTACTGTGGTCTAAAAAAACAACGTGATGACGTGATTTTTTTAAATGTAATAACTGAACATTGGCCATTTGAAATCAGTCTATTGAAAACATGTCTTAAACGGTTTAACTGAAGTTTACCAATACTGAACAACTTGTTCTAAATCACTCAAACATTGACACTGGATTACGTTTTTATAAGGAACCTAAACATTTTCCTGTATACAGCTATTACAGTATTGCACGAACAATAAAAAATCTGGAAAATAGAAGAAATTGTGTCAGGTAGATTGGTTGCTAAGGTAACAAAAATATGACAATATTTACACATAAAAAATCGTCAAAAAGTACAAATGCATATTAAAAGATTTTCTTTCAAGAAATAATCTTGAAAAGAATCATGCATCATGTAAAAATGGTTACACGGAAGGAAAATGTTTCTTGGATAAAATCCAGATTTAAAAAAATATTTTTGTTTAAAGTTTGTTAATATAATATATAACTGCTACAGAGAGTACATACATGGATTACACTGGAAATATCTACCTTTGGAATACTACATATCCATAGCAAAAATGTGATTTACTACCATTTCCATAGCAACAATGTGATTTACTTAACATGTGCAACAAACAAAAATAATTTGAACCAAATTGTCATGTACAACAAACCCAATTTAATAGTTCTAAAATAAGTAAAAAAATGTTTGAACCATGGATTAAAATACTTTACCTGAAAATAAAGCCATATTAATACATTGTATGGCATTGTTATGGAATTTTTCTAACAAGGAAAAATCAATCCTGCACAGGTTAATGCTTTTTAAGTATGTTCAACAGTATCACGCAACAAATTTTAAAATGATTGTTTTAATATATCAGACGATACTGAATTGCTGTTAGTTAATGGAAGACAAGATTACTGATATAATAGTGTAAAAGCAGCAGTATAAACTTGCATAATGTTTTAAAAGCTGTAAATTCCAAATTCATCAATTTATTATTCCCTACACTTTCAATATAGTTTCTGATTATATGTGTAAAACATTCCCAGAGAATCGATGAGCGAAGATAAAATCAGAATGGATTTCAAATATTTGATTTAATCAGAAGTGCAATCAGATTTCGCCATAAGTAAACAATACCGATAGACTCTTTTGAATATTTAACAAATTGAATTTAAAAACCAACAAAAAACATTTTGCATATCAAAGCTTTTATCAAATGGCCTTAAGACTAAATGCCTAAGCAGATGACAAATTGTGTACAGTTTCCAAAGGCAGATGCATTCCAGCCGGGGTATGTACGCGATACACAACAGTGTGATGAGTGATGTATGTTATGTGTCTACAGTAGTTTCAGGGAGGAGTCACACAATACAAAGTGAGGATTTACCGAGGGGGAAAACTTGAGTATTTTCAATGAAAAAAAAATTTCTTTTTTTACACAATGATCCGTATCACAGTTGGTTGTTTGTTCAATCTTTTTACAAGTACACGATATACGCTAATAAGGTTACATGGGTTGTAGTATCCGTTAAAAACCTAAATCTAACATCGATTATACTCATTAGCACCTGGTTCAGAAATTAATATTTAAAAAAGCGAAATATTGTAAATGCTCAGCTATAGTGCCTTTGGTTACATGTACGCCGTTTTTATACAGATAAGAAAAGCAATTTGAACTTAGAATTGCGAGAAAGCATTTTACCATCTGTTTTCTGTCAATAAATACGTTAAAATATTTTACAGTACACTCTTAGAACTATATATTAATAATAAAAAATATATTAGGATATAAATTAAAACACTAAAAGCAAAAAAAATAGATAAAATATATATTTAAAAATTACATACAAGAAAATTAAAAACATATATATAACTATTTTCAATAAAAACTATTAGATTTGTAAAACTTAACAAACCTATGTACATAAAAGTGGTTATTATACTCAACACCAAAAACCAGATGGAAAAATGCTTTCAAGCGACACAAGGGCAAATCACTCTTGTCACACATAATAATGTTGGTACTTGAATAATATAAAGCTTAAACACACGAAAACAATACCAAAAACATGAAACATCATCAAAAATGGCACAAGAAACTGTTGTAGCGAGGCTACTGCAACCACAAGTTACATTCATAGTGGAATTAGTACTTGGAACTGCTACATATATTTGAAGAAATTAATTTGACCACAGGCAAAATATCACTGGCCCTGTATTTAAGAGGATATGGAATTTGTAAAATGTTGGAAAGTGTGACACATACGATCACTTACCACAAAACATTCACCACAAAATGGTGCTTAAAATATGCTTAAGTCGATTTTTTTGACGTATATTCACCTCAGATACAAAAGTTTCTATGCCATTTTTGTAACACTGGCATAATGGCTTATTGAACATGCTGAATGACCAAACCCTACATTCGACACAAACTCACATTCACACTGAAATTAGCTTTTGCTGACAAAATGAACACAAGAAATAAGAAAATAAACTTACCAAAAAAAAAGTGAAGAACTCTAAAAATACAAAATAAAAGCACCATTCTGACCATGACCGTAAGTTTTCAACAAAACTTTTAGCTACAAAGTTATACAGACAAACTATTCATGCTTTTTATGCAGAATTTCATGAGAAATTCTGATCACTTTTCACTCTTTTCTTTCTTACTATCTTTTTCCCGATTACTTTTTCCTCAAGTCTGCATATTTTACATTAAAAGACAACATGACATTTGTGGTTGAACTTACAAACAAAAAGAACATAAAATAGTTGATCCCCTTATCCAACAAAAAGAAACAGTTGAAGTAAAAAAAAAATCAAATAAAGTCATCGGACAACTCCATTTACACTCTGTATAAATTAATTAAACTGGAATGAACAAAAGCAAGTTGCCCTCTCGATAAACCGTTTTTGCTGAGTGCTACAAATGCTACAACCAATCCTTATCAGGAGACCACTTATTTGCAATATTTCCAACAGATTAGCCACCGTAATCTACAAATTCTTCTTTTTGAACAACAAACCATAATTATAAACCAAAGGCAATGTCTTTAAAGAAACTGGGCCATGGTCTTTAAACATGAGGCCCAAGACTTTTGAACAAATGGAAGTACTCTTTGAAAAGAAGGAGGCAATGTTCTTAACAGGCGGTTCGTGGTATTTTAATAAAGCCAATCAACTTTGGAAAAAACATTTTATTTTTTGCATTTTTTCTACAATGGACCATTTTGCTTAAAACTGAGGGGTGTCTCATTTGAACTGGGCCTTTTATTTATATTATTCAAACCTTGCAAAACTATTTATATATTATACTCAATGTTTAAACAATTACTTCAATGGTTGACTGTACACATTGTTGCACACTTAATTTCCAGATGATGTACTGTTCCAATCAAAAGATTTGCTTTTGCGGACAAAAAACAGAAGAAAAAAAAATCTAATGATTTATATTCACATTTCCTTGTTCCTTTTAAGCATTTATAGACACAATAAAACATTATATACACAAAAATTACCATGAAAAGGCAAAATTCTTTAAAAGGCAGTCATCAAAAAATATGAAATAATGAACAAATATTTACAGTGTGATTGTTTCATATATTAATTGAATTTCCATACATAATAGCAAACACACAAACACTAAAAAATAAAGCACTATTTTCCATCGGAAAAACAAAACAATTTCTTTTATTCAACGAAGTGAAGGGATGGAACAAAAATGGCTTTCTTTTTGCAACAGTGATTTAATTTTTGAAATGAACATGAAATGAAGAAAAATTAGAAAACCTAATAACTGCATTTTATATTGATTTCAATTAAATATGGCTGCTTTGTTATTGTTTCAAAAAAGGGACATAGCATACATTGACTTTTATGACTCTTAAGCTTTTGCAAGCAATAAACTTTCATCTGTTTAATGCACAATCTGACAAACTGCTCCTTTGACTCAAACCATCCGATACTTATATGATTATGATTATCCCTTTAAATTTTAATTACTTCCACATAGTTAAAGAAAGTAAAAGTATAATGTTTACATAAATATATCTTAAAGCAAAATTAGGTTTTCAAAAATATTCATCTTAACAAACAAATTTCACACATAAACATCTACACTAAATGACACTAGGAACTACTGTTCAAAAAAAGTATGTACAGCATTTTTTGTCTATAACAAATTAGACTTTGAGTTTTCCACAAATCACCAAAAAGTATGTACAAATCAAAACAGTACATACTAAACTGTTATGTTTACACAACATTTCACAAAACAACATGATGCATTAAACTATCATTTGCATATTTTTGCGACCATCACTATTTCATTTATAATTTATCAATCTTTTCATTATTAAGCAAAAAGAACGGAACTCAATCTTAAAAGAAAACAATATCATAATAAATATTTCTAGTAAATATTTTTCGTATGAAATGCAGATCGTTATTTTTCTACTAGTGTAATTGTAAACGATAGTCTTTTAAAATAATAAAAAATTTAGTTTTCTACCTGAAGTCCATGTTACAGATGGTAAAAACTAGTCTAGAGTTTTATTATGAGCTTGCTGAGGTACTTTTTTCATAATCTCATAATGTTTAATATTGTACAGTTTGGATAAAACAGTTCCCTAGAGCTATATTTCATCTTGTAAGTTGCATTTCTACATATACACTTTCTAGTTATCAAACATAAAAAATATGAAATATCAAACAATACAAAAATAAAAAAGAAGACAAAAACAAATTATTAATAATTAAATCAGCACAAATAAAATCAATCAAATAGATAAAACATGGAAAAATAAATCATTTTACAAAACAGTTCCAAAGTTAAACACTGGCAAATAATCATAAAACAAAAATGAATGTTAACACCACCCAAACCAATCCTTTCAAATTTAAGTTCAAATCATCCAATCAGATCAAGTCTTTCTGGCAAAACCATAATCTATCCTATCAAAATCCACCTGACAGCAGCAACATCCAATCAGATGAGAGTAAGTTGATCATGTGATGTGGTGAGTAGATGGCTCTATGTTAGCCTCCAAATCACATTGGAAATGTTCCTTTTAAACTAAGATGGTTGCTGGACTGAAAGTAAAAACAACAGGCTTTGAAAAACACTTTTAAAAAACACTACATTTTCGGTTTTTAAAAGCTGGTGATAGACACACATGCTTCGAAAAATGAATGTTTAAACACATAGTGCTTGCATTAAATCATAGGCCAGGCTCTTCATTAAATATAAATGCTAAAAAGTCACAACAAGTTTATTTCCAAGCTTTTATACAGATACAGTATTGGTTAACTGTTATGCTTATATTATTTTATAACGTTTAAGCTAGTTTCTGTTAACTAATATCTACAGTAATCGAATAATAATATAACACTATAGAGTCTATAAGTGATTAGCATTTTGATTTGTTCTTTATACTATTACATTATTACAATTTCTTTGTACCACCTGTTAAGTATCAAGAAAGACACCTAAATGTGTTATCAATAGAGTTACTTTGACTACAGTTTCTTTTTAAAACACAAGTTTTACTAAACAGACGTGTTCGGAACGATGCTATTATCAGATAAGAGGTGAATATGGATCTGTTCTACACAACATTAAGAAAACAAAACACCAAAGAAACACACACATATTAAAAGCCAGATAGGGTACACATTTGATTTTATTGGTTGTCACCCCTTCAATTATGAGCTCTATTAAGGGAGACGATCTGTTGTCCACCTTGTTTTTCGGCTGTTGTTGTTTCATGACCAAATATAGTATATAAATCTAAAATAACTGCATTTATTTGGCAACATTATACAACTAAAGTAACATATACTGCATAAGGCTTTAAATTGAAAGTGCAACATTTCAGAAACTGTACATTATTATTTACTGTTAACAGTTTAAATGGCAACTGTTAAATCAAGCACTATTTTCTTAATTATTACATTAACGACAACTCAGCAACAAAGGGGAGCAACTGCATTGTCTAATTGTTTTGAAGAGCTCACTAGGGGAGACAACTTACTGTGCCTTACTTGGCAGGGGTGGGAGTGTAGGCTTGAAAGTGTTGTGCATCCTCAACCATGTGTTCCTGTGGAAAGATAGAGAGAGAGGTTGTGTTTTCCATCTGCGTCGTAGTCCTAAATAGAAACAATCATTTTTGTTAAAGGGTATGAAGAGTATTTTGATCAACGAATGAAAAGAAAGCCAAAATAAAAGGATGTATTTTTTGACATGGAGAGTTTTATTTTATTTAACAAGTATGACTGTTGGAATGTTTTCCCGAACTTTTTGTTCTTTTTATTTTATTTAACAAGTATTTTATGATTGTTTTAATGTTTTTCAAAGTCGAATGGGCAATGAACATTTTGATAAATGACTACTGTTTTATTAATTAGATCCGTAAGCCGAAACTTGATTGCCAAACATAAATAGGTCTTTTGAACAGACAAGACTGGTGATTATCCAATCAAATGACATCGACAATCAAAGAGCACAGATGAATGGGTCCTGAATTGGACAGCTTTGTTTTTGGGCAACAATTGGGCAATGTGGGTGGGGAATAACGTGAAGAAGTGGTTTCTTGGACAAATTGCACCCTTTCTGTCTTTAAAGATTACAATAAAAAACTAAAGTCACACACAATATTGAATACGGTGATACAACAGAGAAATTTATTCTTTAAAATTCATTTTAATTTTTTTACTCTTTTATGAATTTAAATAGATATTACAAATTTTCCCAACCAAAAATATGACCCTGATCTATTTCTTAAGCTGAATAATTTACATAAATATTTAGGAAAAAAAAAAGTACATTCAATTCTTTTAAATCTAAAGCAATGTTTTCAAGTTAAGAAAGAATATCGATCCTCCAGATATTCAGACGCTTTACCATAATAAATATATACCGTGAATTGGCACCATTAAATTTTTACAGTGCAGTCTATGCATGTTAAAGGATTTTTGGAATTTTATTTTGCTACTTTGAGAACCAACTTGTGACAGTTTACATCTACGCACAACAGAAGGGTGGTCGGAATAGATACTTACATATATGCATGATTTTTTTTCATATTGTGGGTAACTTTATTTTGAAAGCTTATTTGAGGCGCGTCGTGGGAAATACGGACTTAATGGAAAGTGTCGTCCCTGATTAACCTTTACGGACTGCAAAGACTGATCCGGGACGACACTTTACGCTGTGCATTAAGCCCGGTTTTCCCACAACACGCCTCATTTATAAAATATCCCATTAAATGATGGGCTAATTGAATTCATTCCTTTGTTAGAAAATATCATGCATACATATAACTAGATTGGAATACTCGAGACAAAAATTTACAAAATATTCATGCACTGATCTTCAATGATTTCAAACAAGCTCAATTTAACTTCATTTTAACATGTATATTACAAAAATGTCTTCTTTCTTTGATTTAGTAAAACATTCATAAAATAAAATAATGCCTAAATTTATATCAGCACTTTCATTTTGTAAATCTTTTTTTCATAATACTGTAAAAGCCAAATATCGAAGATGCATACATCACAATATCATGGCAATTGCAGCTCCATAGCAACACCATTTTCAACTGTTGTCATGGCAGCACAGTTACCATAGCAACCACTCACCTCAAGTGGAACTGTTTGTAAAATGGTCCCCTGGTAAGGAACTTGCGTGTAGCCAGCGTTCGCCAGAGCAGCATACTGGAAGAGAAACGAAACATTGACAATGAATTTATAGCAAAAACTGTCAGACAATTAACTGCAGAATTTTAGAAACTTCATACGCCATTCTTTAACAGTATTTTAAGCTGTAAAATGTGTTTTACTAGGAGTTTGTTTTGTTAAATATATTTTGCCATCAAACTGAATAAAAGTGGTTCATTAGAACTTTTAAAGCCAAAGAAACGAGCATCAAAAGTAGGAAGCTACTCAGATGTTATGGAACATTACACTGCCTCATATTTTAACTCTGATACAATTATTAATGTTAAGCAAAAAGGTTTAGAAAACAACCAACCACCTCACGCAACCTATTGCCTTTCAATATTGGTGTACATAGACACCAATTCAGTACACACAGTTTTACTTAAATTAAGCAGCAGTCATTTATATAAGCACCATAATAATTGCAAATCATTTTCGTTCAAAATCCATTTGATAATCATTAACCATTACTTATAAAATTCAGTTAATACAATTTTTCATATATTATGCATAATTGGTGTTTTTATGAGTACGATATAAAGTTTTAAAAAAACAAAAAAACTGAAAAAACAAGAAGTTATAATCACAAAAATCACCAAACTGTAGTATTTAACGACACATGCAAATTATGTTATGACAATAGCATGCAAAGTCAAAAGCTATATAAGTAACTGCTACTTGAGTGATATACACGGAAAGAGCTCGCAATTGAATAAAAGTTAACGAGTTACGACAAAAGATTTATATGATTTAGCATTGTAAATATAGGTTTGCTAACTTGTCTGAGAGAAATCAGAAAATTTAACACAATTTTTAAATCAAACAAAACCTTAACTTTTTTTCTCCCACAAATGAAGAAATTTCTAACATAAAGTAAAGAAAAATAATTGAATGTTATAATTTTGTAGTCTCATTATTTTTACAAGAATTTTGTTCTTTAAAATGAAAAATTATGTAGAAAGTACAACCTGGTGCAATTAAAATTAAACTTATGCACTTATGCATCAGTAAAGAAATTACAGTTTTTCATAATCAATCATTTTAATTGTTCTTTTATTGCATAAAAAATATCTCTACCTAACTTGCAAAATGGATTGTAATTTCAAAAGACATTATATTTGCAAAATATATTTTTAAAACTATTGTTAATTGCTATACTGCCACTTATATGTTGCATAATTAAACCTAAATGAAATTAAGAAAGCAGTATTAAATTGTTAAAACTCACTGTTGTTAACATATTAAAAATCAGTTCAAAACATGTTTAACCAGACTTTTTTTTTATTATTATGACATGGTTATACGATAATAGCTATCTTTAATGCAATTAACCCACACAAGTATTTTAAGAACATTCTTAACTTTTCCTGAACATTCACAGACTGCTGCAAATCTAACAAAATGCAGAAACAACATTGAAAATGTCCGCATCAAACAGTGGGTCGAGTGCATCAGTATCCATTTTGTGCATTGTCTTGTTTTTCATTTGTAATTATTCCAGCTACCATGTTAACAGCAAAATCACACAACATCAACAAAAAATGTTATGCTCGAGTAACTGAACATTTTGACCTCTGCTTCCAAATTGCAATACAGTTATTACTGAACGTTTTGAGCTCTGCTTCCAAATTGCAATACAGTTATTAAAAGAAAATTTATACCTCCAATATCATGTCATACTTTTGTTTTCAGAATATTTTGTAAATATTATAAAATTATAAACATGATTACACAAAAGTGAACCCTAGGCTTTTTCAATGTATGCAACTGATCCAAATCACTGCTTATTACCAATCTACAAAAGATCAGTTACAAGAGCACGAAAACTGTCCTAGGACTTAAGCTACTCTGTGTTAGAATCAACGGCAAAACCACTCTGCAGATTGTGTACTGATACTCATGTGTCCTTCCACGTGGACCATTGGAAGTCCTGTCTAGTAAAACCATGTAGGCATTCATTCTTCAATGAGCAAAGTGTTCCCGCCAATAGTTACACCATGTAGGTCTTCATTTTTCATTGGACAAAGTTTTCTCGCCGATTCACAGTGATTACGTTTCGTTCCACTTTCATCAATCCATGTCCCATCTACTAAAACCGTATCACGTAGATCATCATTCTTCAACAAATCAAGGTTTACTGCCCATGAATCACGATTACGTTTTGTTCCCTTGGACCAATCCTGTCCTTTTCAGTAAAGTCATATCATGTAAGTCATACAAAGAAGGTGGGTCGTGATTATTCTTCCATTTCATATCCTTCACTGCCAAATAACTTCTTATTTGACACATTTTCCGATATTTTTTCAATTCATGCTTTCTTGTTTCAGGTGTCCCTTTGCAGTGAGGGGTTTGCCAGGTGTCCCTTTGCAGTGAGGGGTTTGCCAGGCATCCCTTTGCAGTGAGGGGTTTGCCAGGTGTCCCTTTGCAGTGAGGGGTTTACACAATGTGCAGTACAACCATTTGTTAAACGTATTCCAAATGGTATCTTCTTTGATTCCTTTTTTAGCAAATGATCTTTACACATGCCTTTAAAAGCATCTATCTGATAAAAATTCTTAATAATGTGATATTTCTATTTGAAAATTCTTGTTGTGTAGCTGTTCATATTTAGTAGTTCCGTTTGGCAGAAGACGGGCACTTTCTTGCAGCTGGCCATGTTATAACCCATGAAATTCCATTGCAAACAACATTACATGTACCCATTAACTCTCATACTAAAGCCGCAGTCCATATAATATAATTCAATGAATCTTACATTGGCATTAGTTCTAGTGAACGTTAATGCCGTTTATTTGACTGAAAACTGTTTTTTATTGAAGAAATGCATTTAATAATGTGAATGTTCGAAAACGCTTGGTACGAACAGAATATACACTTATGTATATGCCGATTTACTCCAGAGGCATCACCAGCTATCGCATACAGAAACTATAAAAGTTACCGAAAACTATATTAAATTCCCGATTTCAATGCATTTTTTTGCAATTTGATCGGTAAGATGTCCATTGGAAATGATTTCTGCAAAGTTTATTTTACTAACATATTTATGGACTGCTGCTTTAACTTCCTATTCTAAAATGAACTCACAGTTTTGCTCAGCTTCAGTTCTAGTTTCATTAATTATAAAAAATCTTTGTCAATCCACCAACTTGTTATAAAATTGGATGATCAAAAACATTTTTTTTTGCATAATATTTTAATAAATGGTGTCCTTCCAATAGCAGTTTAAAACTGTATTGTCTAACACGTATGATATTTCCAAACTTTCTTTCAAATCAAAGGGAATGTAAAATAAGGAACAAAAGGTTTGCAGTGTGTTTTAATAAAGAAAATTAAGGAAATAACATGTTAAATTGCTGCAAAATTCCAATAAACCTAAACAAACATACAAGTATTCAAATTAATCCTGCCATTTTTGTTATCACATACATTACCAACATATTGTTTTGTTATTTACAAGCAATCACTTATTTCATAATAACTTACATAAATTATCAACAATTTGTCTTATTCTCACTTAACATAATAGTGTGTATTTAGTCGTTGAAGAATCATTTTAACTAAAACCAAAACATAACAACTATAAATAGTCAAAGTTAAATGGCAAATATCCACACACACAAAATAAATAAATAAAACAAATCCCCACAACTGTTAACAGTCAAAAACATGGTATTTGATAACCAAATTGAGATAAAACTTGGATGTATGTACAAACATTCTGTCTTTACAACCAAAATCATTGTTCTAAAATAATATATGTTCAAAAATAAATACACAAACATTACCACAGCTTTATCCATATCTTACACATAATTACGTTGTTTTTTTTCTAATAAATACTTGAGCAAAGTTTCAAGTGTTATTTCAAGAAAGATATGCATACAACATTCTTACAAGTTTCTTTTACTTAAAGGGACTATGTCAACGAAAAGGGCCTCACGGGGGTAATTTCTTTCAAAAATCTGAAATTAAGATATTAATAATGGCATATAATAATGGTTAAAATAAGATATATGCAATGGGAAAGGAGTTTTCACATTCTGAGATTTTTTTTTTTATAATAGGGGTCATGTTTGTTTGGCCCTTTTCATGTTTACATTTTGATGTCAAAATTGAGCAGTTTGTATAACCATAGTTTACACATGTTTCCTTACAAAACAGAACAGCGCAGTTGGTTAAAGCCCTGCCTACTGTCATTTCTTCGCATGGCTCCAAAGTCGTGAGTTCAATACCCGCTTGGGGTTTTAGTTTTTGACACATTTTTGCTGATTTAATTTTTTATCAAATATCTAATTATGTATTATATTATTTACTAAATCCACATGTCTTCGTAGAGCGCATTTCGATAAACTTATAGAATTTAAGTGCAATAGGAAACCAATTTTTCATTGACATAGTCTATGCATTCAAGTACCAATAATGTCAGCAAAAATGAATATCGACAGTAACAAGAATCTTGTTGATAAGACTTGCCTCACTGTTTCTGTTAATCTTTGGAATTCTATCTACGACTCATGATGTCTATATGCACTTTCCGCTTGTATGGTATTTTCTGTTTCAAGGAAGTCTCTTCTAAACATAAATCCACTGGAGGCGGAAAGTGCCGTCCCGGATTAGCCTGTGCGGACTGCGCGGGCTAATCCGGGACGATGCTTTACGCACATGCATTAAGTCCGGTTTTCCCATGACGCGCCTCACGTATATTCAAATAAATTCAGTGGATTAAATAATCAGGCCGCTTTTCCATAATATATGTCCGCATCTGCATCCATATCCGCAAGCATATCCGTATCCGCATAATCATTATACGAAAGGCGCTTTAATCCGCATATATCTTTGGAAATCTTACTTTTGTACTTCTAAAGAGTTAAGATGTCCGAGTAAGAAGAATTTGAAAATTTCTAATTAAGCCGGCTACAAATATTTATAGCAGTATGTGAAAACATTCACAGGTTATGGATTTGAACCATATAAAGCATCAAACATTTATATCTACCCGTAAACACGTTACCATTTATTACCATATCATACACATGGACAGTCCATTATGGTGAATCTTAGGTCGCATTAGTTGGGTGTCCACAGTTTATTTCTGCAACTTTCCCGATGTTTAACGCGCTAAGTGAGGTACCAAGTGCTTTGCGAATAAGGACTGTGGACATATGGAAACAGTTCAATTTTATGAATTTTTTGCGGATGTGGATACAAAAATGGGGAAAAGCGACCTCATACGTTGACAAATGGTAACGATTTTGTAAGCCAAAAAGCCATCAACACTGATATGGAAAATAATATGCTAAAAATAGCATGGGATAGGAGACTCAAGCCTAAACATATTCTAAAATCCTCAAATATGAAGTTGTGATTTAAAAATAATAATAATATACCAATCATCATTCTATATTTTACTTATCACACACATCAGGGATAAAACATACATACTAAGCGTGTAAATAATAATTAAAATAATTAACAAATAACAATTCTTCACAGCACAAATAGGTCTAAAAATAAGATAAAAAAATCATAGTACATTCCTTAATAAAATGATACAAACTAAAACCTGCGTAAAAATAATAGAATTTGATTAAATCGTAAAAGTAATATTAAAAACACCAACAAACTAACTGGTTGGGATACAATGCATACACGTTTTAAATCTGAACTGTGCTTGCTTTGGCAGTCGATACATATGCGAAGGTGGTGGTACATAATATGAGGCTATACCGCACCATATCTCAATGGAATATGCTTCTGTTCAAATAGATCCATAATAGGACTTTTTCATGTTTTTTTAATTAGATTAAAGCATGGAAGAGACTTTTCAGTAGTTGAAAACCCAAATTCCGGTACTTTATGCAAAAAACTGGTTACTTAATTTGGGAAACCTACCGTTGTACTTTTACAATAATTTAATATATCTAGCAGAACAGGATCAGCAAATCATAGGTCCAAAGTCCATGGAATAATCACATGAGCAATTACAAACAGAAAACTATTTCAGAAAATCTAGAAACATTCAGTGCATCTTTGCTATACAAATTAGAACGCACTATATGTTTTACGTAAGAATCAAGTACTAGAAACTATAAATAAGGCGCGTCGTGGGAAAACCGGACTTAATGCATGTGCGTAAAGTGTCGTCCCAGATTAGCCTGTGCAGTCCGCACAGGCTAATCCAGGACGGCACTCTCCGCCCACAGTGGATTAATGTTTAGAAGAGACTTATTTGAAACAGAAAATACCATAAAAGCCAAAAGTGCCATCCGGGATTAGCCTGTGCGGACTGCACAGGCTAATCCGGGATGACACTTTACGCATAGGCATTAAGTCCGGTTTTCAAACGACGCGCCTCAAATAAGGCTAATAGACCAAAATGGGTATAGTATTATTTTGTGGATAGGTGAGGTGATGTATAACATAATGTTGTGAAAAACAATGATTTGATAAAAAAATGTAACCCAGATTTGCCTACAAATATGTATTTTGTTAACAACAACAATTACACGTTATTTACATATTCCATTCGGTGCGGAGTTTCGTACGATTACAATGCAATGTACACATACATGTAGCAACAACGGTCAAGCCTATATCGAAAAAGGCAAATAAAAAGAAACGACGCCTACGTTTTGCTGGTACAGGGATGTGTCAACACGCATAAAGCTAATGTTTGAGTTTTAGTTTAAACAAAATCATTCTAACTTGTAGTGACGAAAAGATACTCATCTTTCGTTATGTAAAAAAAAACAATGTTTCATGTAGTAGGATTTTATGTGCTATATATCTGCTATTTTTGCCCAAATCTGATCTTTGCAAAGAACAATATTTATCCTGCTTATATACAAAACGCATTGACAACCTATGCAGGCAGTGTTTTAACTGTACAAATATGTTGAAAGTATAAAAATTAATTACAGCTGAAGTTTTGGAATTCTGAAAACATGACACTGTGATTGAAAATTACGGGAGAAAAAACCCAGATTTTTTAAAAGCGTAATGAACTGGAGTATGCATAAAAGCCTCAAAGAGTGCGGACATATTTTTGCTTGGGTGTTATATATACATGAGGAATCGTCTGAAGTAAATATTATGCTTGTACTGTAAATGCAGGCTACAATTTTGACTAGAGTTGTGATCTTGTACGGGATATGTTGAATAAACTCTGGTTATATGTAATAACTCAAACCATGACTATATAGTATAGAAAAAAAACACAGATACATTGGTCAGTTCTCTATGTAAACACTGTGCTATATATTTACATAATGAAGATAAAATACTTTTAAGGAAAAATACCTGAGAACTTAGAAACTGTTTTTAGTCTATAACTGATACTGAAAACAAAATAAAACAATTTTTGAGAAGCAATCTTGCAACTGCTTTACCATTTTACCACATATACCATTGGACCACAAACCGCATAGCTATTTTGCAAAACACATATAACTGCATGGGCGCATTCTTTCACTGCCTAAAAGTTTAACATTTGTAACCTGTTTTAACATATCTTCTTTATTGCTTTAACTTCTGTCAAAGGCAAAGTCTCATTCATAAAGTCTAATGTGTTGCGATAAGACTAAGAAAAACTAGCACAGCCAGTTGACTCGAACATTGAAAACAAATTGTATATGCAATGTAAAGTAATTGGCAAAAAAACTTGGAGAATGCGGTCTGGTAGACATGAGACATTTGTTTAATGGATGAAAAACAGTTGTATCCTTAAAGTGGAACAGTAAAAAAATACACAAAGGGCTTGTAGCGAATTCCTATCATAACAGGCGTATTTTCTCATTTTAATGAAATCGTGTACATGATGTAAATGCAAACGTCCAATGTTTTGCTGCTCTAAATTCTCTACGGTCGACAAACTAAGTGTCCTTAGTAAAAACATACCACTGCAAACACTTCATAAAACATTTCACAAATCTTGATTTGTTTCACGATATCAGGTACCAGAAACGTATCAGGCAGTTAAACGTTACAAAAGTAAAAATGTTCACACGCTATGTACAAAAGGACTTTCCGTCCTTTCTTTTGGCACATTTGGTGAATAATCAGTGACCAACTCTATCAAGAATGACATATTCTTGAAAAAGCTGGCCTACTGGCATATAAAATATCATAAACAAAAATTAATTAACACAAAACACTGGACCAAAATCATCAACAAAACATTTAACCCTGATTCCTAAAAAAAAAACAGTCAAAACTAAAGAAACAAATTAAAGGAAATAAAAAGTAACAAAAACAATTAAATAAACAACAAACACATGGTGTGAGCATAATGCTACGTCTTCGTAAAACCAAGAATGTTTTGGTCCACAATATAACTGAACAGGTCAACTCTGTGACAGTTTTGTCGAATCCCAGAGCAGATTTTTCAAATACTGTTCCATGAAGCTTATGCAATTTAAATCAAGCGCATCATAGCGATTTTCAGTCTTTGTCCTTTGTATGTTTTAGTTTGCACAAAACTGTTCAAAACCTTGTATTCCTTATGGTTTTATTTGACCCATGACTTTGTATGCTAACAAGTAAATGTCTTTATTTAGTAACAAGTCTCCACTCCAAAATAACATTCATGAAACAGAGCTTGTAGCTGACTGGATGGTTCAAATGAGAGGCATGTCCACCTCGCCTATTGATTGGTTGGAAATGTGCAGCTGTCCCATTTGATTGGCTAACTGAGCAAACGAGGCTGGATCAAAGCCAGTGTGGGTGTTACCAATGTGCATCGAGTTGGAAGCTATCATCTGCTTAAAATGGCAGTCATTTTAAGATTTAACTGTTGTCAAAAGATTTACGAAAAACATGACAGACACATCATTAATGTGCAGACCACTAAGGTACGGAAATAGTTCTTCGGTTTGATAAAATGCTTTTTATGAGGTACCTGGTAACCAAACAACGATTTAAATTATTAATTATAAGGGACAGGTGATGAACTCACAACATCATAATGATTACAACTTACATAACATCATGAACATTGTTAGGTAGTAATGGGGGAAATATTTTCGTATCCAAATTTACCAAACAAAAATTTTCATTTTGAAAATAAAAAAAATAAAAAGAAAAGTAGCTTACTTAAAACTTAAACATTCAGACACTGCACGAAATGTCTTTGTTTGCAAATTTTGTTCCCCAAATTTTGATATTGCCCGAAAAAAAAACACATTACACAATTATTATTATGTCATGTTCCCCAGAAAAAACAGAAACACACACAGAAATATTGATAGTGTTGTGTTTCCAAATTTATTGCACACAATTTCTTTTTCCAAAGGTAAAAAATAAAAATAAAAATTACAGAAACAAGATTCTGTGTTTGATAAACACTCATGCCCCCAGTTGGTGCTAGGTAGCCCATTTCTTAGTCCAAATTAGATCAAGGTCAAGATGAAGGTCAAAGTGAGGTTGGGTGATATGGGTGGATTGGGAACGGTCATAAGTAACAACTGTGTAAATATCTAAGTGTTGTAGTAAGCGGTGTTGGTGCTAGACGAAACGGTAAAATTTAGTTAACTGAGAAAAAATGGCACTTTTGAATTATTTTAAGACCAAATTATGTTAAGGTCAAGGTCAAAGTAAGGTTGGATAGGGAATGGTCATAAGCAAGTATAAGTGTAAGTATCAAAGTGTTGCAGTAAGCGGTGCTGGTGCTAGACGAAACGGTAAAATCTACTTAACCTTGTCACGGACGGAAGGACAGGACGATCATTATATGCCTCCTGCATCAAGATGCCGGGGGCATGAAAACAATGTTAAGTTATTTAAGATTCAAAACTAAACATAAGTTATTTAAAGCTACTCACGTGTGCCATCTGTGGCTGCATAATGTACTGGGGTGTCATGAAGGCCCCTGGGTTGGACTGGACCTGGTAGGTCGTGGGCGAGGCGGCCATGCTGTAGCGCGGCAGTAGACCAGGGGTCATAAGGGCCGCAGCCGGGGTCCCTATGCTGTAAGGCAGGTAGAGTCTGCAACAAAAAAGATGAGAATTAATACTGGCAAGGCAAGGGAGGTAATAAATACTGGTTTGCAAGGGAGATAATAAATACTGGTTTGTAAGGGAGATCATTCATACCAACTTGCAACAGAGATACTGGCTTGCAATAGATTAAAAGGGGACATAATAAATGATAGTTTACAAAAGTTTACTCAAAAGTTTCCTATCCTACAAGGCAGGTAGAGCCTGCGAAACAAGGGAGATAATAAATAACTGGGCAAGTTTTTAAAAACAGATTTGTTAATATATAATATTTACTATGGGTGTATATATTTACATGCAGATGTAAAACAGGATAGACCAAAATGGTCCTAAATGCATTTCAAAGTTTTCTAAAGAATACACTTAAAAATCCATTATTTCGCAATTTCTCAGGGTCGATGGACTGTTATCAAAATATAGCCAATTCAGGATATAACTCAGTAAAAAATTTGATATACCAGTTCATGATACGGCAGAGCTGCAATGTAACACCTTGCAACCAGAATGTCTTTAATTCCTCATACTAGAAGATCATTACAAAGTAATACATATGAGCCATGTCATGGGAAACCCGGGCTTAATGCATGTGCGTAAAGTGTCGTCCCGGATCAGCCTGTGCAGTCTGCACAGGCTAATCCAGGACAGCACTTTCCGCCTACAGTGGATTTATGTTTAGAAGAGTTTCCTTGAAACAGAAAATACCATAAAAGCGGAAAGTGCCGTCCTGGATCAGTCTGTGCAGACTTCACAGGCTGATCCGGGACGACACTTTACGCACATGCATTAAGTCTGGTTTTCCCACGACACGCCTCATATGTTTTCTGTTGAAGTCAAATTGTCTTACCCATTTTGAGTTAAGGCAGCTTGGTCGTAAGCCATGGTTGGCATTGTCTGGAAAAGAAAGCAACGCACACAAATTAAGCATGATTTTACCAACACCAGAATGCCTAACCACATGCCATTTTGCAAGCCATGTGTGTAGGTGTGTAGCCCCAGAAAAATATTTTTCATAAATAATTTTTAATAAAGATCACATAAATTTTGTGGCAGATTCCGGGACAAAATAAAGAATTCATTAAAAAATAATAAAGTCAAATTTTCCCTACCTATTACATCCTTTACGTTCAAGACAAAATGAAATATTAAGGCAAAATGTCCACTTGACAAAACACTAAAATGATATATTTGTCATACTTCCATAAATTATACAATAAATTAATAAAGACCAAAATTAATGCAGCTTTCTATTGTTATAAGAATTCTAGTGCGAAAGTCTGAATGATGAATACAATGTGTTATTTTCAGTAAGGAACATACTGCACTTTTTTTTTCTCCACCAAATATAAAATACCTGTAATAACTAATTACACGTTTTCAATTGAAAATGCAGACAGACGTATAAAACATTTGACATTTGTCGATAAGACTTTCCTGTGTTGTGATTACAAAATACTCAAATTCTTAACTAAAAGCCTCAAATATATAAAAGTTAAAATTAGCACTAATCTATAATTATGCAAACTTATCTATTGTCTTACCTAAAAGAAACATCATGACAAATAAAAATGCTATTATTCTAAAGATTAGGCACAGTAAATAATAAATGTATTTCTTAATTTTGGCAATGTTTTAAGACTGGCACCAAAATGAAAGGACCGTAATCATAATGTTGATTGAAATAAATTTTAATTAGTTTAAGATGTTAACATGACCACCAGGCCATATCTCGTTTGTCACTTTGAAGGAGGAAAGGAGGTCACAACAATTATATAATAACATACATAATATGTAAGAGTAATATGGTAATGTATTTTTGTTTAAAAGTTACAACAATACGAGTACCCGGTACACAACCAGGGGTTGAAATCCACTCTTTTTCGTGTATTTTTTTTCTTTTCTCTTTCTTTTCAAATATGTTGTATTATCTTAAGAAGAACAGTTGCTGAACATAGCCAAATATTTTTACTGAATACAGTTTTTATTTAATGCTCAAATATTTACTCAAAACAAAAGCAGTATCGTGGCGATGTAACTGGTTAGATATTTCAGAGTATATAAAATATGTGCAACATTTAAACTGCTCCATGATAAGTTTGAAATTTTATTGAAATTTGCATATAATACACTGTCCCAATTTCCGAAAATTTCGGAAGAAAATATCAATTACACACTGACACATTTTTTTTGAAATACCAGTATGTTGTAACAAATTTGAAACGTTTTTAGTTTTTTTTTAAACAAATAACCAAAACATGGAGTAGTTTGCAGTGTGATTTATACGAAATGAATAAGGACTGATGAATACACAACACATGCTGAATGTCATGTCCCTTTATAATGGAAGAAACACAACTCTTCATGCAAAATTCAACACAGTATCACAAGAGTTATCTCTCTTTAATCTGCCCAGTATTTTTTTTCTAGAAAAATTATTTTCAGTATAAACAGGATTTGAAGAATTGGGAGTGGTTTATAGTATTAATAATTTGTTTGGTTAAATTAACATTTTTAAGGTGATACCTTTGATGACTTTTGTTGTTTAATTATGACTGTACCTTTAAGTTTGTAACTTATAAATTGCAAAAATTGCAATTAACTATGAATCCAAATCAGAGACTCGATGGAAAAGCTTATGATGTTAATATTTCGAGAAAAAATGTGATCTGTTGAAATAAGTAAATGTTATGCAGATAATATTATTAAACTGAATATAGTGCGGATAATAACACAGGATACACGTCTAATTACAAAATATAATGTATATTTTTTTTTTTACATAAAATTAAGGACCAGTCGGAACTTACTACATCCGTCCGATCGGTCCATAATTTTGTGGGTTGGATATACGGCACCTTTTTCTTGTTCCCTCCGTCGGCAAATTTCGCTAGCAGTGGCTCAGCGCATCCTAAATGTTCAATAATGCGTTATATTGGTTCAACATATGAGGCGTGTCATGGGAAACCCACGCTTAATGCATGTGCGTAAAGTGTCGTCCCGGATTAGCCTGTGCAGTCTGCACAGGCTAATCCGGGACGGCACTTTCCGCCCACAGTGGATTTATGTTTAGAAGAGACTTCCTTGAAACAGAAAATACCATAAAAGTGGAAAGTGCCATCCCGGAGCCTTTGCGGACTGCACAGGCTAATCCGGGATGACACTTTACGCACATGCATTACGCCCAGTTATCCCATGACATGCCTCATATCATTTATAAACATATTTGTAAGACAGGAATCAACTCCCCAACACAAGACAACAATTGAATTATCTTCCATTCTATTTAAGTTCAATCAACTAGCATATGTCAATTACAGAATATTACACAAAGTAAGTATTTAACTCATTATCACAAGACAATTAAACAGTTGAATTCTAACAATTCTAATATTTATATTGCATTGTAATTCCATTATCATCCATTCTATGCAAGTTGCAAACAATTTCTGTAACAACAACAATGACAACTTCAGTTTTGGTCTTCAACAATCACTAATCAAAAATATAAACATAATATGATGGGTGCTATTTTTAGAATTTCAACAACTAAGAACAAGATTGATATATTTGAATTTTTTTCTAATATTGCCAGTCTTTTCCCCATAATGAAAACTATTGAATTTAGACTGTTAAATACATGCAGAAAATTAAGATTTATAGGTTACAACCCACCAATTTATTTTCAGACACAGAAAAAAGCAGACTTGAATAAAGAAATGTTGATCTAATTATGATATGCTAATTATGATATGTAAATAATGGTTTCTCTTTTCTAGACAAAACAAGATTTACTTTATAAATCATCCCCTATTTATAGCTGCAATATCAAAGAGGAAAATATATCAAACTACTTGAGGAATTACAACAAACGAGTGTCAGTAAATTTCATTGACATTTATACTCCCAAAAAATACACACCTCTGCCTTTTGATAAATACTTCACATCTTTTCTGAAAGTCGCTTTTGGCTCGGTTCTTTTGGCACATGGCCTCTAATGTGATAACATATTTCGCCAAAAGCTTTCTAACAGTCTTTTATAATGTTTGTCAACTTTAAACATTTCTGTTTGCATACATCAAGCAATAAATAGATACAAAAGGGCCATGTTTGAATAGCGCAATACCGAGGTGTACGTTTGTACATTTAGCAGTTGGACACACATTGCTGTGTTGACATGTCTGTGATTTCATTTGTGTATATTGCGACCTTTAAGTTAATAATAAATAAGTAAATTTTCAATTTGTGTTCATCAAATAAAGCTGTTTATTAGCCTAATGTACTGGTATTCTGGTTGTCATTAAAAGGAAATCATATCAGAAATTTTTGTATTTTAAAGAAGAAACATTGATTTTTAAAGTTTCACCAAAATTGTTCTGAATTATGCAAACAATTTCAATACAGATTGCCATATTCATAAATGATTCACATCCAAGATTTCTGCTTCTTTTCTGATTACAAGGCCCAAGCTATATCAGATGAAATAGTGAACAACCAATGGCAAAATACAAGAAGAATAACTTGGTAATAGTGGAATCATGTCAAAAATACCCATATTCAATTAAAGCAATATTTAGACCTCAAGAAAGTTGAAAATCAACTGGGGCAAGATGTAAAACCTCAACAAAGAAATTGTTCATCATATCAATCTGAAAAGATTCCAAACTTAACGACCTATCAGTTGCCAATGGCTACTACAAAAATGTATGAAATTATTCGAAAATGAGGCATATATTCACATTCATAGCGCCAACAAAGGAAACTATAACGTTCATCATACGCACCTGGAAGAATCTTCCCGTTGAAGGCATTTATCACTTGATCGCACTTCTCCCTCGACTCCATTCTGGCGAATCCGACGCCACGGCTGACACCGTCGGGCTTGCGGAGGATGCGCGTGGAAATCACGGTGCCGTAGTCCTTGAGCATGTTCTCGAGGTTCTGCTCGGAGAAGTACAGCGGAAGGTTGGCGATGTACAGGTTGGTCGGGTCCTGCTCTTGTTGCTGCAAGAAAGGAATAGAGCATATAAGGAAAGAAACTACAGTGTGATTAAAAGCATCTGCTCGGACAAATACTGAGAAAGATTTTCGATGTACAGGTTGCTTGGGTCCTGCTTTTGAAGCTGGAAGAAAAAACTTGTTAGGCTTGAACAGCACATAGCAATGTTCTGACCACAGGCAAACTGCACATAGCAATGTTCTGACCACAGGCAAACAGCACATAGCAATATTCTGACCACAGGCAAACAGCACATAGCAATATTCTGACCACAGGCAAACAGCACATAGCAATATTCTGACCACAGGCAAACAGCACATAGCAATATTCTGACCACAGGCAAACAGCACATAGCAATATTCTGACCACAGGCAAACAGCACATAGCAATATTCTGACCACAGGCAAAAGGAGAACAGCACATAGCAATATTCTGACCACAGGCAAACAGCACATAGCAATACTCTGACCACAGGCAAACAGCACATAGCAATATTCTGACCACAGGCCAAAGGAGAAAAGATGTTCACAATTTTGTTCATAGGTCAGTCTTTATTATTCAGATTAACTACCGCAAAACACTGTGTATAACACACATGGTTTTACCCTTCTTAATTTGGCTATTAAATTTCGTGAGCATTAATTATACAACAGTCAATTTTAGAAGAAAATGCATGTAAACCATGCTCTGGTCATGCTACGATCTAATAGAAGGCAAACGAAATAGTATTTGAGTTTGAAAAAGTTTTGCTGTTAAATTTTATCCATAAACACAGTGATTTAAAATATGGTTTGATTTGCTGTTATCAAATTGGAAACAATACAGCTTTGTAGAGAAGAAGGTATAATAAATTGTAGAGGACAAGCAGCTTTTAATTATTGCACTGATGGCAGATGCATTTCACAGTACAATCAGTTTGAATCACAAAGAAAAACATATTTAGAATGAAACAGCAATGCCTTGGGGAAATTAAACATTGTCAGACGTTTAAAGTAAAAAAACTAATGCTTCAAGGACTTCGGAGTTTTCTGAGGTTGACAAGTAAAACTAGACAAAATGAAAAAAACACAAAAACAACACAAATGACATAACGGGAATGTATGCACTGGATTTTAACCAAAATATTAAGAATTTTTTTTGTCAGAAATGCAACTAAATTAGTATAACATATTTGCCCTTAATGCAAACTACACAATTTTGTTCTACAACGAGTTATGACAAATATCTATGTAACCTCGTAAGAGACGGCAATTTGTTAACAGTATCGACAGGCTAGCACAAAACATTTTCAGTCGATATCAATAGTTTCGGCTTTTCCCCTTTTCATCCTAGGAGACATGACAGTGCATTCCTTTCAGCATTAGGGAATAAATATGTTCCTGATTACTGATACTTGATTCAGGGTCTATTTTCCGAGTAGTTCTTGCTGTCCGATCGAGATGATAGCAATGTCTGTTACATAGTACTAGTTTTTGTACGGCTAATAGAAGTTTTCTATTGGACGTCAAATTCGGAGACAAACATTTTCCATTATAAACGAGAATCAGCATTAGTGTTAATGTCGAAATAACCCACTTGCCCAAACACTTTCAAGGTCGGCCGGACACTGTAACGTTATGACCCAAATTGTTTGTTTAGGTAACCTGATTAAAATTACTGTGAAGAGATTTACAAAATGTTTTGGAATCCCGTTCTTTGATTATAAACTCGACAATGATTAATTCTACTGGCCAACAATGCAAAACATAATTTCAAATATACATATATAAGAATTAGTACTAATTAGTATATTCTTACATATGTATATTTGATATTATGAAATGTTCATGCATTTGTCTCATTTTCAGTTCACTTCTTCTTCATGAAGTCTTCATGAAGCCACAGCATGAAGTATTCACAGAGTTTTCATGAAGAATTCATGAAGTATGTCTAAACATTTCACAGGGGAAACTATCAAACTTCTTGTTACTCATGTCTACATTTAGCACCCAACCAAACCATAACAAATCAATCAATCATTATCTTGAACAACTAGAACTATATAGGTGATCATGCATGTGAAATTAAAAACTTCCAAAGTAAATGTTTTTAATTCGCTATTGAGGGTAAATATTCATAAATAATTTCTGCTTCACTGATTAAAAAAAAGTAAAGCAAGCCTGGCTTAACAACCTGTTAAAACTGCAAAAACTACAGATTTAACTTTTTCACAGATAAAAAACTGAAATGATTCAAAATTAATGCCATTGCACATTTTGTAGACTGAAAAACGCATTTCTTTTTATCATTTTTTGTTGGCTGCCATGAAATTTAAAGTAAAACATATGGCAAATAGTCATTAATGGCTTGCCTAAAAATAAATTATTTGGTCCTTCTTTTTTCATACACTATAAAATCACTATTTTAGCACCCAAAAATGAATTTATACTTTGATCAAACAAACCCTTTGAACTGTTTATTTCAATGACTCACAATAAAAACTACTGCAATTAATTTTCTGAAAACCTGGCACAAATGGCATTTTTATTAACAGAGGTTAAATGCAGATAAAGCTTTGGTTAAATTGAATTGTCAAAGGCAGAAATAAGTTCGGCATAAATAACTCAACCAATTTTTCCCGATGATTTATGGATGAAATTTGCAGTATAGGTATTTTGAATTGTACACAATGCACTAGATATAAAAGTTTAAAATGTTTATTTATAATCGATGTCAGCACTTTTTGGAATGGCGAGTGGTAAATCAAAGCATATTTAAGTGACAGTAACATTGTCTCTAAAGAAGAAATCTATATTAGCGTTACCATAAGCCAAAATAGCCAAATGCTAGCAAAAATTCCCAAAATTATTTATTGTTATCATATTTGAGAGACACTAACATCGTCTCTATATATTAGCGTTATCAGTAGCCAAAATAGTCAAACGCTAGTAACATTTCTTAATTTTTTTTTAATGAGGCACATTTTCCAATTATTGGGGAAAATATGTTAAAATGACGGGTGTTTTTGCAGACAGCACAAATACTAAGCAAGCTGTAGGCAACAGGAAATTTAAATTGGCCGAAAAAAGTTATGAGGTACCATTAATCACTGAATTCCATTATTTTATCACTTAAGATTGATCGGAAATGCCATTTAATGAAAAAAAACGCAATGATGCAGTTGTTCGTGCCCACTTGTCTTTTAACCCAGAAAAAATTCAAGGAAGGTATCTTCAACAGTTCATACATTGACCTCCATTCCCTTAATGTGGATTTTCTATTGGAATTTGGAAACACGAAAAAGGATATCCAACAAATCTTTGGTTAAAGTCAACAGTGCAATTTATGAAGAATTTTAGCAGCATGAAAGGAGAATACCCCATAAAAGTACAAGAATAAATCACAAGTAAAAGCAAACAGAAATAACCTTTTAATACGGTCATTAGACAGTTACCAACAGCGGTATCATAAATTTTTAAACAAATACAAGTCAGAATGGTTGCATTTGTCAAGCAAATGGCTTAAAATAGCTCACTATTTTTATTTGTTTATAAGATCAGTCAGTCACAAAACGAGATTTATTTCAGGAAATACTGTGTTGACTTGCTGAGACATGATCCTAAAAGAGGAATTTTGAATTTAAAGTTAAATGCGAACTGAAAAGCCTTTTCAAGCGATATGTTTTTCACAGAGCAAACATACACCCCTCTAAACAGCAATTAGAGACAAACAAATCCATAAGCTGAAGTAAAAATGTATTTGACGAATTCAAAGCATATTCATACTCTTGTAAACCAATTTTCAAGGGCCACCATTCTGATAAAAGCAAAATTGTAAATTTTATATTTGGAAGTCTCGGTAACAGAATATTAAATAGGCAACGAAAATGCGGGTCATTACCTAAATAAACATCATGGCTAGAAAGTAAGCTTTGTAACATCTTAACCTCACAATGCATTATTATTCATTTAAAAAGTGAAAAAATGCCACAAACAATTTCTCAAAACAATTTCATGCAAA
Source organism: Congeria kusceri (assembly GCA_027627225.1). Classification (NCBI taxonomy): domain Eukaryota; kingdom Metazoa; phylum Mollusca; class Bivalvia; order Myida; family Dreissenidae; genus Congeria; species Congeria kusceri. The sequence continues at coordinate 13,445,622 of CM051038.1, forward strand.
AAAGAGCAACAAAAACAATTAATGGCATTCAGGTTTCAAGAAGGAGCCAATAAATTTTCAATAGCAAAGCTGGTGGACGTCATTTTCCCTTTTTGGGGATAAAAACGGACAACTTTGATTTATAGAGGGACTGCATTCTAATATTGAAACCTAGGCCAACACTAGATATGTCAAGCAGATTTTATGGCACACCAGGTATATTTAAAATGTAACACGAGCCAATCAGGTTCGCAGATACAGCTTTTTTTTTGACACTCAACATTGAATTTGATTTCAGCTTCCATATGCTTTTTTTTTCATTTTGACAGATGCATGATATAATATGATCCTTACAAAAGGAATTCAAACTATCATTGCAGCTGGTATTAGTAACAACCCACTCCTACGGAATAGGTAATACTATCATGGTTTGGTAAGTCCATCAGTGAAGTGTATAATGTGAGAAGAGCTCGGACAAGTTTTGACATGACACTTATGAAGTGGATTAGCATAATAACGCCCTTGAATTATTTTCTATATTTACACGCGGTTTTGTTTGTGCACGTGTTTCACATGTTTAATGATACCATTACTGTATTTTCAGTGGAATACACTTACATCGATTTAACTTAGTACGGTAACGTTTTTTTAATGTATAAGTGCATAAAGGTAAGTGTTAGGTTAACATGTCCCAGCTATATTACCCGCTGATATAGCCACAATCAAGGGCACGTAACTGTACTATGCATTGGTCAACCCCTATCTGCACAGTCACCAAATATTTCTCGCCCCAATCCCATCCCACTGAAGATCAAGGGCATATAACTGTACTATGGTTCGGTCAACCCCCATCTGCAAAGTTACCAAATATACCCTACCCCTCCCATCCCACTGAAGATCAAGGGCATATAAATTTTGTTATGGTTTGTTTAACGCACATTTGAAAAACATGAAATTATGCATACGGATTCAGTGCCAAAAACTTGAAATAATGAAGCTGAAAATCACAATTATTCTTTTGGACGACTTCTAATTTTTGAAGTTAAGTTTTATGTATTAGGAATCAATATGACTCCTGTAGTAACCTTAGTAAGGAAAAACAGATTTTAATAAAATTTGAATTTGAACTTTCATATAAAATAATGATGTAATTGTTAAAGTTTAAAATGCTGTTGCTGCTGTTGTTGTTATTTTTTTCATAAACTCCTCTGAACATTCCTCCTGTAAATCGCATCAAACAACCTATTTAAATGATAAATTAAAACAACATAAACTAAGAATTATTGATGAAATTTAAGCTTACAAAAGGTATTATCAACACCAGACCAAAAAATCCATTAGGTGGAGGAAGGTAAAAAAGCAGACTGTAATCGACAAAGATGCATTCTCTAAGAAACAATCTGCATATTGTACCTGCAGCCAGCTGATAAAAAAGAGATTGTAGGGGAAAATAATGATAAAAAAAAAGAAAAAAAGAAAAAGAAATAAAATGATTGTTCAAGTAACAACGGAAGTATGAAAGGTAAATTAAGCCGATTGAAATAAATCATGTTTTGCATTAACATAGGCATTGGATTTCTGATTCATGTGCTTTATATAGGCCTGACACATGATGAAGCATTCCGTGATATGATCTAGGAGTTCCAATTTTTGCCAGCACTTGATAGATAAGAAAAGTGCAGCACTGTTTTAAAGTTCTGATGCCAAAAATGTTTTTAAATAAAGCAACATTGTTGTGTTGTTAGAAATTTTTTGTTCTACAAAAAGAAACAAAGCGAGAAAAGTTGCATGTTTGTAAGTAGAAAGGTACTTTTGTGTTGTTTAAGGCTATACACAACCACTATAATAAATGATGCAAAATTCTGCAACAATGTTCCATTCACCAAATTATTAAGTTTTTATTGTGACAAGTTTCTAGTTGATAGTAATTTTGCCATGCTTAGGTAGAGGAACCTGGGTGTTTAAAAATCATCTATACATACTTTAAGCACAAGTTCAAGTCTACAAACCTTTGCAAAGGTTTTTTTTTATCTATACGGGCATTAATTATATATTGGACAAGTTCAAGATGAAAACAATATAATAACATAAAGTTCAAGTCTACGAACCGTTGCAAAGAGTTTTGTTATCTTTACAGACAATGCAATGGGCAAGTTCAAGAAGAACACATTATCATAAAGTATAAAGTTTAAGGTAGAAAGCCCCTAATGGGAATTTTTTCAGACCTTGACTTTCGTATTATCGTTGATCATTAAATCTATTATGAGACTAAACTGTGAAATATAAACAAAATCTAACCACACGTTTTGACAAAAATGCGATTTTTGTTATAACCCCTCATTTTTCTACTTCAACCTAAAATTTTGATGGGGTACACTTACAAAAATGACTGACATACTGCCAAAATGTATTTTATTTATTCCTGAATAGTTTTAATGTATACATTAAAGATGTATCTTATGAAAAAGTATAACAAACATAAGAACTGAAATTGACCAACAATACTTATGACGTTAAATTTGGCTAAGCATATGGTCAAAAAAACAACAGATTTCATTAAAGTAAAAATATGCCAAACACCAATTTGTGTATTTTATTTTTACTTTTATTTCATAGTGTGTAAAAATCAGTAATACCAAAATTTAATATAACCTTATCTGAGAGGAAAAAGGTATAAATTGACATAGGTTCACCACAAAAATCTCAAGGTATAACATTTGGAGAGAAGCAGCCCTATGGTATAAAAAAAATAATGAAAATTATGAAAAATAAGACAAGTAAAAAAGCAAATATTTTCCTTCTATGTTAAAATATGTTTTTTTTCTGCTAATTATAATCTAATAGCAGTATCCATATTAAATGAATTATTTTTGCATTAATGCTAAAGAAATAGTGCTATGTGTAAACATATCAAATACAAATGTAACTAGCTGAGGTTCACATATCCTTGGTTACCAAATGCAGAAAAATAATAAACATTTTTTATAAGTGTGTGTTTTCAAAAAATTCAATTGACACTTTCATTACATTGGGTTAACAAGAGTTTCAAAAAACTGGCAAATCTTTGTGATAACTTCGTCAAGACTCTTCTTGGAGCTTGTGACTATTGGTAAAATGTCACTGTTTTTGGATAAAAAGGTGTCTCTTAGACCATTCTCATCATTTCGCCGATACATAAATTTCAGATGTTTTTTTATAGCGGTAGATCTCGTCAAAATACCTCAGTGGAACAGGTCCAAGTTTACACAATGAACAGTATTTTAAATTATCCAACAGAACACCAAACTCGATCACCCATCTCGACTGACTATTTTTCCAAGTTTTTGGTGTGAATGAATGTTATTTCACAGCAAGGAGCACGTATTTCCTTCACGCAAATATGGTTTTATATACGAATAATTATGTTCAATAATACTAATAATCCTTGGACGTTTATTTATAACTATTTTAACTTTAGTGTAATGAAATATACTGGACATACCGCGAAAATGTCATGATTAAATGTAAACAGAAATTCCCAACAATGACGTCATTTGAAGGTATTCCCCATGCCAGAGTTCCTTGTTTTTGTTCAAACTACATTTTTACTTTCATCTTTAAACACAAATAAGAATTTATTTCACACATTTAAGTGAAAATAACTCGACATTCGAAAATAATGTTTATTTCGCGAGAAAATAATTTCTGTTTCGGATCAGATCGATTAGATTTACAGTTAGTGGCGAATGGGCCGAAGTTAACCGATATTTCGTGAGTAAGTCATTAGACCTTTCTACCTTAAGTCTCCGTACCTTTGCCATCTGAGCCTGAATGCCCTGAGCCTGTAGCGCCTGCACAGCCACCTCGGCCGCCTGCTGGGTCTCAAAGTCCACGAACCCATAACCTGCAGAGACAGAGGACACAAGAGTTAGTACATACTTATATACTATATACAAACCAATTTAGTGTACTTGGTTTGGCTTGGTTGGAGTCCATAGACCATCGGAATTATTTAAACTAAGTCATTTTACTTGCTTGAGCTTGATTTTTACTTCAATTTATTTCATTTTATTGAGTTTGATTTTTAAACTTAATTTATTTCACTTGCATTAGCCTGGTTTGTATCCATAGGGTCATGGCTTATTGCGCGTGTCCATATGCTCATGGCTTAATACGTTTGTCCATAGGGTCATGGCTTATTGCGCGTGTCCATAGGGTCATGGCTTATTGCGTGTGTCCATAGGATCATGGCTTATTGCGTGTGTCCGTAGGGTTGTGGCTTATTGCGTGTGTCCATAGGGTCGTGGCTTATTGCGCCACTTGATATATTTCTTGGCTAAGTTGTCTAAATTTTCTCCAAATTCTCTTTTTAAACACACACATGTAACAAAACTAAATTTATCAGTTTTAATGTAGGCTTAACAGCACTCAGAAATAAGTAAGCCTTAAATATTCCTGAATAAAATTTACCCCAAAATGTCTGTAAATGTCATTTTATCAGTTACCAAGTTACAATTAAATTCATTAGACCAAAACATACAGAACAATCATGTGATCAAATAGGCATCAGTTCCCATTCCCCATAAAATTTTCCCATTTCTCTCCTTTCATACCAAAATATATTGCATCAATGCTTCCATATTTAGATGAAACTGTTCGAAGTATAAAAAGTATTATCTTTGGCATTATATTCATAACAAGGGCCCGGTTTTACATCCTTGGTTTCTTGACAAATTTGATTTCTTGAGAAAGTCCTGACATCGGCTGAGAGCCACTAATAAATGAGTCTTCTACAACTAGCATTTTTTATAAACGAACTGCTGTGGGAAACCGGTTATTTTACTATTAGTCAATTTATAATTTTGCAAGAAAAAACCATTGCATTTCGAGTAATCATTCATTTTTTAAGCATTTGCATACCCTGATGTTGGGGTAATTAATAGTTGCACGAATGGTTATAATGGGGATAAACGGCTTTATTTCTATTTAGTATCTGATGAATGGTTATAAGCACATATTCAGTGGGAATAATCTCGAAAATAACTTGTGTAATTATTAATATGAAAAAATTATGTGAAAAGAAAATGTTATAAGAGCTATAATAAATATAAATTATTCACTACAATATGCAAATGAAGTGTAATTTGCTTACAACAAGGCACTAAAAGATTGTTTCAATTAAAATATCTACCAGTAAGCTGAATAGCAGCCAATGTTAACAAACCCACTGTATAAAATCATAAAATCTTTGTAGCCAACTTTGTCAAATGTAAAACGTTCCACAAGAGTGCAAGAAAAGACATGTCCGCACTTAAAGAACAAAAGCTCGAAGAAGACGATATCAATTCTTTGAGACCTCCTAATGTCATACAAGTGTTCTTTGAAGGGACAAATAATGTCTGGGGATTTTTCTACTCCATCTTTCAATCAATATCCCAGTGTTCGGATGACGGTTTCATGCTAATATTGAGGGACACATTAATATGGCCCATGAATCACTGACAAATGGGCTTGCAACATGTGAGTATACAACCAAAATAATGATTCTGGTAGCTAAATCAAAACTGTACCATATTATCAATCCATTATGTAGTTTATTATCCTTTCAGTATGGGGATTGGACAGTTTAATGTGTCCTTAGCTATTTAATCTGTGGTGAAATACTAAGTGTGGGGTATCATATTTGGCAACATAAATGGAAAGCCATTATAATGTAGTACCCCATTTCCACATGGATGACCATAATTTAATATAAACACATTTTCTTTCCAAATTAATGAACATGAGAATGCAAACCCACAATTTCACCCACAAGAGAACCATTATAATGTAAGCCCACAATTTCACCCACAAAATCATGGACCATTATAATGTCTATGGCAGCCCACAATTTCACCCACAAGATGACCATTATAATGAAAGCCCACAGTTTCACCTAGTTTTACCCTTTTAATACATTATGGTGCCTGTAATAATGTACCCCACATCTGAATAATTAGGAAGGCCATTATAATTAAAATTGAAATAATGGTCACTATTACAGAATAAAACATAATGGCCACCTTAATGGGCTCTATTAAATGTATTTACCCATACTTGAAGAAAAAAACAGAACATTATATTTCTCTTCATCAAGTATATTAATAGTGTAAGGGATCCTGCATGAGTACAATAGGAAGAGGACTTAACGAATGTGTTTATCAAGTGTGCAAACTGATAATCGTCCTATCAAACTAGCACGTTTTCCTGTTTCCTGTTTTGAACACTCCAAATGGCTTTCAGGTGATGAAATATGATATTTAATTTGACTACGAGTTTATTTAAATATCCAACAAAAAAATGCATTTTAAGTATGACAAGGAACATATGAACATGTGATATCAAATGAAAATTGCACAATGTCAGAAAGCATGTGTGCACAACTGCACATTATGCAAAATACTACAAAAAACACAAACACAAACTTCCTCTTCTGTTTAAATATTCCCTGTATCATATTTGGCAACATAAATGGATAGCCATAATGTAGTTTTTTCTAGCATATAGTACATCAACCCAATACACTTATACTGTCCAAAATAATGAAAGCAAATTTGCGAACCCAACAGTCATTCTGCCTTATCTGGTACCATTCTGTTTCTTTCCCTTAAGGTCCTTTAAACTTTCTTTTTGTGTCATTTAACTTTCTCTTTGGGCTCCTACAACTTTCTCTTTGGGCAGTTTTTAACTTTCTCTTTGGGCCCTTTTAACTTTCTCTTTGTGCCCTTAAACTTTCTTTTCAGGTAAATTTAACTTTCTCTTGGGGGGGGTCCCTTTAACTGTTTCTTTGGGCCCTGTAAGACAGGCTTTGTGATCTTGGTCATTTTATGTCCCAAGAGACCACCACTAATAAGACAAAAAGTCGGGAGCCTGAACCACAAATATTGTTCAATCACTGGGATAGAAATCAATTCCAATTTTCAAGGCAAACATTACATGCAACAAGTGTCTAGCATTTAGTATTATTATGTTTTGTCATGTTAACAGAGAAATGGTAAAAACTGGTTATTGAGGGAAATATTGGAGATTACAATCTAGAAATGCAGATGATATGTTGCCCTGTAATTGGATAGAAAATCAACCATAAACTTGCATCCATATGGGACAACAGAAATAAGTTATGGCTAGAACTGTCAAACGAACTGTGTGTAATGATTATAAACAGTGATTTTAGGGCTTAAAGTTGTTAAAATTTTAAGTGCTTGCAGTATTTGTTAAAGTTGTATGTTCTTTTCATAAAAACACTCAAAATATTCATTGGAAGCCAACCCATTCATTGCTTTAAAATGCACTTTTTTAATAGCTTTTATACTTACAAAAAAAGGTTGGAAATTGTCGCCATTCAATTTCAATGCAGACCAATTGGAAAGAAAAAAACTGGCATAGGTAAAGCAGTTTTGTACCATCGTTATATGATACAAATAGTTTCCTATTCACAACCAAGTATTAACAAATTTTGTAAACAACCCCATTTTACGTACATAAACTGCGCTAAATGCAAAAACATGTAAGTGACTTAGATGTAGAAAGCGGTTATCCACTTGATGCGCGCTGAACGCTCAATACACATTTACACCCGTAACGCACCATCTAAATGCAAATTCGCAGGTTTTCAATATCAAATATATTCAACATTACTCCTCTGCATAATTTATCAAAAAGCCCATTTTATTTGGCCACCTACCCGTGAATATCTTCAAAAACAGGCTAAATGCTAAAATTATGTATCTTCCTCTAACGCTTTCAAAATACAACCATCAGACAGATATGTTACGAAACTTCATTTCTGATAAAATCCAACCAGTTTGAACTCATGATAAGCGTCCAAGCATTATATGCTTATGAAAAATATCCATTGTAATAATAGTAATTTCAAAATATATAATTAAAGGCGTACGTGTTCAGTGAAATGTATATGAGGAGTTTTTCATATTACTTGATAATTTATGTAATTTTAAAACCTACAAACCCATGAAATGTTCACAAACTCTTCATGTAAAAGAATTATTGTGCAGATGAACTTTGATATTACACAAACTGTGCAAAAATGGTTAGTCGTAAATTACAACAGTTTCTTGTGAGGCGAAATAATCAGTGATCCAGGCAATACATTTTCAGATTGGCCATAAAAATCATTTACAAATTTACGATGGTGTTTTATTATGATGAAAAGCAACCACCATAAAAATCGAGTGTGAAAACATGTTTTCATAATAAGCTTCATTATTCTCCCGCGAAAAAACATTTGGAATAACCACAGTATACCCCCTCATGATGGCTGGGGGGGTGCCCCCCCCCCCAACAAGGTCGCTGTGGATATGGTGTCCGCCTTACAATCAGGATCTAGTAAGTTCAGTCTGGGACTGTTTGAATAATCTTTCTCTCAAAAGACACCAAGTACTGCTTCTACCCAGGAAACAGACTCACAAGTATCTCAAAAAGCCTCTGAATTTTTACACAATTGAGCTTAAATAAATAGGTTTAAACTAAACCTAGGCCTTACACATCTACCCCCCCCCCACCCCCAATATGCTTGATGCTTTTATCTTAGGGCAGGGCATGCATTCCTTATTGCAGTTAAGACAAAAAATACATAAATTTGTCATTTATTTTTCTGCAGAGCTTGAATTCTGGGCTAGTAAAGATAACATAATATTCTTCACAAATGTTAGACAATAGACATTTTCATCTGTTACTGCAACAAAAGCCAGTTGTTAACTTCTTGTTTGCTGTAATGATGCACTTTCCTGAAAGCAATGTGTATTTTACTTGTGTCATTTTTTTTTGTTTCTTGTCTTTTTTCTGAAACTAAAAGTACTGGTTCTACCAAGAAAAACTGATCCACTTTTTCTATATGATGGATTTTTGTATACAAGAATTTAAGCAAAGGCTTAAATACCAACCAAAATGTGGGATTTAATAAATCAAACATGTATTTATTATTTATTGAAAATGCCATGCTTAGTACTCAGTAAAACAACAGAATTTTTTTTATGATTATTTTCAATAAACACAACAGATAAAACGACTTTTATGTACTTCTTTTTACAGTCACTTAAAACTGATTCTTCCAAATATTTGGTTCCAAATCAATGTCCCAGTTATATCTTTTAAGGCATTTTTTATTGCCTTTTGTCTGGGAAAATGAAATTGCTCCAGAGATTTTCTGAAGACATGAATGGGCTATCAGCAGTCAGTTAAATGGAATAAAAGATTAGCATTCCATTTTGTTGTGAACAAAATATCCAGGAGTTGATGTATTTAACAATCTTAGAGACTGGTGTCCGAAACATAGATCTTGGAGTCATGGATGTGTGTTTTGACTCAAGAATGTAGGTTGTGGTGCTTATAATGGGTTTATGCAGTCCTAAAATTTTCAGGGCTTGCATTAAGGTAAGTTTGGGAGTAGTTTAACTCCCAGTTTTTGTTACAGGACTTCCAAAATTGCAACCATGGAAGTTGCAGAACTTCCAAAATTGCTAAGTTCCATCATGTAAGGATGAACAAGTTAGAAGAAAAATTAAGTAATTTATCTAAATGTATACCTCTTTTACTGAATAAATTGGCATATAAACACTTGATGAAAAAAAACTGACATAAAAAAAACTTGAATTTTATACTTTATTTTATTTCTTAAATGCTCAGGACTTATGTAGCGCAATACTGTTAAAACTTCCAAATATTAATGAGCAAAACTTCCAAAATCACAGGCCAGGATTTTGTCAACTTCAAGTTTTCCAAAGTTAATGAAAGCCCTGGCTTAAATGCACCATATGCAAGTCCTAAATTTAGGCTTGAGTCCAAACTATGGATAAGTACTAAGCCCAAAGTTTTACACATAACAGTCCCAATTGGGCCCAGTAAGTTGAATGTAAGTTGTGGTACATACATTAGGGTTTTGGAGTCCCAAATGCACACGATGCATATTAGTAATAAATGTAGCCTGGTTTTTAATCCCAAATGACAATTCTGATGTAGGTTTGGTTTGTGTCCCAGATATCAGATAGTAATCCCCAATTTTTGTCACAAGTCCTAAATACCAGGTTCGAGTTCCAAATGTGGCTTAGCAGTTCCAAATGCTTGAGGCCCAAATGTACTTTAGCAGTCTTTAATTAATGTTTTGATTCCAATATGGGCGTATCATGTACCAAGTGGGTTTTAAGTTTTAACTCCCGAAGGATGGTGTGAAGTCTAAATTGTTGGTTTAGCTTCCCGAATACCGTTGCCCCGAAGTTGGTGTAGCTGAAAGATGGCCAAATATGCAGTGGGGAAAGACACACACGGAGACAGTAACTACAAAATTTACCATTACCATTTCTGGAAGAAAATGGTAGCTTCATTTCTCTGGGGAGCAAACCTCTTTATCTCTCTACTATGATTACTTATGAATATGCATAAACGGACCAGTAATTCCTCCAGATAATTATGAAATATATGCCCATCTTCAGACTGATGTTTAAGCTGAAGTATATTTGTGTGTATAAAGTTACAGAAATTAACATTGTCATGATCGAGTGCAGCTTTGGGGTAAAATCAGTTCAAAAAAGCAGTTAAAGCTCAACTGTTATTAAGTCAAGAGGACTTATTATGGAACCAGATACTACTGGAATCTGCAAATTATTATCATGTTCTAATTCGTTACTAGATCACACTTTGACGTCTTTAACAATGTTGTAAACATTTTACAACCAAAGAATATCTTAATATACAAGAATTTTATCATAATCTGAATTACTGACAATGTTATTATGATTTAATTAATAAATATTTTAAATTTCCTAATTTTAAGGTCAAAAGTTTGAATTAATAAGAAAACTTTTCTATGCCAAGCTTTAAAAAAGGTTTATAATAGCCTTAGAATGCATTGAAATAAAAGCATGGGAAAATATTCTTTCACAAAAAAGGGCTCCTATTCAAATACAATTGTGCACATTGTCATGAAATACATTCGACATAAATGCTGCCTATTGTCATAGCAAAGCCACAGATGTTTCATGTAGTGTAAAATTACCTCAGGCGATGTCAATTCTATTAGGCATCGCTTATGTACACGTGTTTTGTATGTTCTGGTGACGAGTGAACAAGAAAATACCGCTCGTCACACATGCCTTAAAGTTTATTGCCTCTTGTCTCATCAATAAATCATATGATATAAGTTCGTAAACACAAACCATTTGAAACTGCGTAAAATGATCTATAAATATGCTTAGGGCAAAATTGTTCAAAAAAATAAAGTAGAATAAACTGCTCAGCTGGAATATTGCAATATCTTTTTTTGTAACCACAAGCCGAATATTTGGTTACAATACAAGGTGTTTATACATAGTGGTAAAAACATTGTGAATTTAAATCTTCAAAACACAATGGGAAAAAACAAATCTAGAGATCTTTTTTTTCTTATTTTCTGAAAATGACAATACACCCTCAGAAACCATCTTGACAGTAAACACACATCACTTTTTGTAAAATTACTCAACATGTGGGAAGTTGCGCACTTTTGAAGACCAGTGACAACTCTTGATTTTGGGTGATACTCGATAGAATGGGTGGGCGGTTTCATAACATATCTCGCAAATTACACCCCATTAATTTCATCAAGATTAGTAGAAGAACAACAATGTTACTCAATTTAAAGATATTTCGAAACATGAGCACAGTGATGCAATAAACACCTAGTGCCATACAACTATACAGCGAGATGCAGCATTTTTGCATTTGAGATATCCCTGCTGTATTGAGCACATCCTGCTATTAATAATGTCTAGATAGAACATTGTTAGATGGCAGCTGCAAATACAAAACAACCATTATTTAAGCAGCAACACTTTGTTTGTTCCTTCTTTGTTAACACAAAAACAACTGCATTAAGGTCATTCCAAAACCTTTTACACACAACTCAGTTTTTTTAATAAACTGAGTGCTGAAGGCTTATTTTCATTTGAAAATGACAACTCAAACTGTAATTCTAACAAGATACTCGCTAATTTTACTGTATAGATTTAAGAACAAAATTATCATTGTCAAACTACCCAATGAACAATGCAAAAAGTAGTCCCGATTCTGAGCAGACGATAGTAAAATGAAGTTCTTATTACAATTGCAAACATATTTGTGAGATCATGTTATAATGATTTTCACTTACTGTTGTTTTATCTGCCAATAAACAACAATTTGTCATTCAGATGCATAGCTTTTGGTTTAATTCCTACACATCAGAACTCCAAATCGTTGTTTATTGGCCGATTAACAACGATAAATCGTAAACAGATGATATTTAAAAGAAAATACAATTAAACTTCATTGAATAAACATAATTAGATATTCTCGTCTTCGTATTAGACATTCTGGCCCTTGGTAAATTTAAATTACGCTCTAAGGAGACATTATTGCAATATTTATTTCACCAGATCTGCATTTTATGGCCCACACAGGATCATAACTGAAGACATTTATGGGTGCGAGCATTGCACTTGTTTTAATTGTTACTTCATAAAAACCATCAAAACATTGCACAAACTTGCTTAAATTTTTACTTTGTATTTATAAACACTTCAACGCATTATTACCTTCCTATCTTCTACACTATAATGCCCAATATTTTTAGGAAAACTTTCCATAGTATAAACTTTGAACAGATCAGTAACGATTCTAGATTTCCAGCGCCATTCATAGAAAGATGTCAATATTTATTTGTGTATCAATGTTCCACTTGAATAATACAGATCTAGAAATCTATATTTTTAAACATGTTTTTGGAATAACTCGTTAAAATAAGACCTTACCTTTGCATTTACTTGTAGTCTGGTCAACAATGGCCTTTGTGGAAATTATTTTACCATATCTGAAAAGAGAAAAGAAACAGCTGCAAGGTTAATTGCTTTATCATAAACTTACACAGAAACAGAAATAAATGGCTAAGAATTACTTAATTCAAAATCAAGTCTGCCGATGGCACTGTCAACCCAAAGGGAAGTAATAATTATGATGAGCAAATGGCAGACTTACAATTAAGGGAGATAATTTTCATCAGAAACACTTATTTAATTTTACAAAAGCAACTGAAAGAAAGGCATGGCTAAATCTGTGCAACAACGGAATTCAATAAACTTGAATCCTGTAACTTGTGAAATTCTGTTTTCAAAAGTTCTATACAAGAGTACAGTGAAGTGTAAAATAGATGCCACTCAATTTTTGTAATCTGTAATTTATGATTAAAGAAAAACACAGGTGTATTTTTGTTTTTATTTTCTTTTAAATTTCTATGTGTTGTATTTTTTGAAAGGATGTTATAATATAATACTGCTATGGGTTTACACTGTATGAACTTAATTAGCATGAAATGTTCCTGTTGCAAACTACATTGTATAACATGCCTGAAATAATGCTTTTTATTAGTATAAATTATATGAACATTTGTTTCATGTGTGTGTGTGTGTGTGTGTGTGTGTGTGTGTGTGTGTGTGTGTGTGTGTGTGTGTGTGTGTCTGATAATTTGTTGTTTAAACTTCATGTACCAATATAAAATATTCAAATCTCTATATACTGTGACAGAAAGAGTTAATGACCACTAGTTTATATGTAACCAAAGGCTAATAATTAAAAATGTTATCACATTTTTTCAATTTCCCACACATAAAAGCCTAAAATAATGACCAGTTTTTTTCTTGCTGTTTCGAAGACCATGACCACAGTGCTACTGTAATAAAAATACACCGCAAATCATTATTTTAATATAAAAGAAAACTAACACCTAAGGTTTAAAAATTCCTCTTCTTTGATTTGAAAAACATCAAAGTGTTACAATAAATATAATATTAAATGTGACCAATCGGCCATTACAAAAAAACATTTCTCCAAGGTACAGCAAAACATTCATAGCTCGAATAAATATAAAGTATCACGAGGCTATCAAAATGTCATTGCACCTAACCAATAGTTGTCCCACGAAAACTATGAAAATGACTGAAAACTATGCAATAATCTAGTGTTTTTTATTATGATGTTTATGTGGTCATTATTCTCCACATTTTTATGGGTCACAATTGGTATAATAAGTAGAACTCATGCTCACGGGCCATGACGGCAATAAAAGTAATAATGTTTTACGGCTTCACGCAAAAATATTGCATGAAATGTGGCATCACAAATGTGCTACTAGAAAGTTAACATAAAATATAATAAACATAACTGTTACAATTAATTATATTATTCTCATTTTACCCATGTTTGAATGTGTAACAGCTGACATCCTTAACCTTTATAAATTTAAATAAGGACCCCATTGATCAAAGAAGCCCAATACGATTTAAACAGGTGTTCAAAGGCTTGCATCATAAAATATGGCTTGGATAGGCTTTTCTGAAGCATAGATAATTGTACATGTATATGTGGACCTGATAAAATCAGGACCATCCACCACTAGCTATGGTATATCAAGCCCTCTTGGTTTATTCTGGTTAAAACTGACTTATTCTACTAGCTACATCTATTATTCGGTCACAATTTACATAACAATTCATTGTCCAACACAGCTTAAATGTTTGCTTTTTTACCATGTTCACACACATGTTCTTCAATATCACTGTAAAAACATTTATTCCTTAAAAAACAGGTCCGTAGCATATCCCTATAGATCCATAAAATGTAACAAAATATTAAATTATAAATAAATATATTAATAAAATTAATAAATACTATCAAATGTACACCACTAACTGAAGTTAGCATAGTCATTTCTAAAAAAATGTTTTAATTTGGACTTTTTTTATTCAAATTTTGAAAGAGAAAAAAAAGGTTGGGACAGACATGTTATTATGTGTTTTAAATTTCCACATTTTCAGGATAAAGCCAACATTCCACCCACCTGAAGAGGGAATTAACACCAAATGTGAAACCGTGTCACCAGTTTTCTAACATCTCAGGCCCCTTAGGGATATCTATTAGCCATTGAAGTTTAATCATTAAAGGTCACAACACACTAAATAAATAAGAGATGTAGGGCTGTACTCTCTAAATAAATCAACAAGTTTAACTCCAAGACATGTTTTAAGGTTTAGACACTTTCTTTGATATTCTTTTTTGGTGATGTTGGTAGGGTAAGCATTGGTATGCACAAATAAATCACTGATATGTTTTAAGATTGGAGACTACAGCATGACACTTGCGCTGAGGTGGGTTACATTCAACTAGAAAGTAGCCTCTAAAAAGATAAAACAGTCAACTTTGTTTAGCGTTGAGTTCTTTCTTACATAACACATGACATACCCTTTTTATTGCTTAAATCAGTTCAGCTTAGAATTCTCTTTAAGAAAAGGTACGGTTATGAGGGTCCCTATGTGCAAAATGTTGCATTTATTTTTGGTCAAAGTTATCGCTTTTGCATTAAATTACATAAGGAATGGAATTAGTATATTGTAACCTAAACACAAAACAGGGAGTGGCACTAAAGGGGCAATGTGCACATAAAATCACCATGTTACTTTGTGGTTTTATTGGTTGTAATAAGTTTCATGGAAAACATGCGAGAGATATCATGATTTTAATATGCATTACGATTGTTTACAGCGAAAACCGCTTTTTTCAAGTAAAAAAAAAAGAAAAACAGTAAGGAAACCCGTCTTGTGCATCTTGCAGCACACTAAATCATGCTAACACCAAAAATGAACACGTTTCATACAATGTTTATCTCTATTGCATGAAAGTATGTAAACATATGCTAGTATTTTTACTGATGTCTATGAATTAAGTACACAATTTGACTCAGGCACCCCATATAATCAAAGCACTGAAAACAACTTAAGCCAGATTGCTTATCAGGCATCATTCTCAAATGCGTTTTCAAGCATTTCTACTTTGTGGATCGGTCTGAAATTGTGCATGCACATCAGAAATATGATAATAATGATGAAGAATTGTTTTTTTTTCGCGATATCAAAACTTTAAGTTGTCTTATAGGTCAAAATACACTAAATAAATAAGAGATGCAGGGCTGTACTCTCTAAATCAACAAGTTAAACTCGAAGACATGTTTTAAGGTTTAGACACTTGCTCTGATATAGTTTTTTGGAGATGTTGGCAGGGTAAGCATTGGAATGCACAAATAAATCACTGATATGTTTTAAGATTGGAGACTACAGCATGACACTTGCGCTGAGGTGGGTTACATTCAACTAGAAAGTAGCCGCTAAAAAGATGTTGATAAAACAGTCAACTTTGTTTAGCGTTGAGTTCTTTCTTACATAACACATGACATACCCTTTTTATTGCTTAAATCAATTCAGCTTAGAATGCTCTTTAAGAAAATGTATGGTTATGAGGGTCCCTATGTGCAAAATGTTGCATTTATTGTTGGTCAAAGTTATCGCTTTTACATTAAATTACATAAGGATTGGAATTAGTATAATGTAACCTTAAAATCCACCCTACACTCTGCTCTTCAAAAGGAGGTATTTATGTCACATACCAGAAATGATGGGTTAGGCACAATATTTTAGCAAATAGACTAATCTCCACTAAAACCTGTACAAGGTTACAGTATACTAAATATTTCTGGTGTGCAATGCTATACTCTCTAAATAAATCAACACCATTTATTTGAAGACACAATTTTCTGTATAGTCACTTGCCATGACTTTATTTTTGAATATTTCTTTGTACGTGTGGTAGGAAAAACATTGTTGTGTACTAAAAATTCACTGTTTCGCTTGAAGGTTGGAGACTACATGACGAGACTTTGACAGTTGGCAGTATACCTTCAACTGGAGAGTAGCCGGTAAAAAGATGGCCGTAAAACAGTGAACTTTGATTCGCGTTGAGTTCTTTCTTACATATCACATGACCTATCTTTTTTATTGTCTAACTCAATTCGGCTCAGAATGCTCTTTAAGAAAAGGTATGGTTATGAGGGTCTCTACGCGCAAAATGTTGAGTTTATTTTTTGTTGAATTTATTGCTTTTACATTGAATTTGTTAAGGAAATCTTTTAGTATATTGTGACCTAAACTGACTTTGGGTTAAAATAAAATATCGTCTGCAAGTGCAAAATATGGATGAGAAAGCAGATTTTTGGTCATTTCTGAGCAAAAGAGTAGAAAATAAGTGCATTAAATGCATCAATTCAGATTGTTTGGTCTGGAATGGTTGTATTTCAAATAGTTCCTTACCCTATTATGGCCGAATGAGGGCTAAATTGCCTTCGGACATAAAATCAGAGACATACTTGGTTCACCGTGTAGCGTTAATGTGCTACATGAAGTCAGCATTGAACGCCAGGGACTCTGTGAGCCACTTATGCAACAATAGCTTGTGTGTTAAGCCTGAACATTTAAACATAGAGCCCCATTCCACCAACATGGAACGGCGGACATGTTTACAGTTCGGACAGTGCAGCGGGCATGGAACTGAGCCAGCCTGCATATTTGGTAAAAACATGAATACAACAAGCTTCATCACTTCCTTTTATTCATAGAAATACACTTAAAATACATAAATGCATGTTTTTTTTTCATTTTATATCTATTTCTATTGGGTATTTTTGCCTTTTTCAGGTAGAGGAACGCCTGATGCTGACGCGAGGGCCACTTGTTAGAGGTCTCTTATGCCAAAACAGGTAATAATAACAATTTATTATCAGGTACACAATCAACTAAGCATATTTATGATGCTTAAGGTGTGGAAGACTGTCATAATCAGGTTTGGGGTCACTCATGCCCTTGCCGTAGTGTAATTCCTCATGCAGTTTGTATCGATAATTCCGCGTCCTGGCACGTAAAGCTCGTGCTTTGTTGGTAGCGGATGTTTGCTTTCGGTTAAGGTCGTTGCGGTCCTCATATGCTATCTGCTTAATAATCTTTGACCCCTGGGTAAGGTTAGCATTTAGTTCAGTGGTTTTTGCAATTACAGAGTCAGCATAGCCATTGTTTAATTTGTGAACCTGCCCGTGAATTCGACCTACACAGTTGCGTGAGAAAGTGACAGTTTTAGGATTGACAGCTTGGTACGACCTGTTTACTGCTTCACTTTTTTGGGTTGTGGTTAAAAGTTTGGTAGCGTCAAGAGCAGCTGGACCTAAAACCATTTCAATGCATTTTTTAAGGACTTGTTGGTCACTGTCAACCATTTTAACCTTTACATTGTCTGGCATGAAATTCTTAGCTTGCCTATTTGTACCAGCACAGACATAACTGTACTTTGCACAATGAGTACCGCAGTAACCACTGAAGCATAGAACAATGGTTGCGATTACATCAACCATGACCTTCTTTAGAACCTTGATGTCACCCTGGTGTTTAGTGTGGGCAGCTTTAAGCTCAGCCATACACCTAGCTTTGACCGAGAGAGCGAACCGACTCCTGATATTAGACTTGGAATGACCCTTGAGCATGCCCTTTGAGAAAGGCGCTTTGTTGAGCTCGCGCTTCAGCGAGTTGCCTAGGTGCCTCAGATCCTTAAGATGACCCACATTGTGACCGTGAGAGTTACGAACACCTTGGAATGCCCTACTGTCCCCATCACAAGTGAAATTTGCTATTTTTATGTCCTTAGAGATCTGGTCACCTAACAACCTATTCCATTTGCCTTCATCACCTATTGGTTCCCTCTCTGAAACATTTGCAGAACAATGCCCCATATGATTGGGGCACTGAACAGGTTTACCCTTATTCCTAAGCATTGATGCAGTCCTGCATAGTTTATTTGCTACTTGTACCCCTACAATTTGCTTGTTTCTGGTATTGTTTTCACACATAGTGCTTATGGCAATAGTTCCGGCTTGAAAGGGTGTCGCGTCAGAGTAAAAAATTGGATTGTTGTAGCAAGTGTCCCCTTCAACATTTACCTTAGAGGGATCTTTTTGACCAATTTTGGCATTTTCAAATCTGGTACATGCTTCTCTCATTTAGGGATTTAAGGGCAGTATTGACCTTATTTGCTTGTTTTTGCATAGCAAGTGGAGAGGGAGCAATGATATTGGTTGTGTTGAGAATTCTGCGGGAACCTGTGTTCCCAATAGAAGTACTTGCAACACCTATTTGGAAGCCTACATTGATCTGAGCTGCCTTTCTGCCCCTGGTACTTGATGGAACCTCATTGTAAAGCTTATAATGCTTGCCTACATATCTGCATCTTGTACATTTTAACCTTTCCTCCCAGCCTAAGCCCCACTTTATGGAAGCACTGTCGTCAATTACCAAGTCGCCCCTACATTTATCACTTCTTAACCTATGCTTTCTATTTTCAGAGGACATCATAGACTGGAGTAGGGCGGGGACATAGACCTTGTTCGTAAGTAAGTCGGGATGGACTTTTGATGGAGCAGGAACCCGTAACAGGTCTACATAGCGAATCTTGTTCGCTCTCGGACGCATGGGCTTAGCTGGGGTTTGAGAGCCGTCTACATCCCGAAAAGTAAGAACCTTGTCATTGTAAGCTACCCGTGCTTCAAAGGATGACCTTTCTAACCTTACATAGGTTGTGTTGGAATTTGACCTTCTTTCATAATTATGTTTTTTCCCCTTCACCGGACTAGTCCCACCTCGTTTAAAACCAACATTGAGCAACTTGTTCTTTTGCTTGGTTGTGAACCCCATTTTGACCAGATTGCCACCTTAAAAAAAGTCAAAGTACTTATTTTGTGCCCAAAATATGCAATTTTGTATTCCCTTAAACCTCTAAATGTGAGCAGGCAATGCAAATTGACCACCTGCTGCAGTTTAAAGGCACCCATGACATTATATACTAGAATATATAATTGGTGGCCTGTAATTAAAGAGGCTGCGACAAACAAGGTGCTTTAAAGATTTTACACTTTATTGGTTTGAAACAAGCAATTACTGGAAGCTGATTGATTTCTACACTTCAAAGTATCTTTGATCTCCCATTTTGACTAATTTGTTAATTGTCTTGGATGAAATTGGAATTTTTTTTCTATTAAATTTACATTTTTGGGGTGATTTAAAAAAAAAAAATACACAAAAAATACATTATCAAAATGGCTTAGAGTAAAAATATCTAACAAAGTCATTCTCTCCTCACCCCACACAAGCCCCCCATACACGTTTGTTTGGTTTGTTTGGGTATTTTGTCACAAATATTGCAAATATCAGCTTTAATTGTTAGAGGGACATTTAAGCTTCAAGACGCTTGAAATCACCGGCTTCCGACCAAAATCACCTGTGTTTGAAAATATGAAATAAAATGGCCAAATGGACAGATATACAAGCCAAACTTAATATATTGGTGCAATATGCATGGGAAGATAATTATATGCAAGAAAAACTAATTTTAATGAGAACAAATTTCTCTTATAGGTTACAGTATACTAAATATTTCTGGTGTGCAATGCTATACTCTCTAAATAAATCAACACCATTTATTTGAAGACACAATTTTCTGTATAGTCACTTGCCATGACTTTATTTTTGAATATTTCTTTGTACGTGTGGTAGGAAAAACATTGTTGTGTACTAAAAATTCACTGTTTCGCTTGAAGGTTGGAGACTACATGACGAGACTTTGACAGTTGGCAGTATACCTTCAACTGGAGAGTAGCCGGTAAAAAGATGGCCGTAAAACAGTGAACTTTGATTCGCGTTGAGTTCTTTCTTACATATCACATGACCTATCTTTTTTATTGTCTAACTCAATTCGGCTCAGAATGCTCTTTAAGAAAAGGTATGGTTATGAGGGTCTCTACGCGCAAAATGTTGAGTTTATTTTTTGTTGAATTTATTGCTTTTACATTGAATTTGTTAAGGAAATCTTTTAGTATATTGTGACCACAATATTAAATGATAACCAGCAATTATGTTGACAGTCCATATCTGTATTAGGTAATTTTCTACAACAAATCCCAGTCACTCTGTCTGGGCCTTGCAATTGATGACACCCCATTACTCTGTGAAGGATTATTGATCCATTTGTATGGGACATTGCAAGATTTAGTTTCCTTTTAATTATTTTACAATGAATATATTAAAGCATGATCAAAAATACTTTATTGAACCCAATTTTGGTAATTGCTTATGAAAATATTTTGATGAAAATGTGTTTTGAAATCACTCATGGTCAAGAAGAATTTAACAGTGGAATTTTCAAGCATGTAGAGTCTATAATTAAGGAATTACCTTCGTAATATTTCGTTATAGTAAAATCAAGCACATCAAAATGCTTTCGTAACAGCCTTATGTATTCTATATTATAATACAGAAGACAAAAAAAAACGAAGATTACAAAAAGCGCCAAATAAGGAATATTAGGAGCAAAGGAAACAGAGTTCTTAAATCAATAACATGGCAAACATTTCAGAGAAAATCACTGGAGACAGCAACATCTGTTTTTCTAAATGGATGTCTGTATAAATTGATTATAGGTTATCAGCTAAATTGATTGTGTTTGGCAGGAGAGCATTTTTTTTTTTTTGCAATATTTTGCAGAATAAAGTACACTTATAGACGTTGTTATGAAAGTTAAACAAAAAGTTATGTTCCTTGATTAAACTGGAAAAGGAAGAATATGAAAATGATAGAACATCTCTGTTTGTTTGTTTTTTGAAATTAAATTGTTGACCATATTTTTGTGATAAAATGACTGTTTGGCTCTGCACTGTATAAACCAATCATGTAAGATTTTCTAACTATATGTTTTCCTCCTTTGAGATGCTCAATCATTAGGTCTCTAAATTTTTACAAGATAACTGCATATATGTTTTAATAATGTTACATCTGATAAAACCCTTCATTTTGGAACCTACATAGCCAAACCTATCAATGAATCAGAGCCAATTTTGACTATTATCAACTAAAATGATCTTCCCCTCTAAAACCATCATGTTCTGATGATACCTATAAAATTTCATTCTGCAAAAAGACAGGAAGTGCCAGTCTTACAGGGATTCTGGGTATTTTCAAAACTGAGTTCTGAACAGGAAGTTGTAAACCCCAGAGCAACAAATGTGACTAAGCAGCAGGGCTAAAATGTAGCATTTCAAAGGATTCTTCCGAAATAAGCTTACAAATTGGTAATGTCTATTTGACTACAGATATAGAAAGCAAATCCATATTCCTAATTGCATACTATACATTCGAGTCCATTAAAACAGACTTTTGTCATTAATCATTAATCATTAAGAATCCCTTCTGAAACCTCGTTACATCTTAAACAAAGAAACATAATATTGCATTCTAGATTACTTATAGAAGTATTTGTAACGTGAAGTCGAGGTCGAAACCCTATTAAAATGTTAAAACAATAATTCTGCAGTGCAAAATATTTAAAGGAAAATAAGATGAAATAAATCATTAAACTATAAAACACATTGGCACTTGCGATAAAGTGCAGGATTTATCTCTAAAAACAAAACAAATGTAAAAATAATTTATATTAAAATTTAATGTTTCACATTACTGTATGTACCTGCAAAGCAAACTTCTTTGGATTATTCAAAATGTCATTAAAAAATCAACAAAAAAAGAGACAATCTTATTAAAAACTTAATCACATTCTCGAAATTTGAAATCTTGAATCATGAAAAGCATTATAACATTTCGTGGTAATACAAAAGCATCGCCTATGTTTGTGTGATAAAAGTATAAAAGAAATATCACACTGTGTACATTTTTTGGTTATGTACGTTTGACATTTAGTATACTGCATTGGTAAATGTTAAACTCGCTCAGTCAGTTCTCTGAAAATCAAAGCGCCACTTTGTTCTCGCCAATTAGCATAGTAATTCTGCACTGAGCAATGATCGAGGCTGATGTGCACATAAAATGAAAGAGCAAATGCATTTTCGACTAAACTGGCAAGCGTACAATTTATGCAATTACAAAACAACAAAATTACACGATTATCTCAAAACATATTTTTGAAGAATATTTCCCAGAATTCATGCCAACATTCAGTGACTAATAGTTTCTTTCAATATTGAGGCTTTGTGCATTTATTATAGGTTAATGTTCTGCACTTGTGCCACATGATGCTTTGTAAAAATAGCTGGTGCCACTTGATGCTTTGTGAAAATATTGCTAACGATGATTAACAAAGGTTGTGAAGAGATTCTGAAAAGATATGTCAAGCGTTTTACACACGAAGGACTAAACTGTGCCCATAGATTTATAGACTAAGAAAGGCTTAGTTTCTACATATTCCGACTTCTGTTGACTTATTACCAAGACTTTCATGCATCATATGAGAAACATTAAGTCTTTTTCAAGGCTTCCATACATTTGTATATGACAATGTAATTAAGACAAAATGTTGACAATTTTGTGACAAAATTCATTGCTGCAATGTGGTATGTTGCATGAATAACTATATACATAACTCATTTTGTTCAAGATGATAACTGTGTTCGATTGGTTCGAGAATGTTGCAAACAAAAGGAAGTGTTAGGACAAATGTGATGGCGCATATTGCTCCTTGAAAGCCAGAAGGGGCTATCAGCCTTCTGTGCACATCTGCTGATAACACCTTGTGGCTTTCAAGGGATTTGATTGACATGACTGTGACAGGGTCATGTCAAACAAAATAATTTTGCGAAATAAATTTAAAATGAAGAACAATTTGAACACTGATAATGGATTTTACTTTTACATATTCAAATTACAATCACTTTCCACAGAATTAAACATGAAACTCATTATGGCTAATTTGGACTTAAAAGGATCAAGAACATTACAATATTCTTAGAAATCTTACTCATCGCAAACCGAGTGACCTGCTGTACATTAAAGATACCAGGACTAAGCAAACCGGCTATCACTGAGTTCAAAGCTCTGTGTATAAACAGACCAGCTATCATTTGTATCCGCATCTAATCTTTTCATACTGACTTTGATAAATAAATTCTATATTAGATAATATCAGACTCCGGTAGACTAAAGTTCACAGTTATCGCTTATTTTTGGAGAGATTCATTCAACGATAGGCTTGAAACATTCATTTTATGAATTAGAACACCACTCCACGCACACAAGACATAGAGATAGTAGTTGAGCATATTTTTTGGGGAACCAGCTGCGATAGTAGGGTGCGATACTGTGGAACACATGGTGATAGTTGGGCATGATCTTTATTCATTTCCTCAACAGGTGATGCAGTGTTGGTCATAAAACACTATATTTTAATGCCACTATGACATCAAACAGACATTCGTTCCTGATAGGAATATATTATATATTTTCAAAGAAGCAAATTAGTCTGCAAGACATTTGGCAGCTTTCCAGGCAAATAGTCAATACATGATCTACATAAATGTGAGCAGTAAAATTCGATGGTAAAATTATACTTAAATTTGAATTTGTACATTACATCCACAAATTTTAAGCACAATATTGTTTTTTCTGCAGAATTTGAAAGGAATGTTTAATCAGTTGAAACTTTGTATACCGATGAGCCAGTCTGGCTTTCAATGCAAGCTATGGACACATTAATCAACTGAATCCCTCAAAATAGCAATTTCTTATATCAAATTATGTTACTACAGAAGAATTTGATTATTTGATTATTAGGCTGATCTTTTGATCAACTAAAAGCCACCAGGGCTGTCAAGTACATTCATATCTTAATAAGCCAATCTGGCTTTCAAGGAATGGTTGAGGCACAGATATCTAGATCACAGGTTTGAACACTGAACAGACACATACTCATCTGTCAAAGTGAATGGATTCTAACAGGTTTGAATCTGCTACAAATTCAATAAACATGAATAACATTTTGCCATCTCAGGTAAAAATACTTTATCTCAGCTAAAATCATCATTTCCAAACAGAATAAAACCCAACTATTTAATACAAACTAAATGACAAATCTCAGATACGATAGCATAACCAGTAACCAAAATAGCCAATGGCTATTAAGATTTTGGAAATTATTTGAAAATGAGGTATATTTTGACATTTTGTGTGAAAAATATTTACATGACAGGTTTCTTTGCAAAACTGAAAAATTTGGCTACTACGCATTATTTATTAGTGCCTACAAAGTAAAAGGTCATATTAGCGAACAAAAAGCAACTAAACACATACTATGGACTTACGGAGTGCATAAATTGACCAGATCTTTGTCTGTTGTGTTTGGGTTCAATCCCCGGATGTAGAGGTTCGTCTTGCTCAGCTGGTCCCCGGACTGGCTGCCAGCGCTGGACTGGGAGGTGTTCGGACTTGCGGCAGGCATACTGCGCGGGGTATACGTCTGCAAACACAAAAAAACGGGACTTATAAGATAGGAACATTATGAGATAAGAATATTACACACTTGGTGTACATACGATCCCTACAGGCTTGTGGCAGGTATATTGCGAGGATTGAGCGTGAAACTATTGTACCTGATATAGAAATGTTAAGCAGATACAACAGTTTTGCACTCAGCCCTCGAAGTCTGCACTGGGGTATACGTTTGCAAACACATAAAATGGGACTTGTGAGATTGAAATATTAAGCACATGGTACTTTTAGTGGTTATGTGAACAACGTTGACCATGGTAGTCCAACACCATGCATTTCATCTCGGCAGAACCTATTAGAGAGATGACCTGTATTTTATAATACAACTTCTACCCACCCTACTGACACTCGCTTTTAAACTTTTCAATATTGTTGCCCAGAGAATTTTATTAAAAGTCAAGATGTCGACTCTTTTTACTGCCTACATTTACTGCTGTCAACCGGTGACCTCTCAAGTGAAGACATAAATTTCAAGTTTATTTCTGTCTTATCTAAATGTATTTATTGCCCACATAATCCAGGATATATACTTGAAAGTTGAACATGTATAATCTAAGCAAAAACATCAAAATTCACTTCGCACAAACCCCATATGTCTGGTATATATATAAATATAATACACCAATAACTAAAACACAAGGATCGTTCACATATGATGTATAATCAAGACAAGAAAATGAATATCATTAATAATGTCACACAAACCCAATAGTTATGATAAACTATATAAACAATATCAATATACTAATATAGCTCACACAGATTTTTCTACATTTGTTAAACTGAAAATAGCTTTCATGTCTGTTCCTCTTGTTCTACATAAAATCTGAATGGATGAACAAATATCCTTAAAATAAATTATTAACAACACCACAGCAACAGCAGCAACAACAACAGAAACACTCAACTACATCCAAAAATACCTCAAATTTTGTACTAAATCCAACAATATCTTTCTACATCCAAAACCAACAAGTTTATTCACCAGAATCACATGAGTTATTAATAACAACGACCATACTACTGCAAAAACACAACAGCCTCAACCCAATAGCATTACTGGCTGTTATGAATCAACTAGAACTTGCAGTTAACTTCAATAAGCAGAATCCTGTTGGGATTTTGAATTACGTTTTGAATGTTGGTTGAGTATTCGTGAAGTGCATCATTCAAATGGCAGAAAAAATTAACGAGACAATGAAAACCGATACAAAATAGAGGTTTGTCACAATTTTGCATGCAGGGATGAAGCCCTTTGCCAGCTGATATTGACATATGTTATTGATTTATTTACTTATATTTATATTTATTTAGAATGTTTAATTTAGTTAAATCTAGTGCGATAATTCATAAAAAATGTTCCCAATCATTGTAGAAAAACATCCTTGCAATTACAGTATTAAGGTGTTTTCATAGTCATTTAGTTTATTATTGGGTGACAAAATGTTACAACTAAATAATAAAGTTAAAAATTATCATATTTTCTGAAATTAACACTGAGGTAACATTTTTTCTTAAGACATAAATAACTTAAACAAAGAGTGTAACTGGAATTTAATAAGGTCTTTTTAGATTTTATGATGTTGATTTTTAATGGTAAGTTAAGTGATTTGTTTAAACAACTGTAAACAAACTGTTTGTTTTGCATACAAACGTTTGCATATGCGACTTAAAATTTGATAGTGTACTTTACTGCATTCATATCTTTAAAAAAAGGAAATACAAGCTGCAAAATGTTATGTTAATGCACAAAAATACAAAAACCCATATAAATTTATGCTACAGGCATTCACAGAATAGGAAAAAAACGTCTAAAAACGCATCATCAAAGAAAAGTGCTAGCCTGCTCTTTCCAGATAACATGGTTCTATCTTCGAAAACATCTTACATGCACCCCCCCCCCCCCCCGAAGAAAACTGGTGCACTGGAGTTAAGAAATACGTAAATCTGCATGTTCGGTACTTTTAACGAGTCACAACTCAATATAACTAGTTTCACGATGGCTTGAGTGACAGTGATAAATACTGATGCAATCGGTCTATGAATGTAATTTGCAAATTTATATGGTATGCTGCAAGGGTGGCCAAAGAAAATTAAATTTTGTCAAATTTATGTTAAGATCTGTAAAAATATGTTGTTGTTTTTTTTGTTTCCTCTAACATACATATCCCAAAATTTCAATTTCCATTCCCCAAATATTTGTTGCTCATAATATAGTTAATAATAATTTGGAAAATAACATAATTTACAGTGCAAATTTATACACATTTTTCATGTTCCTTACCTGTTTATTAGTAACAAAATTTAACTTATTATGCAATATTATGTATGACTCTGGATAAAACTGGCCCCTGACAAAGCAAATAACCCCATCTTACCATCAGCATGTCCCAAAGAAGATTTTCCATAACTTTCCTTTCGTAGTATCAAAAATTTCTTCTCAACGGATTGAGCCGTAAACAAAAAATTATCAAATAATTAATCACAATTCTTGTAATCCTTAAGTTCAAGTGACAGAAAACAACAGCAGCAACAAGTAAAATATCCAAACACCACAAAATAATTTATTCATAAAATTCACAATTTCTGAAAAAAATTACACTCATATATTCAAAACCACCCTACCACAGCTTAGATTCACTGCAA
The DNA here is from genome assembly GCA_027627225.1 of Congeria kusceri. Taxonomy (NCBI): domain Eukaryota; kingdom Metazoa; phylum Mollusca; class Bivalvia; order Myida; family Dreissenidae; genus Congeria; species Congeria kusceri. The sequence continues at coordinate 13,473,485 of CM051038.1, forward strand.
ATGCCTGAATGTAACTGCTAAATTATGCTGGGCAACTAAATGACTTGACAGCAACCATTGTTTACTACCAACATAGTCTGCCTCCACTTTTGACACCATTTTGCCCCAGGGACTCCACACAAACAATAACGGGACATTTCAAAACACCCTTCTAATTAATGGCCTAACATTTCAGGGAACATTAAATGGAGTCCATACACTTATCCTACTACATTTGGTCAGGGGCGTAGCTTCCTTTAGGCACTATAGGCACGTGCCTATACATTTTTTTTCAGAAATGAAAAATTTAAATATGCCAAAAAAGCAATAAAAACAAGAGGGGGGTTGGGGGTGAGGGGATCTTTCTTGGTTGTGTTGATAAAACGAGTCGATTACGTCAATATGAAATCAATTTCATGAAACACACGCTTATTTTACAATTATTTTGTAGAATCGGGGTTAAGCTGAAGTTAGTTGTTTGTAGCCACATACGGGTATAAACACTCCTGGCTAAATTGCAGCGTCATTTCGTAGATTCCGCCTATTGTGCCTATACATTATTTGAACCTAAGCTACGCCCCTGTTGGTGTTTTATTAGGTGCTTAAGGTCTCCATGGTTTTTGGTGTGTTGGTTATCAAGAGTGTCTATTATAAGAAAACGAAAAGAAATTATGTCAAATTAATACTCAGATGCATAAGGGTAAGTTAGAAAACCTGAAAAAAACTACGGTGTGCAATTGAATTATTCCCCCCACCTCACCTTATATTGTTTTGTTTGGTATTTCGCTTTAAGACCATTATACATATCTTAATAATGTAGGTAACTGGGATAAATGGTCAAGTATTTGTAGGAAAAATGCACAATGATCATGTAAACAGGCCTAGGAAGGGGCACCTTAAGCAAGAAGGCTCGTGTAATATATGGCAAATCTGTTTGTGGTCAATAAAAACATTGAACTGACCGTTTTGGCCTGCCCCATTATGGTTCTTTGCATTGGTCATTGATTGACCATCATTACTAATAATATTGACCATAGCACAACACAAATATAGTCCATCCTGACTGACCAGTTAATCAAGATTACCCTGCGACCTTGTAAAAACAGCCATCTTTTTTACCTATCAATTGTAGGTCATTTTGACCTGAAATCTTAAATACAGCCATCTTTTTTACCTATCAATTGTAGGACATTTTGACCTGAAATCTTAAATACAGCCATCTTTTTGACCTATCAATTGTTGGACATTTTGACCTGAAATCTTAAATACAGCCATCTTTTTGACCTATCAATTGTGGGACATTTTGACCCCAAATCTCCAAAACAGCCATCTTTTTGATCAATCAATTGTGGGAGATTTTCGAACCTAAATCTTAAAAACAGCCATCTTTTTTACCAATCAATTGTGGGACATTTTCGACACAAAATCAATATGAAAATCAGCGTACATGTCACGTGTTGTTGTTTCAAGATACTCAAGCTATTGAGAACATGATAAACGAAGTGATCATCAACTTATTGAAGCTGAAAACAGGAACTAAACTTTACAGATTGATAAAAATCTTAAACCTGTTAAGTCCTTGTTGTTATAAGTTATCTGAATGTTGAACCGGAGATATTTTGCAGTCCCACTTCTTAAATGTATATAACATTTAGAATTTTATTTATTAGAAATTTATCTCATCTGAGCAGACTTTTATTTGAGAACATAATTATAAAAGATACATTTACAAATATAAAATCAGCACAAATCCAGAAATCTTACAGTATGTTATGAATGTAATGTATAACTGACACATACATTTCCTATATAATTATACATCTTTGAAAACTGATTTGGAATTTATAAATTGTTTATTCACATACCAACATCCAAAAGAATGAATTGCTCAATTACACACCAAGTAATTAAATTACTCCTTATAAGTGTATAACAATAAGAGTACTAAAATGCCGGTTGGTTTTATACTTGAGTAAAAATTTACTCCGGCCAATTAAGAGGCCATTTCCGAATTTCACAGTACTCCAAATGACTAATTCACTAGCAAATGTCACTTTACAACGGTTATGTTCACAGTAATTTAAGAACATAATTTTGACATTTTACATTGGATTCATGAAATTGCATTAGCTTTGTGCGGTTTTTGCATTAATTATATGTTAATACATCGATTCAATGAAAGCCGATCTTTTGCATTATGAAATTCATGTCCAACATTTTCTAGTTTGACGGTTGGCATTTTAATTAATAGTATAAAACTGTCCCCTTTAATGCAATACCACAAATTTACCAGCTAAATGTCAGTATATACCACCAGGGGTAAGTAGACAGGATTGACAATGTACAAGCCATGTGATGGCCAAACAAATTATTTGTGTGTTTCAGGCAACTATTATGGTCTTAAAAAAAAGTTTCTTCTTTTAACCTTTTTTTTCAAGACACATTTCAGTCAAAAAGAGAGAAAATCTTCTAAAATCTGACGAATACAGATTTCACATAACACAATCATCGCTAAAAACTTTATGGTCAGGGGTTTTTGCTAGGTAGGGTCGGGTGGCCAGAAACACAGGAATTTTTGTTTGGCCTAAGGTAAATTTAACCAAATTTACATGTATCCCAGTAAACCATCCCATTATTATAACTGTATATTCGAAATGCCCCCTTTATATGTTCAATACCAAATTTGAAATTATGAATGTGCAACACTATAATTGTTATGTAATGAAACTGAAAACATGAATAGATTACGCTGTCCAATTATACTTTTTTGAGAATTTTTAATCACATTACATGTAATAACATAATACAAAATTGCTACACCTACTTATTACACACCCAAATTATTTTGAAATTTAGTCCTTACTTTTTTTAAATAAAAAATAAATTATCACATCTGTTTACACCATCAGAACCAAATATTAAATATCAAATCTGTACAGTGTATTATGTTTATATATGCTTTTCTTTTTCATTTAAATGTCTTATGTACATGCTTATGCATTTTTCGTCATATTTTAAATAATTAATATATCACCAAACATGATAAAATTACAATTACCTTTCCCAGTAATGTTAAAGATTAAACTTATGCTTTAAGTATATCTTATTAACATATCATCAAACATGATAAGTACACATAAACTTACCCTGCAATTTAAAGATTCAACTCCTTTTAATATGAAATATCTTATACAATCCAAACAATTTCAGAATCTTTCCCCAAAACTATTGAATTTCTCTTCACACGTCCTTCATTCACAAAATCTACAATCCTATATTTATTTCACAATAAATTGAGTGTACACACAAGAATCACAGTGTACATACAACTGAAATCAATCACAAATTCAGCTGAAGGTACACGAAATGGGTAACTTATCTACACCAATAAAGGACTTGAATTGAATAAAGACTTGTATAAACATACCCCGTTATCTGCTATCCTCTGCCCAAACCTTCAATGCAAATTTACCTTTCTTCTTTACTATAGAAATATCTGATTACATACCTCAGTCCCACCTTTACTTTATAAACACTAGAGGCATAATCTACCCTGATTAAATTTCAGATGAGAATGCAGAGGGGCGCTATAAAAACTTTGCTACAGGTACTTAATTTAATGAGGGTCATTTAAAAGACTGTGGGACCATGAGAAATGTATTTCACAAGTTATAAGAGGACAGATCAGTTTCTCATTTTTATATTAGAAAACAGAGGGGCCATATACAAACTTTAGCTTAAATACCTTAAATTTTATCAGCGTTAAAAACTGTGGTACAATAAGTGAGGAAAGACATTAGAAAGTGGATGGGGTACTTTTTGAAAAATGTGGTACATAGAAAAATGTATTACACATGATTACAGTAAATGTGACAAGACTTTGTGTGCCTGAGTAACTCATTTAAGTAATGGTTTGTGGTCATGAGTTTTTTTCGGACACCTGAGGTTACGTTCCACAATTTGTCACTAAGACAGTACAGTTAAGGTTAAAAAAATTTACTTTATTACGTCAGTATTTGCAAAGGGCTCCAAAATTTAACACAAACATGTTATTTATGTTTTGACATAACTACCAGGTTGATGGAAATAGAAGAACTAGAAATCAAGACCATTCAATAAAATTTATTCCATGAAATAAACAAATACAACATTATGTCAATTATAGCAATTGAAATCTTATGTTAATGTAGTCACAACAAGTTTTTGATCGACCCTCGTCGAAGTCCCTATCACTGGCACAGGCACTTGAGAGAGATATTTGAAAACCATGGTACATGTTTGCTGGTGTATATCCTAGCCATGGTCATAAACCAACATAAATACACTTGATGGGAGAATCATAAATCCCAGCCATGTTGCCGGGAAATAAGTGAAACTTGAAATAAGTGCTGTCCCTTACCGAAAGATCAATGATGATTTATTGCGATTTATTTTTCTACGTTTTGAACTTTCATAAAACTGAAGCCTCTTTGTAGAAAGGTATAAATTTTATCACTGATATATGTTTTATCTGGAATCAAACACAGATTTATTGCAATGTTATTTTAGTTATAAACTTGTCCGAAAGTTAAGTGGTTGCGGCTCACATAAACTATGCAATCTTGGTCCACCTCAGAAAAGGGCCATAACTCTCAGCAAAACTGAAAGTTTGAAATGTTCAACAGTCAACAGATTTATTACACATTTTGAATTCTGCAGTTAATGTTTTGACATTTATTGTCAACAGTTTCTAACTAAGACATGGTCAATGATGTACAAGATATCATCAAAAGCTAAATGCTAAATATGGTAAATGCCTTTGAAGGCATGGGAAACACTATACTACTGCCATTATGTAAGACATTAAGCACTTTTAGACTTCCAATGCTTAATGTAAAAACACCGCCAATAATTTGTTAGACATGCTCAAGGTTAACAACAGCATTGTAAACTCTTTATAAAATAACATTATAGCAAAGACTTAATATTATGCTGCTTTTCAGAATCATTAAAATCCATGAAAAGCTTTTAAATGTGAATCTCTACAAAATGGCAAAAGTAATAGTCTAAAACAGATTATGTTCTCAGAAAAAGATTTGAATTTATCGCTTGTATTTAAAACACAACATTATCGAACTGAGATTTGCATTCAGCATCATACTTAAGGAATAGAAAACAACATAAACTTGGACCAACTTAGACATTATTTTGACAACTGGAGGCCATCTAGTGGGTTAATATATTCGTTATTGCTAAACTTTGTGACAGGCCGTAAATAACCAAAGCGAAAACGTTTTACATGGAAAAATGACAAGCAAAAGTATGTAACAAAGCCTGCATAACACACCAGTGGCGCTCTGTTTTGACATGCCAATAGCTGTAGGTGATGAAATGTACACACTCCATCTATGTAAGGTATTTCGGATCATGGTGAACCAGTAAATATATTTGAGTCCAAAAAACCTTATATCTGACCTATTTTGTGCACTTTAAGTCCTCTGTGAAGCTTAAGGCTAAAAATATATGTGCCCCATCTTTGTATTAAAGTAGATTTGTGTCCAAACATTCTTATTTTATAATTTGAATAATTTTGATCATGCATTAAACATTCAAGTCTTTGGTTGGTTTTAGTAAGAGCTATTTGCAGCGCAAGTGTTCCTGATCTAGATACAAACTTATTCTGAAATTTCATATGTGGCGCGTCATGAGAAAACCGGTCTTAATGCATGTGCGTAAAGTGTCGTCCCGGATTAGCCTGTGCAGTCCGCAGGCTAATCCAGGACGGCACTTTCCGCTTTTATGGCATTATCTGTTTCAAGGAAGTCTCTTCTAACCATAAATCCACTGTAGGCGGAAAGTGTCGTCCCGGATTAGCCTGTGCGGACTGCACAGGCTAATCTGGGATTACACTTTACGTACATGCATTAAGTCCGGTTTTCCCACGACGCGCCTCATATATTTTTCAATGAATTCGTATACTTGTTAAATGAATTTGAATCAGCTTAATAGCATTGTCTTGTGATTGGGTTCCATTTGGTCAGTTACTGTTTTTTTTAGGTTCCATTTTCTAAGCCCTTAGCTAAAAAAAACAAAAAACAACTTTTTGTAATTAATAGTGTAAAAGACAGCCACAAAATAAAGGGGACAATCCACATTCTGAAGAAAAAGTACTAAATTTAGTAAATGCAAGAAGTGAATACACATTGTTGTAATTCCATAAAGAAACAATTTTATAAATAGGCCCTCAGTCATGTACACACTGTTTGTCGTCCTAACAAATGCTTGCGACCATAAATGTTTACAAAAATATTGGTACATAAATAACAACAATCCTGCCTCGAATGAATCATGCTAATTTGAAACCACTAACCGGCTCAAATTGGAAGACAAATTGTTTTTCTTGCACTATTATCACCATTATACCAATGCACAGTTGCACCATCCATGAAAAAATTCAGTACATTTGCTTTCTCTCTTTAAACATAATCTTAAACCTAACAATACATTTTCATAGTCGTCTTTTTGCCCTGTTTGAGGGGCTTAACCTCACACATCCTCAAAACACTCCAAAGTACTGTTGATATTATTGGAAAAACGTTTGTCGACAAGTGGTTCAGTTATTATATCAGAAAAATCCAATCTGCTTAATTCCATTTCCTACATTCCGTAAGTATAATCCCAGATCATGCATAATCTTGTTTAACGTAGGATATGCTTGCGCTTTTATTTTTGTGTCTTTTTATATTGAAGAGAACAGAACTAAAACTGCAAGCTGAGGTGAAATGGACAGTTTTAAGGGGCCTTTCTTATTGATAACCTTAATGAATTTTAGACTAGGTAATCAAATACACATCAGATTATGGGAACTACTACTACCACTACTACTACTATTATTACTACTACCACTTCTACTTTTTTTACTACTACCACTTCTTCTAATACTACTACTGCTACTACTTGTAACTTATCAAAAAACGTATCCATTAAAATATCAATTACAAGCAGTTTCTTACATTCACTTCCTCAAACAATTATTGGATTCAGTTTAACCCAAACAAGCAGTTTAAAGTTACTATTCCAAAATGATGGTTTCTACTTCATTGATATAACTGTATATGTATGGAGGCATACAAAAAATGGGGAAAATAGGGACTTAAAATTACTTTCTCTATGTTCTCTATTACAATACATTTGCGACAAAAAAGCTGTAATAACAACAATTAAGTGGGTGAGAAAACATCACCATAAAACAACCTTTATTGCATTTTAAACACCCAAAACCCTTTTTAATTACCATTGGCATTCATTACAGCTATAAAATTATAACACAATTATTCACGCTTTGCAACAGCAGCTAAGCCATGATTCAAATAGCGAGGGTGTTTTACTCATTTCTATTTCCGTTTGGTAAAAAGAACAATGACTAAGAACATCATCTGTTACGAAACTTAACAACAAACAAACAAGTGGAAACGAGCCAATTTGAATTATACACCGCATGATACACAAATATATTTTTACCAGTGCTTAAACGTTGGAGCACAGCCAGGAATGACGATGTACCATTTATTTGCACAACACTCTAAGATTCACGTTAAAAACACTTCATGAATCATACAACATTTATCTTTTAACGTTTAGTAATATTAATTTTGTCGAAACTGTTCATGGAGAAATGAAATCTCTAAGACGAAGCAATAATTTATATAATTTATGTATAACTGATTAACAGCCTTCCTTGTACAATGTATACCCAACAGCTCATGTCATTTTTGTCAAGCATACATTTATAATGAAAAAAAAAGATATCATATCAAGTGTCTGCAAATACGGACAAGAAAAACTTGAGTTTATTTGTCAGCCCATGGTCAGAAAAAAAACTAAAGTCTCACCAAACGGAAGGAAAAGCACTTAACAGTTGGGCAAAAAAAAACACTATAGTGCCCTATTGGGTTTCAGATAAGACCCGCTGTACAAAAGGCCCTTTTATCAAGTCTTGATTATCTAAATTATGTTTGTAACTCTGACAATTACTTTGTCAATGGCTGGTGATTTAAATGGCATGCTACACAAAAATGCGAAAAATTTGCTCACTGGTTTACGTAAACAAAATAGTGTCACACATGACATTTTTGGTTTGGGTCGAAAAGAATGAACCTGCCTAAATGCACGCTTTTGTAGAAAACAGATGCAATCATTTCACTTGTGACAATCTTGTGGTAAGAGGTTTGCTGTAGAATTTGTTTTGTAATTAAAAATGTAAAAAAACAAACAACAATTTATTTGAAATTCTTTTTGACCTTATTACACTAAAATATTTAAATTTATAAATGAAATCGAATTACACATTTGTAAAATCCTAAACACATACACATTTTAATAAAGGTACGCTATATCATAGTCAGTTTTATGCACATTTTTTTAAGGCAAATTTCAAAAGATTTTGTTTTCTCTCGTATCGCTCGATCAAATGTTAAAAAGCCAAAAGTACATTAAAATATAATGTTTTCATTCATAAAAAATCTGCCAAAGGCTTACGAGCATTTTTTCATGATCGCTGTCAACTCGATATGTCCCAGTTGAAAGGAAAATAAAATTACGGTCGTTTAAGCTTTTTCAATTATATTAATTCAGCTATTGAAATGGTGAAATCACATTTGTAAAGAATTACACTTCAATAATTTGTTTGCATTTCTTTAAACGAAAAATGTACATTTGATAGAAAATCGAAGGCCTTTGAATTTTGTTTAAAACATTAAAAATAACTCTGACATTAAACAAAAAAGTAACATGAATAGTTAAATGAGAAAAACCATTTCACATGCTGTTACCCCTAACCTAAAAACACCCACCACATAAAAAAACACAATAACGCACAAACCACCAACAAAATGAAATGTCGCTTTTAAATTGTTAACTAGCTTTAATTCGATCATTAAGTCTGGGAAAATGTTACCAACAAACTGCATTCTCCTCTACCCTACAGGCAATTTGATCAAATTCCTAGATATTTTAGCCATGTTTCTATACACACACTGTACAGCTTTTCAATCCAGGGGAAAGGGGGCAACTTGTTCTATAGCAGGACAATATCCAGATTCATGTACAAACGGGAAATTACAAGTATAAAAGTGACACGTTTTCCCTACCATAATTGGTAGGAATACGATGGTCAATTATATTGCTGAGATGTCTTGTTTTATTAGCGTGTTTGGTGCATCACCCAGACAGCCTTGTGCAATAAATTGCTACTTTATAAACATTCCCCACCCACAGTCCAGATAACTGCATACATTTCTTTTTATGGCATTGGACTTTTAAAATTCTAAGAGCTTTTTTTTCATGTCCAAACAACTAAGTTGTATTCAATATCAAATGCAGCAAAACTTGATAGAAGTTGAACATGTATTTATGCTTGTTGACTTTTGTTCAATGAAAATGCAATAACGAGACAATCAAATATTTCCAATTTCAGTCAATATGTTCATGAAAGAATGTATTACTACATTGTTTTGCTTCATTATAAAACATAAAAAATCTGCCATGCGACATAAAAAATCCAAATGCAAGGTTGACACAAAACTAACAAAAACAAACTGGTGCTTACAGCACTAAAAATTAAACCCAAGACATTGCAAATTTATAATACACCCAGAATTAATAATTGCAATTTTGAGACATGGTGGCATGCTAAGATTGGAGAGAGTACCCATGGTAATAAATCACAGGAACAACGAGGTAGGCCTCCAGAAATCTTCATTTACTTCCTCATGTCTGTAAAATTTCTGTAATTGAACTCTTGTTAACATTTTCATTCACAGCTTTTTTTTTGTAGTTTATCAGTGAGAAAAATTATCATTCTACATACACTTTTAAGCAGCTGAGATTTCAACAGGTTTCATACCTACACCCCGGGTCTGTTTAACTAATACCCCATAATTAGCCGTCTTAAATACTCCAAATTCATCCTTTTTTCACGCCCATTGACAGTAGCAGCATTGCTTATGATGTTTATCAATGGTATTTCTTTTCTTCCCCACTACGATACATTTTTTTCTCCAGCGGGGCAAACTTGTAAACTTGTACTATAGGGACATGGTAATTGGCATATTACGCCGTACTTTGCTGACAAGCTGACAACTTAATGCAAAACAAAAAGCCACATAATATTGCACATACATTTTGAAACAATGCTAATTTTGGGTCAAATCGACCTTCTACAAAAACAGTCAGATAAACACATGAGTATTATTAATCAAACAAGATGCTGTGTTCGATAAACACACATGCCCCCCCCCCCCCCCTGTTGGTGCTGGACAGCCCATTTGAATAATTCGAAGTCCAAATTAGATCAAGGTCAAGGTCAAAATGAGGTTGGGTGATATGGGTGGTTTTGGAATGGTCATAAGCAAAAACTGTGTAAGTATCCAAGTGTTGTAGCAAGCGGTGTTGGTGCTAGAAGAAACGGTAAAATCTAGTTAACCTCATACGGATGGAATCACTGAACCACGGAATCACTGAACCACGGAATCACTGAACCACGGAATCACTGACAGGGCAATCACTACATGTCTCCCACATCAAGATGCCGGGGAATACAAAGACCAAAAGATGCCCTTCTTTATATCATGCAGTTACTAAAACTATATGACATTTCATACCTTTCGCACTTGCATCTCCGGAAACGAGCAATTTTGTTCTCTGCAGCATCTGTATTATGCGGTTTATTACGGGTTATTTCGTGAAATTGGGCTAAATGGTAAAACATTATTTTGGAACTGGGAATGACAATTTTACTGATGCAAATTGAGTGATTATGGTACAAAGCCATCCTGAAAAACTATCAAAGATAAATTAAGCGGGAATGTTCATTGAAAAACACAACATGACATGAAAATTAGCTTCACTGACCTTTCCGAGCAGAAACGGTGGCATTTCACACTCAAAATTTTTAACTAGCTTGGCAACCATTTATTTTATCTTCAATGTGAGTAAACCTACAATTATTTTATCTCCCCCAAATGGCAAAATATTTTGATAACTGGCTGAAAACCTAACTTGTTTATTGTCCATTTATATGCCTCACGAATTAAAGGCTAAAATAATTTAATGTTTTTTTTTCCCCCATAATTTCTGACGAAACAACAGCAGGTAATAATTATTTCAAGAGTCATAAAAATTTCAGTGTGGTAAACAATTGAATCATGTTTCATAAATACTTTGAATCAATAGTATAACATTGCAAGATATAATATATCTGAATTTTTTTTAGATACAATCTAATAAATTGTCAAACTGAAAAGGACATATCATATGACACGTTATAAAGAACTGGTCATGTTACGTAAATACTCCGAACCAACTGGTATCATATGGCATCGAATTTCAGAAATTGTATCAAATTATGGTTTTCAAAATTCGACAGGATCAGTTTTCAATACTGTCAGAACATATGAAAATCTTGTCAGCAGACAAAAATATCAGGTTAGGCAGTATATCAAGTCTGTAGGCAATTAAATATCAGGTCAAAATGCTTGAAAAGGGTCAGGCTGTATATAAACTGCAGTATATCATACCATGCATATCTGGTCAGAAAGCATGAAATGTACATAGTTATGTTGCATGAATATTAGGTATGCATAATTATTATCTTGTCCGATGGTATGAAAATCTAGGCAGAAGAATATTATATGGTCAGGCTGTATGTAAAACTTATCAGATGAATAATCATCTGGTTAGTCTGAATAAAATTTGGTCAGAAAACAACAACAGCATGACACCATCTGGATAGAATACATACATAGGTCAGGATTCATACAACACCAGGTCAAAATGTCAGATTTTAAAACAAGTCCGATTTGTAGAAAACAAAACGTCTACAACAATTGCTAGATGGTACATTATCGTCTACATTCAGTACAAAAGTCAAACTTTTGGTATGATTTTCTCTCTGATGTAACAACTGCAAACATTGTTATTATCTTAGTGCAGTCCTGACATAAAACCCACTTAAAAGCTAATCCAGCTTTGCAGCAAAGGAAGTTATTTAAGAACTTGATACAGACGCCTCGCCTAATCTGAATCTCCCGACCTTCAAACTTAGTAATAGCACTTGCGTCCTTGACACACCGAAAAGACAAAATTAACTTGTATTACACAATGGCAAATGTACATTCTTTAGATTTCATTACCCTACTTCGTCTTAAAAAAGTTTTTGTGAAACCATGACACAGAATGATATACAAATTCAGTTGTCAGAACAAATGTATGTATGTATTTTCCAAGTATATGGGCCCCGCCAAAGCTGCATTATGTGAGGTGCCAGCACCCCTGCCTAATTTACTTTTAGACTCATTGAAAGTTAGGACGAATATTGCAATTTCCAGCTATTTATCTTTTACTGAAATATTCTTAATTTTGGTGTGGTCTTGTGCTGTGGGCGGAAGCCGAAGTACCTGGAGGAAACCCCGCCTGTCCGGTATGAAGACCACCGACCAAACTCACTTGCGCCGAGTAGGGAGCGAACCCGGGCAGCCTAGGTGAGAAGCCAGTGTACCAACCACTGCGCTAGCCGGACAATCGTTGTCGGAACATATTTTTAAACACATGAATGAAGGGTGGCAAAATATCATATTGCCTTACTTGTCTGTTTTTTAAAATGCTGTTAGCAACTTGTCAACTTTTCACTTGTCTGTTCATTCTCTGGGACAACTTGGACAATACGGACAATTCATTTTGCAAGATATATTAAATATGTTGAAACTATCGTACACATTGCAAGTAAAAGGTAATTGCTAAGATTTGTTTATCCCAATTTTATACTTTGCCCACAAAAATTTCGGCTTAAAGTCTTTCATTTGCTTTAAAAGCCAATTTATCAGCGCTTTATATATGCAGGCCATTATATTACCCTATTTTATTAACAAGCTCTCCTTTGATCTAGAATACGGCTTATTTAATTTGATTTCATAAAAACTCACACCCAATTAAAACTAGGCGAGGTTTCTATCAAATAAATAAACTTATTCCAATTAAGCATATCACAAAATTAAATTCCTTCATCTAAGCACACATCAATATCAAAAAAGCTCCATAAACTTAAGTAAATTAAATCTGTCTGCTTTATCGCAATGTTTAAATAGTCATTATATCCATTTTGCTTAATTGTATTAGCTTCAAAATAATAATACAGTCTTTATATCCCAACAATTGTATTCTCTTTAAAATTATGTTGTAACGAAAATATTTCAAGTATGCAAAGCATATAGAGTCAACAAAATGGCTCAATGAAATATAATAGCACCTGAGACCTTTCAATAGCTATGAAAGAAAGACTGGACATCCATAGTTATTGAAATAGTTCAATGGATTTGTAAACAACAAACTAGGTAAAGATACTGCCATTAGGCATACAAAAATAAATGCTATAAACAAAAAACATCTATTTGCCAATTTACATGAAGATATCATTACATGATTTGCTAAATGCTAAAAACAGGTAAATTCTATTGGTGAACACTCATATTGCATCATTTTTATTTATCAACACTAACAATAGAATATCTGCATTAAAAATAACAAAATTATTTTAATTAAAACAAGCAGTGAAGATTATCAGAGCATCAAAAACGTTTTCACAGAATATTTATACCACAGTTCTGTGCATTTCAAAACATCAAAAGCAGACTCAAAGAAATGATTTAAAAACGTTAATATAATCTACATTATATGTGTTTTGAAAACAAAAATCATGTTCACATACTATTCTATTAGAAAAATACATTGAATATGTATATTCTAATTTCGAGAATTTTAATGTTAACTTTATCGCAAGTTATGTTCTATTTTCAATAATAACACTAAATTAACACACAGAAAAACTGGCAAATAACAATAGCTCGTAAACTTCACACAAGTTGCTCAACTGCAGCAATTACCACATCTTTCATTTAAATTCCTAATTGCCCCACAAGTGTTTTCTAAGTAACCAATTACCGACATCATAATTACGCCTGAATCAAAACACACATTCCTTGCAGCGATTACGCAAATAACGATACATGGATAGTGATAATTACCATCATTATTAAAACATTCTTACCTCCAAAAGTGTGAAAAAAGTATCAATTAAACGAAGACTGTGTCACTGTTCTCGTAATATCCTGTTTAAACCTTGTTAATGAATGTATGGTCCCAAGTGTCCTTTATTCTTTTTTCACTACAAGCAGTGAAACATTCACGATTTCACTGTTGTCCTGTACACTGACCTCAATTGACAGCAGTTGACCACCAGAGTGTAAATACCAACAGCTTTTTCACATCAATTTCTGGTCCAACTCCAATCTTTATAAACCTCTCTCCAAAATAAATACACCAAAAATTTATACCACTGCACTGAAGTTTAACAGAACCAATTTTTCTCCACTGCCCAGAGATGTACAAAATTCTGAATATCAAATAAAGCCAGTTGGCGACCAACAACCTCAGCCCAGCTCAGTTCGCCTCCAAACTGATGAATACACTAATGTAACAAACTTTTATAAAATCAAATCACTACAATTTATTGAACATCATCCCAGCATACCACACTACTCTCCTGAGTTAAAACAGATAAGTATGGTGGTAGATAGTTAAAACCAAACTGTAGTTACTGGCTGTTCACTATTTGACAGGCGAATCAATGCCTTTGGGGCACCTTACGCTCTGCCGCACTCGTGAAATGCAAATATAAACTCTGTCGTGCATGAAAAGTTACTAGCTCTCCCTGGCAAACACTCTCTCACTCATACTGCTTTCAGCTCCACTGATTTTCTAACTGCTTCAACGCCCCCTGATATCAAAACCACAATTAAAGCCAAAAGTTCACACTTCAGGCAAAATAGTGGGAAATTCAACACACTTTTTCATGATAAAGTGTGAAAATATTTCTTTTAAATGTATAATAATTGTAACAACTACTAAACTTTAAATAAAAGGGTTTTTATAGCAAAAAAAGGGGCAAAACTGTCCAACTTTGATTTTTAGCACAAGTTTTAAATATTAGATATGAAGGGTTTTTAAGCCTACAAAGGAGCAAAACTACCCAACTTTATCATTCAAACACTCTTTATCTTTAATAAAGTGTGAAAATATTTCTTTTAAATGTATTATAAGTTGTAACAAATGCTAAAATTTAAATATGAAGGTTCTTTAAAGGCAAAAAATAAAGAGCGACTACTATACCCAAATTTCAATTTGAAACATTCTTTTGTTGCCAAGGGAGGGATGTCAAAAAAGTTGTGGCAATTAATCTCAGACAAATATTTTTATTTCACACCATTGACACAACACATTTTCCACCAATCCTGTTTAAGCAGTTATCAAAACAGACAATTTTATCAAACGCATACAAACGCATAGATTATTTTCCTGTAACAAGAGATGGCCATTTCTGGCCCCAGGCTCCTGATAACGGCATAATGTTGTTTTGTTGTTTACAGGTGTCATAATGCCGTTTTAAAGTGGATTTTTGATAGCCATTGATGCTTATTTACGATCCTTATATATTTGCTACAGCAAGGCAATAAAGCCTTAACTTGTGTATGAAATCATACAAGTTACTTCCTTTTTGCATTCAGTTTCTTACATTTTTTGCTATTGAAAAATAAGATGCAAAACAACAACAACAAGTGTGAGTATTTTGTCATATACACATGCCAAATATTGTTGGTTATGTGACCTTCAAATAACAAACTCCAGTCAGATTCTCTTTTATGTAAATCTTGGCAGTTATACAAAAAAAATTACGACAAAAAATGTCAAAAATGTGACCTAGATGAATACTAAATACATGCATGTTAAATGATTCATAAAAATAAACGCTTGAAAACAGCACTTGAACGTCTTAAAATATCTTAATTCAATAGCTTTTTCCAACAATTTTACAAAATTAAATAGATCTGCAAAATAATGAAAATATGGAAATGAGAATTTTGAAGGCAGTTCACAATAATATATAATATATCTGGTAGATTTATTTAACATTTAAAGAACTACTATAAAGTAAGCCTTTGGGAATAAAATTCATACAAATATTGGTACAATTAATATGTAAACATTATACTACCCAAACTTACAAGCCAATAACAGCAAAATACTAAAGAATTACTTTACAACTTAAATTGACATGCCAATCAGGCCAGAAAACACGAAGAAATACTCACATGACTCCAAAAAGTTATCACTCGAAAGTTAAATATGAATATGAATCTGGTTACCAAAAGTTAACACCCTGACACAGTGAGTATGAATCAACTTAACCCCATTCAAGACCGATCACTGTTCAATTTGACAAACAAGGATGCATTTTACAAAGCATTTATTGTCACTTCAACGGAACACGCGAGTACCCAATCAGGATGTCACCACTAGAAACCAGGAAAGCCAGACTTATAATCAAAACATCGTTATAATGGTACTTCAGATTTTGTCTCTTTCCGCCTTTGTTTACGTAGACTTCGGATTTGTATATGGTATTTTACTTTGCATTTGTATATAATTTTACATTTGCTGATATCATATTTACTCAGACGTATATTATATTTGTATTTTAGTAAGATTTAGATCTGATGACGGTGACAGTAAAAACTGTATTTAAAAAAGATAGGAAAACATTAACTGATTTGGGGTATTGATAGGACGACATAATATAAATTTGTTTATTTGAAATAGATAAAGAAATAAACATTTAAAATACATTACCTACATCATTATACATAACTGTATTTAAATTTGTTCTTCTAGCATCATCTCAAGACTAAAAGTTGAAACGATTATTTTCTAGAAACAATCTATTACGCAAAACACACATTAATGAAGGTAGCATAATCACTGATATTAGTGTATATGTATAGCTTAATCACTTGTACTTTCATATATTAATATTGTGTATATGCATAGCTTCATCACTTGTATTTTTATATATTAACATTGTGTACTGAGGATGAATGTTGAAAAATGAAAAAAAAAACAAAAAAAAACAACAACATGTTTTTCTTCCTGCCACCAGGAACATAACAGCTTGTGTAACATTAGCCCATGTTAACTGTAATCTCTCATGTGACATTAACATTGATCAAGCACCAAAATTAATATGAGACGTGTCGTGCGAAAACCAGGCTTAATGCATGTGCGTAATGTGTCATCCTGGATTAGCCTGTGCAGTCCGCACAGGGTAATCCGGGATTGCACTTTCCGCTTTTATGGTATTTTCTGTTTCAAGGAAGTCTCTTCTAAACATAAATCCACTGTAGGTGGAAAGTGCCGTCCTGGATTAGCCTGTAAAGACAGCACAGGCTAAACCGGGACGACACTTTACGCACATGCATTAAACCCGGTTTTTCACCGACACGCCTCATGTTTACTATTCGTGTAACCTAAGACGAAAAAATCTCAGCATTACTACAAATAATATAGTGGAATATTATAATACTAACTGGAGATTTTCTCTTGAAATATGTAACTTTGTAATATTAAAACAAATATATGTAATAATCTACATTTGAAAAAGCCAAAAAAACAAAATGGTTTAACACAGTTAATTATTGTCAGTTTTGGGAACCAAATTATAAAGAATAAGTAACCAAGTTGGAACGTTGAAAAAATTATATACAGTCTTAAATATCATGAAAATGTCAACGATATGAAGTAAAATGAGGTAAACTAACGAAAACCGATGTTGAAAGCATTTTTTTCATGCAATAATAGAAACTCCTGCTTGTCTATCTGCGAAGGCTTACTTATAATAAATGTGTTTGTCATTCATAAGAGTGTGTAAGTGTTTTGTTCCATTTAATCTGCCATTCCTGTGTAGCGACCCAAGGACAATCAAATTGCTCAATTTATTAGAGAATATTTTTTGAGGCGCATCGTGGTAATACCGGGCTTAATGCATGTGCGTAAAGTGTCGTTTCGGATAAGCCTGTGCAGTCCGCACAGGCTAATCCAGGACGGCACTTTCCATCTACAGTGGATTTATGTTTAGAAGAGATTTCCTTGAAACAGAAAATACCGTAAAAGCGGAAAGTGCCATCCTGGATTAGCCTGTGCAGACAGGGTTATCCGGCAAGACAATTTATGCACATGAATTATGCCCGGTTTTCCCACGACACGACTCATTTGTTTTACGGCCCAACTACAATCATTGGGAAGTTTATAAAAATGGTCTCCTAATGTGTTTCCATTCTTTTGTTTTCATCAAAGGATCTGTACAACAATGTTTGTCCAATGTTTGCCCAATGTTCTCAAAATATGACAAGTATACATCACTGATGACAGTATTTGCTATGAACATGCTATTTAGTATAATACAGGTACATTCATTTCTTTAAATGTACTTTAAATGTATAAAGGACCAACTGTGCAGTCGACTGTAGGCAAACATTTAAGCGCATTAGCTAGCATCTTGCAGTTTGGTGATAACCCTAGACTGAATCGGGATTACAATGTATCCATTGTTCTCAAACACCATTGTATCATCTATACCATGATCCACATATTTATAAACATTTTATTGCCAGTTTCTTTTCATAATGTAGCCACAAACATACACTTGCACAACAAAGCATCTTTCTGCTAAATTACCTTAAGCCTCTTATGGTGTGATTGGGCTAAATACACACACTCTACAAAAGAAGGTCTGAAAAAGCTGGCTCTTCAATTTAAAGGCTCCTTTTGTGATGGAGGCGTGTACTCTTCACATAATCCTGTCTACAAAGATGGTGTAAATCGGGCAGAAAAATAACAAATTAGACAAAGATAGCAAAATTAGCATACTTGTCCATGTCAATACAGCGTCTAGCACAAAATTCCTAATAGATAAGCAAGATTTCAAATATTTGCAAATTTCATAGGTTTCCTTATTGTATAAAATGTTTATGCATTTTTGTCTGGACATTAATTTCTATCATTTTCAAACATCCACAGCTATTTTAAATGACATTATTTTTCTTGGAACAAAAATATTCTGCATTCAAAGGCAGTATGTTCATAACTGAAGCATACATTTCAATGAACCCCCCAAAAACAACAAATTATCTCTTGTTACCACATTTTTATCAAGAATTGTGTTTTATTTTGGCAACTTGGAAGAGGATCATTAATTTACCAAAAAAAAATTACAAACACATTAGCACTACCTGTTGATGAAAAAAATATCTGAGAATCAGCATTTAAATAATCAGAAAATCAAGGCTTGACAGATAAGCCTCACCAGCTTTACTGGAAGATACCTAAAATTAGCATCAAATCTTTCCTGATAAACTTTAGCCAAATACAAGCATCAGAGTCTATTTTAAACACGCCAGAGCTTTCAATTTATCTTTGCTTATTGGAAAAATTATATAAAAATTGTAAAAATAGCTTTTTATTTGTTCGCCAAAACATGAATTTTAACAGATCTAGAGTCACGAACTGTCTGAAAAACCATTTCGCATGAACGTCTAGGTGCTGAAAAAATACTATAAAAATATCAACATTTGATTTATCATGTCAATCTTCGAAGATTACCACATAATTTATTTTGTATACCTTGGGATTTCTTGTATGAAATCATGTGAGCATAAAGGACATTTTCCGATTGAATGAATAACTAATGTTTTTCTAGGTGGATGAAAATGATATTTATGTAAATGTAATACAGCGAGGTACTTCCCCTCATGTGCTTGCAATAAAGATTTTGAAATATTTCAGGCAATGTACATGAAAACGTTTTGAAATAATGGTCTCCCTTAAATCAAAAAAACATTTATCTTGTAAAATTGAGAGAATTAAGAAGAAAAGCATTTGAAACAATTTTTTTGTCGGCTTTCCTGTATTAGTGTAAGTCATGAATCTACATAATTAAGGAGTAAGGGGCTTTGGAATTACAAGATGATGATGCTGCTGCAGATGATGTTGATGATAATGGTTGTGATGATGATAATGAGCATATGATGGTGGTGATGACAATCACATTGATGATGATGATGATGGAAGTGATAATGATGACTGTAATAATGATGATGGAGATAATGATGAAATAACAATGACAATGAAGTGGTGTTCAAAGCTCCTGGGATGTGACTGTTATAATGAACTTGCAAATAGCACCTAATTTCATTGGCCAATTAAGATAAGTTTTGCTGATATGGAAACACATTTGCTGGACTGAAGATTAGGGAATGAAGGGGGAAGAAGGAAATATGACTCCCCAAGATGAACAAGAAACCTGATACACCATCTTAAAATCACACAAAGGAAGTGCTCAGCAAAATTAACCATACATCATGGGAGATAAGACAATTCAGAGGGGCTTCAGTTTCCATACATATCCCATTATCTATCTGGTGTTATCTGAGCAATAACCCCAGCTCAAAGCATCACACAGCAACACTTGATACATCTTTTCTGTCAGTCTGGCCCTGCTCAGCTGATAGTTCACAGCAGGAGTTGTCTAACTTGTCTTCAAGTATCAGAGGTGTTATCTCCCTTAGAACCGTGTCAGCCATTAACACCACAGGGTGGAATTAGCAAGTGGTCCTTTTGTTTGTATCCGTGTTTACTGTGAACCAACATCAGATGATCAGCCAGACACTCAATACCAGGAATTTAAAAACAAATATTTTCCTGCCAAAGATGCCCCATTAACAGCAAAACTGTCAAAATAATGTGCAAAATCTGTCACTGGAGCAAATAAATATGTATCATCCCGTTGCGGTACAACACATCCATTACTTTTTGTTGACACCTTTTAAGGAATTTTATTCCACTTTATCTATATAATATAATTTAATGTCAAAATAGTCAAATTGAAAAGTATCCAATGATAGATATTATATTATTGATCCTTACATAAAACAAAGTTGTTTAAAAACAGTTAACAGACTGTTTAAGGAAGCCTTCTCACAAAAATATATAGAATTATAGAGTAGAATTATGCAAAACAACAGAGTATTTTTAAGATTTAGTAAGATTTTAATGCCAATATATCTTGCTTAGTTCACAAACAGAATTAAAGTGTATTAAAACAAAATTATAGACAAGGCAATGCACACAATAATGTTCACAATATAAAGTAACAAGGAGATAAAGTATTTCACCTTCTTCAAAATAATCCTTGCCACCTCTTGTCCAATCTGCAGTAATTAAAAGCAAACACACAATATTTTCTAAGTGAGAGACTTTTCTGATAATGACCTCTCATTTATCCACACCAATTATTTCCTTTGTGTGGAGAGAAACAAGAGAAAAACTGTTACATTATCACCACAGGCTTATCAGCAAATTGACACCTCTATCACTGTAAGTTCCTTGCCTGTATCTTCTAGGTACGGTCTCTATTTATCTCTATTTATCAAGCCAGCCATTGAGGATTCATTCTAAATGTGCATGAAGTCATGACAATGAATCATAGACTGGTATCTTGAGCAACAAAATTAATGTTTCAATGAAGATGAAACTAAGAGCCTGCCATTCACTCAATATTTCTGAAACAGTTGCATTTATTGATAAACAATTAAGAAGTGTTTCAAATTTGTTTTTGTGACTATACATCACCTAAAACATTAGAATATAGTTATTATAGCAAGATTACTCACCTTTTACAAATTAAAATTCAATGAAAACAACTCACTGAAATCTTCAATTGTCACCAAAATCTTTACTAACTTGTTAGTGTATGAGGAAACACAAGCACAATGAATAACGCACAGTCACAAACAATAACACACAGTCACAAACAATAATGCACACAGAGTACCACTCTATTTCTCATCTGCAAGATAAAGCCATAAAATTTTTTTCCCTCTTTATCAACTTCCCTTATCATTCCCTGTTATACATTTTATATCATATGCGTTCAGTTACTCCTGGTTTGAAATTGCCAGCATTATCAGGCAGTGTTTATGCTCCATCCCACTGGGATATTCAGGCAATTAAGCACTGTGATTCCCTGCTGATAAGCCCTTGCAGGCTTTCCTGCCAATCACATGAAGAGTTACTCACTTAATTAGTATCAAAATCTGACCACTAGGCCCTGCCCCTATCATTCCTCATTTAATAATAATTCCATACCATGAGCGCAATACTGCAGTGCACAATGCTTTAATTTATTCACAGATAAACCATTATGCATCTTAGCCCATGAATATTTTTTCTTTACTGCAAGTGCAATATTGGAGCACAAAATGCCTAAATGTATTCACATATGAACTGTTATACATCTAAGCCAAAGAATGAGGTATTTAACATACAATTAGCGGCAATTCTGCAGAACAAAATGACTAAATTTATTTGCAGATAATTCATTATACATCTCAGCAAAAGAATGAGCTTTTGGGCCTCTAAACACCTGTTTTTTTATCACTTTATTATGATAGTTACTGATGAGGGAACATATCAGTTCCACGCAAATTGCTTTGGATTGGTAAATGACATTTCTTAGTATAACAGTGGCTGAAAATATTTGTAACGGCTGCATTAAACGGAACAGATGAAGTCTAAAACTCACTCATAAGTAATAACAAAATCTGAGGTTCCATCTTTGTCATCTTAACTGGAATCGATGCTGAAATCTGGATACCAAATAAGGTAGCAATGCATCTTAACTTAATGCAGTGCTTAAAGTGGGAGGGCTGTTCATAGACTTTCAACCCATCAGCCTTTATGACTTTTAATCTTCTTAAACTTGTTAATTTTATAGTATTTGAAAGCCAGAGGCATTTTCGAGTCTACGTCCTATGTAGAACAAGTACTTGGTGTCTTTGAGAAATAATGCTTAATTAAATGCTCCATATTTACTTATCAAACTTGCAATCACCAAAGATGACCTCATACCCTCATACACAACAAGGAACAATTCAAAATTAATAATTATAAATAATAATTGAACAACAAAAAAACATCACTGGATGAATAACTGGGCATTCACATGACTTTATGTATCATCCAGTATATTCATTTAGGTCACACCTGCTCAAGAAGCAGAATTCAAATAAAATATAACTAATGATTTGTTTGAGATAATAAATCAAGATAAAAATTATAGACAACAGAAGTAGCCAGCTCTCTCATCACCGCTATAATTATTAGCAGAGGTTATTTGCTCTTTTTATCACCGGGTACAAAAGAGCGTTTCCGAGTCGCACATCCGACATATTGAAGGGAAATTCATGGAACAAAACGAGGTGAATGGCCCAATCATTGATTATCTATATTCCCTGACACACAGCATGCTGCAACATCCTGAATACCCTCCTCATAGTTGTGTCCATATTTCTAATTGATTTATAATTGGATACTTTATTAATTCACTCAGATGTACCTCTAGGGGAAATGGGTTAAGTATTGACATTACAAGGGTCAACTGACATTCCCCCTCAGGGGCCTGTGATTAGACAAGAGAATAATCATTATATGGCAGCTTAGACAATGGGTCACAGATAAAAGTTCAGATAATTGGGTCCATCAAGGGTCCATAAATAAATGACATGGTTGTTAACCAAACACTTAATGCATCTTCCAATGCCAGGGTCATTGACTAAACAAACATTTGATAAAAAACGTGATTGTAAATTCTGTGATCAAATTCCAAACAATGGCAAATAATTTATTTTTATGATGCTACTTGAGAAAAGAAAACAAGATAGATTATTATTATAAACTTGTTATCTTATGGTGGAATGCAACCTTATAGCATCTACCTAGAAGCAAAAAGGCACCTTGCCCATTAACCATGTCTACAAAATCTGAATAGGTAAGATGTTACCCCACCCACACATATACAGTCATCAAAATTAGCATGGGTCAGGCAAGCCCAAATTCTCATATTATTACTTGAGATCAAGAACATGTTACAAGCTTCCCTTTGTAATAATTACAATCTGAACAAGCCCAGATCAGAATTTACCCAGCAAGGCTTATGGGTTGTGCTAATTTCAACCACTGCCATGGTACACCATCATTAACAAGAATCAAATATTCTAAATCTTTCATCAAAACAAATGTTCAGAAGACACAAGGGAGGCAACTGTTGGTTAAACGGCAGAATGATGAAAGCTGTTTTCACAAAAGGAGGCTGTAAAGCAGTCAGATACTGCAGTGGTACATTCTGAAATAAACAGACAGACAGATTATATAGAAGTGTAGACTCCAGTCCTCATGAGGGTTAACACATAATACAAATATCTTTCTACAAGTTTACAAGTGTTTTTGTCTATGATTAATGTGTGCGTATAATAGGCTACAAACAATTATGATTTGTGGGTCAATACCTGTAAATATGGGTCCAATGTGGGTTTAACCTTTCTCAACTCCATATTTTGTTCATTATAATAATTAAATTATGTATGTATGATAGGCTACAAACTAACAATGTATTCATAAATTCCAAGGTCCAATGCTTGTAAATCGCTGGTATCCGGACAAAAGCCCCTTGCCCAAAAGCCCTTTGGTCTAAAAATGCACACAGAGTGGACATAAGCCCCTTGGTAGATATGACAGAGTGGACAAATATTTCTCAATAGTGGACCGACAAAAATAGCTGAGCAACACATTTCACCTAATCAAACATTACCTACTTTCTTGCAGATCTATCATGAGCACAAAATAAATGCCACAAAGCCTTTGTATCCTTCCTAATAATAGAAAACAGACCATACGCCAACAAAAATATCGAAACAGTTTATTGATTACGCCATATTGTGGGAACATTTCGATGCACATTGCCTCAGAGTGGTTCTGTCACATTTACATTCAAACTCAGAACCGAAGCTGTGATTTAAATTTCAGGCATATTTCTCTCAGAAAAACAGAAAATGTGAAGACATGACTGGCAAGGAATGTGGTTCAAGTTGTATTCAGTTTTCTAATACATCCAAATATTTGTCTTGAACTCAGTTCAGTGAAAGGACTTCTTTGAGAATTTTAACGGCTGTGGCTGTGTTTATTTCGTTGTTGTTTTTTAAACAATTTCAAACAATAGCATTTTCACACTGAAACTGTTGTACAATTTAATTAAGGCACACATTTGAACAGATCAATAATTTTGCTTCAGAAGCATTTAATAGTAATTTGTTAAACCAAGTTTTAAGCATGTCACCTGAGATTTCATAAAAAAAAAATTAACAGTATTTCAGTCATATCGCGGCGGTCAGTTAACCTACTTTCACTTTTCCTGGGCAAGCTTAGCTGATCAAAGCGGTTTACCAGTACTAAGTGCACATACCTATGCCAGTAACTGACAACTGCGCTACTTGTAACTGTATCTTTAAATATCACTGGCTGGGAAAACCATTAACCACAGCATTGCCTCAATGACATAACAGCAGTGCGAACATGTGAGTGTATGCAGGCCCAAAGACAATATGAAGAATGCATCAAACCAGCACGAACACGTGAGTGTATGCAGGCCCAAAGACAATATGAATAACGCATCAAACCAGCACGAACATGTGAGTGTATGCAGGCCCAAAGACAATATGAAGAACGCATCAAACCAGCA
The DNA here is from genome assembly GCA_027627225.1 of Congeria kusceri. NCBI lineage: Eukaryota > Metazoa > Mollusca > Bivalvia > Myida > Dreissenidae > Congeria > Congeria kusceri. The sequence goes on from CM051038.1 coordinate 13,498,959, forward strand.
CGAACACGTGAGTGTATGCAGGCCCAAAGACAATATGAAGAACGCATCAAACCAGCACGAACACGTGAGTGTATGCAGGCCCAAAGACAATATGAAGAACGCATCAAACCAGCACGAACACGTGAGTGTATGCAGGCCCAAAGACAATATGAAGAACGCATCAAACCAGCACGAACACGTGAGTGTATGCAGGCCCAAAGACAATATGAAGAACGCATCAAACCAGCACGAACACGTGAGTGTATGCAGGCCCAAAGACAATATGAAGAACGCATCAAACCAGCACGAACACGGGAGTGTATGCAGGCCCAAAGACAATATGAAGAACGCATCAAACCAGCACGAACACGCGAGTGTATGCAGGCCCAAAGACAATATGAAGAACGCATCAAACCAGCACGAACACGCGAGTGTATGCAGGCCCAAAGACAATATGAAGAACGCATCAAACCAGCACGAACACGCGAGTGTATGCAGGCCCAAAGACAATATGAAGAACGCATCAAACCAGCACGAACACGCGAGTGTATGCAGGCCCAAAGACAATATGAAGAACGCATCAAACCAGCACGAACACGCGAGTGTATGCAGGCCCAAAGACAATATGAAGAACGCATCAAACCAGCACGAACACGCGAGTGTATGCAGGCCCAAAGACAATATGAAGAACGCATCAAACCAGCACGAACACGTGAGTGTGTGCAGGCCCAAAGACAATATGAAGAACGCATCAAACCAGCACGAACACGTGAGTGTATGCAGGCCCAAAGACAATATGAAGAACGCATCAAACCAGCACGAACACGTGAGTGTATGCAGGCCCAAAGACAATATGAAGAACGCATCAAACCAGCACGAACACGTGAGTGTATACAGGCCCAAAGACAATATGAAGAACGCATCAAACCAGCCATGTCACAAGGAGTGTGAATACATTTGTGACTGTGAAAGTCTGCATGCTTTGCACATTATGGGTTGGTTTAAATGTTCCAATTACCCTACCAGTATATGAATAATGTGATATATATTCGATCATGATTTTGATAACAAAACGTGCCAAACATAGACATAAGATCAGGAATTAATAGAGGCAGTCCGCACAGGCTAATTTGGGATGCACGGGCTAATCTGGGACACACAGGCTAATCTGGGACGGCACTTTCTACTCTTATGGTATTTTCTGTTTCAAGGAAGTATCTTCTAATCATAAATGCACTGTAGACGGAAAGTGTATTCCTGGATTAGCCTGTGCGGACTGCACAGGCTAATCCGGGACGACACTTTACACACATGCATTAAGCCGGTTTTCACCATGACACGCCTCAATATAAAATAGCTTTCTCTCACCTTTTCAACAACCCTCTTGTCAAATGACAGCCCAGTCATTAAAATAATAGCCCCAGTCAAAGTGCAATACTGAAATTGACCTCCATTTAAATGTTAACCTTTGATAGTAAAATCACAATGCTATCGAGTTTCGAGTTTCGTCAATTTCAATAGAATACCCCAAGACAGCAGATTTTTATCATGTTATTTTTCCAATACCTATATCAGTTGAAATCATTGTCAATAGAATATGTTTCACAGAGAAATACTATGCAATTATTTTATAATCATGTTAAGATTATAATAATGTTTTTGCAAAGGAGAACTTACAATCGGGCGAAAAAAAGAAAATGAAAGTGAATTGAAGCCACAATGACCTTGTTTACGTTGCAATGACTGAACATAAAAGCCTCTATATACTTCACGTTTCTTTCACATAGCATTGGTTTGCTCGAAGCACCTATGGCAAATACCAAGGCACGTAGGTGTCACAGCAAATTGTTAACGGAATTTGTAGGATTGAAGTTGTGTTTCACTGATGACTAATAAATGTAAACAAGAATGTCCAAAAGGTGCAGTGCGAAACAATACTTGTTCCCACCCATCCGAAGCTGCTGTGGTTTTGCAGTATTTCATTCAAGGGATAAATACGCAAATGAGCAATCGTCAATTTTCACATTTTTGTCATATACAGGAATGTTTAGAGAATATTGTCTATTTAAAGATTTATTATTGCCCTGGTTAAATAATTACTTAAAAAAGTTCCAAAACTGAAATACAAGTGAAAATTACATACCAAGACTTGATGTTAGTTACAATGAATTTTTCATTGGTCCAGACACTGTTGTAAAGCTCTTCAAAATTTCGTTTTACATGGGGACCTAACTTTCACATTTATATCGCTGTTTGCAGCTGCATTAGTGTTCATTTGTTCATCGTCAAAATGTTCAGATGTTTCCAATGATATGTGACATTGAAAATCATTTGTTGTTTCCACAATGAGTCTACAGTCTTGTCCTAGCAGGCCACTTTCAGTTGACGATTGTAAAGAAATCAATGGCATATCAACAACACTAGACATAAAATCTATTTCAGAACCGTCTCTAGGAAATGATTTAAGACTAATAACAGAACAAAGGACCCCACTTCATTAAAAGTCCCAATGTAAACAAATTATAGATTACCAGCCTGGCTAAGGCTGGCAATTATACAGAGGGAAAACTGATGGAAAACTTGCCCCATTGCTTTCAGCCATTGTATTGATCACAGTCTTATTCACTTACAGCAATTTGTCAAGATCAGGTGTCTACAGCCCATGTTTCACTCATTCATAATACAAATACATAAATATAAGAATACATAATATTCATCCCTTGAAAGCCTTCTTTGCACATATTCTTGCTTTCAAGCGGATATTATTTATTATATTATATTATAAGTTTTCAAAACATGTTTCATACTTCAATTTTCCACTTACAATTATGATAAAACACCCCCGCCCCCCCCGAAATCATTTGGTCAATTAATAAATAAGTCATTAAAAGTAACATTCCCTGTTATAAGGTGGATGACAAGTGACAGCAATTCATTAATTGTAATTGCTTCACACATGATATAATGAACTGATCAAATTAGTTCTTACAACAGTTTACTGGATTTTTAACATAACCATATTAAGAGCAAATTGCTTAAACAAGTGTCATATATAATTGGATTTCAACATAATCTAATTTACTGAACAATCTAGTTAGCCAAGCATAACTGACTAACAGCATTGATTATCCGTGCAACGATACGCAAATTGATACGCCAAAAAAAACCCGATGAATGACTGACTAACATGAAACGAAAACATAATTCTGCATGGGAATTGTAATGTAACATTTGTACCTGGGGCATGAAATCAATTGATGAACACTTAGGCCAAGGAAAGTTGGTTTCACAGAAAACAATTCTTACACACACACCTCAACAACAACAACAACAACAACAAACAAAACAAAGCAAATAGCTTTATGAAGTATTGTATTATTGCTTATGCCCGGCGTCTATAAGTGTCTTACCGGAAGCATATAGAAGAAGCGTTATTATATATTGTATTATTGCTTATGCCCGGCGTCTATAAGTGTCTTACCGGAAGCATATAGAAGGAGCGTTATTATATATTGTATTATTGCTTATGCCCGGCGTCTATAAGTGTCTTACCGGAAGCATATAGAAGGAGCGTTATTATATATTGTATTATTGCTTATGCCCGGTGTCTATAAGTGTCGTACCGGAAGCATATAGAAGGAGCGTTATTATATATTGTATTATTGCTTATGCCCGGCGTCTATAAGTGTCTTACCGGAAGCATATAGAAGGAGCGTTATTATATACTGTATTATTGCTTATGCCCGGCGTCTATAAGTGTCTTACCGGAAGCATATAGAAGGAGCGTTATTATATACTGTATTATTGCTTATGCCCGGCGTCTGTAAGTGTCTTACCGGAAGCATATAGAAGGAGCATTATTAGATATTGTATTATTGCTTATGCCCCGCGTCTGTAAGTGTCTTACCCGAAGCATATAGAAGGAGCGTTATTAGATATTGTATTATTGCTTATGCCCGGCGTCTATAAGTGTCTTACCCGAAGCATATAGAAGGAGCGTTATTAGATATTGTATTATTGCTTATGCCCCGCGTCTGTAAGTGTCTTACCCGAAGCATATAGAAGGAGCGTTATTATATATTGTATTATTGCTTATGCCCGGCGTCTATAAGTGTCTTACCGGAAGCATATAGAAGGAGCGTTATTATATATTGTATTATTGCTTATGCCCGGCGTCTATAAGTGTCTTACCGGAAGCATATAGAAGGAGCGTTATTATATATTGTATTATTGCTTATGCCCGGCGTCTATAAGTGTCTTACCGGAAGCATATAGAAGGAGCGTTATTATATATTGTATTATTGCTTATGCCCGGCGTCTATAAGTGTCTTACCGTAAGCATATAGAAGGAGCGTTATTATATATTGTATTATTGCTTATGCCCGGCGTCTATAAGTGTCTTACCGGAAGCATATAGAAGGAGCGTTATTATATATTGTATTATTGCTTATGCCCGGCGTCTATAAGTGTCTTACCGGAAGCATATAGAAGGAGCGTTATTATATATTGTATTATTGCTTATGCCCGGCATCTATAAGTGTCTTACCGGAAGCATATAGAAGGAGCGTTATTATATATTGTATTTTTACAAATACTTGCCTGAAGTCCGTGAAACAAATTGAGTGGTACTTTCATGCGTTACTAATTTTGCCTTCATTGAGCATGTAGTAAATTTACAAGTTCATTAACATACCCCAACAAGTTAACTAATTTTAAGAGGATACCTATCCTACAGATAATCTCCATCCTACAGATAATCTCCATCCTACAGATAATCTCTACAGATAATCTCCATCCTACAGATAATCGCTGCAGTGGGCAAGCTTGGCGAAATTTTTGTCAACATAGTATTGGTTTTACCCAGGTACCAGTCTCGGATATAACCAAACATTTAAGGCCATAACTCGGGATTCACACTGTTCGCCTATGGAAACCCTTGTTCCATGGATTACTATTAGATTAACAACCCTAGAAATGTACATCAGATACAACAGTTTCACCATCAACCCTCACAATGTTAATACACCTATCAATATTTTCCTTCAGGGGGGGAGCGGCGGGCAAACCCAGGATTAGACTTATTGTACTTTGGGGGGGGTCTAATTCCTAACCCTAGAGCCAAGCATTTTTGTCTAAATCCCCTCAATGGGGGATGCTTAATTGGTGTATGAAATGGTCCGGGGGCCAATATAACCAGGATCTAAAATCTGAACAAAGTCTATTTTCCGGGACCCGGAATCATTTGACGTTTCAAATTCCCACCTATCGGGAATTGCTTTCAGCCTAAAGTCACGTATATGCCCGCTGCTCCCCCCTGGGGGAAAATATTGATCGGTGCATAACACAGCATACACTTTTTACAAGACATCCCCCCCCCCAAAAAAAAAATTCTGGCTTTATGAATGGCTAAATGCAATAAAATCTTTGCTGATTGGGGTCAATGCTACAGAAACTAAGAAAGGCCCATAACTACTACCCGCTTTTTCAACAGCTGTTAACCACACAATAACTGGATCTTGAGGAATGGCATGGCAATTTGGGAAGGATGTCCGATCAATTAAACGGACAAATAACCTCCTTCATTCCACAATAATGTTCTCATGTTTGTAGTTTATAGATGGGCCGCCTAGGAATTCAGAAAATATTAAGGCAATACGAATTATTATGATACATACCAGACTTCATTGATATATCAAGGCAATGAAATCGTGAGGCTCTTTTATGCAGACGGAAGCTGCCCTGCTATTTTTCCCCAAAGGCTAGATTCTTTCGTCTAGAGCCATTTTTCTCTGGGTAGAACTAGTTTTTATATTATGCATTAATGAACTGGCATAGCGTATAAACTGAATTTTTAAATCGTACATCTGCATAATAATCGCTTCGTATTAAATATCTTATTTAATATAAGCAATCTAAAGAATAAATGATAACAAAATATATCATAACTTTGGTACAAACTCCCTCTTATGGGATATAATGAGAAAGTTAAGTACAGTGTGCTATTCAATCTGTGGTGAAAATTACCACAAATTTTCCCATTAGAAAATTTATTCAAATTGTTCATTTTGACACAAAACAGCTATTCATGCAAATAGAGATCACCACTGTGTGAGTTAATCACTTTTAGGGCCATTTTGAATAAATTATTCTCATTTTTCACAGCATCCTAACTACATGAATGGCATTTTGATATTTTCATATTTGAAAAACAAGACACATTTTGACAGTAATTTGTTTCCGAGGTTGACTCCATAAATATTTTAGCCTATGCGAGACTTTTTATGGCTGTGCTCTGATTATATTCCAAAATTGCTAACAAGTATGCTTGAAATCAGTGAAAAAATGTAACCCAAAGCAGCCTTAACTGCCAAAAAGAAAATCTGCAATCAACAAGATGGTGACAGATGTCACTTTGGTGTAATTTGTTTTCTTAGGGCCTTAAATTCCTAATTAAATTCAATCCCACAGGTAAGTTAATATTGCAAGTATGTGTGAATTCATTAACTAAAAAGCGCAGGGGAAAAAGCTAAATTGTGATGGGGTGTGTGCATGTGTGTGTGAAAATGTACATTGAAACCAGGATGGTTTGAGTTATCAAGCATAATTAATTTCAGATATTTGATCAGCAAGTATCAGTGGAGTATTGCCACAAACCCTCTGGGCAAACCTGTTGACACAATAATGAAACAAAAACATTCTCCCATTCAGTGAAAACAAGACGAACCTTTCACCAGGGACCCGATTACTGCGTGATATCAACAGTGGCACTTTGGTGACAATAATACTGAATTCAATTCACCTCAAGCATGTTTCGATGTTGTTTTAACATCATATCATAGAATTCTGAAGAACAATAGAAAGAATAATACATCCAAGATTCCGTATTAAGATTGTATAATGTGTTCATTGTAGCACACTTAAAAATAACATTTTTGCTGATTATTCATAAATAATTCAACAGCCAGATATGGTATACCCAAGTGTCAGGGGTGTCGTAAGGTGGCAACAAAAGCTTTTCATTTTAAGTTTGTGTCGTTCAACCTGGTTAATTATGAATAAATTAGATCAAATGACATCACCTCAGGCTTGGTATTGATTAGTTTATACATAAATGTGCATTCAATCATAACGAGATTTTAAATAAAAGGGAAAACAATATATGATATGCACAATATGGATATATTATGTAATAGTTTTAAAGCAAATTCTTTAGGTAGCTATTTAGTTTTAATTGCCTTTTACCAACAATGGTAGACAACGCAAATTTAAATCTGTCTTGCTGCTACATACAATATTCAAAATTTTATTTCGAGTATATGACAATGTATGTTGTGTTTTTAATCTTTATTTGTAATAAAATATTAATAAGGATAAATTATAAAATGATAAGTACTCAAAAATAGATCAAACATTTTATCTGATGTTTTATCTCTGATTTAAACCAGGAACTATGACATGTGTTTCCACGAAAAGTGTAGGCAGGGATTGTTTCCCTTTCCTATTAATTGTATTTAATCTTGTTTTGATATCAGTTAAAACAACAGGTTTCAAACAGAACAATTCACTGTTGATAGGCAAACAATAACTGATTGATACTGTATTATGATGTCACAAATACATTATCTTAATTGTTCATGATTGTAGGTAGATATCACAGGCTGACTGTATGTGTGGTGAATCTGGATCGTTCTGTTTCTGGGAAAAACTATACATTTTTGTCACACGATATTCTCGGTTTCATGTCATATATACCGGTATAACAATCCCATATTTGTAAATTAACATGTGACAATAACTTGCAAACTGGTGATACCACAAACTTGAACCTAATTTTGAATGATATAACATGCATAGAATTCAACTGGAGTGTTTAAATTCCAAAAGGGCTGCACATTTGTTTTCATCCTTTAAATTGTTAAGTGTCAAACATAAAAAAATTACTTGGAAAAGTTCATCAAGAGCCCCCACCCAACCAACAAAACAAACATATAAACACCAGTCAACAATTTGATTTTTATTTGATGCATTTGTCACTGAATGAATATTATATGTGAAAACCTTAATTGGGCTCAGTGTATAAATATGTGACCTGCCCTTTATATATTAAATAATTATTTGACTGACCACATTTTTGTGCTTAGAACTAAATATATAGAAGACATCTAATAAGCTGATCAGCAAAGCAAATAGATTGCACTCAGAAGGATTTGATGCCCAGACTGGCCCATTCGAATTATTTTAAGTCCAAATTAGGTCACGGTCAAGGCGAGGTTGAGTGATATGGTTGGATTGGAAATAGTCAGAAGCAACAACTGTGTAAGTATCCAAGCGTTGTAGCAAGCGGTGTTGGTGCTAGACGAAACAGTAAAATCTAGTTAACCTCGTACAGATGAATGGACAGACGGACAGGACAATCACTATATGCCTCCCATATAAAGAAGCCGAGAGGATAAAAATGGCGTTGCAACATTGATTTCCAACACTTTGATTTAGTCATATTTTCACTGACAATTAGTAACAACACACACCATTTCTGTTTTCAATTCACTCTCAAATCTAGTATCGCATGCTGGAAACGTACACCGCCATGTTGAAACATACCTGCACCGCAGCTGCCATATTTATGTCACAAACATTGTCGTTAAAGGATTGTTTTGCATAACTAAATCTTGAATTGCAACCATAAATTTTTGTACAGGGAAACAAGATATGGCCATTAAAATGAAGCTATGTAAAGCAACCAAAGAAACAATTTCTAATGTATTTTTTTTTTGCTTTAAAATCCAGTTGCAACTATCTGTTTTACAAACAAAACCATATTTCATAAGCTTTCATCACCATTTTAACCTGTTTGTTTGGCATGATATCCAATACGTCATAGATATTAACAAAAATAAACAAAACAAAAATACATTTTTTTGACTTTCTTAATAATAAATATTCAAGCATACAATATTCTGTACTCAATTTGTGCAATCAGTTTAAAGCATTTACTGAATATTCATTTCTGACGAGGTATTAATGTGCATAATTGAGTCACTCCTGAGTTAGTGTCCTGGGTAAAACAAGTACTAGAAAAACCCTGGACCTAGTAAATGGATGCCTTCTGCTGATCAATTATGCACCATCAAATTTCAACTGTGGTTTTTTTACAAACACATTACCAAGCAGTTTTTTGCATGTTACGTTTTGCTGAAATAATGTGAAAAACATTTGGTCGACAGCCCATCAGTAGGCAAAGAACATTGTTTGAGAGGTACACAAATAACTGGGAATCATGTTTTAGTCATTTTCCTGTCAATACTGCACAGAGCAAAGCTGTCGAAAGAATGGCACATTCCCTAATCTTGCAATGTTTGTTTAAAGTTTGGATGGTGTTTGGAGATTAATCGCAAAATGGAAAGAAAACAGACTGTATTGTATGTAGGTATAGTCAATATTTTACAAGGATTTCGGCAAACACAGAAATCCCGATGCATTTAGGCGATCAACATTCAATACAAACTGTGCATTAATCCCCTTGATCAGTTATCATACAATTAAAGATAACTTTCCACCTGATAGCTTCTCTGATAAAAATCATATGAAATTTTTATTATCATTCAATTGTTGTATTAAGACTTATCAGCCGATGTTTGCGTATCACCTAACTTTGATGTATTTCATATCAATGATTGTTGATTTAATCGTACAATGCAGCGAGTGTACAAGTTTGAAGACAAAGTCCTATAAGCGGTTAACTGGTGGAAAATGATCAATCATTTACAATATGATCATTGTTATATACATGAAATTATGAGGCAATATGGCAATGTACTGGTACATCTATGCGCAGGTCTACCACAGTGCAACATGTTCAAAACAGCACTCAAAATCATGCATAGTGTTCCCAAAAACTATGTCAGTACCATTTCGGAAAAAATTGTATTATAACAATTGGCAAGACAGTCTCTATTTTGAGATATAAAGATAAGGGAAAATACTATTTCGGCTTCCGATTGTAAGAAAAAAAATGTGGCAAAATATAAAAATGTGCATAAAATTATTAGACCGAGGCAAAAAGTCGGTTACATCATATCCGTTGTTAGGTTATACTTAAACTGTAAGGAAGTATCAAGTCCAAAAGTTGGTATATCAACATTTCACTTGTAACGTGTGTATTAAAAGGATCATAATAAGACATGAATAATGTTATTTTTGGTAAAACAGAAAAAACATTAAATCCCTACTACCACTATCAGATTAGCCATGCATTTTTGGACCTACATGTGCAGTCACAAGCATAGTTTACAGTGATGTGTACACTTTTTAGATTCCCTAAAGCATAATTTCAATTTCAAACAACAAACATAACAATACTTATTACCACAGCTACTTAGAAACAGATGCGTATGTAGCGAAATATTGCTTTTGAATATTATAAATTGTACATAATAAAACATACAAAATTCCATCGGAACATGACATCTATACAAATAGGGGAGACAACTGTGCAGTATTGTCAATAGAATTGGGAACTGTTCCAAAGATGTGTCTTTTCACATCACTAGGGTGCGAAAACAGCTATGTTGGTTATACATTCCATTATTCATTATTTGAGAAGAAAGCACATAACTCAAAATGCCCTAGAGGTAATGAATTACTTCTATTCAAATAATGGGAAATGTTTAATGGACCTGTGCATATATTGTTACATCCTTAAGCATAAGGTTTCCCTATTGTTCTGTTCGTAAAATCTTGATCAAGATAAACACTTCATTGTAAGAGTGAAAATATTTAGCCAGTTCCCCAATGAAACCTTATCCAACATTGTTACAGTTTTGTTTAGACATTATTCTTTGTACAGTGTCATGTACTGTTAACTTAATTTATATTCAGGTAATATCAGTAAGACAAGAGCATCTTGAAGCCATCTTTCAACTTCTGTCAATGGTAGACTTTCCGTCCATTTAAAATGGGTGGGTGGGGTTTCAAATAAATCATCGACTGTGACACACCCCATTTATTCTGAAGGGCGGAGGGCCCATTTAGGCTTGACCTATGACATGACACTGATACAGGCTAATGACCAAGTACTATAATGAGCCCTGTGTGTCAATGTTGGGCTGCGATCAATTTCTTACCAGTCCCTGTTCTTACATTCTTATAAATCTACATATGAGGCATGTCGTGGGAAACCAGGCTTAATGCATGTGCGTAAAGTGTCGTCCCGGATTAGCCTGTGCAGTCCGCACAGGCTTATCCAGGAAGGCACTTTCTGCTTTTATGGCATTTTCTGTTTCAAGGAAGTCTCTTCTAAACATAAATTCACTGTAGGCGGAAAGTGACATCGTGGATTAGCCAGTGCGGACTGCACAGGCTAATCCGGGATGACAATTTACGCACATGCACTAAGCCCGTTTTTCCACGATGCGCCTCATATTGTGATATCATAGAATTATATTAGATAGATTTTACCCAATTTAAAATCCAATTTTTGAAAGTTCAACAATTTATGAGTTAATCTCATTGTTTTATAAACAATTTCCTTGTATTTTTAAAATATATAATTAATCTTGAATAATATTTTGGCCATAGATTACAAATAATTTCCATAACAAATTAACAACTGGGAGTAATTATCAGCATTCCTTTTATTTAGCCGCAAGTTTTATTTCCATCACAAAGTAAAAAGGTATCGATTTTCGAACTGGAACAATTTTTAACAAAACTTTCGAGTATTTTTAAATACAGTAATACATCACCAAACGCAGGCCTGTCCAACACCCTACTTGACATTTCCATTTTACACATGGTCCTGGTGATCAATTAAAACCATTTGGTGATCAATTAAAACCATTTGGTGATCAATTATTAAACCACAACCTCCATAATTATAATCAAACAAAAGCCAGAACATAAGCCAAGAGAATGGGAAATCAAGCGATCAACACACCGTTCATGTTGAACAACAATACGACCATAGCTGCATGCAGGACGACAGACCTGGAAAATGAACGTAGAACCGAAAAACATAAAAAAATGCAACAAATGAGGCATGTCGTGGGAAAATCCGGCTAAATGCATGTGAGTAAATTGTCATCCTGGATTAGCTTGTGCAATCTGCACAGGTTAATCCGGGACCACACTTTTTGCCTATAGTGGATTTATGTTTAGAAGAGACTGCCTTCAAACAGAAAATACCATAAAAGCGGACAGTGTCGTCCTGGATTAGCCTGTGCGGACAGCACAGGCTGATCCAGGGCGACACTTGACGCACGTGCATTACGCCTTCGTTTCCAAAGACACCCCTTAAATATATTTGTTAAAACAGCAAACTCCACACAGCAGCAGCTACAATGACTTGACAACATACTTAGTTCTCGTTGATTTACGTTGACACCATTCAGAAATACAAAATTAAAATTTCATTGAGCAGATACTCTCAGTCTCCAAGTTAGATCGTGTACTGATCTTGCTTGTATATACTTGTTTCATTAATACACTTAACAACGGTGTAATAATTTATGCATGAGTTAATGAAATGCATTCAAAGTTCAAATGAATCGCCTGTCAATGAATCCCATTGTCTTTCCCTGATGTAATGAGGCCTTACATTTTCGTCCTCACACTGTTATCTACTTTTCAGCTGACACCCAGACTTTAGCGAACTTTGACTAAAAGATGAATATGACTATCAAGGAATAGTGCCTAGATCTGAATATGTGTTTATGACAAAAAACATCTTCCACTGTATGAAGACATTTTATATAACTACAATATTAGTGCTACGAAGATAATTCCAGTCATTTACCTTGTATTCCTCGAAAATTAACACATACAAAGTTTTACTGTATATTATCCGACTCTTCCACTTATTCAATTCAGGAGCGAGCTAGAACATTTTAAATATGTCCGAAAAAACCGAGACCAAGACATGAAAATACGTAATGATCAGAATATATGCAGCCTCTTGGCATTAGATATAATCTCTATGCCAAAAATGCGATTACATAGCAAGTTTGTGTTCGGCTCTTCGGAAAAACATTACGGAAATCATCTTGGAATGATCTTAATGCAAATTTGCAGTAATTACCAGTAATAAATATCGTCGTTTCCCACAAATAATGTTTCTCGATTCACAATGAAGATGTTTCCACTTAATAAAATTACATTATCAGAAACAAAAATTATCACATCATTTATTATTAAATTGTGTTACAGACGTGAGCTATACTTCAGGTAAGTACTGCCAACGTATTTCTATATCGGCGAGGAAGACAACAAGAGGCAGATCACAAAGGTCTAGAAGAAAACTAGGATCTTAGCCAATATGATTGAAGAAAGTTTAATACAGTTATTGGGATAAGGGAGGAATGCAAATTGGAGACATTAGATGCTTATATGTCTCACTCAAAATATTTATCAACAGGTAACATCTCGCTGAAATTGTCATTCACGCAGTAGTCTCCTACGCAGTCTCACTATTTCTCGGGTTTCTTGACAACACACATCTCGGTTAAAAACAGTCTTCCTAACTAATGGCTTAAGCAAATTTCAATACCTGTATTTATTACAATGTACACTGTACAAAATGTTAGCAGGGAGATATGGCATAGCAATGTTTGAAGAATTTCATTGATTCCGACATGTGTTGGGCACCGTCACAGCCTGACCCCTTTAGGGCTCATACAGGCATATTACTCTGATCACACAGTACTGGTTTTACCACAGAGACTGTTGTAATTTTAGCACAGTATTTAGACCAGGCTTATAAACATGCACCTTTTCTCTAGTCTTTCTTTTTATATTGTCTTTAAAACAATAATAGAAATATATCAAATATCAATAAAAACGTGTACATCATGTACATTTCCTTCTGAAAATAACTTTTTCTACATAGTGACATGCAACGCTTTAAAACTTCACAGAAGGGTCTGAATTTGTTAAAACTCATGGACAGGGACAACCTTAAAGCTCTGATTTTCAAGTTTTTTCACGAATACCTCTTCAGTTTTATTTCTGTCATAAATCAGCTGATATGGTTCAAAATTAAAATCACATATCTCAAAGCCAGATGGGTGGGGTATTGCTGAATGAATGGCAGTTCATTTAATGTACTAAATTTTTCAATGTATGAAAAATCAGAGGTTTTATCAAAATATTTTATGATTTGCACAGTTACACCAGTTCAAAAAAAGGACCTATTGAATTACTAGTAATTCTAAATCTATATAAACTGGGTATTAGTTAGTTGTTTTGTTTGTTTGATTTGTTGGTTTTTTTTCAAATGAAAAAACAAAGTCCAGTTCCAGAGTGTACAAGCATTCTGAATTTCTATTATTTTTAACTGCATGAATACCTCACCACTGCCAGATTCTGTTTACACCATATTCATACAAAAAGTGTAGTGCACAAGCAAATTCAAGGCCATTTCACTTCGTAAATATATAGCCAAACATATTGTAACTACTCAACTCCTACTTAAAATTCATTAAAACATTGATAAATCGAGACGAACTTTCAACAAAAGCAATCTGAAACTATTGCGCAATACCAGCAAATTCAAAAGAAGGTGTGGCCAGCAAAAAAAACATTAAATATAAAATTACCAACATTTGTTTACTTACCATCAAATAAGGGTGGTATTGTATGCCAGTCTTTGCCTGTTTAATCATCGCTTCATGAACACTAACGTTTAAATGTGTGTACACTCTCTTCCACAGGAGATTGAATCAAATACCTACTAAATTACACCCCTCATAAATGTTTACAACTTAAGAGTACCTTATAAAACCGACCTGTTTTCGTACAATATCTGTGTATATCACATTAATGTCCAAAAATGTAGGTAGTTAAAACGGTAAAAGAAGTTTGAAACAGTTCCCTTCCTTTTGCCTCTTAAACCAGATTTTTTTTATTTATACAAATTCTCCTTCACCCTATACATTTAAACACCATGGTCTGTTCACAGTGTATGGTCCTCAGCATATATGACATACCACAGTTTTATTGGTGTCAGCTTACAAGTAGCGATAGTATTATCTAAATTTATCTTCCATATAGCCTAGTAACATAAAGGTAAAATTTGGTAAACCCCCGAATCATAACGGCATTGCATTGTGGTACATTTAAGAAATGGAATGCTGACCAGGTTTAAAGGTGTGACACCTGTTGTTGTTCTTTTGTAAGAAGTAAAAAGAGGAAAAGAAGAGGAAAAGAAACAAATATGTGGCAAGTTTCCACAAACTCAATTGTTATATAAACCTTTTAAGAAGACCCTAATAAATGATTATAAACCACTGACTCAGTTGTAATTTCAATCGTTTAAGGAGCGGTATATGAATGATAACCCTCCTAAATATGGCAGCTTAATTCATCAGAAATTACAATGGTAATAGAAACCTTAGAGGTTTTAAAAACTGAAGTGATTTCCTTTCAAGATGGCAAGTCTCGAATTCAAACTTGTATGCATAATTAATGAGCACATATCGTGAAAAAATATTGAACTCATATCATTTAACCTGTATTCAGCGCAATAAAAGAAAAAGTAAGGGAAAAAAAAGATGCATTAATAAGTTCGGGCATGAAAAAGTCATCAGCATTTATATTTTCATAAATTGAAATGAAATGAGTTACCGCCTATCTGGCAAGAAAAGAAAATCATATAACAATAGGCCAAGATTTTTTATATTGATATTTCAAAAGTTCTCAATTCAATCATTTATCACTTTTCGTTCAACATTGAAAAGAAAAGTTCTATATTTATTTGATGGTTTTGAATGTCACTGAAACACTATCCTCAATACCCGAATGATTTGTGCATTTCTTTCTATGTTCTACGCTATAAATGAGCAAAGTCATGGAGATAGCTGAGGATGTTATTGTACACATTGTAAGCCATTGCAAAGAAGTTTGGCTGAATTAATTATTTGTCGAATTGAATAAGATATGTTTATTGTCCAATACAGAGTAGAAATCAGCATGTTTGGATTTGATTTTATGAAGATATTTTTGTGTTCACAAAGATTTTATCTGTCTTGTGCATATGACAATTGTGTACGGCTTTCTAAACACAAAATGAAAATCGAAACGCTGACAATAGCGTAGAAAGACTGTAATTGGCAAGAAAAGGAAAGAAACCACAATCAATGGAAATACAGCGCAAACATTTTCTAACAGAAAGGGCACATTTGTAAGAATAAAATCGAATTTCTGCAAATCAAACTACTCATTGTTATCCTCCCTACTTTCAACATCTTGGTAGCTATAGGTTTTGTCTACAGCTTTGTATACTTAATGCAAACACAATATATGCATATCAGTCATCATGTCGATTAATCCTGAATTGATTGAAATAGCTGATGGAGCGTATAAATGTTGGAGTATCAATTGTTAGCGCTTCATAGCCTGCAAAGTAAAAAGTATGTCAAGTGATTCAATCTCTCGAAATTTTCTTGAAACAGAAAATACCATAAAATCGGAAAGTGTCGGCCCAGATCAGCCTGTGCGGACTGCACAGGCTGATCTGGGACGAACCTTTACGCATCACACGCCTCTAATGTTCCAAAGATAAACAAAATACTTATAACTCTCAAAACGTTCTAATTTTTTCCCTGCTTTTGTTAGCCAAGGACCATTTTAATGCTTTTATAAAATGACTAGTAATAACACATAAAGCACTAAAAATAAACACGTGCGTAAAATAAAACTGTCATAATATAAGCTAGTAATGTGTAAGTTATCATTGAAAAAATCCAACATCTAGAAAAAGTATCTCACACAGAGCTATGTACACATAGTAGCAAATAATAAATTATAAATATTAGACAAGGCCCATAACTAATCTCAAGTAATTGCATAACTTTATTCACATAAAATGCTGATTCTAAGTCATTTGGTTGTTTTAAGATAATTTTTCCTCTCTCATGGTTTAAATAATTCTTTGGTTTAAAATCAACAAGATTGGGTACATAAATAATTCACAAAGCCATATTATGCAACAATTTTGTCTTGATTCTTGCAATAATAGGATTATTTACACTGTGCCTTTTCTCAAATGAAATATATTGAACCCCCAAGGCACATAATGAACACAGATAAAAATGAATCTGGCTATTGACTAATACCATTCTGCTGTTATGATTTATTTCTTTTCTATTTGATTAAAATGTCAATCACGAACAATAAGCCTGTTTAGTACGAAATATTGACACAAAACATTTTGTTGTCTATTAACAAACTTGTTGCTTTTGTCTTTTGGACTGAGAGTGTATTTTTATTATTATAAAGAAGTGGGAAATTAACTCATACGCCATCTTTATATCGACAGCTTTACCATATCTGAAAACAAAACGGCCGAAATACCTGGTAATTATTTTTATGTTGCTATGGTTTTGGACATTTTCAGAAAATACATTTAATGGAAATCTATGTTTTCAGACAGAAACTCTACTCACAATTAACATTTCACAGGAATTTGAAAACATATTAAATTCCGTATTTGTTTGTATTATATGGTATATAAGTAGCTTTCATTTCATTGGTGTTACTCATACCGGCCGAGTTACAGTCCTTCTGTATACAAAATAGTACAAGTTTATTAAACAGTAGATTCTTTAACAAGTACATTTTCATTGTCACAAATCCCAAGATCCATGAAACAAATACGTGAAAAAGGCGAAAAAAAATCAACTTGTTGGCAATAATCGTGTACATGTAAAATCCCATGCACAGAGCTTAGCCAGTTGTGACGTTCTTAACTTCCATAACGGGCCAGATGTTACTGCTGTAAAGCATAAAACGGCATCTGGATGTGTAGACAACATTTAAGAAAGCAGGAATGTTGTGTAATATAAAGCTGTTTAAAGTAATATTTTGAAATATTTGCATCAGTTCATACAAGAGATACTTTAGCCAGATATTTTCGGGATTATGAAAGAAACATGTTGACTTTGGGGAGATTATAATTCCATGTTTGGTGGTCCCCGCTAAAAGTCCCTTTGAAATAAGTTTCCGAAGGTTTTTAATGGGTGCGCTGATCAAACAAATGTTTTACGTTGACGTTTAGTACATAAGATTTCAATTAGCAATTAGAATTATGTGTTACACCTAACAGTTTAATTGTCTAGTTGTCATGACTACAAACGTCCTCAATCTCGAGAACTTAATATTGACCAATAAAAAAGGGTTGTTACATATGTGTATCCGGTTTTGCTTGCTATCTTAATTATAAATAATAATCTGCAAGTTAAACAATCCGAAATGTTATAATGAAAGTACTGGACAAAACTGGATAAAGTATGACAATCTTCTGAATCTAGAGATACATGTTTTCCACATTGTGTGACAACTATTCGGTGTCACATGAAATTGTTTGACAAATTACTGCCACTTAGCAGCCTGTTCATTAACCATACAATAATGCAAAATGCCTGTGGCTTAACATTCAACTGAAAACAAATGATCATCTTAACAGTGCTACAGTTTATACATGACCCCCCCCCCCCCCACCTCTAAAAAGAGCACTGCTAAAAATTCAGACAACTGAAAAAAATTAATGAATATGCATGCTTTAATTGCAAACGAGCAAGTCGCTGACATTAAATACTTAAAGGCGCAATTTATATGCTAATTTCAACGAGATTATGTATGCTAAAACGGAACAAGTTATCTGAAATATTGTAAATATCTGTGCAAGCGGGGGCTTAGTATCTGAATACAGTCGACATCTAAGTGTTTTAGGATCCGTTTTAAACATGTTTTCAAGAGGTCTCCCTTACGAAAATATTTGGCGAAATGATATCATTGAATTGGTAGGATAAAGGGTCGTTCACATTGTGAGCATGCTCAGCATCATGAAGCCTAAGGTCGACTTCAGTTTATATTGATAGTACAAAACAGCCCCCAATTTATGGTGACGGGCATGGCTGGAGTTTGAATGGTATTTGAAGGGTGCATGAGAATTAGTGAATGTATGCATTTATACAGTCAAAAACATGATACTACACATGAGGATATTGAAATGACGGGATATTACACATAAGGTCTGGAAAGAAGCTTGTGTTACTCCCATACTTTCCAAAAGATGCCATATTTCTACGAAAAATGGGATACTATGAACTAATCCGAGTCTCCCGCGTCTATTTGTAGTATTTCATTTTGACTGTATGAGACTTCAACAGTATTACATGTAATTTTAGTGTGGGTGCGGAATACTGTTGTTTGATTACAATTAATAGGATTTTGTATACACTGTTTAACGTTTGAGGGTCGATCATGATTGATGCTTGCAATATGCACTGAACATTTGATCAAAACAGCGACATTAACAATGGTCAGCAACATAGGAACAGGGAGAAAAAAGAAATTCAATATTGTATTCCTTTATGAAGTTATTTTGAAATTTCAAACTTCTTTCTTATTATTTTGCATTTAAAACTTCTTTCTCAATGTGTCTTGTTTCTGTTGTGCACTCTATCATGGCAATTAAATCAAAGACAATACAGTATTTTTATGAAATCATGGCATCTCTTATTCTATTTGTTGTAGACACAGGCAAACAACTGACACAATAACTTACGAGCATCCTGTCATCCAGAATTTCATTAATGGAAACTTGGGTTTCTTGACGTTTACCGTAACATATTACTATCTGCTCGACTTGCAGTGGAATAACATCATGCAAATAAGACTGGAAGAACAAAGTGGAATAATTTGAATTAATTTACTTGCATAATAAAACCTTTTTTGAAAATATAGTAAAACAAAAAATAAAGTTTAAAAAATCTCATTTTCATTTTCAACTGTTTATTTGGAAATCCAACTGTTACTTTGACACTATTGTGGCATGTTTATGGTGCAAATTATGTTTGCTTATGCCAATGATTCATGCCAAAGCCATTTAAGACCTTTTCTTATGCCACTGATGTTTTGGAATGGCAATGATGCAGCGACATTGATGTTTGCTGATGTCATTATGTCTCAATATTACATTAATTCGGTAAAGGTCTGATGTATACTGATGGCAACATTGCTTGATTTATGTTATTTGCCAATGACATGTCATGGTTGTTCAGATGACAATGGCATTTGCTGAAGACAACAGTGTTTTCCAATGAGAATAGTAATTGCCAATGACAACGATGGTTGCTGATGTCAATGATATTTGTCAATGGCAATGACGGCTGCTGATGTCGATGATATTTGCCAAATGACAACGTTGATTGCTGATGTTGATGATATTTTGCCAATGACAATGATAGTTGCAGATGTCAATGATATTTGCTAATGACAATGATGGTTGCTGATGTCAATGATATTTGCCAATTACAATGATGGTTGCTGATGTCAATCATATTTGCAAATGACAATCATGGTTGCCAAACGTTGCTTGCTGATGTCGATGATATTTGCCAATGGCAGTGATGGTTGCTGATGTCAATGATATTTGCCAATGACAATGATGACTGCTGATGTCAATGATATTTGCCAATGACAATGATGACTGCTGATGTCAATGATATTTGCCAATGACGGTTGCTGATGCCGATGATAATTGCAAATGACAATCATGGTTGCTGATGCCAATGATATTTGCAAATGACAATGATAGTTGCTGACTTGCAAATGCTGTTACAGTGATGTTGGCATATTCCCATGATAATTGCCAATGGCAATGGTATTACCTGAAGACAATGATGTTGGCTGAACAAATGACATGGCCTGATTTTAAGATTAATTCAATTTTGAGTGTAAATGATGTCTAATAAATCTGTAAATGATGTCTAATGAAACTAAGATGCTTGTTAAAGCCCATATTTCTGCACCACACTGTTTGCTAATGTCAGTATGAGTACTAAAGTCAATGGTGTTTCTGCTGAATGTTTGCAGCCACCACTAAGGATCACCACTTCTTAATATTTAGACTTTGGGTCACTTTTCAGCAAACAAATCATAAAGATAAACAAATTGCTTGTTTAACAAATATAAAGTTGAAGAACAGAACATAAATTACAGGGTATGCAGTAGAAAGCCTTTGATGTCAAAATTTATTGATAAAATGTTTAGAATTCCTAGTGAAACAAGAGGTCAACAGAATGAATAAGTGAAACTTTACCAATAATACACGAAAAGATAAAACTATCTTGTTTTGAGTGTTTTGTATATTTTAACCATCCAAATCTTGAGAAACGTCATAAAAAAAACAATTTGTACAATGCAAGGGCTAAAACACACTATATCCTGAAAACTTGAGAACTGAATTGAAAATGTGGAATGGTGGGTGGGAGGAGACAGTTCACCATGATCACACTAATATTTTAAAAATAACTTATACACATGAGTAAATTGAGTTGAAAACCTGTTTCTACATGATGTACTGTTGAGTAAAGTCCTTGAGTAAAACCACTGCTTGTTTATTTACGGGGAAATTATAATGCTTCCTGTTTCAGAATCGAACCTGGGACAGTCTTCTGACGAGACCAAATCAGTAATATACATTTACGTTCATGAGTTTTGTATGAAATGTTTTGGACAAGCACATAAATGTCAACACTTTTAAGTTCAACAATTATGTGCACATTTTAAAATATCATTAAAGTTGAAGGTCTCATTTTAAATAACAGTCGACTGAATCTCATACTGCTGCTTATGTTTATACCTAGTAGTAAATCAAGAGCTGTAAAACACATATAGCATATTTCCTACTTTAAAACAGACACCATGTACATATATTTATAAAATCATCATTTTCTGGAAAGAAAAGTCAAAACCAGAATATGCATTGTAAAAAATATATTAATTACTATAATGATGTATCTTAAGATAAATATGGAAACAATAATATGTGTGGCAATAAATATTTTGACAATTTCAATAACAACGTAATTTATGATATTTACAACCTAATTTACGATATTTAATAAGAATAGCAAAATATGTAAGGTAATAATACCAAAATATGTAAGGTAATAAATATACTAATTACTTTAACAATTACTTAATTTACAGATACAAAATACACATGGGACAACACAGAAACTTTAACTGTCTGGAAATAACAGTCCAAAGAAAAATATGCGTGGTAATAAATATGTTAATAAGTTCAAATATATTATATACCATAACTTACCGATGATAAATATGGATGGTACAACACAGAAAGTCCGGATCCAGGGTTCTCAGTTCGAATTTTCATTTCCGTTAAAACTTCACCCGAATAATACATTCCAACTGGGCAGAATGATGGCGGCAAATTTTACAGAGAAGACATACCAGCATCATATGATCAGAAGTCAATCCCAAAGAAATAAAATTACCCAAAAGTCACACAAAAATTAGCACCAAGTACTAATAATACTAATTAACGCTCAACAGATTTCTCTAATTAAATCGATACAAAAGCTATCTGTTTCACTGCAGCCAGGACTGTTTTCCAGGTTAAGTAATATCAGTAATTGACTGGCGAGAAAATTAACACGAAAAACCAGTGTCAAAGACGCATAAAATATTTTCTTGATAATTAAATTTAGCGTTATTCGGACGAGTGTCTAGAAATCCTGTCCACAATGCACGCCAACCGTGTGACTACCAATCAGCAAATGTTCATCAATACAACGCAATATGTGTCGAGGTGTCCAAACACAGAAAAACAGGCAATCCAAGTCAATAGGCCTTGAAATTGTAACTCCTTGTTAATTCCTGTAATGGTTTGCGTCCAGCTCCTGTCACCAATTTTGTCAAGGGCTATTAGATGAAGAAATACTATTGATGTATCAGTTGCTATGTCAATTTGTTATTATTCGAAGCATCCACTTCCTTCCAGCCATCCAATTGTGATACACAGTCAATACACTGCTGTACGTTTAATCTCCAAATGTTTTATAGGTATTTACCATACAGGGCCTAAACATCCGCCTTTTATTATGCTGTATTTGACAAATTTACAACACGAGAGCTATACTGATTGTTAAATTGAAAATATTCTCGCTAAATACACAGATATAACGTTTATCTGCTTCAGATGTATTTAGAAACAGTCATGAATACAATTTCTCCATAAACACAATGCTAATGTGTATAACGTAACAATATTTAAATTACTTGCCTTGGGTGACACACGTATAAATAACCACCTATGTCACCAAATACATTGCCTGGTGCTTGAAAACATTTGAATAGCTAAACGAACCAACTTGTTGTGGAAAGTTTACTTTACTCGATCTGGCGAATCGCACGCACACTATTCGCACAAAAGCTTTTATATTCTCTCATCAATGCTTATAATGTACTTTTCACTAAAGCTGATTTCTCGACTGCCACATGTGTGTCCCAATGCAACAGTATGGTGGATAACAGCGTGAATAAAATGCACAACCTGAATTATTGAGAACGGTGACATGGCCATGCTTGGTTATGAACTATTTAATGAAAGTTTACACCAGGGCTGGTATCCACAAAGTTCTGTAATAAAATCTGAAGTAATTTTCTTAAATCATAAGTCTGTTGTTCTTTTATTAATGTTTTTTTTTTGCTATTGTTCTTTTCTTGGCAGGGGGATTGGGGGTGGGTATTATTAATGAAAAAAATAAATTCTGTGGATATTTCATTTAATTTTCTGGTAAAGAATAATCAGATGCAAGCTTATTTACCATCTTTTAAAATAAAATATTGATTAATGGATTATACTTTTGTTTAAAAAAATGTCTTCATAAGAACTTAAGTTAAGATCTTCCTGAGAAGCTGTATGACCCTCGGTGCCATTAAAAATAGAGGATGATTAGGCGACAATTTAGTAGTTGCGTTTTAAAAAAGTTTTCCAGAAAATACAGCAGAATATAAATCCCAATGGAGTTAAAGCTCATTTAAAATTACCAACAAATCATGTATGTGCCCATATGGTATTGAAAGCAGCAAAAACAATAATCTATTATTTATGCCTGGTTATTAAGCCAAAGACAAAATGAACAACTTACATTTCCCAGCTTAAAATTTTACAACAAAAATATGGAAACAAAATCCAGTTTCATTAAAAACAGCACAATAAATAAAAGTCGCCTGGTGTAATGACATTTTGTCAGTGATTCTACCCACGGCAGAGACTCAAGGGTCTATGTAAGCCAGTGGCTAATGGGACACCTGATTAGTTTAGAATTTACAAATCTGAACAAAACAACAACAGAGTAAATGACAAGCGATACTGTATCAATGGCAAAGAGATGATAATTATTCAACCTAACAAGTAAAAACTGTTGAACCACAACACAACAGAGCCTAATATGCACATGCATAAAAAAGATCAAGTAGAATAACTGTTATTTACCGTAAATTCTCGCGTATAAGCCACACTTTTTTTCATCCGAAAATTGTATAATTTTTTCGGTGCGTCTTATACGCGGATATAAGCAAAAACTTATAGCGTTTCTATTATAAATATAATCCGTAGTATTTTGGCCACCAATGCTCGATCGACGTCACTAAGACGCTCATACATGGATAAGCAAATATTCGTACCCGATACGTTTCGTGATGTTTTATATTGGGATTGTTAAAAAATATAATATATAGTTCTAATTTTGTGTGTTTTATACTTTATTTCTGAATTTTACGAAATTAAAATATATGTGCAATAATACAGAATGCATAAGAAATAAGAACCAGGGTCAAACGAACCATAGTGTAAACACCACTTGACAAACTACTTCCCACCTTTTGTATTACTCAGCAAACAATAACCACGGTGTCATTGATGATACTTGCAGAACTCTCCGTGTTTGTCAAACTAACAATTAGCGCTTATGGTGTAATTAAAGGTGTTGACACTGAGACTTCTCAACACCTCTCAATACAGCGAAAATACTTTTAGTGTAATGTATCCACGTTTGTAGATAGCAATTTTCACGACAAAAATATTGTCGGAGTTGATAAACAATGGACGTAAAATGTAAGATTTTGATGTGTTACGAAGCATTTAGAAGCTTTTTAATCTCAGAATTTTTTTTCCACAAACTACGACTTGAATTTTTAGGTGCGTCTTATATGCGGGGGCGTCCTATATGCGAGAATTTACGGTATTCATTTGATTGTGCACCAGTATTTGTTGTTCATGGCATAAAGTCAACTGAGGTCGAAATCGCAACACAGTACTTTGCATAGCGTTTGCAAATGCTGTGGTATCATTACCACTGGGATGATTTTTCTTTGCTCTTCACCCGTTATTGATTCTAACAACTGCACATTGGGTCAAATTTATACCGAAGTCAATTGTCCGGGTAATACGTCAAATGGGCCGTACAGTCTTGCCTCAGGGCATGGGAGACCCAAGGAATCTGAGATCAGGACATTTACATAGAATTTCCATAGAATTACCATACCAGGATTCTCAATATGACATAGCCACCATTCAAAGGCATCTATCCTCTGACTGTTAATTACCCATAAATGACATTCGGCCCATGCTGCTAAGATACTTTATGTCTGAAATATGGCTGTTAAAATGAGGATTTGGACATCTGCAATCAAGCCATACCTCAACATGGGATTCGAAACAAAGTATTGCTTTTTCCTAGTAGCATCAACACTATTAATAATAATTAATTATTATTAATAATATCTTTAATTAACAATTAACTGTTTTATTAAGTAATGTAAACAGCAAAATCGACCAAAACTTATGAAGTCCACGCCAAAAATCAAATCGAACAACCATTAATACAATAAACCATAACACCACCGAAAATAAATGTCACACTAATTTATTTGACATCATAATAATCTTTTCATACTCATCATCAGCATACTTCTATAATCTGTTCATACTCGTCATCAGCATACTTTTTTATCACACTCATCATAATTGTCATCATCGTTATCATCATCATTGTCATTATCATTATTGTCTTCACCATTATCATCATCAGCAGCAGCACTCCTATAATCATAAACAACAACAACAACAAAATAATGAAACATAACCGATAACCAAAACAACCAATCTGCTGCAAATATTCAAACAACCAAAACACCACTTAAGGCAACAACAAATCAAAACGCTGACAGCATAGAAAGACTGTTTGAGAGAAAAGAAACTAAGAGCAAATGAGTTATGAGAGTATTTTTATTATAAGAAACATTTATTGAAGTAAGTCACCTATCTGTTATATAATTTCTACAAAAAATCTCGAAACTCATAACTATACACTCTATTTTAAATAAATTGGTATAAGCTGGTATTTGACCTAATTGAAGACGGAGATCCAGGCCGCTTTTTTTTGCAAATTCAAACTAATATAGTGCACGTCCAATTCAATGCTATTTATTTAAGACATTCTCATCATTATTTTTGATTTGGAATTCGTGGGAGGCAAATACTTATGTGCAAACAATTTAAAAAGTAAACAGAGTTATATGCACACAAGTCAACCTACAACGGGTAAAAATAGTCGATGAACTGTATAAATTTGAATGAATATTCAGTGCTTTTTATCACAAACGCTATGTTTGGTAAATACCAATTTAAATAAAAAAAGTTTTAGTAGTAAAATACATAATAAAAACTCTCTTTAGAAGTACAATGCTTTTCCATAATTCTTGCATACGTCAAAAACAATAGCAATCGTCAATCAAGTGATTACGATCGCTCCGCTATAAGTTCTGACTCAATACACTGTTATTAAACTTTCGCAATATGATGTAATACGCAGTTAACCAGTCAACAGCACAAACATCTATCATACTTACGTGAATAGACATGAAGTTGCTTGTAGATGTGGACTAAATGGATTATTATTGTTGTTTATTAGTGTTTTAAGTCGGATCTATTTCTTGTCATCTTTTCATAGAAAGTAGCATTGATAACAGGAAGCCTCACTGCTCAGTGAGCAAAGCGCAGTAATTTATCGATTTACTGACTCGTAGCCTGCAAAGTAAAGAAGTAGTTCCCTCAAGACCCATTTCTGAATACACCTACTAAATCCTGTTGGCTTGCACCAACAGTCTAAAAACCAGGTGAAACCATATTCCACACAAAGGCAACAACAACCTAAGAGCAACCGCACACTTATCTGTAGTCATAATTAGCTAATGGTGATGTTTCTTCAGATTTCAGGGCTGTTTAAAAGTTGGCAGAGATATATTGTGAAAACTTTATTTCCATGTGTGTGCAATTAATTACACTGTCCAATAGTTATTGCTACATTAATTATGCTGGTCCCCCAGTCATTATCTCAGCAAATTTCAAGCTGAATTAAACGTGAAGCACACAAGATACATTTCATATTAACTCTCCTACAAACTAGATTTTATAAAATGGTGATCACTACTTTCATCAGCAAGAATAGCAGCAGCATTATCACCAACACCAACATCAACACCAGCAGAGTCAACAACAACAACAACAACACTAAAGCCACCAGGAGTAACAATAACAATGTAAGCAAAACAACACCAGCAGCAGTAACACAAGATCCATCAAAATCAACAGATTCAACATAAGTAACAACAACAGCATTAACATCAGCAGAGTCAACAACATCATTACTAGCAACAACAACAACAACAACAATAGCACCAGTAACAGCAGTAGCAAAAACAACAACAGCAGCACTCACAACAGCAGTAGCAGCAAAGCATTACCAAAATAAGCAGAACAAAAAGCAGCAGCAACAACAGCAGCAGCATCAGCAACACTAGGAACATTAACAGCAATGCAGCACCAACAGCAGCATCAGCAACACTAGCAATAACAATGCTAACAACAAAAACTGCAAAAGCAACATCACTACCAATGACAACAACAGCAACAATAGCAACAGCAGCAAACACATCAGTAACAACAACAACAGCAACAACAGCAGTGATAATTTCAATACATGCAATCAACATGGGTTATCAATATCTTGTCATAATCATAGCCATTCGAAAACAACATTGACAAAATTCACCTAGGATCATTATATCAGACAATTGGTCTGACAGAATTAAATTGAATATGTCCTGGAGGCAAAAGAACTGCCCTGGTCAAAAATCAGATAATGGACATGGGGAGAAAGACCTACTGGCCAGAATATTGATTGGGCAATCTGAAATTGAAGGATTAATGTAATCATGCCCATTAAATAACTAATAAAGGGGCACCTGATGTTGGTTTTGCAGACTGATGGCCGGTTAATTATTCCACAAAGTTGTATTATGTGAAGGCAGGTAGATGTTTGTAGACAATTCTTATGCTCTCCTTGTCAAAGATTGTTTGTCCGATGATGATGTTGCGGACATTTTCTGATAATGTTTTCATTGATTTCATTTCAGTCTTTGTAACATATACTGTGATGTAACTGTATTTAAAACTAGATCGAGTGTTCTATTCATTAAAAGTAAATATAAGAAAATATTCCTACATGCATGTTGCAACAAAATTCTTTATTTGCTAATTCTGTCTTAAAAATTACAATCTGATTAAAAGAATTGTTTTCTGAGCTCAGGTCCTAGTGATCGGGAAAGATAACACAACAATTTGCTACAAGGGAAATAAAATAATCCAGGTGTCAAGTCAAATGTTTGCTTGGATAAGTCATCTCAACTGTAAAATGGAAGAAGCCCGTGTGTTGTTGTTATATATAGTATGATTTTCAGTGAAATATCGATTTTTATTGGTGAAATAAAATCATGTATTTTCACTGTTGGAGCTGTAAAAATGTAAGACTTTATATTTTCACTGCAGTGAAAATATAACATAACATCAAACACTATTTTTCTATCAAAAATATTGATCAGTATAGGTTTATCTCCCTTGGCAAATGTATATACATGTAGAGTATTTACATACATTCTTTTAGAGAAAACAGATTATAAAATTCAACAAAAATATACTTTAGCAACGACGACGCACAAATTATGGCACTTTTTTCCCACCATACTTATGATAAACAAGTTTGGAATCATTTATGATGTCATTTTTATGACGTCAGAATACACAAACGTGTGACGTTTAATTTTTTCTCGCGCAATTTTATTTATTTATTGTCCAAAATCATCAAATAAACAGAAAATGTGTTGATTTCGGTGAATGATCGAATATTTATTTCACTCATGGTCATAGAAAACTATATTGACCACTCATGAAATAAAATTCTATCATTCACCGAAAGATTTTATGATGTAATTGCCTTCAAAGCTTTGGTGTTTAATGCATTTTAAGTTATTGTAAGAAAATATGTCGTTACCTAGCAACGTAAATATTCACTTGCCACTACTTATATTAAATCATGACCTTATGATTTTATTTCGTAATAGTTTTACCCTTTTCTTTCAGGCTAAATGTTAAGAATGTAAACATTAGAAAATAACAAGAAGAACGGGGACTTAACCAATCGCTAAGGAAGTTTATGGGTAAAATAGTTTATAAAAGATACACAATGCATGTAAAAATTTATCATTTGTAAACATTTGCGAGCTACCATGAAAAGGTGCACAACTTAAAATCACTTCAATTTTGTATACAAGATGGTCATTTCACATTTGATCTAATCAGACAGTAATTTACGTTTTTAAATAGCTGCATTATTAGACACCCGAACCGGGTATCGATCTCATCAAATCATCTGTACACAAATCCATTATTAGAACACTAAAGTTCAATTTCAATTCATAACACGACCATTAAAAATCTCTGCGTACATATTCAAGTTTCTGATGACATGTTCTTGAGGAATATTAAGTAAACACTGGAAGATAGAAAATGTCAACAATTAAATATTTACCATGGACAAATCCAGCGTTTTTAATTGCAAACAGTCTGCTAACATTGGCAGGTTCAGACAAACAATTTCTGTTTATAATGAAAGTAAAATCATAAATAAATACAGCGTGTGATTATTTTTAATTTACATACACTTTCTGAATCCTGAAAAGAACTCGAAGCTTTTCTCTTGTCTGTTCACGTCTGGATATTAAAAGCATTAAGGAGCATTCTTTAGCCAGTCTTTTGGGTAGAACCAATACTTATTAACAGAATGCACCGTGTGTAAGGATCATACCTAAGTCAATTTTTTCAAATATATGACACATGTTGTACACACTATGGTACTTTCAAGTTTGATTGTTCTTATCTAATTATTTATATTGTGATCATAAATAATCGTGCATGTAAATGTTGAACTGTAACCATGAAATTAAAAATATCAGTGCTCAAACATGCCGACTGTATGTAAAATGTAAACTTTGACAGAATTTGCAATATTTCACATACATTTTGCATATTGCTATTTGAAATATAATAAATTTGCCATTCTGTATGCTGCTTTGGGAAAAACAAAATTTGCAAAAGTACATAGTACATTGTGAAACAAACTAAATTTGCAAAACTTACTTTGTGAAATTACTAAATGCGTAATGGCACATGTTGCTTTATGTAATACACCAAATTTGCAATCTAAATAACATCAGGCCCCGTGTTCACAAAGGATCAATTACAGGATCAGGATCAGTCTTAGCTGATCTTGATTTTGTAGCTCAACTGTGCGGAATATCACACATATTTTATTTTCGGAATAACTTTGCCTTTTGATAAAATCACATAATTATTTTTATTTCTTTTATTAAATTCTTCATATCAGACAGCAAATGTACGTTGTTAAGAGTTAAAATCGTTTTTATAATATATATTTGACAAAAATGTAAAATTGATCCTGATTTTAGTGAACATCACTTTTGAGCCTGATCCTGAAATATCTGGCTCAAATTCATCGTGAACCTGAAAAACACGGGACCAGATTTGCAATAAAGCATGACGAAATACACACAATTTGCAATATTCTGTTATAAACTGCTTGCCTTTAAAGGACCGAGTTAACAAGAATAGAATTTGGTAATAAATTATGTTGCTCTCTTTCACAAGCTATTTTATTTCTTCAATCTGCCTTTAAGTGTTATCCTTAAGCAACTTGAGAATCGGACAAGATCGCACAGCGCAAGCACAAAAGATATGAAAATAATCCGAGAGATTTTGACAATCCCTTTTTATTACAAAACATGAAATTTATTATCACAGCGTGTTTCATAATGTAACATACATCAGCATATTCCAGTAGATTAGCAGGGCTTAAGCATATGAACTTCATCTTAGCTCCTGGCATTACCGCCATGCCATGAATACATTTCTACACTTTTAGATCACTGAGTCCTTCAGAGTTGAAGTTTTGCAACATTTGTTTTTGCAAAAAATGACTCATGGCAATAAATGCCACAGAAAATTGGTTTTACCTTGAATACACTCTCGAAATCGTCATTTGTTTCAGGTCCCGGTGGTGTAGTGGATATGGTGTCCACCTAGCGATCGGGAGGTCCCGGGTTCGATCCCCACTCCGGCAGCGTTCTAAAGATCTCCCTCAAAGACACCAAGTACTGGTTCTACCCAGGAAACGGACTCGAGAGTGTCTCAATAAGCTAAACTAAACTGAAATCATCATAAACCTTAATTTGTCTCAAAATATTAGCTATTTTTTATGTAGTCCAGTTTGACTCATGCACACCAACAATAAATGTATCATGAACACCAGCAAGAAACAAAACAGATATTTAGAAATGAATCATGAACATCAATTAGAAGAGAATCATGAACTCTGATGATAAATAAATCATGGACAACAACAAGAAAAGAATCATTAATGTCAATGAGAAAATGAGTCATAAACATCAGTGAGAAATCAATCATGAACATCAATGAGAAATTAATCATGAACAGGAACAAGAAAAGGGCCATGAAAGTCAATGAGAAATTAATTATGAACAGCAAATAAAAGTGTGCACACTTTCTTATTACGTAGTATATCATTACAACAATTGACCACTGACCTCTAACACAAAATTACATCATTTTTATTGTGACCATAATTGTTGGGGGGTTTAAGCTACACCTCTGCTGATCATTAGGGCTTGTGAACATGTGATCTTACAAGACTCAACCTGATCTTACGCTTATCAACTACAGAGAGAAAAGACCTTCATCTACCTGAATAACATAACCCATTAATTACGAACAAAATGTAGTCAAATAAATGAGCGCTACTTGTCACTTTCATTACACAATATGAATAAAAAATTTATTTATAGCCTGAAGTATGTAAAACAAATATGAAATTTAGTTTTAAAGGTTATTATAATTATTCAGAATTTCCATTTCTTTCACAAAACTGTTATAAATTGGAAGAAATTAAACGCTTAAAGTGTGGCAGTTTAGATGAATTCTCTCCCTTGAGAAACTTATCAGTTCAGTGTGATTATTTAGTAACAGATAGCTATTAATTGGTTGATAACTCCATGGCTTTCTTTTAGAGCTTGGAATGGGGTTAATGCCCCTTTGGCAAGGGTTTTGGTGAAAACACTTAACCCAATTTGCTAAAGGGTAACAAAAAACAAAAATTCCAGTTGTTAAGTAATCCCTTGGTAAAAATCAATGATTTTTAAGACATTTAGCTTAAGTAAGATGCCTAACTTTGGCCCCCTGCTATATTAGGTAACAAAGCCTTGAGCACTGAGAGCGATATTGTTCGCAGCTTTGGGAATGAGTCCAGCACCCATCAGTTTGGGAATGAGTCCAGCACCCATCAGTTTGGGAATGAGTTCAGCACCCATCAGTTTGGGAATGAGTCCAGCACCCATCAGTTTGGGAATGAGTCCAGCACCCATCAGTTTGGGAATTTTCATGTCATGAAACGTTAAAGCTAATTTGTAAAATATGATTAATTTGAACATTTACTTACTTAAATTAGTAACATATAATTTGAAATCAGTACTTTAATGGTTTTTATCCATAAACATAAAAGTCAGGGCGTGATTTCAATTTTCAATGTTTTTAGAATTGTGTCACTACTTAATTGGAAATTTTTTCATTGCTGTTGGGGAAAAACACCATTTTTGTGATGGGGAATGGGTTCTGTTGTTCGATCATGTCAAAGAAGGAAAAAAAGCACTGCATGCATTTATACATAACAAATTCACCAAACTAAGGCATTCACAGCCAGTTATATGCACTAGCACCCTGCGCGCGCCCCCCTAAAACTTTCTGACCATACATAATTGGGCATATATAAAACGGTCAAAACTGGAAATATATGCTAAAAAATGTGTAGCTCGCTAAATTTGGTAAACAATACACATCAAATTCAATAAAACATATCAGACCTAGCCCGCCCCCTACGATTTCTTACGTACACCGCAGTACCAGCGCAAAAGTTCATAAAAAACAATTAACTGTAGACAATAGGGTTATATACCTTTATTTGTAAAGGATATTGTTTTCTATTTTTAAATTCATATATTATCTAAAGATGTCAGATCATTGGCACAGGATACCACATAAAAACATTTATACTTTTCAAATAAAAATGATTTAAAGTCGAACTTCAAGTAAAATCAATGACTACTTTCGAGTTTAAACAACGTCAACATCACTTGGCATATTATTTCACAAAGCAATCATACGAGTCTGTCTGTCCATTAGTTCGGTTCAATAAAAAACAAGAGGGCCCTGAGGGCCCTAGGACGTTCACCTGAGACCTTGTAACCCAATTGGAATTTGCATCCCCGAGGCGTGGCCTATTTTTATCCCAGGGGCATAAGTTGAACAACCTTGAACAAACCTCTGAGCCTTGCGGTTTCAGGTAAAGATTTTTTAGGTCATTTTACTATCTAAGTCTATATAAACCATGCGACCCCTCGGGGGGTGGCCAGATTTGACCCCAGGGGCATAATTTGAACAATCTTTGGAGAGGACCACCATGCAATGTTACGTACCAAATATCGGAAAGCTGTGGGCATTGCGGTTTCAGGTAAAGATTTTTTAAGTCATTTTGCTATTTAAGTCTATATAAAACATGTGACCCCTCGGGGGGTGGCCAGATTTGACCCCAGGGGCATAATTTGAACAATCTTTGTAGAGGACCACCATGCAATGTTACGTACCAAATATAGGAAAGCTGTGGGCATTGCGGTTTCAGGTAAAGATTTTTTAAGTCATTTTGCTATTTAAGTCTATATAAAACATGTGACCCCTCGGGGGGGTGGCCAGATTTGACCCCAGGGGCATAATTTGAACAATCTTTGGAGAGGACCACTACGCAATGTTACGTTACAAATATAGGAAAGCTGTGGGCCTTGCCGTTTCAGAGGAGAAGATTTTTAAAGTCATTTTGCTATTTAAGTCTAAATAAACCATTTGACCCCCCATGGGCGTGACCAGTTTTGACCCCAGGGGCATAATTTGAACACTCTTTGTAGAGGACCACTATACAATGTTGCATACCAAATATGAAACATCTAGGCCTTGCGGTTTCAGAGGAGAAGAATTTCAAAGCCATTTTGCTATTTAAGTCTATATTAACCATGTTACCAATGGGGTGTGGTCTGTTTTGACCCATGGGGCATAATTTGAACAATCTTTGTAGAGTACCACTATAGGATGTTAAATACAAAATACAAAACCTCTGGGCATTGCGGTTTAAGAGAAGATTTTAAGACATTTTGCTATATAAGTTTATATAAACCATGTGACCCCCTGGGCGTGGTCAGTTTGGACCCCAGGAGCATAATTTGAACAATCTTTGTAGAGGATCACTATAGGATGTTACATATCAAATATGAAACCTCTGGGCCTTGTGGTTTCAGAGGAGGAGATTTTAAAAGTCATTTTGCTATATATTCTATGTAAACCATGTGACCCCCGGGGTGTGGCCTGTTTTGACCCCAGGGGCATAATTTGAACAAACTTTGTAAAGGACCACTAAAGGATGTTACATAACAAATATGAAACCTCTGGGCCTTGCAATTTCAGGAGAAGATTTTAAAAGTCATTTTGCTATATATTCTATATAAACCATGCGACTCCCGGGGCGTGGCCAGTTTTGACCCCAGGGGCATAATTTGAACAATCTTGGTAGAGGACCAGTATAGGATGTTACATACCAAATATGAAACCTCTGGGCCTTGTGGTTTCAGAGGAGAAGAGTTCTGAAGTCATTTTGCTATATATTCTATATAAACCATGTGACCCCCGGGGCGTGGCCCGTTTTGACTCCAGGGGCATAATTTGAACAAACTTCGTAAAGGACCACTAAAGGATGTTACATACCAAATATGAAACCTCTGGGCCTTGCGGTTTCAGGGGAGAAGATTTTAAAAGTCATTTTGCTATATATTCTATATAAACCATGAGACCCCAGGGGCATAATTTGAACAATCTTTGTAGAGACCTATAGGATGTTACATACCAAAAATGAAACCTCTGGGCCTTGTAGTTTCAGAGGAGAAGATTTTTAAAGTCATTTTGCTATATATTCTATATACACCATGTGACCCCCGGGGCGTGGCCCGTTTTGACCCCAGGGGCATAATTTGAACAATCTTTGCAGAGGACCTCTAGAGGATGTCATGTATCAAATATGAAAGGTCTGAGCCTTGCGGTTTCATAGAAGAAGAATTTTAAAGTTTTCACTTTTTAAATATATTTTTAGCTCTGGTGACCTACATATTCAGCGGACCGGAAAGATTTGAACAACTTTGAAAGAGGTCCACCCAAGGATCATTCCTGTGAAGTTTGGTGAAAATCTGCCAAGCGGATTAGGAGGAGATGTTGTTTGAATGAAAAGTTTACGACACACACACGCACACACGCACGCACGACGGACAACGGGCGATCACAAAAGCTCACCATGAGCACTTTTGCTCAGGTGAGCTAAAAAGCACATTTGGAGATAATTGATGAGCATGACTGTGAATGTGTGAGTTAATTAAATGACATGCACTTCGAAAAGAGATCATTACACTTCAGTAAATGAATAATACAAATAATTCTCGATGCGTTTGTGTTTGAATTTAGTCAACTGCAGATTTTACATGTTTAAAGATGTTCCTGATATATAACATTGAATGTCAAATACATATTCAGCGGACATGCACATGAAATAAGGGCAATTTACTGCCAAAACAGGTTTATTACATCAGATGAACCAACATGTCTTTCGAATATAATACGGTGAAGTATTAATTAATTGATGGTGGTGATGATGATGGTGATGATGATGATGATGAGAAAGATGTATCATATACCTTTGATACCGATCTGTAGCTGATCACTGCAGACCCACAAACAACATAACTGCACGATCAAAAGTTTACGCCCCCCCCCCCCCTAACTAACTCGAAATCCTGGACCCGCCCCTGATATGGATAAGAATTAAACTCATAAAACTTCTTGGCGTGGCTTTTCAATTAAGCCAAATAATAAGGAAATGAGATGATGTATGTGGCATCAGATTTAATAATTATTTTCATTGAGAGTAATCATTTATAAAAAAGCATTTCTCACATTGTTGAATCAAAAGGTATTCTAATAAATCGGAAAACAAAGCAATAAATTTTAACTAATCACAATACTAATATGAACTGATGAATTAAAAAGATTTGACCGACAACCGCAAATTCGGAAAGTCCAGACCTGTTAGTTTGGGTGGATATATAATATTTAAACAAACCTATTGTATGAATATACAAGCCACATGCAGGCGCAAACACAGGGTTTTGAATTAGAGGGGGCGGAAATTTTCAGTTACTGAAAAAAGCTGCCAACACACTGCTGAGGCGTGTCGTGGGAAAACTGGGCTTAATGCATGTGCGTAAAGTGTTTTCCCGGATAAGCCTGTGCAGTCAGCACAGGCTAATCCGAGACGACACTTTCCGCCTACAGTGGATTTATGTTTAGAAGAGACTTCCTTGAAACAGAAAATACCATAAAAGCGGAAAGAACAACCTGGATTAGCCTGTGCGAACTACATAGGCTAATCCGGGATGACACTTTATGCACATGCATTACGATCGGTTTTCTCACGATGCGTCTCATATGTTTAAAGATATTTTGTGGTTAAAATATATAATGTTGGCCAATTTTAGAGGGGGGGAACGCCGTTTCCACCCCCCTCTAAATCCGCCTATGACACGTCAGACTTACTCTGTGCAGTCAGGCAAACAAGTAGCGATTTGTCAATTAATACAAATTCCTATCATGTTTACTGTGAATTGATAAAAAAATCTTACAGATTGAAGATAGAGATAAAGGGTCTGATTAAAAAAAAAAAAAAAAAAAAGTTCATGCAGAATACTCCATAAAGTTCAGTGCACAAGATTTAAAAAAAAATGTCTGCATCACTCAGGCTTGTCAATGAAATTATTACAAACTCGTTATCAGACATACTATGTCTGTCCTGAATAAAAATCTCTAAAAATCTGTGAACTGACATACTATGTCAGGTGTAATAACTCCCCCAAAAATGTGAATGTAATAATAATTAAGATGTTAACAAACATATCATGTCTGCCCTGAATAAGAATCTCTAAAAATCTGTGCATGAAATAATAATAATAATAATAACAATGACAAATCCATCAACTGTTGCGACATAATATGTTGGCAACAAAAAAAAGTTAAATCCCTAAAATTTTCATCAAACTAGTTCTGCATTGAATAAAAAAACTCGAAAACACTGAGAATGAGATAAACCCATAATACAAATATATACATGGATCCCCTGTCCCTACACTCAGAATTCACCTCCACCCTGGAAGCTTCCCCTGAATCCCTATAATGCATATCAGGGCCCATATTCACAAAGTTCCTTAGGGAAAACTTAAGTAAATTTCTTAAATTCATAAACTTCCTTAAGGCTCTGGCTGTTTTATATACACACCTTTTTGAATTTAAATGTTTTAAACTAAACATAATTGCTCAGATGTTTCATATTTTACCCTTTTGTAAACAGAAATCATTAGATTTCACGTAGAAAATTTAATCTGAAATTTCCACTTAAGTACAACTTAAGTTAAGATTTCCCTTAGCAGCTTTGTGAATACCGGCCCTGGGCTACTAAGGGAAATCTTAAGTTGCACTTTAGTGAAAAATTCACGTCAGCTTAGGCCAAAAGAAAAAAAGTTCTGTGTTTCGGCCAACCCGATCCTACCTAACGAAAACCCCCCAACCCTTAAGTTTTTAGCGACGATTGTTTTCAATTAAATCTGTATTTGTCAGATTTTAGATTTTTTGCAATGTTTTTTTTTACCCAAATGTGTCTTTAAGAATTTTTTATAAAAAAAATCCCAACTCAATCCTCACCCTACCTAACTTTGTTTAGACTATTGTCCAAAACAATTTATTTATTTTTCGCCTTGTCTATGTGAACTACAATGATTGTGTTTACTAATGGGTGAAATACTAAACATTTAAGCAATATTTGCTGGTTTAAAACATTTTTTAGGTCAAAATGCAATACACTAAACATCCACTTAAGGAATTATATGAAACTTCAGAAATTCACTTAAGTTTTCACTAAGGAGCTTTGTGAATACCTGGGGCCATATTCCAGAAACATCTTAAGTTTATTTTAAAATATTTTCACTTGCGTTCCAATTTTTGTTAGGTAATATTGTAAAAGCTAAATACAAATTAATGATTACAATTTCAGTCAAGTAAATAGTAGTTGATAATAAGTTGATAATTAGTGAACATTAAGCAGAATTTCATGTATACATGGAATAAAATGCTTAAGGAAAATGACGATTTTAAGGCTACTGATAAGATTTCACTTAACATGTTTCTGGAATACGACCTGGGCCAGTATTCACAAAGCTCCAAAGGGAAATCTTAACTTAAGTTGTACTTAAGTGGAAATTTCAGATCACATTTTCTATGTAAAATCCAATGATTTCTGTTTAGAAAACTATAAAATGCTAAACATCTAAGCAATATTAACTAGTTTAAAACAATTTCATTTAAATAGACCAACACATGGAACAGGCAGAGACTTAAGGAATTGTATGGATTTAAGGAATTTACTTAAATTTCTCCTAAGGAGGTATGTGAATACGTGCCCAGCCCATACCCATGACAAAGTCCTCACATAATACTCATTAGGCACAGAAGGACCCTAAATCTTTACTCACAACAACAGACCCACGTCATGACCTAAACCAATCTTTCTGTGATGAACACTTTAGCCTGGATGTTTGTCAAATCATTATCTTTTTTAAAGCTGTTTTTTTACTTTCATTTTCTAATGAAGTCATCAATGACGTCTCCCTTATTTAATAATGTTCTTGTTATTAAAGATACTGAACTCCAGATGGGCATAAAAATGTGCCTATTTTTGTAGACAGGCCTAAACTGTAAAAACATGCGTAAAACCATCGCTATTTGTATAGAACACGATCGAATACTGTCACAAACTGTGTATTTCATGGAAAAAAAGAAGTTTAGTTAGCTTGCACTTTCCTTGAACCCGGTATTCCTGATTAAAAAATACCGCGGCTTTCCCAAATACATGCACCTGATCCAAGTGTGTGCATGAGCGACTCGACAAAATTAAACTGTAACATGATTATCCTAAATATAAATGGCGTTATTTTTAAATTTCTTGATGGGTAGACGCTATAGATTTCAGAAAAAATAAAAACGACAAAAGCTATCTAAAATGATGGGTTTTCAGGTAAACAAAAACATACATGTCTAATTTTTAAATGTGTTCTATACGATTATGTAAGAAAATCGTTCATTTGTGGCAAAGTTCTTTCGTTTTTACAAATGGACCATCTGGAGTTCCGCCCTTTAAAATGGCAAATTTGTTAGTTTAAAAAATTTATAAAAATTTAGTACATATTGCAATAGAGGATATTTGTAGATTTCGTATTCTATTTTCTATGATCACGCGTTGACCGTCCGTTTAATTTACTGTATTAAAAAGGGAACCAGTGTGAAACAGTGAAAATTACCAGCATAAAATAAAATTGGCCTTTAAGATCCTAAATCCCTATATGCAGACCACATGACATGACCAAACACAATCTTTCTGTGATGAACACTTTTTTCTGAATGTTTGCCACATCATTCTCAGGCAATTGGCCCTCCCCTAGAGAGGTTGGCAACTTTTTTTCATCACCTTTGCAAATGATGCTTGGTCTGAGAAGGCCACAAAAGTGGTTGCCAATTTTCCTATTCTAGAACCAAATGCCCCAGACTGTGGTTTCTACATATGTACATGTCCTCCCAAAAGCATTTTCAGACCTTAATGACTACAGGAAAATGGCTTTTGTGTTGTATATCATGGCAATTGAGTACAAATCTATTAACCAATAAGAAACAGTTTAAAGATTTTTACGATATCCGTGATCATATAAAATACTACTAATAGAAAATTCCTCAAATAAACTGCAGCAATTAAACAATAATAATAACGATGATGTTATCATTCTAATTCTATATAACTCTTATTCAATGTACCGTAAATGTCCTTATTGACGCCCATGACCTAATAGACGTGCATAGGGTATTTTTTGGTCCCGAAATATTTTTTGCCGATCTATTTTTTCAAAAATTAACGAAAAACTAAAGTTCATTTCAATAGAAACGATTAAATAGACCGCCATATTTATGCATCCAGAATTGCACAATATATAAATAAACCTATGCCCCACTATACGGGTTACACGCAACCATATATGACGCAAGTGAATGGGACCACAAGAATTCCTTACGATATTATGAATATTTATTATAAGAACATGTAATAACAGTTTGCGCACGCAAAGCAAGTTTCACGCTTCCCATGTGGAGGTTTCAACAACAAGCGCTGTCATAAGCAGTCAACCAGAATGTGCGTCTGCAGTGTCACATTTCATTACGTCGATCATGTTAATAATCTAGACTGCACCATTGTGCATTATATTGTGCGAGTGAGCTCGTCATGTCGATCGACGATATTAATTTAGACAGTACCATCGTGAATTTTCTCTTGCGGTCAAAGCCCTTCGGCCGTATTTAGACTATACCAATGTGTATTACGTCATTGGAAAGTGCGCATGCATGAAAACTTGATTTCTGGATAATGGCAGAATTATCTAAAAAATGGCTCCATTTAAACGTGCAGGTCCTAAAATGATACGCGCCCTGCGCGTCAAAAAGGACATTTACGGTATTTATGTTCATTTTATTCATATTCATGGCATCAAATACCATGCAGTATCAGCACTACCACGACAACAACACATATCATTGTTAGGAGAAGTGAATAAAAACATAATTATATCTTGTCTATATATACAATTATGAAGAAAGACGTACTGTCATCTGAGAAGTATCACCATGGTACAATATTAAGGTACAAAATGTATAATAGGTATAATGAGATTCAAAAATGAGTGTATAATAAGTATAATATAATGAGATTGCGTTATATGAATAGCATAAAAGTTTGGCATCAAGGACGGTTATAACATCAGCAGAGAGCCATTAAGCTATTTTGTGCACAAGATGACACTGGTGTACTAACAACTTGACAATGACGGCGGTCTGAATTCCGACCATATTTTGACAAAGAAAAACGTCTTATTAATCAAATTTTGCTTTAAGACCAAGAGCCATTTCTTCTAAATAAGCCCCTTAACCATTCAGACAGCCTTCAGCATGGTTTTTCCCAGTATACAGTAGGTTTGAGGTCTGGAAAATGTTAAGGTAGTGTATGATGTATTGAATATGACATTATGTATGATTTATCTCCCCTGAGTACCGAATTCTTCATTTCTTTTCTACCTCCTAATCATTTTAGTCATTTAAGACCGATTGGGAATAGCCAGTTAAGGAACTTCGGTCATTCCCCTGATTATAATTATTCTTGTTTCTTTCTGTTTTTGTCAAGAATTCAGGTTGGTCCGGCATACTGTCAGACAAATGTTTAACGTTTTCTTTGCTGCTTAATAATGCAGTTATGATTCATGTCTTTTTGAACGGTCGAACTGACAATATTGTATCAATTTATCTGAAAGAATGGGTTATTTAGTAACTAACATTTTCTTTTGTTGTAGCTTATTTGATAATAATAGTTAATGGCTCTTAATTTGCACTTTTTACTCGAACGATTATACTCAAATTTGGCCCTCAAGGTACAGCAAAACATTACAGGTAATAAGTTAATCAGCATAATCCTTAAATACACAATAAGTCACATGTTCTTCACTTTGAAAAAGATCTTTACGAATGTATTGAAATATACCGTTTAATCTGACAATAAAACAATTGATTATTGTCAATGACTTAGATTGGAGAACTTTTTACAAATTTATGTAAGCACAAACAATGGAAACTTTGACTTCGAACATGGCAGTTATGCTTCGAATACACCAAACAAATATTATTTAAGGTTGGCCTTGATATGAAATGCATGAATACCATGACAGTCCATTGGAGAACTTTTTACAAATTTACGTAAGCACAAACAACGGAAACTTTGACTTCGAACATGGCAGTTATGCTTCGAAAACACCAACCAAATATTAATTAAGGTTGGCCTTGATATGAAATGCATGAATACCACGACAGTCCAACAGTGCCAAAAATGAAGGTAAAACTATAAATCAGGCACGTCATGGCAAACCCGGGATTAATGCATGTGCGTAAAGTCCCGGATTAGCCTGTGCAGTTCGCACAGGCTAATCCAGGACGACACTTTCTGCTTTTATGGTATTTTCTGTTTCAACGAAGTCTCTTCTAAACATAAGTCCACTGTAGGCGATAAGTGCCGTCCCGGATTAGACTTCACAGGCTAATCCGGGTCGACACTTTACGCACATGCATTAAGCCCGGTTTTCCCATGATGCACCTCAAATATACATGCACGAGAAACATTTTACAGCGAAACATACTTTATGGGTAACAAACATGAGCAAATAAATGAAACACATGAGCAACATGAATCCAATTTAAATAAAATTTCTATTACGTATGACATAATATACTTGATTTCATAAATATTAATGTTAACTGTCTTGGTATACAAAATATACAGACTTTTCCCTCATAAACAAATCATTAAAATGCTGCAAGCAAACGATAAATACTTCAAATTCTTCACCATAAATGAGAATATTTCAACTACAAAAACCTACCTTTATCTAAAATCAGCCAACCTAAGCAGAAAATGTTTGGCCCTTACCTTCAATGACGGATAGAATACGTAGTAATCCAGCTTCGTGGTTTATTGCGATGGCTAACTACTCGAATGTTACAAATTGTCGTTACTTCACGTTCATATAATGACGAAAAGGTGACCAACAGTTTGTTGACAATGCGGAACTGAACTCGTTTAAAACTTGTTTCTTACTTGTACTCAAAAGTTTACTGGGTGAAACAGTTGGATCATCTACTGTTATATAGATGCCCCTGTGCAGAAAAAGGAGATGGTTTATAAAACCTAAATGACTTATAATTAGTGTGGTGTTGTTAAATAGTGGAGTGCAATATATATAATTAAATATGTAATGCGAAACGCCCATCCTCCGAACAAATCCTATTCACACTTCTATTCATTTATAATCTTATAAGGTAAATTTGTTCTGTAACACAAAACTTAATTGAAACAAACAAATTATATTCCACTGAATTTTGCATGAAATAGGTAAAAAAATATCAAAGATAAAAGCTATATAGCATAATTGGATGGACAAAGAACGGGCAAGAAGATAAAGGCCAATTCATTTAAAACATGTTTAGGCTTAAATTATTTTAAAGCAACATAGAATACTGAATACTTCTTAGAGAAAAGGTATTGATAGAACATCGCAATGAAAAACAGAACAAAAATTATGTTAAGACAACAAAATACTTTCACATATTTTGTTAAATTTCTTGGAAATTAACTGCTGCTCAAAGAAAAATGCGTACATTTCGCAGCGACCACATGACAAATGCTGTTGTTATGTTGCAGAAACACATTTCTGAATGGTGCGACAAATCATTGTTTATTATCCGATAAACAATGATAATGCGAAAATTATTTTGATTCTAACATGACCTGACAACATATTCTACAACTAGAATGCAAACTATATTTTACAGTTTCTGAACTATTTTTTTGGTTGTTAATTGGTTGTTTAACAATGGTAAATTTTGTTCTTTATCTAAAGAAAACACTG
The DNA here is from genome assembly GCA_027627225.1 of Congeria kusceri. Taxonomy (NCBI): domain Eukaryota; kingdom Metazoa; phylum Mollusca; class Bivalvia; order Myida; family Dreissenidae; genus Congeria; species Congeria kusceri. The sequence goes on from CM051038.1 coordinate 13,542,918, forward strand.
CATTTGTCATGTTAGAAGTAACAATAATGCATGAACTATTGTAAATTGCAAGTTATTCCCAAAACAGGTAAATAAACTATGGATAAGGTGTGCAATACGTATTGTGAAACATTAAAGAAGATATCAATTAAAAGACATTTAATATATATATCTCCACAAACTATTACATTTCTATATGGGTGTAACTTTCATGGAAAAAAGTGTCATAACATGATAACATATCTGAAGAAACAGCCCATGGTGTAAACATTATGTAGACAGACATAAATAATTTCATTGTCAGTATTAATTTACTTCTCTGTATTAAATAACTCAGTCTTGCATCTAAACAACATATTTCTGACAAATGCATTAAAATATAAGAAATTTACTCCTTCTCGCCTTAACATCGCAGAAACACACACAAAAATCGGAAAATCTCCAAAAACTTTATCACCACATAGAAGAAATTCACAGAAAGACAACCGAGCTAATTCCAAAAAATGAGGCACAAGAAACTTAAACGCACTGAAAGAAACATCTGATAACTTCAAATTGTTGCACAATATACTTATTATAAATGCTAACCACCCTTAGAATTATCAGCATTGTTCAAGGTTGGGAACTAATGTTTCAAAGGTATTTTTACAGTAATTAAAGCAGCAGTGCATAAATATGTTAATAAAATAAAACTTTGCAGAAAGCATTTCTAACGGACATCTTGCCGATCAAAATACAACAAACTGCATTGAAATCGTTAAAATAATAACGTTTGGTAACTTTTTATCCTAGAGTTTCTGTATGTGATAGCTGGTGATGCCTCTGGCCTCAGCCACTTTACATTAGTATATATTCTGTTCGTACCAAGCGTTTTCGAACATTGACATTGTTAAATGCATTTCTAAAATAAGAAACAGTTTTCAGTCAAATAAATGGCATTAGCGTTCATTAAAACTAATGCAAATTTAAGGTGTATTGTTGACTGCGGCTTCAACATCATTCAAAATGTTTATTAACATATTCCCTATGTTCATTTACAATTGTAATTTTAATAGAGTTCTATTTGGAGAAATACTTTTTTGAAACATTGCAAATATTCACAAATAAAAGTCCCAATCATAATGAAGATCTGATAAGTGTTTAATGTAAGTTTTTGCCATACAAAGTTCAAAGGGACTTGCTCACAGATTTACAAATTGCCAATTTTTCAACTTTTTGTCACCAATTCCAAAAATAAAAGAACAGTGTAAACAAGGGAGCAAAATGACACTACGGACATAGAAATATACTGTAAAAACCGTTTTGTTTATGAGTAATCATCAGTTGAAATTGATAAAATTATAAAGCATTTGTAACGCTAAACGGTGGAATATTTTGGATTGTTTCTGTTGTTTTCATTAAAACTGTTGACATCACGTGGAGCTTTTACATAAAGTAAATAATGCAGGATGACATATAGAAGTCGGAATGGCCGAGTGGGATAGGTGATAGCCTTTTAATCCGGAGGTCCCGGATTCGAACCCCGGAGTGACCAATTTTTTATTTTTTTCATTTTTTTTTTCTAAATACCTTTCTTGTTATTATACTTGAGCTTTTAGTTCCGATGCTTAAATCTGTCAAGTTAAGAGATTTAATGGCATACTTCAAAAAATTCGAAAATCTGTGAACAAGTCCCTTTAATGTGGTGTAATCAAAGAAAAATATACAGTAAAGTCCCTGTAAAACTGAATCCTTACAAAATGGGACTAGGAATGTACAATTTAGATAGGTTTGACTGTCCTGTATACTGTTTTTGTACTATGTATGATAATCATTTGATTGAAGTTTCCATGAAAACTGTTAAACAAATTTATATGTAGACACAGAGTTTACAATTTCCCATTTTACCAAAAATCCTTTAACTAGAACTCTGAGCGTCTGATGTGTAGCCTGACGGGGCATAACTCAAGTACGATAAGAGCAGTTATGCCGAAAACCGAACTTGACCTTAATTTTATGCGTACTAACACTTACCTAAATTTCCATATTGATTGCACAAAAACTTCTCAAGTTATTGTCTGCACAAGCCTTATTTGAACTATTTTTTTTTGTAAAGGGGCATAACTCAAGTATAATTAGAGCAATTATACCTAAAACCAAACATAACTTTCCTCTTATGCCTTCTACTAACACTTCCCTAAAGTTTCATAATGATTGGACAAAAACTTCTCAAGTTATTGTCTACACAAACTGAAGGGGCTGCCACTGATGCCACCACCGCCACCAAAAGTAACCCCTATATGTCGCAAAGGCGACACAAATGATGGGAGCGGCAGGCATATGCAGGACTTTAGACTGAAAGCGATTCCCTTTATGTGGGAATTTGACACGCCAAATAATTCCGGGTACCGGGAAATAAGATTTAAACAAAGCAAAAGACAGTGAAGTAAAGAAATCTTGCAGCCAGGTTGGTCAGCATGGGGGTGTACAATGTCTACATATGCCGACTTTGAGTATATGCACAGTAACATATTATTTGTATGCTAAATAAAAAGTCGCAAATAAAACATTGTTGGCCTCTTTCTTTACTGCATTTTGCAAGTTTTTTGTACTTTTCCCATCAGTGTAAGTGTTATGTTTTATATATGTGCGTATTGAAGTATGCCTTAATACGCCTCTGATCTAAAACAAATTCAGCTTGCTGAAAACCAAAGTTGGACTTCTGCCTTTAAAGATGGACCTTTTAACTTAACAATATTGTAACATGAATAAGACAGTGATACAGGTGCATGCTTAATGTGAGAACAAGAAAATGTCATCCTCCGAAATCTTATCACATGATTTAGTGGTTTGTAGCCCCCACTTATGATAAAACCACTAAAACCTGACACTGGCTAATCAAATGCAAATTCTGACCACAGATAAAAGAAGCATTAGACAGATAATAGTATAGCATTAACAACTTCCAATTTTTCACAGGGAAATAACAACCATAATTCAAACAGGTTTAAAAAAAAAACATTTACAGCTTGCCAAGTATTTTTAATTGTATGTTTTCAAGCAAAAGCAAATGCATTTATTTTATCTGTACATCACAATTCTGTTTACATCATGGTTACTGAAAACTAACTTGTTCAGTTAACAGAGTCAACATTCCAAAGTTTCAAGGAAATATGGAAAGTGAAATTTACAAAATTATTCAAAATCTTTTGACCAGTTGCTAAAGTAATCTGGCCATTACATAAACAATCAGAAACTGTAGTCAGTTTTTATATGGCTATATAAAACATGCAGTTTACAAAATGTGCATGCCCTCATTTTCAACCTTGATTGTTGACCGTAACCACCCACATTTTCTCAACTATCAAACCATTTGACGTATTTTATAACACAAGAAAGAATTTCATCATGGAACTTTTATTATTACCAAGTACTAGTTCTACCCTTAGAACAGAGACTTTAATATTGCCTGTATCTAACCTTTTGCCAAAGTCAAAGCTTATGAGCGTGAAACTGTTGTATCTGATATAGAAATGTTAAGCAGATAAAACACTTTCACACTCAGCCCTTGAAATACAAATCAATTAAAACCATTAAGTATTCAATATTGACGAAAGGAGTCACAAATAAAGCGTGGGTGTTTTGCATGAGTGTTTTGCGTAGAACATTTTTATCAGACTGTCAAAATATGATATGAGCTGCTACGACTTGATATGTTCGGACCTGAACAGCATTTCGAGATTACGCCGCAATTTATGCGGAAAATGGTATGTTAAGTGATTGAAAAAACCAAGATCTTCACGCTTTTCACATCTTAACATTCCTGACTTCACTGATTTTTCATACCTCCTTAGCTTGCTACAAATATATTTTATGTGTCATGATAAAATATTATATAATGCATTATATGCCTTAACAAATTTATGTGATTCTGATAAAAGTTTCTGACTTAATTGCTAAGGATGTTTATACAAAATCTTCCATAGCTCATGTTGCACCATATTAACGCATCGTATCATTATTACTAACCACTTTTTTTTTTACAGAGAGCAAAAAGAACAGAAAATTACTTAATGCCACAGACTTTTTCACAGCAATGCTATCAATAGGAATTATAAACTCATACAAACACTTGACCAAAGGCTTCCACTCAGAATTACAGAATATTTATTGACTTTGTTTTACAACCATTCTATACTCCTTTTTATATAAACACTGGACCAAAGGCCCCCACCCAGATTATTTATTGATTTTTGTTTACAGCAACTCTATAAATTCCAGTTCTAATAATCAATGGAATAAAACACTTGACCCATCTTGTACTTCTACCCCAGGCTGTGTATGCTGGGACATTTTTATGGTTTACAACCAATGCTGAACCATGGCTGAATAAGGGCTGAACCACTGAACCGAATAGCCACAGTAAATCACTGACCACAAGTGACCAGTCTCCATCTGTAACACTGACCTCTGCTGACCACTTAAATAGCCATTTAGTGGGGGCTTATTCACTGGAATTAAATGCCTCCCACTGCCTGAAATGCCAATTAGGCCACTGGAAAAATAGGTTTGGTTCTGGAAGCAATGTTCACCGTAAATCAAATAATCACCATAGTAAATTGTTAAAGAAAAAACCCACTTTGTAAAAATATCAATGCTAGTGTTCAGATTTTTAAGGTAAAATCATTTAAAACAATTGGTCACAAACAGGCGAAATCTTGCCTTAAACAAATATTTCGATACATTAAAACACCAACAACATATCCATCTTTCATTTCAAAAAACAAAATCTGTACACGATCATTCAAAACATATTTCATTGTTTTTCAATGTTATTTTTTCCCCAAACATTTCATGATCTAGTCAACAAAAACATGATCCACTTGATGCATGGTTCTTGTAAACAAATAATTAAATTGTTTCTGTATCTGAGCCTGTTCCTAAGGATTCATAAAAATGTAAGTTCACTCAATAGGAATGCAATTATCTTTAGAGAAAAGGACCAGTTGAAATATGATTCTTTATCAGTATCTGTTAAGAACTCATTATGGACCCAAGAGGTGTCAGAATAACAACAAAACAAGATTTTGGAGCAATATTGAATTATCAACAACCGTTTTCAGGACTTTTAATGGAAACATGGCTCATTTTCGCACCAACCATTAGATGTCTAAACATATCATGAACTGGGACACAAATGAAGTTTGTGATTATCTTTATGAGACCTGCCAATTAAAAACTGGGGCTTAAGGACAAACTTTGTCCACTTAAGGGGGCTAAATTTTCTTCAAGCACCTACTCTCATCATCTACAGCAATTAAGCCTTTTCATATTACATGCTTTAGTGCACAGTTTCTTTTGAAGAGATCCGTTTTGTTGCTTCCATCATACACAATATTTAAAGCGTCTGGCACCACATTCACAAACTTTATACACTCTGGAAAAAATGTCTCCTTTTAAAACTAACCATCAGATCAGCCTTAAAACCAAACTGATGGTTCAAAATGAAAATAAAGTAACTTGTATGTCAGATACAAGCAATTAACACATTTAAATGCTGAACCATCAAAACACCCTATAGGACAAACATTTTCCAGTTTTGAGTCATGTTCCACAAAAGACCCACCATCACCCCAACATCTGTTACTGGATCCAGATTACATTCAACGATTTCCAGTAGGTAGTTTTTCATTCAAATATTGAACCTAACTGCAACAGTTTGCAACAAATCTCGAAAAATCTGTTGCAAATCATAAAGTGAGATGCACAACAGAGATGGAATTTAGTATCAATAATTGTTATTCCAGCTGCAAGCCTTTTGGGGAAACTCCTGTAGCGTGACATCGGAAACTTCAACCTGGTCATGGACAGATTGAAAGTCGAGTCCCTGGACAATTGTAATCCGTGACGAGTGCGTGACTAGTGACTAGTGCGGGGGACATATTAGGTAAATTAGCAATTCAACAAGCAATTATTTCTGGTTTCTCTGCTTTTAAATCTGGCATAAATATGAATAATAGAAATGTGCAATTTCACTACTACTTTATACACTTGTGCTGGTGTTGTTAGTGTTTTTTGCAACACATCACCATCAAATGTTGGTATTTCCTTTCTAAACAATATGTTGTCTTTTTTTAAATTCAAAATAATTTATAGTCAGGTCAAGTCAAGTCAATACTCATTATTTATTATCTAAGGCCACCTAGACTTACCTTCCTAGAAGTAAGGCGAAGGTTGATCATAATTTCATCCCACATCAAACTCCCTAACAGCTCACACGCCCACCCACAACCACCCTTAAAATATGCCATCACAACAAAATATATAAATGGTTACTGATAAACTGCTTTAAACAATTAACCTACCCTGGCTGCATATAAGCCGCATCCTAATCTGTGTGAGCCCTTAGGGAGTTTTGTGTCAGATGAAATTATGATCAACCTTCGCCTTACTTCTAGGTAGGTATGTCTAGCTTAATCATTTAATTTACCATTATAACTGTTTTATTCTTCATAATATTCATAAAATAAATTATATTTTATAAAATTTTAGTTAGTTTGATTTCTAGATCATTATCAGTCATTTCAATTCTAAGTATCAGTATGTTTTAAACCAGCAGCAACAGTATATGTCGCAACTACATTATCATTATCATCAACATCACTGATCAGAACAATCAACACTATCACCAATCAAGAAAATGACAGTGATCATTAAAATTATCACCATTGTCAATTGTCACCACAATCATCATCATCATCATCAACAACACTACCACCACCACCACCACAATCATCATCATCATCATCATCAACAACACCACTACCACCAACACCACAATCATCATCATAATTATCATGACAATTATCAAAAGGAGATACAATACCTCAATTACGAGTTCATAAAAAAGGTAATTTTACCACAAAAACATTTTGATCTAGTTAATTATCATTATTAACTAAACAAAAGTGTCTCAAGAAAGTAATACCTCTATATGAATGACATATCCATTTACAACATTTTTACAAATGAGTGCAATAAATACATCATTTCTTACGTAGACAAAACCAATTATCATCTAATAAGAAATCATCACTTATTGAGATTGATAACGAAAAGAAATGCTTTTATCTTAAAACTATGCACTCAAAGACAAAGCAATGTTATTAACATATTATGATTTATATTGATGTATCATACATGTAATTGGTATTCTTAACTATAATGACTATCCCTTAAAACTGACACCATCTAAATAAGGAATACAGCAATATTCATTCAGAGAACAATCTCAGTTAAAAACCACAGCATTTAGGTTGCTACAAACAAAATATTAAAAAACATGCATCAAAAAAATAAATAAAGCAAGACAATTTCAGCTTTAAAGAGATAACAAATTTCTTAATTAGATCTATTTTTTATCTTTCTAAGTACAATAAAATCATTCATACAGTTTGTTTCGTTCTCAATAATACTCTTTACGATGGATATTATTACCTGATCGCATATATAAATGCTACGTAGTAATTTTTCACGATTACATTATGGTTACGACTGTTCCCGGCACATGCGGTAGATAGGAACTGTTACACGGGAATTAGTTTTGTCTGCAGCCTGCACGCGCCCGTGTTTCCCCCCAAAAACCTATTTATATATGAAACCTCTATTGGACCATCTTGTGTTCAGTACCTTATATAAAAAAATCAGGTGATAAAACAGTAATTACATGGGTGTCAAAACTGTTGGCTCTCGTTGTGGGAATAACAGTTTGAACTGTTCGCCTAGCGGCCTCGGGGAACAGTTTAAAAAGTCATCCCTCCACTGTGGGCCAACAGTTTTTACTGTTCCCCCAACACCCATGTGATAACTGTATACTGCTTAAATATAAAGGGAGACAAATCCAATATCACAAAAGTCAGCCCAACAATGACATATATAGCTCTTTGCCAATAAGAAACTTTATTACTCAATTCCTTTTTGGCTGAGTAATGTAGAGGTGAAAGAGAGATACACATTATATTTCTAATTACTAAGGAAAATTTTGCATTTAATGTAAGTGTCTTCAAATGCCTAAAGTGACTTTGACATTGTACATGTGGCTTCACTCAAGTAAAAGTCTTACAGGGGTTATTATTTGTGGTAAAGTGACAGTGTTTCCCATTATGTGACTTCACTTTGCTAATGTCAGATATATGGTTCCCATTTATGGCTTTGTATGGCTTAAGTGACAGCTTTATATGGCTAAGGTGCCAGGGGTCACCATTGGTGGATTTTATGGCTAAAGTGACAGGGGTCCCCACCGGACTGGCTTTTATGGCTAAAGTGACAGGGGTCCCCACGAAACTGGCTTTATATAGCTAAAGTGACATGGGTCTACATGGGAATGGCTTTATATGGCAAAAGTGACATGGGTCCCCAAGCGATTGGCTTTATATGGCTAAAGTGACAGGGGTCCCCACAGGACTGGCTGTATATGGCTAAAGTGACAGGGGTACACACGGGACTGGCTTTTATGGCTAAAGTGACAGGCGACCCCACGGAACTGGCTTTATATGGCTTAAGTGATATGGGTCCCCACAGCACTGGCTTTATATGGCTAAAGTGACATGGGTCCCCAAGCAACTGGCTTTATATGGCTTAAGTGACAGGGGTCCCCACGTGACTTGCTTTATATGGCTAAAGTGACAGGGGTCCCCACGGGACTGGGTTTTATGGCTAAAGAGACATGAATCCCCAAGCTACTGGCTTTATATGGCTAAAGTGACAGGGGTCCCCAAGGGAGGTTATAATTGGCTAAAGTGAAAGTGGAGTCCTAAGGAAAACTATATATGGCTAAGATGAGAGTGGTATCACATGGTAGGCTTTTATATGACTATAGTGAAAGCGGATTCCTATGGAAAACTATTTATGGCTAACATTAGATTGGTATCAAATGGAAAGCTACATATGGCTATAGTGATAGTGGTATCCAATTGGGTCCTATATATGCCTATGGCGACAATGGTGTTTGTGAAAGTGAAATCTTATTTAGTGCATCAGGATTCTCTCCCACAAGTTGACCCTGGGTCTTAAGGTGCCCAGTGTGAAGCATCTAGTACACAATACCTTGGTTTTACATCTCTCAAAAGTTGGCTTTGGTGTAGCTAAGGCTCAAACATGTGATATAATATATAAATATATATATAATAAAATATATAATAAATTAAATAGTGGAGGACATAATTATTATTAATTACGATTGTCATGGAGGAGGGGCATGTGTCTGTGGTGAAATTTGATTGAGTGCACTGGAACTCTCTCCCATTGCCTCCAGAAGACTTGTTAACAGGGGCTTGGTGGTGGAGGTGGGATTGACCAGCGACCCCTGAAGCCAGTATATTACCAGTAGACCATGGATCCGGATCTGCTACAAATGAGGGACGTGCAGAATTCGTACTGCTTTAACCTACAGCCTTAAAGCCACCACAGATGGGCAAGGGGCAGTAACAATGGTAAACTAGGCTTTTCATTAGCACAGAAAAAATATAACATACAATAATGTATTATATCATGTAAAGCATGATATCAGATAGGTTAATTTTGCATCAAGCAGTTTTTACATCCATCATTTGAATATCATGTGATAATCAAGTATTTGTTCTACAACTGAATTTAGTACAATATTAATAGGTACACACCCTAGGTACACGCACTAGGTACACAAGTCTACATTATATTAGGTATACCAGTGCACAATCCCTCTTTATTAACAACAGTCTTCCAAAATCCAGCACAACACATGCATTCATTAGTAAAGTTTATTATTAATGGCTAAATGTCTAAATTCCTCATAATGTATAATTAAGTACATTTTTAAGTATTTTTTAACAACATTTTAAAATTCAATACTTTAATTTCAAGCATGTTTTATTTATTCATACGTCAGGTTATGGTCGCAAACAAAGAATAGATTAAAAACACACTTTCATGTTCTAAATTGTTTTCTATAAGTTTCATTGTTGACAAACTCCTTTTTAAAGGGGCAACCTTAAAGTACATTTTGTTAAAGGGACAGTCTACGAAAAACTAATCTCTTAATATATCAATACAAAATGAATGTTCTTATATTATATAGAAATGTGTATTACAATAAGTAGGGCAAGATCTAAAGTGAATGGTTCCCCCTGCTGCCCCTGTGGCTAGCCAACACAGAAATGGTCAATGTATTGGAAAATTAAATATATTTTTGCAATTATGCAATGACAAATGAATAAACTATGCTTAAAAACATAATGAGAAGCATTCGACTAATAAAAACCCTGGATTTAGCAAATTATTAGATGTCAACAGACTGGTCCGGTTTTCCACCCTGCACCTTTTGTGATTCTGTATCTTTCCCTACATGAATAAAGTCTGCGTTTAGTAAATGAGGCGTGTCGTGGAAAAACTGGCTTTAATGTCCGTGCGGAAAGTGCTGTCCCAAATTAGCCTGTGCAGAAAGCACTTTCCGCTTTGATGGTATTTTCTGTTTCAAGGTAGTCTCTTCTAAACAAAAAATCCACTGTAGGCGGAAAGTGCCGTCTTGGATTAGCCTGTGCGGACAAGCTAATCTGGGATGACACTTTACACACATGCATTAAGCCTGGTTTTCCAACGACACGCCTCATCATATATAAAATAAATAATGCATTAGATTTTGAGATATTTACTTTTTAAGGATCAAAAATGTCTGGAAAACAGAAAGAACCAAACTGGAATTGAACTTGTTTTATGGGAGCTAATAATTACATCTGTCAAGGAGGTTATGATATTGTGGGAGTTGACTTGTCTATTTGTTTAATGACTGTTATTTAGCATCTTTATGCCAAAAACTTGCTCACAGAATTGCATTAAATTTTCTGGGAAGATTGGAAGTGGGGCCAAAAAAAATGTTGTTTTCAGGCAACCCAACCCCACCTAGCGAAAACCCCCTGACCCTAAAGTGTTTAGCCATGATTGTTTCCGTTAAATCCGTTATCGAAAGATTTTAGATAATTGTCAATGTTTTTTTTTACCGAAATGAGTCTTGTTAAAAAAAACTAAATTCCGACCCTACCTAACTATTTGAGACCGTTGCCTGAAATACACAATTTATTTTTGTTGGCCTGGGTCAATGAAAAAATGATAAACTTTTCTTGGTGTCTGGATCCAGAGAGTTTTGAAAGGATTTTTGTGATAGGGAGATAGGGCAAATTGCACAATATTCAAAATAGTTGTCAAAGCTTCTTTAACATTTTAGTCCGAAATGTCACCCACACAAATTATATCACCCATTTCGGGTGATATAAATATTAATAAACATTCACTTATCAATCCCAACAAAACATTTGAATAGTTTTGTCTCTGAATAAGACATATTTTTCAATTTCAATGAACATAATAATGCATATGTTTTTTATGAAAAAAAAACATTCCTTCATTTAAATGCAGCTTTTCAATCCCCAAAATGACATCCCAGTTAATAATGAACATCGATTGATTTATTCGGCTTTTCAAATTTAACCACTCTGTTATGGGGTTAATTTAATAGCTTATTATCATGTCCAAGAATAAACTCTCGATAATAAATCATTTCTTTAAATGCAGAATCTACCAATAAAGTAGTACCTCGAATGTAAACGTATTGTAGTTCGAAGTATGAAAGCAAATTAAATGTAGCGCATTGTGAGAAAACCTGTCTTAATGCATGTGCGTAAAGTGTCGTCCCGGATTAGCCTGTGCAGTCCGCACAGGCTAATCCAGGACGGCACTTTCCGCCTACAGTGAATTTATGTTTAGAAGAGACTTCCTTGAAACAGAAAATACCACAAAAGCGGAAAGTGCCATCCCGGAATACCCTGTGCGGACTGCACAGGCTAATCTGGGTGATACTTTACGCCCATGCATTAAGTCCGGTTTTCCCACGACGCCCCTCAAATATACAATGTATATATAAATAAGTCATGCAATTTAAAAAAGAAAATATTTTCAGAATATACATAACTTTTTATGGATGTTGTTAAAAATATGTGAATGCATTCACTGTTGAACTAGAATTTCCTAACTACATTTTTGACAAGCCTCTTAGATAAATTGCGGTTAAATACAAAAAATAAACATAATATAAATCATAAAAATGCTAAAACCAAATAGCATGCATAACTCTGGATCATTACTGAAGCACATCAATACAAAAAAAATCAAAAAAATATACATTCTCTGTCAAAAAGTATCTTCCTACATTCTATTAAAGCACAAAAATATCAGATTTTATCACCGAATGTCATCCTAAACATGAACCATTGCTTCATATTATGTCACACCATAAAGAAATTGATGCAAAAATAAATGACATTCTTCGACAATTTACTATCTCGTCTTATTAACCATCTACCATAGAAATATGTGACGATCTTGTTATATGCCTGACTTCATGCAGAACTATACCATCCAAGGTATCAGTTTACATTTGCATTTAAATCCCAATGTAACACTGCACCCTGCCTAAAAAACTCGAATTTTCAGTTAATTCTCAAAATCATCGGAAATTTTTTTTGAATGATATAAACACTTTTTGCTAAAAACCATCTCATCGTACAAATTTTGATATTCTTTCTATTAATCTTTTCATGTTATACGATGTTTTAAATACCAGCTGGTTATGTTAGTAGGGGAATCTGGTATACATTACAATGACCAAGCATTTGTCATTTTTTTTATGTTTTGGCTGGTCGCACCAGTGCACATGTTTACAGTATTTCATCGCTGCTTTGAATGGTTAGGACCATGTTCGCAGCATGTTGCATTCCACAGACAGATCATTTTTCGTCATTCAGTGTCATTTACAATAAATATCGTTGATGGATGCAACATTCAAGTCTCCTATGACACTCCACACTGATTTCAAATTACGACAGACGCTTAATGGTCGTGGGTCGACAGCGAAATAACACTCAGCATTTCAGAATCTAGAACACTTACCATAAGACTCCAGTATCAAATAATACCAGTGTAACGAAGATCTGAAGATCGCAAATTGTACTTTAAAGCGTATATATACGATCTTTCATATAAATAATTTTCAAAATAAGCTGATGCAAATGACTATATAACTAGAAAGCAGACAAATAAACATAAACGTGTCGAAGGAAAGACTAAAATATTGAATAAATCAACTAATATGAGTGTCGACGTTGGCATCGTTTATTAGTGTTGTGTAACCTCAAACAACTATCAAGTCAATGTATATACATATATAAGAGTTTCCGTATGTACAGTCGAAAATTAGTTTGTGATTAAAAAGTAGCCATTTATGGGTTTTACAACAATCGTTCTTATTTACTTTTCTTCCATTTGAAATCGAAGTATGTGGTAATTAACTTTATTGGGTTGTTTTAATTTATATCACTATAATGTATGTTTTAAGATCGTACATACCCTCTTTAAAACAGCTACATTACCATAAAATGGCAATATAATTGTCATATGCATGTAATTCAATTGCTGTAAATCAGGGCACAACTTCAAAACATGGCAGAAAGTGCACAGTTGGCAAAAATGGGTTAAGAGTCACAATAACTCTAACCATGTTCAATATTAACTCTCATAATTTTGGAAAAAAATAGCATTGAATTTTGCAATGTCTCGCTTCATCTGTTTGAAACATTGGCCCATGCATTGGAGTACTGCTTAGAGAATTACAAAATAATCTGAAAATTATAAACTATATCTTGAAAAAAAAACTGTCACAGAATTTCTTAAAAATACTAACTAAAGATAGTTTCAAGAGGAAACAAGATCACAAACTGAATAAGGGAGATAACTAGAATTATTACTGAAGTCAGAGTTGCTGTTCTTGAATACTAGCATTCCTAGAAACCAAAAATATTATACAAAACACTTTGACAAGAAGAGAAAGTGTACATTTAATTTTGTTTGATTTTTTTTTTTCATTTTATTATCCAACTGATAGCATCTCCAGCTTTTATATTGCCTATGAGGTGTTGAAAATTATTTAATCAAGAACATTTTATGCCCAAGAAGGATTGTAAACATTGGAAAGATTGTCGATTATCCTATGCAAAACATACTGGCATGACCTTACTTATTACGCACAACGGCAGAAATCTGTCTTAAAACAAGGCAGACAGATTCCCAGAAGCAAACCTTTAACAAAAATTCCACCATGTTTTCCCCTTATGGTCTAATTACCCCAAAACGGAAGTCACATCCTCAGGGTTACATGCTGTCAGTTAGATAATAAGCACATGTGGCTGAGTGCAGGATGCATATAATTTGTAAAATACAGTTTAAATGATACGTTTTGGTATAATTTTAAAGGTATATATGTAAGCAATAAGAAAAAAGGCTGTTTTGTGCACTACTTTTTTGTCTAGTGGTTCCCAGCTTCATAACTTTTGGCCCATGTATTCATGCGCAAAATGGCAGCCTCCATGCCCGTCAAAACTGGTGTTTTTTCAAACGTAAATATTTTGAGTTACAACACATAGAATTTGTTGACATGCTGTTTTTTCAAAAGGTTATGTCCTCATTTTTCCAACAATGTATGGTGATATATTGGAAAGTAGCTTGGTCATGGTGAAAAGTGAGATCAAATTTTGAATATTTTATATGTAACAAAGAAGGAAGTTATTTGCACATGCGTAACCTTATCTGTAGTGACCCAACTGTCCTTAGTGTGCTTCAATTTAATGCCAAACAATATGTTGGTACTTATAGCAGCTGACCAGGAATGGACATAATAATAAGTTAACCAAAAGCAGTAAGCAAGAACTTACAAAGAGATAATAAATGCAAAGCAACTGCCTGCTTGGTGGTGTCAGGTCAAAATGTGTGTGTATTTTGAAGTTTATGAGGTTCTTCCACACTGAAGCTGCATTATGTGAGGACACAGGATGTGTCCCAGCACGAGGTTCTTCCACACTGAAGCTGCATTATGTGAGGACACGGGATGTGTCCCAGCATGAGGTTCTTCCACACTGAAGCTGCATTATGTGAGGAGATGGAATGTGTCTCAGCACCCCTGCTTAATTTAATTTTAGAGACACATCGAAAGTTGAGATGAATTTAGAATCATAGCTGCAATTTTCAGCTATTTATGTTTTACTGAAATACCGTAAATGTCCTTTTTGATGCACAGGGCGCGTGTCCAGACTTCCCGAAAGCTCAAAACAAGTATCAGACATTCGGTCCAACAACCTGTCAAAACTTGCCGGACCGAAATTAAATTTGCCGGACCGAAAATTCATTGATGTATTTATAGTCTATAGTATACATGTATACACTAGACTAAGTGTGTTTTCGCGATCTGAAACAGCAAACATAATTTGCTCCACTTTTTCATTGTTGTTAACATCCATAACATAAAATATGCAATACATTTAATTAATATCAAACTACGATATGACAATGCAGATCCGAAACGCCTAGATCCGAATGTTACTATTCAGGAGACATGCACACATATTCTATTTACATTTAGTATGCACATGGTGTTCATGTAAAACCCGTGTTTAGCTAAAAATAAGTTCGCAAAAATTATGCTGACAATCACAACATCACGTCATCCGCATGGAAAGCGTGGACGTATTGACAGATTTTTAAAAGTTGTAGCGCAAAGAACTGTGAAATCTTTATTTTAGTATAAAAGTTTTGTAGCGCAAAACTATTAGGTGTCTATAAAATCGCGAAGGATCTGCAAATTGTATGTGTCATATTTTACTCAGTCTAGATCTTCTGTAGACACCATTTATTTTACCTCTAAAACGCGAAAGCAGTTACGCAGTATCGATAACGTTGTTGTCGTATAGGTTAGTATTGATATTTCACTTACATTGACTGTGAACACCCACTACGTGGATGGCGTGCAGCACGTTTTTCACGACCCACAGCTGTTTGAAATTAGGCTGCTAATTAAAGTTACTGCAGTGAAAGAATGTTGTGCAATTTAAGCTTGTGACCTTAAACTGTTACACGTTGATTTTGCGCGGGTCGTGTTATTGTTTGTCGCATATCTCGAGTTTAAAAACGAAAACGTAGAGATTAAGGCACGAAAATTTGGACCCAACGGGATTTATTTATGGCAGTTGGGGTAATAAGATAATCATTAACGAGCATAAAAAAAATTATGATCAGATCCATGGCCGATTCGCAAAATGCGGATCACGATATAGTGGAGCTGTATTCAATTGCTACGTTATTAGGTATTTTTATCCAGTTAAATAGATCTATAGCAATAAGTCTTGAACAAGTTGTAGGACGGTCGGACCGATTCTTAGTAAATAAATGTCGGACTCACTCAAAATTTGCTGGTCATGTCCGTCGGACCGACGGTTTTCGGGAAGTCTGGTGTCATTTTAGGACCCCTGCGCGTTTAAACGGAGCCATTGTTTGTTAATTCTTCTGTTATCCTGAAATCAAGTTTTCATGTATGTGCACTTCAAATGACTTTATACACATTGGTATAGTCTAAATACGGCCGAAAGGCTTTGTCTGCATGAGAAAATTCACGATGGTACTGTCTAAATTAATATCGTCGATCGACACGACGAGCTCACTCGCATGACGTAATGCACAATGGTACATCTAAATTATTAACATGATCGACGTGATGAGCTGTGACACTGCAGACGCACATGGAAAGGGGTTGTTATAACGTCAAGAATTTATTTCATATGTGTCCTGTTGTAAAACATTATCAAGAATAATGTGGGATAGTTAGTAATAATGAAATATAAATACCGGTAAATACTGGAAAACATTTCCCTGTTGATCAGAATACATTAAAACAGTATTTCTTGTTTGGTTGTCAATCATTACGCTTTATCCTAGAATGCTAATACATATACGCTAATGGCACTAATCACAACATTCTGGTGGACTACTTTTGACAGCGCTTGTTGTTGAAACCTCCACGTGGGAAGGGTGAAACTTTGCTTTGCGTGCGCAAACTGTTGTTACATGTTCTTATAATAAATATTTATAATATATTAATGAATTTTTGTGGTCCCATTCACTTGCGTCATATATGGTTGCGTGTAACCCGTATAGTGGGGCATAGGTTAATTTATATACAGGCAATTCGGATACATAAATATGGCGGTCTATTTAATTGTTTCTATCGAAATTAACATTAGTTTTTCGTTAATGTTCGAAAAAATAGATCAACAAAAAATATTTCGGGACCAAAAAATACCCCATGCGCGTCAATTAGGGCATGGGCATCAATAAGGACATTTACGGTATCTTTAATTTTGATGTGGGAAACCAGAGTACATGGAGGAAGCCCCACCTGTCTAGTATGGTGACCACCAACCAAACTGAAATGCGCCGGACGGGAATCAAACCCAGGAAGCCTAGGGGAGAAGTGAATGTGCCAACCACGACGCCAACCTGACAGCAGCTGCTGTCAGGTCAAAATCTCCGCGGACAAGTTCAAATACTAAGAAGGGTTCCCCAATATATATTTAGGACATAAAAATGCTCATCAGAACTGGCTAATGTGACTTATTATATATAATATGGGGTGTATGTAAACTATATAGACTAAAATACAGGACAAGTTTTCCCTTCTAAAGTTGCAGTCCCTTCTTAAGTTGCTTAGAAAGGAATTACAAAGTGAAAGCATTGGGTATCAAGTTATAAGCATGAGAATATTAGAAGCAGAGTTATTGGCCCTATTATCAAGAGTATCTCAGAATTTGTCTATAATAAATCATTAATGTTCCTGGACATGACTGAGAAATAATGAATAGAAAATTCTGGGACATACTATTCGAAATAACAACATGGCTTGTACTTTAGTATGTTTCTCTAAATTCTGTTGAAATCTGAAATATGTTGTTCCTTTCGTTACAAGTAAATTATAGAACGCTCCATTCCCTGCTGATGCATGCAATTTATTTTTATAAAAATCTCAAGTAATCTTCTTCAATAATAAGCTTCTTTGAAATGAAAGTAGTTATTGCTTCAAAAATGCATAAAAATGACAGATAGAAACGTTATTATATATAAAATTAAATCATAAAGAGAAGCTCCAACTATACAATAAGAAGCTGAATGTGAGTTTACATGACATGCAATCATATGAAAATTCATTACAGAATACTGTAATTCCTATTATAAGCTTTTACCATACACATCATTATCAATACACTTAGAGCCATTTTTCTACGATCTTCCATCATCATAGTTGCAAATATGTTTTGGCTGTTGTTGTTTTTTTTGTTGCTACGTTTTTTTGTTGTTTGTATAATAGCAAGTAACAAAACCAAAACTGGCTTAATGGGCAAAAAACGTAGCATCAAATCTCATCAATAATGTTTCAATTTAAATCTGAATTAACATTCCACAGTTAAACATCCCATAAACATTAAGAAAATAACACACACTTTGCCAAAGGCTATATAACGATTATAACAAACAGAAAATAAGTGTAGTTTTTACTAAAATTGTATAAATGTTACCTAAAAATATATTAATTACAATATGCACATAGAAATAACACTTCAAGCAATTCACATAATTATGTTGAAAACAACCAATGAACTAGCATTTACTCTTACACACAACATAAACAAAGTTTTACAATAAATTGTACGCTGTTAAAACCCCCAAAAAGTGATGTTTAGCTTCAGTACACCTGACCCCAAGGCTTCAGTATGCCTGACCCCAATGCTTCAGTACACCTGACCCCAAGGCTTCAGTACACCTGACCCCAAGGCTTCAATACACCTGACCCCAAGGCTTCAGTACACCTGACCCAAGGCTTCAGTACACCTGACCCCAAGGCTTCAGTACACCTGACCCCAAGGCTTCAGTACACCTGACCCCAAGGCTTCAAATATTCTGAAGCCCCATCTTAGTCTTAATCATAAACATTACACCAATGGAAGTCAAAGCTCAAATGTTACAATCATTCTCATTGGTCAGTATTTTAAGTTGAGATTAAGTTTGAGATTGCGATCCTTTGCAATTCTGGGGCCAGACTGTAAAATGCAAGCTGTTGGGATTCGAACATGTGACTCGGGGAACTGTGTATTTATCCACAGAGCCACTGCGAACTTGTCACACTTTGCAACACTTTTATTAAAGCTAAGTCAAACATGTCTTACATGTTTCAATCTCAACAAAAAGGATTCAAGCAACACCTTACGCCCTTATCGGCTTTACAAATTCCACACTTCGTTTTAATGTGTTTGCATTTGTTGTTGTTGTAGTTTTTTTGGCTTATGAGGATTATTGCCCTAAACCAATCACAACCTGAGATGTCAATCTTTATTTATATACTTTCTATTTAATTAAATGTGTTTCCTTTAATATAACCAAAGAGCACAAATATATTTCTAACAAACTTCCCAATGTTTGATAAACTTCTGGTATTTTAAAATTGAAATTGAGCATTTTCTACAAAATATCTCATGATCAGACATCCAGAAGTTCAAACACTGCATTAAATTACATGTAATTTTCTCATCATAATAAATCTTGTCCAAAAACAACAACAACATAATTATTAATGAAAACTCAAAACTATAAACTGCAACCAAATGTAGTGTCCAAATAAATAAATATGTTTGGAGTAATTTTTGAACTTCAATAAAACAATAGCCAAAAATAATTGATTGCATTGATAAAAATACAGCAATCCATTAAACAAATTTCCTCCTCAATTTTATCAACAACTTTCAAAAGCACGAGTTAACAAGCTACAAACATAATAAATAATTGGGTGAATTAACACCAAAGACTAGTATGTAGATATATAATTCAACTATATATACTTGGTTTTGGCTTTACTCATATTTAAACATACATCTTCATTACATCTTCATTATCAAAAATGGCAATTTTCAAATGTGAAATGCAATTAAAGTTCATAGCAAACCTGAGGTAGATTAGCCAATAGGAACGTTTGCCTCTTCATATACTCGTTGATGTCTCCGAAAGTGACCGACATTTGGTATGCTAGGCCTCGAAGCAGACGATAAGAAGAAAACCACAGCAGACGATCAATGTTTACAACTTTCAGCAGACGACTTTTTCCAAACAAAATGTTCTCCAAGTTTGGCTGAGATATAAGATGCAAAATCAAACTTTTTTGTAAGCAACTTAAACTGTAAACCTGAGGAAATTAATGAACCTTCCTCCTTAACACTGGTATCTTGTCACAGTGTTATTTTATCGCAAGGTATGCAGACCGCAGAGTTAGCTAACCGAGATTTTTGACAGAATATTATCCTTCATATAAATTTCGTAAACCAGTGACAAAGTAGGAGGCGATTTGATCCACTGAAGGAGGTATTTTAATACTTTCTATCAAACTGGATTGTACTTAGGACATCACAAAAATATTTGTGACAAGCCTCATTTCTTTTTACTGTCCATTGTTTTTTCTGATTTTCTGACCGTCCCGTATCGACTGCTTCCATTGTTTGCATTCGTGTATCATGTTGTAGTAACAGAGTGGGACCGTATTCTGAAATTGCATCCGATGATAATCACTAAATCACTCGGATTCAAAAATATTACTATTGCAACAGCTGGGACAGTTTCGAAGAATTCAAAATACAAAACCCTGAATGTCTGACATTGTATAATTGATTGATGACTCATCAGACATAGAATGGACTCTACATTGGGCCATCAATTTACTCACCACCAGTTCTAAGAAATACACTTTTAGACGTGTATCCTCATAGGTGGATTTAGAAGGGGGCAAAAGTGGCGTATGCCCCCTCTGGAATTGTCCAATATTAGATTTTTTAAACCTTACAATAGCTTAAACATGTGCATTTTGGGTAGACATGTTCTTCGATCAAATTATTGCAAATATAATTACCCTTTCTGTGATATTGCCGTTAAATTGTTCTGTTTTGACAATACTGCATTGTTCCGATACATTTATCTTAACATGTAATAGACAATAGCAGTTTGTGGACAGTTACGTAATATGTCCGTCCCCTCTAACTCAAAATCATGTACCCGCGCCTGATACTTTAATATAACAGGTATATGTCTATCTTTGAGACATAAGGTAAATTGGGTCACATGTTTTTGAATTTTGCAATATGAAGCTAAATTTTAACTGATCAATTAATCAATAAAATTTGTTAAAGACTTTTAATTGTTGATTTTTATTTGCTATATTCATCATTGAAGAGTAAGAGTTAAAAGCAGTCCCTGGCCAAGATAATTGTATTTATTGTTTGTTTCTTAACACTGATTCCATATATATAAACATAATGTTGAAATTAAATGTTTTGTATTGAGCCACCTTATGATGATTACAAGGGCCTATCTAACATGTCTTAAAGAAGCAAATAGGTCCTTGTAAAACTTTGGTAGAATTAATTGTGTGTACTTGTATTTTACTGTAAAGCAGTAGTACAATATGAAACGTTGGTGTCAATTTTTCAAAAATTGTGCTACAGCAGGGGAAATTTCAGTGTGAACATTTGCTGATCTGTTCGGAAATTTCATATTTGCGATATCATCACGAAAAAACATTGATTACATTTGATGCAGGTTTCTTCTTGCGCTTTAAACAAACAAATATAATCTTAATCTTGAAATAAAACCCACACTTATAGGGAAATAGCAAAAATTTTAATACTAGAATATGATTCCGACTTAAGGCATCCAGATATATTTGCAAAGCCATAGCTAGCCGTGAAATAGCTGTAACCACTTGAGGCTAAATCCCACTCTTTCAAATCGCCTAGTTCTTAAAGTAATAATTGCAAAACCAATGCTTTCGATCACTTTGATTTGTGATTCGGCATTGCTTCTTCAAGTGCTCTTATTTATCATGTACATTGAAATCCTGTGAAGATGCCAGTTGGCCCATGCACCCCGGCTCAATTTGTGATACCGGTTTTAGACAGAATGAAAGTGCATTTTGTCAGAAAAACGTTATTTATATTGAAAGAGCAAGTAGAATGCTTAAAAACCTGACACTCAAAACTCCCCAGGTGGCAAATTGTACAGAAATCTGTTTCTTCCAAAAGTATTTCAAGATGTCACCTAAGTACATTGAGTTAGTTAACGGTTACATGTGAAAAGTCATTCATTTTGTCAGCAGAAAGTGTCAAATCTTCTATCTAACTTACAGCAAAAGGAAAGGAAAATGCATGTACAGCAGCTATAGCAAGCTGCATACAAAATATTGGAAGGTTAAGAAGCCATTATTTGTATATTCTTTTTGGCACTTAAAATTTACTGCCAAAAATTCTTTGTAAATAATACTAATAACAAATATTAGGCACTGAAGACACTACCAGTGCCTATGCTGAAAATTGAAGCTCACACGAATACAAGAAGAACCATTTGATGCTTTTATTAATATATCATATTTCATATATAGAATATTCATTTTCACATAGAACAAGCGTTGTCACTGTTAGTGACGAATGACCCCAAAGATGAGTTTTGAAAGACCAAAGAGTTATGATCCTAGTAATTTGCACTTTGTCTCAAAGGCCTTTCTCATTACATGAAGTATCATTTGAATCCCTTAATACTTTTAGAGCGACGCTCCGAACCATAAAATTACACTAAGTTGTTATGCTCTGCACAAGAAAAATAAGCCATAGGCATAAACTTCAAAAATATTAAAGAAACGGTTATGGTTCTTGTATTCTGCACTTCTTCTCAATGTCCTTTATCAATTTATTTGGTTTTATTTTAATTCCCTTCAATACTAATGGAGTTTTGATATAAACAAGCGAATTAAATCGGTAAATATTGAAGCAATAGTTATGACCCTTGTACTCTGCACATCCTATCAAAGCCTTCTATCGTAATATGAAGTATCATTTGAATCCCTTCAATACTTTTCGAGTTATGCTCTGCACAAGAAAATTACACTATGTAGTTATGCTCTGCACACAAAAATTAAACTATGTAGTGATGCTCTGCAGAAGAAACATAAGCCATGAGCAATAAATCCAAAAATATTGAAGGAAGAGTTATCATGTCCTTGTACTCTGCACTTCCTCTCAATGTTCCTCTATCAATATATGTGGTTTTATTTTAAATCACTTCAATACTAATCGAGTTATGCTCTGCACAAGAAAATTAACTAAATGGCAATAACTCCATAAATATTGAAGAATTAGTTATCGTCCTTGTACTCTGCACTTCCTCTCAACATCCTCTATCACTACATGAAGTATCATTTGAATCCCTTCAATACTTTTTGAGTTATACTCCGCACAAGAAGCGGGACAGACGGACAGATGCACAGACGGACAGATGCACGGACGGACGATCCAATTACTATAAGCTCGAAAACTCCCTTCAGGGACATAAAAAATATTTGAAGTTTTCATACAAGAGTAACTTAATTAAGCTTTTCCTTAAAAGCACAATGAATACACCCACTTGTCTACAATGTATTTACTAATGAAACATGACAATTCTTCCATACATTTTGCGAAAGCAAGGGTTTTATCCACCAACCTGTGCTGTTCATAAGGTGCAGTCCGATTTTAATCTTTATAACAATTTGGAAAAAATTATGCAAGCTGTGAACTTTTTCAACTTGATACCTATTTTGCACTCAAAAGATAAAATACTTTCGGCTAATATTACAAACATTTCACTCAAAAGTTGCAGTGCATCTCTGCCCTTGATTGCATTAACGAAATTCCCATACATTCCAGATCCTTTGCTAGCAGACAGGGTTAATATGTCATGAACATGAATAAAACTTCTTTTGTTATGCATGCCCCTTAATCCACGTGCACATACAAATGCCAACATTAATTGATGACTTAAAGAGAAAAACAAGTATTAATAGTTAATTTATATAGCCACATACATTAAAGCCACCAACAACTTTGACTCCGAACTTTGGTTATTAAAGCCACCAACAACTTTGACTCCGAACTTTGGTTATTAAAGCCACCAACAACTTTGACTCTGAACGTTGATTATTAAAGCCAACAACAACTTTGACTCCCAGCTTTGATTAATAATGCCACCAACAACTTTTACTCCCAGCTTTGATTATTAAAGTCACCAACAGCTTAGACTCCAAACTTTGATTATTAAAGCCACCAACAACTTCGTCTCCGAACTTTGGTTATTAAAGCCACCAACAGCTTTGACTCCGAAGAACTTCGCTTATTATATGTAACCCACATGGGTAATTGATGACATTTAACTTCTATTGAATTTATTCACTACACCAGCTCAGATAGATGTCATAGAAATGATGACCATATTATAAACCAATAAAAACACAGGTCTTTGACCTTATTAACCAATATGAATACTGGCTTTTGACCCAATTAATCAATACAAACACAGGTCTTTGACCTTATTAACCAATATAAACGATGGTTTTTGACTTGATTAACCTATATGAACACATGATTTTGACCTGATTAACCAATATTAAGAATGGCTTTTGACCTGATTAACCAATATTAACACAGTATTTTGACCCGTTTAACCAATATGAGAACTGGCTTTTGTCCTAATTAGGCAATATGAACATACCCTTTTCACCTAATCAGACAAATATGAACTCTGGCTTTTTACCTTATGAGACAATATGAACGCAGGCCATTGACCTTACTAGACAATATGAACACAGGCCATTGACCTAATCAGACAATATGAACACAGGCTTTTGACCTACTCAGACCATATCAGCACACGCTTTTGACCTTTCAAACAATATGAACACAGGCTTTTGACCTAATCAGACAATATGAACACAGGCTTTTGAACTCATCAGACAATATGAACACAGGCTTTTGACCTAATCAGACAATATGAACACAGGCTTTTGACCTAATCAGACAATATGAACACAGGCTTTTGACCTGATGAGACAAGGGCGTGGACAATACAAACACAGGCTTTATACAAATGATCCAATACAAGAAAACATTAAGACAGAAAGAATTTGTGAACTCAATTTACTCCATAATATTCCCACAAATGTCAGATGGAAAACTGTCTAGAAGATGCCAAATTGTTTATTCACACAATTAAACTTTATCAGCAAGCATTCATTGCATACCCATTGCAATCTTGACTCTTTTTCTAGAACAACAAGTACAGTGATGTAATTAACCAATTTTACTATCAGACTTTGGACCAAAATGTCTGCCCAGAAAACAATGGGCGTTCATGATACGCCTTATCTCTGTCTCAACTTCTCAAGGCACAGTGGAGTTTTGTCAAAACCTGTTCCACCCTCACACAAAATCTGCGCAAACATTCCATTGCAATTGCACCAGCTGAAAGCCCTAGAATTTGGCCGCTTTTCCATATGTCTGTATCTCCATCCATATCCGCATCCGTATCTCCATCCGCATAAATATTATACGGACGCGCTTTTCCATAAATCCGCAAATAAACGTCGAATATTTTAGTTTTCTTGTAGTTTATTTATGTAAAGCATTCAACAATCATAATCTACAGCGTCAGTCATGGCTCATTTAAAGATTACCCGTTATTACAGAGTCATTGTACTCGGTGAGTCTTAGGTTGAGTTATCAAGGTGTATCTCGACTATTATTTCTATTTTCCCAATGCTTTATGTATAACAGCCCTTTGTTTAACATGCAAAGTTAGATACCCTGTCGTCCGCATCCGCATATAATGGCTCACCGCGCAATTTCTTGTGGACAGCTTATGCCGATGCGCGTTGCGGACACAGACTGCAGACATATGGAAACGGTCCAACTGTTTTCAACTTTTTCGATTTTTGCGGATGCAGAATTGCGCCATGCGGATGCGAATACGGACATATGGAAAAGTGCCCTTATCATGTTCTCTTGTTCTGCATGAAACCTACTCCAAAAGATAGGGAACAAGTGTTTTTCAAAATTTCTATGTTATCTGCTACATTATTTTCCCACAGTAAAACCCATTGTTTCCTGATATTCTCCCTCCCTTCAGAATACAACATAAAATATAATTAAATGATTAAAATAGCTCAGTTTTTTCTTCTTTTTATTACATTGCAATATTAAATTTAGATTGGCAACCATTTTAGTATTAAAATTAATATTGTTAAAGAAACAAAGCACTTTTAAATTATATGCATGCCCAATGACAATTACAAACTTAATTTTTACTCAAAACTTTGACCAATGAAAATATTTGGTACACATGAGCTTGATTTTGATTGGTTATTATTAAAGATTAAGACAAATTAAGAGTACAACCAGATTTGACAAAGCTGGGCAAATGGACAACTCCTGGCAAAAACTCTCTGACTGCCGAAAGCTGAATCATACTTGACCTAGCACAATCATGAATAACTTGCTAATATAGCATTCTCACATAGACAGTTCCTGCATAATAGTTGGATCCAAAAAGCACCACTTACTGGGCATCAAACTTATGAACTAGGATAAATCTGGGCATATACAAAATTTAATGTCATGGCATCAACACTTAACTGGTACATATGGCTGCCCGGCTAGCGCCGAGGTTGGTACACTCGCTTCTCACCTAGGCTGCCCGGGTTGGCTCCCCATTCGGCGCATGTGAGTTTGGTTGGTGGTCACATACCAGACAGGTGGGGTTTCCTCCGGGTAATCCGGCTTCCCCGAATAACACAAGACCACACCAAAATTAAAAAATTTCTGTAAAAATAAATAGCTGGAAATTGCAGCAATGATTCAAAATTGGTCCTAACTTTTTATGTGTCTCTAAAGTAAACTAGGCAGGGGTGCTGAGACACACCCCAGGTCCGCACATAATGCAGCTTCGACGCGGAAGGACCCCATAAACTTCGAAATACACACACACAGTAACTGGTACATATAAATATGTATGAAATTGTTTACTTCAACACAATAATATTGATTCTGATTCCACTCATGCATATGAAAGTGGTGATAATTATTAAACTGTTTACTTCAACACAATGATGTTGATTATAATGCTAATGATGTTACCCATGATGATGATGAAAGTGATTATGACGATGATAGTGATGATGCCAATGATGATGTCAATTATAATGATGAAGAGGATAAGGAGGAAGAGGCTTATTTTGAGTCCTATCTTTCAGCGTTTTGCATTTTCACTTATTTGGTTAGAAATTATGAGCCAAATGAGCAGTTATGTACAGAACTAACTAGTTAAAAATTATGACCAGAACTCACTTTGTAACATGAAAATGAAATATTATCTTCTAAGAAAGTCAGGTCTGATCAAATCTTTACCACCACATACAACAAGCATGGGTGGCATCAACTTTATAAATCTTTCACACGATTGCAAAAAATGACTGGCAATGAAAACGATGCACTTCCTCTGCCAAAATCTAAAGCAAAAATCTGTCAGAAAAGTTAGGTGTACTTCCTAGTGACATTTATAAGCATGCAAACACAGTAAATACCAGCTCCACAAATAGAACCAGAACTAAAAAAGAGTCTAATAGCAACAACAATAACACTAACAATGACCACATTTGCTTAGACGTAGAATGACAACTTTGATGTAGTTGTGAGGGCATAATAATGTTTTTTAGTAATAAATATGCTCAGAAATAGGTAGAAACTTGCTAGTTATATATCTGACAATATGTATTAATAAACAATCTTCATATTTCCACATCGATTTAAACAAAGATATTTACTGGTAAAGTGTGTAAAAATGAAAGTGAGAACTGTTATAAAATGGACGAATGGATACTGGTAAATACAGCTGATAGCAGTGTGTTTATAAACAGAATATTATGATTCCCCCTATTTTCAATAAATGGTTTATCCCCACATTATCATCAAAATTTAAACCAACTACACATAAAATACACATATTTAAAAAAAAGCATGTACACAGACTCATTTAAACACAACGATATACTTTTTTATTTACAATTAACAGGTTAGCTTTGTTTTACGAGTTATTCTGATATAAAATTAATGCTTTATTCAAATATTTAGCAGTGGACAAATGCAGGGGAGACAAAACTTACATTACTAGCCCTTTTTGATTAAAAACCTTGAAATGGATTATCTCCCTTACTTGTGCATCATCAATATTAACCCATTATTTAAACTGGCTGCTATTGATTCATACAAATAGTCTTGGGTTCTGATTTAGATTTACATACATTGACATGTGGACATACAAACAGATGAATAGTTTTGTTTTAATTCAGAAACAGCTTTCTATTTGGTCATCATCAAACTTCAAAGGTTCAGAGCAAAATATGTTAACTGGTTCTATTTTATATACAAGTTACCACAGTTTTGCACTACGTTATCAATTTTTGCTATATACTGAACTCCAACCAAACCCATCCCTCTAACCTAATTAGCCAAATTACAGATCAATTACGACCTGCCAGTCCTGACCACTTACATCCATTTAAACATCTGGACAAACAATATACAGTATTACAAATCCATCCACTTGTACAAACAATATACACGTTACGATTTCTGGACCACTTGTAGAGGTTCTGGTGTTTCATTCATGCATCCTCAGACCATTACCCAATCTTTCTGCTAAATTCCTCACAGATCATCTAATGACTTGATTCACACTGTGTGACTGAAATCCTGGAAACAGGGCTTTATGGTTTAATGAAAGATTTTAATGAAATGGTGCAATACATGCTGGTTTCCATGGTAAAGTATTAGACCTAGGTCCATATCCACAAAGCTACTAAGGAACATCTTAACTTAAGTCATATTTAAGTGAAACATTCCAATAAAATGTTCCTTGTGAAAGTCAATACATCAATAAACATAAATACGTAAGAAATATCTTAATAACAAAATTCCAGCAGTTATTTGAAGCCAAGGTATTTCCAATTTAGAATTACAAGGACTGTATATTTCTGTAGACAAAATATCCTATCATATACATGTATTACTCTGTTCCGTATCACTAATTGGTTATTTATAGACAAAATAAATTATCCAGAAATTATTAGAGCTGTACAAAAGATTAAGTCATCTACCTAAAACTGCAGTAAATATAAATGTTAATTTAATACCTGAATCAAATTTCAATTGCAGCTATCAATAGTATCATTTGTAATTTAATTAACAAGATGATTCTTGTAATTTAATAAGCATATTATTCTAATAATATCAACCATATTTAAATAAATTGCAGACCAATAAGAAAGATAACAAATACGATTTCTGATGACTTGGCGAAGAAATGTGTTACACACCTTGCTGTAAGCATGGAAATGTACAGGCTTGTTACAGAAGAACATGTTCCCGAAATCATGACTGTCTGTCATAACAAAATAATTAGTAGAATTATTACTAGCAGAAAAGTGGCCAATTATCATGATGAGAAACACCAAAAATAACAGACACACAGAAAAATTAGGACCAAATCATGTATTGGAGCAAAACTGCGACAAGTCATTATTTTTGAATTTAGATTTAGGGCAGTCTGGCATGGATAGTTTTAAAGTTCACAATTTCAGTGTTTCTTTCTAAGGGAAGAAATCGTGAATGATTTTGATCAGACTGGTGCTAATTAGGGCCTGGTAGGCATCAACATTGGGCCATGGTTTGATATAAACCAGTCTAACAGACAATTACTGCATAATCTCAGTCTCCTATTGGAATATGTGAATATTTACCAACTTGTTTCTGGAAGAACATAAGAACAAGAGCGAGGGCCAAGTTCATAATGAAGAACTGGTTATCAAAATAAGGAGGAAATTCCTGTTTCCTGACTGAAAACTGGCTTCCAAAGGGTGTAGTTCCTTTTCAAATCTGTAGTTTTAATAGTTTAGAAAAACATACTGAGAAAACTAGAACTCCGCGAGTCTGATGCGTCGCCTGACGGGGCATAACTCAAGTACGCTAAGAGCAATTATGCCGAAAACTGAACTTAACCTTCCTTTTATGCCTACTAACACTTCCATAAAGTTTCATAATGATTGAACAAAAACTTTTTCAGTTATTGTCTGCACAAGCCTTATTTGAACTAATTTGTTTGTCTCTTTAAAGGGGAATAATGTGTATAATACGGTATGTGTAATTATGCCAAAATCTAGCTTAACCTTCCTTTTATGCATACTAACACTTGTATAAAGTTTGATAATGACAGCACAAACACTTCTGACGATATTTTCTGCACAAACTGTAGGGGACGCTGCCACTGACGATGACACCGCCGCCAAAAGTAACCCCTATATGTGGCCTTTTCAGGCAACACAACAATCTGTACCAATCTATACACATAATGCATTTTACTTGAGATTTAAACAAACACATGGGCATTTACAAATTAAATCTCTATAATCTGATGATTAAATGAAAATAGTTTTCAAATGATTTTACAAATTGAAGAAAACGTGACCATATTTAACAAACACATATATAACATGTATTCCTGAATTATTTTTTTTTCCTACAGTAATGACAAGAATTTTGTTATATTACACAGTTTTCATTAATTAATAGCTAAATTATTATTACATGATGCAAACATTAATCAAGACAGTCATAAATACCATACACAATTACAAAATATTTGCCTGGTATAAATGCCAGATGTTTCTCATTTATTAGCAAAATTAATGCAAACGCACTCATTGTGTAGCTGTGCTGAGTACATTTTGTAAGTCCTCCATTGTGGACAATATTTCACATGAAAAAGTCACTCAAAACTATGGTCATTTAGGTCAGGTATGATCAAACCTGAACTTGACACATAACATATACTATACTGCAACTTTTTATCACTGTTACATATTAATAAATTTATTACCGAAAAAACATGCTGATGTCACAGCTATGAATGGACCACAGATTTACAGGCATTTTGCTCTGAAGACTGAACTACGAAAGAAAGAATTCTACCTTCACGGTACCTTCACTATATTTTTATACCATGAAAAAAAAAATTGTATGGAAAGACAAATAAATACACTGCAGATCCGTTATATCGCAATTCGCGTGGTCCATGGATCGTGATATAACTTGTCAGGTCATTCATGTACACAGATATACATGTATACACTGGACTATTTTAACGATCTTAAAACATAAACCTAATTAACTCACCTCACCTTAACTCACCCTTTTCATTGTTGTTAACATCCACAATGCGTAAAATATGCCATTTGTATACTAGTATATAAAAAAAAAATTTTTTTTCCTTATAATTAATTTCCAATTGCGTATAATAAATCCCAAATCCCAAACGCCTATCAGAATATTACTGTTCACATAAACACAATTTCTATTTACAATTAAACTGCACATGTATTTCGTGTAAATCCTTTGTTCTGCTAGAAAAGCGTGCAAATATGATGTTGAAATGTACAATGTCACGTCATCCGCATGGAAAGCATGGGCGTATTGATTGTCGTAAAAAAAAACTTTGTAGCGCAGAAAACATTGAGATCTTTACTTTTGTATAAAAGTTTTGTAGCGCATAACAACACAATTGGATATCTATATCGCGAATGGTGTGCAGTTAGCATTCCCTCTTAAACCAAACAGAAACAAATACGCCGTATTGATAACGTTATTGTCATTCAGATAGGTCAGTATTGATCCATGACATACGGTTAGTGTAAACACCCTCCACGCGGACGGCGTGTAATTCGGCTGCTAATTAAAGCGACAGCAGTTAAAGGATGTTGTCATGGGTAGCATGTGCGATGTAAGCTGAATACGTCAAACTGTTATACTTTGATGTTAAGCGGGTCGGGTTATTGTTTGTCGCACTACAAGAGTGTGAATGAAAGAGTAGCGATGTAGCCGCAAAAATCCGGACCAAACTGGATTTATTTATGAACGTCGTGTAATCGTAAAATATTGAAGTCCAAGAACAACAATCGGGATCCACAGCCGATTCGCGATATATTGGATATCGCAGATTACGGATCGCGATATAACGGATCTGCAGTGTATTAGTGATATTAAAATGTTGCCAAGACCTTCTGATTTTTATGAGTTTGACCAATTGATTTCAAACTGACTTTCTGATTTGAGAATGTCCTCCAAAATTTAGTGGGACCATCTGACTTGAGCATGTCCTGAATTCACTATGTCCACCTAACTGCAGCATGGCCCCCCTAAATCAGTAACATGCATATTTTTCTAGTTCAATATACTGGGTACAGATTCTCCATGTTTGGCTATATAATTAAGCTTCCAAAACATTGTCTATTCAATGTTAAAGGCAATATGAAACATAATCATGTGTTTATTTGTATAAGAGGATTCAAGGAACAGTCAGGCAATGATATTGTTTTGTTTGTGTTTTTGTGTGTAAAAATAAAATAAAAAGGAAACTGTATTTCCAATGATGCTGTTCTGACAAAGTCAGGACTCTGTGAGGATAACCACCTTCGTAAACCACCAGTGGAACCTCGAAAATCCAGCAAGTGATGACACTGATGACAATGAATATGATTCTACAAAACATCTACCTTTCCAAATTAATATCGCACACTTCAAGGTGTGAACAAATCTTCTTAATTACCCGGTGCTTACATAATGCATTATGTTGGCTGTGAGGTTTTGGAGCCAATTACGTGGCTCTGTGATAAGCGTTTGGCTTACAGAATACAAACATTTCCAGAAAACATGCAATCAATGCCTATTGTGCCAACAATATTTCAATTGTTGGCATCTCTAAAAACAACCAAAAGCAAAACAAACTCTTCTTGCTGTGTAACTGTTTTTGCCTCAAGAAGAAAATACTAAGAAAACTGAAATAATCTCTAAAAGTATCAAACTTGTCAGCCTGCTGTCAAATCCTGACCTTTCTCAACAAAATCTGCCTACACATATGCCAACAGCTCTTATCACTACACTCAGCAGTAAAGACCCTAAAAATGATCCCTAAAACATCTGGGTGCAACACATTTCCAGGTAAATTGGGGCCCTTGGCATATTTAATGGCTTAGAGATTATGACAGATGGTTTGCAGATTAACTTTTGATTAGTTTAGAGATTATTCCATGATTAGTGAATAATTCTGGGTGGTTAGTTCCTGGGAATCTGACCAGATACAAAGATAAAAGGGCCATTTAGGGGTCACCTAGGTCCTTGGAACCAGTCTGCTGTTTGAAAGAATAATAAACAAAGGTACTAAAGCTTAGCTTCAAAGGGTCACTGAGATAAACTATAAACTGTTTTTAACAAAATAAGACTGTTATGTTTTTACTATACATTTATAAAAATGACTAACAACTTGCTATGAGTCTTAGAATTGTATCATGCAAGAAAACAGGTAAACTCAAAGCCAAAGATCTCTGTAACATGACAGACAAAATATACAAAGATTTAGACATGAGAACAAGTACCAGGTATTTCCAGAATTGTTCTCACTAAAACAAAAGATAATAGTCACTCTTTAAATTTAAATAATGCCAATTATTATATTAACCAAAACCAGCACTAATACATAAAATTTATTATTTGTTAACACTTGGTGACACAATTTCCACATAGGGTTCAAAATCAACACATGTTGAGGCAAACGTTATATTCCTCCAGAATCCAATTAATTCCTCTTCTATCCGCCTACAAAATGAGTTATCATATGTAAAAAACATGACAAATGGATAATTTTCTGGTAATTTCTCTGTAACCTTGTGCTAATAAACATAAAAAGCATGTGTTATTAACTGATTCAAAAGACGATGTGCAAGACTTTTCGATATAATTGCACCACAGATTACCAGCGATCGCTGTTTTGCTTGGAGATGCTCCGAATGTCAAGTAACTAATGTTGTAAATGGGCTACCATGACGCACTTGCAAATAACTGCGTCTGTATTCACCAACTTCTTTTTAGACTTAAGACGTAAGAATAAAGAAAATTCTTAAAACTGTTCTGACTTCTGTTAATTTGAAAAAGTTGTTGGTATTTACTAACTCTACAGCATTCTTTATTTAGTTT
This sequence comes from Congeria kusceri, assembly GCA_027627225.1. Taxonomy (NCBI): domain Eukaryota; kingdom Metazoa; phylum Mollusca; class Bivalvia; order Myida; family Dreissenidae; genus Congeria; species Congeria kusceri. The sequence goes on from CM051038.1 coordinate 13,576,763, forward strand.
AAACCTATTTATTTTAGCTCGATTGCATCAAAGCCTATGGCTTATTGAGACACTCTCGAGTCTGTTTCCTGGGTAGAACCAGTACTTGGTGTCATTGGGGGCGATTTTGAGAACGCCCCCAAAGTTGGGATGGAACTCGGGACACTGTGATCACTAGCCTGACACCATATCCACTACGCCACCGCGACCTCAAATTCTTTATTTATAGCTATTTGTTTAAATGGATATATGTGGTCAAGCTATAGCCATTGTAGGTAACTTGGCCCATGCTGAGACCGGATATTTAGGAATCGGTTGGTACATATGGGCCCTTTGAAAATGAACTACTTTAGTTATTCAAGAGAACAAAAGTGCATTAAATAGGTCCATTTACATCCATTAAGATCCATACACAACAAATGGACGAAATATAAGGACAGACAGATGGACAGGGGAAATGAATGTCCTCCGGTATTCCCCCCCCCACACTTTAATATAGTTATGATATAACTTGATTCCATGACTTACTTTTTACTAAAAGTGGGACTGACTTCAAAATAACTGCATTAGATTTGAAATCAAGAATTAAAATAAAATAAAAATATGTTGATAAGAATAAATACCTATTAAAACTTTTAATTAGCACAAAGACTTTTTTTTCCAGATAACATTCATTATTTAGAACCAGCTGAAAGAAGCGCCACTGATCTGGTAAGAATTGAATCTTCCGAAATAAATCTTGTATACATCTGCTTTTAGTAAACAAATTATACAGAAAGAATTTAAATTAAAAACTTAAATGTGCCCAGTTGGAAGTCCCTTAGGAATACATGTTTTCCATGGAGAGAAAAAACATACTTCATTAACTCAGTAGGCAATTTAGGGGGCAAATTATCAGCACTTCACTGAAGTATTTGCTTGGAAAATTAACATTTGCTGGGTACTTACATATAAATTGTAAGGCTGAAAAACTGTTTTTGGAAGTTAATTTGCAAAAACAAGTTTTTTTCACAATAGACCGTTTGCAACGACTGTTTCTAGGAAATTTTAGACTAATGGTTTGCCAAAAATAAAAGAATCTTTTGAATCTTTGAAAAGAAAATTCAAGGTTGTTTTTTTTTAGAAAAAAAAGATGATAAATAAAATAAATAGTAATAGCAATAAATCTTCAATGTTTTCTGTTTACAGCATGCCTATTTTAGCAAACTGGTATACTAAATACATTTGTGCTAATAATGTAGATTTTGATATATTTATATATTTCCATTAATATTTAACTTTTAAGGAATCTACAAAGTAATACAACTTACACAAAATTCAACATTCAAAACCCACTTCTCAAACTGAATTTAATCAAGTAATTGAGGGAAATAATCGCCATGTTAAACCTATCATATACTCTGAGAGAAATTCTGATAAATGGCCAGAGGAATTCACAGGCTTTCATTTTTTAAATTCCTGCAGACATTGAAAACAACAGGATGATATTACACCAGAGTTTACTGAATACAGTAAAAGCCAGCTAATAGGAACACTTGGGAGTCTTAACAAATGTGGTCTTAAAAGCGGGGCAGTCACATTATCGAGTACGGCATATCACCAAGTCAGTACATGTATACGTCTGTGTAATTAATGTAAGTTTTAATGAAAATAATGAACAATGAATAGTTAACGAAAATTCCAATTTGTTTTCAATAAAATGTTTTATTGAATACAGATTATGCAACTTATAGTTATGGATATTAACTTTACATTAAGTCGGAAATGAATTAAAACTTGATTAACTAAGCCCATTTAAGGTTCAGCATTCATCAGTGTTACCCACTAACTGTCAGCTAGTGTCAATTAACGTTATCTCATACACAGTCGATGTGCTAATCACTTATTAAAACATCAGTAACATTGTTTTTCAGGCACCCCTTTTATACTGCAAATCAGTATGTTATCTCCAAGGCATATGTTGTTAATTGATGACGTAAAGTGTCAATGACCATATGACACTGGTCGCAGTATCGGGGTTATTTTGAGCATTTTTTGGTGCTTTCTGTCTGGGATTAGTGGTCGTAATACGGAATAGTATAATCGGGGTTTGCGACCATTGAAATATATAGGAAAACAATCCATCTTTTAAAGTGTCCGCTTTAGCGGGGTGGTCGTAAAATCGAGGTGGTCATAAAGCGGGGTTTTGTAGTATAAGTATCAGTTGGAATTTTCGATATTATCGTTCATGTTAACCTATAAGTTCAAGAAAGAAAACCGAGCAGGTAGTTATTTTTTCAAGTAGAATAGAGCAATGTCGGGTATTATCGACCTGCTGGTATTATCGACCTGCTGGTATTAACGACCTGCTGGTATTATCGACCTGCTGGTATTAACGACCTGCTGGTATTATCGACCTGCTGGTATTATCGACCTGCTGGTATTATCGACCTGCTGGTATTAACGACCTGCTGGTATTATCGACCTGCTGGTATTATCGACCTGCTGGTATTATCGACCCTCTTACAACAAATAACATTTTAAAGTGATGTAAACGTTACAAATATGTCACCATATTGGAATAATATGACGTCATTGATGATGTCATTTACAACTTGTTTTACTACGCATCGTAGTATTTTCAACCGATATCGTATCTTATAGATTTCTTGGAGCGAATTTTAAGCTGCGATTTAAAGGTAGGTAACCCAGATTCGATCATTTTATGAAATTCGTGTTACGTGTTCAACTGAAATGAATGATTATCCGGGTGATAAATGCATGACTAAGAGTTTCTACAACAAAGAAACAACATTTCAAGTTTTGGTTTAAACACTGATGGGGGGTCGATATTAACATAAGTTTTTCAAATTATGTGTCTAATTTCACCCCCCCCCCCTCCGAACAAGTAAAGACATAGATTATTATTAAAATCCTTCTAGATCTAATGTTTCGTTTTAGAAATGTCTGCTCAAATTCAAGCAAAAAAGTGCGTTAAGTATGCTCCTGAAGCCATGGTGATGGCATTGGAAATGGTGCGCAGCGGTCAAATGGGTCAGAAGGCTGCTGCAAGAGCGTATGGCGTACCGAAAACAACGCTACTGGACAAATTGTCAGGATGGGTTCCGGAACTACCTACGCGAGTCAGACAGAAGACAGTACCTACGGGTGATGAAGAGCAACTTCTAGTAAAATATGCGAAGCGCATGTGTGAAATCGGTTACCCGTTAACGAAGAAAGAATTCCTTTCTTAAGTCCAACACGTGTTGATTGTTGATGGCCGTGAAACTCCGTTAAAAACCATTTACCCGGCAAGGATTGGTTTTCCGGCTTTCTGGGACGACACCCTGAGATGTCCTTTCGCAAGCCCATGAGTTTGGGACACGAAAGAGCCAACGTCACCTTAGATATGGTAAAAGGATGGTTTACGGGCGTGGAAAACTATCTTAAAAAGGAGATCCCTAATTACGAAGAGCTTCTCAAGAACCCCAGACGAATTTTCAATGCAGACGAAACTGGGTTTCCGCTTGCCGTCAAGGCCGGACGAGTACTGGCGCCAACTGGAGCGCGTCATGTGTATCAAGTGGTGACATCGAATACCCACCTCCTATGATTTTATTTCCGGGGGAGAGAATCCGTGATGTAGGTCTTTCAGGTCTCCCAGAAGCCACTTACGCTGCGACGCCTAATGGCTGAATGGATTCCGCGGCTTTTGTAAGTTTCTTAACACCCTTAAAACATTTGTGACAGAGCGAAAAATTGAAATGCCGATCATATTATTTGTTGATGGCCATTCGACACACATGACACTAGAAGCTGCTGAGTTTTGTGAAAAGAATGGAATCATTCTGTATTGCTTGCTTCCAAACTCCACGCATATACTCCAAGCTGCCGATATTGGTTTGTTTTCGCCAATGAAGTCTGCGTGGCACGCGGCGGTGAAGCAATGGCAGATGGAGAACGTCGGACAAGCCATGACAAAGAAAGACTTTCCGGCTGTGTTTTATGACACATGGAAACAAGCCGCAACCTTTCAAAATGCGGCGAACGGCTTCTGTAGATCTGGATTGTTCCCCTTAACCATGTCTGGTATTGATTCTACTAAACTGGGTCCATCAAAACTTGCTCCCCGCGAAACCAGCGCGCATGCGTCTAATGGGATAGTAGCGAAAGCATCTACAATGTCCGTTGAACCGGAGGTCGACACACTTAGAGGCGCGAATACGGACAATGCATCGACTTCACTAACGACTGAAGATTTCCAGGAACCAAGACCGTCGGTGTCTGCTGCTATTCAGCATTTGAAACTTCCCGCCGCTAAGTTGAAGAAGCCTGTCAGCCAGTTATGACAGAAGCTACCGAAAGCTTTATCAGGACAGGAGGCGCTGCAAATGCTGCGAGAGCGGGACGAAATTAAGAAGAGGGACGCCGAAGCGAAGGAAGAGCGGAAGAAAGCCCGTGAATTGAAGAAGAAGCTGAAGGAAGAAGAAAAAGCCCGGAAGAAACAAGAACGGCGGACTAAACGAAAACGTGGACAGAAAGTAAAGAAAATCACAAGTGATTCAGACAGCGACGATTCCACGACCAGCATACCATTCATGGACAATAATAGTGACGATTATGAAGAGAGTTTTTATGAAGTTTGCCCACTGTGCGAACAAATAAAACCTAAGGATGCTGAAGATGAATGGGTTTGCTGCGAGTTGTGCAGTCACTGGTGGCATGCTGTTGTGTGTTCCGGCTCGCAGGAAGGAATGCAAGATGCATTTGTGTGCCCAAAATGTTGTGAATAGCAAGCGTAATTTGTAAGATTCGTTGTAGAATTGGCAACACGTTCAAACTTTAATAAATTAACAATAAACGAATAAGCTAATAATTTATTTAAAAATCAAAACAATGTTTACTAACGCATCATGATATATGTACATTAAATAAATGTACATCTATGTATTCACAATGCTACAATCTATAACTAACATTAGTAGCTTTTTTAAAGTAATTAACATACTAGAATACGGACAAATAAAGTGATTGTCTCTTACATATTAGTATTTGATAGCGTAAATATTTGTTTAAAACATTGCATGTGTGTGAAGATGTTATGAAATGCATTATTATTGAGTGTTTGTCCCATTTATTTCAAGTCATTCAGGAGTATCCATTTTTTTGAAAATTCAAACTTTCATGAAGAACGCTGTTCTTGTGTGTGAGGGGTTAACCGAGCCTACACATTAATATTTACGTCTAGGTTTCCATAGATAATCACAAAGTAAGAAACTAATGAAACAATCCGTTTTTTAAAATCTATTGATAATCACAAATAATTCAACAAACTTTGCATCAACCACGATCCCTCTGTACCTGAAATTACAAAACAAAATATTAGCAGCCATAAACCGATGATATAATAAAAAGTACTAACAAAACATTGAATCAAAATCAAACGTACGTGTTTTTAAATATAGATTTTGATCGATACATAAATAAATGCAAATACATTGCTTTTTATCACTGTCTCCGTGCGTTGGTATATTTTCTGAAAATTAACGGGTCCATTCCAATGGGGGTAATAAAAATACTAATTTCAGACAACGCACAGGCACCATTTAAACCAACCTGATTAAAATCACATCCTAAAATATGCAACGATTTAGGAAACTTGTGTACTTTAGTCAGATTGCAAGTAAACACAGTACCGGTAGCATGTGAACACAAAATAAACGTAAGCATTAGCTGTACACCCCTATAAAGTGTAGTCGTCTATTTTGATAGAAATTACAATATACAGCGAAAAGCTAATTGATAGGCATAGTGGGGTCGCTTCGCTTCTTATTCCTGAAAAAATTCTCTTAATAAACTCTAACCTATACGAAGATGTTATGAAATATATTATGATTATACCATTAAACATAATAATTATGTCGATTACGTAAAATAGCGTTGACGACCTCACGATTCAATTAGCAAAACATTACGGGGTCGATAATTGCCGACGTGGGTCGATAATGACAGACGGTGATCAGGTGAGAAATTTATCCATTACCAAAGAAGTAAAACGTTACAGTTAATTTCATTGGTCAAATCTAACCAATCAAAATGTGCATTTTATCCATTGCTGTTTACGATCCAGCCTTATATGAGAATGATTCCGTACTTTTAAAAATCGATTACAGGGTCGATAATACCCGACATTGCTCTAGGTGAAGAAGAATCTTATGTTCTTTTAAATCATGGGGCATAATAGACTATGAGTCAGAATAGAACAATCCAAACAAAACAACAGATAAGGAAGCAGCAGCAACAGTAACAACAACATATTTTATATAGATTAATTATATTTCCCTTGAACTACTATATATGCACTTATATTTCTCTTGCTTTTGGTTTCTTTCTCTTGCTTTCTATGCTATCAGCGTTATCATCATACCAGGGTAGAATGAATCCAAATAGAGCATTTTTATAACCAAAAACAATAAAGACAGATATGAAAACAACAACAACAACAACAAAGACAACACCAACATTTGAATTCAACAGTAAGTACAAGAGATTACACTATAGGTCTATGAGACAAGATCTATCAAGTACTGAGGATATATATAACAAGCATTTTATTGAATTAAAACATACCACACAAATTACTTGAAAGAAGCTTTCAGCAGTATTACCACGTCAGAACAGCAACATGCTAAAAGGAATGAATAAGTTTCCCAAGTACTTGATAATATACATGTAAATTATATTGATGATTATACATATTCTTAAAATACATTTATTTGAAAATGAAATTGCTGTAAGACTTTAGTCTCATAGGTCTACAAGACCTAGCATGTGAACACAAGACCTTATATGCGTATAGTCGTATGAGACTTAACCTACTGTGTTAAAACTTTAGCCTTTAGATACCGGGCCCAGCTTGTTGAGTTGGTAGAGCGCTGGACTCTCAATTTGGGGTTCTTGAGTTCAAGCCCCGCCCCGGCCACATAACTTGTGAAGGGATTGGTCATCAAATAATTTCTATGGCCATTCTCCCCCTACCTCTGGTTCAAGTAGGGCAGTTGTCAGTTACTGGCGTAAGTATGTGCACTTTGAACTGGTAAACCGCTTAGATAGGCTAAGCTTGCCCATGAAAAGTGTGAGTACATTAACTGAATGATGTTATCTGACTGAAATACAGTCAAATACGCGAAAAATCCAAGCAAACAAACAAATCAAACATAATGAGCTGGAGTTCCATATAATCGTTCAGAGAATAATGTGCAAGTGCTGCTGTACAGCATAAAACTAGAACAGCCACTGTCATGGTGCAAATATCCCCCCCCCCTAGAACAGCCACTGTCATGGTGCAAATATCCCCCCCCCCCTAGAACAGCCACTGTCATGGTGCAAATATCCCCCCCCCTAGAACAGCCACTGTCATGGTGAAAATATCCCCCCCCCCTAGAACAGCCACTGTCATGGTGCAAATATCCTCCCCCCCTAGAACAGCCACTGTCATGGTGCAAATATCCCCCCCCCCTAGAACAGCCACTGTCATGGTGCAAATATCCCCCCCCCCTAGAACAGCCACTGTCATGGTGCAAATATCCCCCCCCCCAGCATGCCCCTTTGTCACATGAATATTGATACAAGCAACATGCAGTTCTGAGGTGTAAAAATTAAACTTTACCAGTTAAACTGGGTAAAGAAATTGACAGAGGGGAATAATTCTGTAAATAATGCAGCTAGAGTTTTAATTCTTGTGCGCTGCACATTTCCTAACAACTATCTATCCATGTATGAAATTTGAGTTCAATCCCAGTTTTTGAGAAAATGGACGGACAAGGAAAATTGACAAAGGGGAATAACTCTGTAAATAGTGTAGCTAGAGTTTTAATTATTGTGCACTGCACTCCACCTAACAAACATATATACCACCTAACAAACATCTATCCATGTATGAAGTTTCAGGTCAATCCATTCAGTAATTTTTGAGAAAATGGCTGGACAAGGACAATTCACAAAGGGTATAAACTCGGTAAATAATGCAGCTTGAGTTATAATTCTTGTTCACTGCAGTCTGCTTAACAACCATCTATCCATTTATGAAATTTGAAGTTTATATCTAAAAAGGTTTGAAAGTTATGCTCTGGACAAAAAAACAACTTCACATCCAGACAGACAAGGACGGACGGACAGACATACAAGCTGATTCCAGTATATGTAATATCCTCATAAAACATGTGTTTACTAAACTAGAATTACTGTAACTTGTTTGGTTTACTTGCAATTAAAACATCCAACAACTATGAAAATAGGAATAGACAGTCATCCCAAGAAGAATATCTTTAAATCAGCTAAGTTCAAAGAATGATATTAAAGGCTCTTCAGGAAATACATCAAAGGAACCACCAAAGTTCAGAGCAAAAGGGCAAAAGAAATAACTTTTACAACACAATTTTACTTCTTAACTACCTGATTTCTGGCAAATCTACTTCACTTAAGTTAATCACTGTTAAAGATAAATTTCGACAAATATAAGGGTTGTCCCAAAATAGCATATTATTTGTAATAATAATATCATGATGTTACATGTACCGGTAATAACAGTACCGTATACATCGGCAGACTGAATTTAAGTCCCTTAAGTAATATATTTTTAGGCAAAATATGGGAATTTCAAATGTTATGAAAAGGTTTGCAGCCAACACTGTTGAATATTGTACTAAGTATTGTGCCAACATACATAAAATGCAATTTGTGTTGTTTATACAGACCTTTCTGCTTTTAAGAATAAATTATTGTAAAACAAGAATGTGGAAATTCCACGAAAACCAAATTTTCGAAAAAATTCATAAAAGTCAGCAATAATGAAAGAAAGTTCTGGGTGCAAGGTGAAGGTCATACACCTATGGCTAGGAAATGGTGACCTTGACCTTGCAATCCAAAGCAAGGTCTCAATATAAGGTACTTACATTTGAAGTTTCATTAAAATATCTAAATTTGTAATCAAGTTAGTGGAACCCATTTTGTTATGTTTAGTAATGGTGACCTTGACCCTCACCCACCCCATATGAAATCACAAGCACGGTCTAGATATAAGGTATCTACATATAAAGTTTTATTAAAATATCTCAATTCGTTCTCTAGGTAATGAGCGAAATCTGTTTGTCTATTTTTAGTAATGGTGACCTTGACCCCACACACCCTATATGCGATCCCATGCGAGGTCTCAATATGAGGTATCAACATATGAAGTTTCATTTAAATATCTCAATGTGTTCTCAATTTATTGAGTAGAAACCATTTTTCTATTTTTAGTAAAGGTGACCTAGACAATGACCCACCTACCCCATATGCAATCCCAAGCAAGGTCTCGATATAAGGTATCTATGTATGAAGTTTCATTAAAACATCGCAATTCGTTCTCAACTTATTGAGAGGAAACCATATTTCTATTTCTAGTAACAGTGACCTTGAGCTTGACCCCACCCACCCCATATCCAATCCTAAGAGGTCTCCATATAAGGTATCTATGTATGAAGTTTCATTAAAATTTCTCCATGCATTTGCAAGTTATTGAGCGAAAACCATTCTTCTATTTTCAGTAACAGTGATCTTGACCTTGACCCCCACCGACCCTTAATGCAATCCCAAGCGAGATCTCAATATAAGGTATCTATGAATAAAGTCTCATTAAAATATCTATGCGTTTTCAAGTTATTGAGCAGATACTGTTTTTCTATTTTAGTAACAGTGACCTTGACCTTGACCCCACCCACCCCATATGCAATCCCAAGCGAGGTCCCGATACAAGGTATCTATGTATGAAGTTTCAATAAAATATCTCGATGCATTTTTAAGTTATTGAGCAGAAACCATTTTGCTATTTTAAGTAACATTGACCTTGACCCAACCCACCCCATATGCAAGTGGAAGTGAGGTCTCAATATAAGGAATCTATGTATGAAGTTTCATTAAAATACCTCAATGCGTTCTCAAGTTATTGAGTGGAAACCATTTTTCTATTTTTAGTAACAGTGACCTTGACCTTGACCCCAACCACCCCATATGCAATCCCAAGCGAGGTCTTGAAATAAGGTATCTTGGTATGAAGTTTCATTACAATAGCTCAATGCGTTCTCGAGTTAGAGAGCGGAAACAAAAGTTGACATCGCCACCCCGCCCGCCCGCCTGCCCGAAATCCCATCCGCCCGCCCAACGACATACCCCAATCTAATAACTGAAATTTTTCTTCTGATAAAAACACACTTTGGTATGTCAATAAGCAATGTTTCAGTGTAATTACATCACTACAACACTTTCCATGGCAGAATTTGAGTAATGTGTGGTTTCGCATTGGAATGAAATCTTGATGTCAAACGAAGCAACGGAACACAGATTGGTAATGAAATACTGCGTTGAGCACAGAAAGACACTTGGACAAAATATAAACAATGGAAACCCTTAAAAAAGTAAGTCAACATTATTTACAAGCTGCAAAATATGTTTTCAACAGTGGAGTGATAAAAGACAGTCCTGTTATGTTGAACAACCAGGTCATTCAGATGGTACTTTATGGGGACAGAAATATTAGGGCACCTACAAATATTACACAAGCGGTGACAATGACACACAGTTCGCAGTTGTATGTTTATGTAGTCAGGCAATGGATCCAGCAGAACAACAAATGTACCATGGACATTATCATGGTCATTAATTAGTTTATGATTAACGTAAAGACGTGATTAATATTAACGAGGTGCAGACCACATCGCTGCATATTTTATAATTATATAATATTATATAATGTCATTGTTTTTGAAGGTACATACATAATATTTTGACGGAAATTGTAAGATGCATTGTGGCAAGTAAAACAAACATGACTTTAAATATTCATGTATCATTAATATATCATTAGCTAGATCTTTATTATACGCTCTTTTGGGACAACCCTTGTATATTGTTAAACTCTGCTACAGTACCAAAGACACTATTTTGTGAAGACACTATTTTGTGAAAAAAACAAAAACACCACAATATTTAAAAGAAGTTATAACCTCTTTATGAATGTTTAATTGATACTACAGACTACCCAGTCTTTGCCCTTGTATACAATTCAATACACGCATTTCAACATTTTGCTGGCCAATTTCAGACTGCATGTCAAGGGTTCCAAGAAAGAAAACTAGTGAAACTTTTTTATTACACAAATCTGACTTTCACCAATATAAACACAATTTAAAGACCCAATTACACATTTTTTTGGTACACAAAATCCAGATTTTTTTCTCCAAAACAGTTGAATGCTTAAAATGCATTATGTCAAGCATCTGTGTCAAACATATCTCGACATATCACATATAACTATAGGCAGCCTCTTGAAAAATCAGAAAAAAAGTTCCCACATGTCATTTGATAATTATCAGCATTCTGTAACAATCCAATCTTCAAACATCCACAGTAACTAAGTTTATTTCCATCCACAGTGCAGATTCTCTGATAAAACAAAGCACATGGCTTCACGTTATGGCTGCTGTGATGTACAAACGCATGTACAAAATTGCCAGGCTATGAAAATTTGAAAATCATTAGGACTCTTTTTCCTACTTTCCTAACATTTCCGTTGAAAATGAGTAACTTTCTGCAAGAAACATTACACCAATGCGTAGATAAAACTCAAGGATAAAATTTTAGATACACAATATGATGACTTCTGTACATGTAAAACTAAACCAAACAACAACACTGATGCAATATACTACTTACCGACGTTTTATATTTTTCAGTCAAGTATTCCAACAGAAAAATCCTTAATATCTTTCTCCTTAGAACCTTTTTTCCCAAAAACAAAACACACAATTTCAATACATATGCAGCACAGTGTAAGCTTTAAATCCCCCTGAATGATTTAAACTTGTAAATTCTGGCACATGTTAAATCAGAGCATGCAGACTGCAAGAAAACAAACTCCTGTTTGAATCACACAGCAGCGCCAAGTCCCCTGGTATCTCGCCTTCATATAAAAGCCTGGAGTGGGGAACATAAATTCTCTGCAGAGATATAATAATAAAATTTTATGTTTTCTACACAGAATTTATATGGAAATCCAACACAGATTCTTCTTCTGCAAACTGAATCACAGAACCCTCAGAACGCTGTATAAACCTTACTTTTGTATTCCCAGAATGATAAAAGAGGTTTATATCCACTCTCACTCTTTCTCTCTCACAGAAACAGACCTGTATGTTTGTGTGTCAAAACAAAGCACTGTGCCCTGACCCTTGCTAATTGCTATGTGATTGCTGCTGGAGAAGCAAGCCCATGTGGGACTCAGGGTCTGTAATCATGAACCAGTCAATTAAGTTGTTCTGGAACCAATTTTCAAGGTATTCCACCTATAATAAGTATTGAGTCATGGCAGGTTATACATTAATATTTAAAGTTTCTATGATTCAATACTGTCAAAATTAAATATACTTTCAGTTTCATATTTTCAATTTTTTTTTAAGAACTCAAAACAGTCTTGTGTGTTCAAATGCTAAGCCACAATATAAGTTGTATCTTAAAGTCTCCAAAAAAAAAAAAGATTCTGTGTTTGATAAAAAACACATGCCCCCAGTTGGTGTTGGATAGTCATTTCTTAGTCCAAATTAGGTTAAGGTCAAGGTCAAAGTGACGTTGGTTGATATAGGTGGATTGGGAAATGTCATAAGTAACAACTGTGTAAATATCCAAGTGAAATTGCAAGCTGTGTTGGCGCTAGACCAAACGGTAAAATCTAGTTAACCAAGAAACAGCCCATTTGAATTATTACAAGTGCAAATTAGGTCATGGTCAATGTCAAAGTAAGGTCGGGTGATATGGTAGGACAGGGAATGGTCATAAGCAACAACTGTGTAAATATCCAAGTGTTGTAGTAAGCAGTATCGGTGCTCGAAGAAACGGTTAAATCTACTTAAACTTGTCACGGACGGAAGGACGGACGGACGGACAGGACAATCACTACATGCCTCCCGCAACAAGATACCGGGGGCATAATAAAGAGGGCATAACTCAAGTACAATAAGAGCAATTATGGCAAAAATTGATATTCTTTTTATGCCTACTAACAATTCCATAAATTTTTATAATAATAGCACAAAAACTTCTCAATTCGCCGACGTTGCTGCCTCCAAAAGTAACCCCTATATATTGCCTTTTCAGGCGACATAAAAATGATCTTGCATTTTCTGTTACAAAGCAATCATCATGGTATGTTATTCATTGTATGCCTTTCATTAAATAACATGTCCCACAATACAACCATCGCCTATACAATTGACAATTTCCACTATTGAGTCCGCTTGTTAAGTGATTATCTCTCAAGTGTTTTGTCTGTAATCACTTCACAAACCCTTAATGAAAAGCCATGCATTCTATTAGTGCAAGTATTAAGCTTTTCTTCTAACATTGAATATTTGTACATTATTGTTGAGCATTGCTGGTCTTTACATTTATAATAACCTTGGTACTTATGTGTACATTATTATTGAGCATTGCTGGTCTTTATGTTTATAATAACGTTGATACTTATGTGTACATTATTATTGAGCATTGCTGGTCTTTACGTTTATAATAACCTTGATACTTATGTGTACATTATTATTGAGCATTGCTGGTCTTTACATTTATACTAACCTTGATACTTATGTGTACATTATTATTGAGCATTGCTGGTCTTTACGTTTATAATAACCTTGATACTTATGTGTACATTATTATTGAGCATTGCTGGTCTTTACGTTTATAATAACCTTGATACTTATGTGTACATATTATTGAGCATTGCTCGTCTTTACTATTATAATAGCCTTGATACTTATTTTTACTTTATTATTGAGCATTGCTCATCTTTACTATTATAATAGCCTTGACACTTATTTTTCATTATTATTGAGCATTGCTCATCTGTGCAATTATAATAGCCTTGACACTTATTTTTACATTACTATTGAGCATAGCTCATCTTTACTATTATAATAGCCTTGATACTTATTTTTACTTTATTATTGAGCATTGCTCATCTTTACTATTATAATAGCCTTGACACTTATTTTTCATTATTATTGAGCATTGCTCATCTGTGCAATTATAATAGCCTTGACACTTATTTTGACATTACTATTGAGCATTGCTCATCTGTACTATTATAATAGCCTTGACACTTATTTTTACTTTATTATTGAGCATTGCTCATTTTTTACTATTATAATAGGTTTGACACTTATTTTTATATTATGACTGAGCATTGCTCATCTTTACTATTATAATAGCCTTGATACTTATTTTACATTATTATTGAGCATAGCGCATCTTTACTATTATAATAGCTTTATAGCTTTGACACTTATTTTTACATTATTATTGAGCATTGCTCATCTGTACAATTATAATAGCCTTGATACTTATTTTTACATTATTATTGAGCATTGCGCATCTTTACTATTTTTTACAAATGCCTTGATACTTATTTTTACATTATTATTGAGCATTGCGCATCTTTACTATTACAAATGCCTTGATACTTATTTTTACATTATTATTGAGCATTGTGCATCTTTACTATTACAAATGCCTTGATACTTATTTTTACATTATTATTGAGTATTGCGCATCTTTACTATTATAATAGCGTTGATACTTATTTTTACATTATTATTGAGCTTTGCTCGTCTTTACCATTATAATAGCCTTGATGCTTATATTAACGTTTTTTACTGTTGTACTATGTTTATTTAATATACCAACTGTACGGAAGAAACTTGCATCCAAATGTCTTGTCTATTCTTTACAATCTGTATAACAGAGCTGTATAATAAAATTAATATAAGGCGTGTTATGGGAAACCAGGCTTAATGCATGTGCGTAAAGTGTCGTCCCGGATTAGCCTGTGCAGTCCGCACAGGTTAATCCAGGATGGCACTTTCTGCTTTTATGGTATTTTCTGTTTCAAGGAAGTCTCTTATAAACATAAATCCACTGTAGGCAGAAAGTGTCATCCTGGATTAGCCGACTGCACAGGTTAATTCGGGACAGCACTTTACGCCCATGCATTAAGCCTGGTTTTTCCACGACACGCCTCATATGTATAGCAATGTTGTATAAGTATGTATGATACAGCCTTGCTATATATATATTATAGTTTAGTATTGTGTCTTATATTTATAGTATTAGCGGTGGAATCCTCAACTTGTTAGAGTCCAGGCGCAGATACAGGATTTTTAGTTAGGAGGCGGAAACATTCTATGAACTGAAAAAGATTTACAACAAACTGCTTTTGGTCTATCTTACATGTTTGGATAGATACTGAAAATGTGCGATGTTAACAGGAAGGAAAAATTTAACGAACATATTGCAGAACGGGTTTGATAATTACAATCAATCGATTGAAGATTATGCCATTTGCAACAAAATGCACGCGCTATAAGATATTGTTATGTTGAAGAAATCAAATGTTGGACACTTTTAGAGGAGGCATACGCCACTTCTGCCCCCATCTAAATCTGCCTATGGAGTCTCTATAATTAGTCTTCAACTCATTTGATTGGATTATTATGAAAGCCAAAAATTGGCGCTATATGTAAAATTATATTTTACTGGGCTACAACATGGCTCTCTGGCCATTTATTTTTGGCAGACAGTTTTTTTTATCCCTTAGTTTGCAAATAATGAAATAATAATCAGAATAAGCTATGGGAACCTTACATGTTGTAGGTTGAGTGACTGAATGGCTAAAAAATTGGTTATCTTGTAAAATATCAACCTGGGCGTATCAGTAACACCATCTTGGTATTTAAATGATCAGCTGGTTAAAAATACTGTTAGGATTTACTCCATTACTACAAAATACTATCAGACCATGCATCATAATAAACACCACAAAAGGCTTTACAATTAAAAATCAATTTTAGATGACCCAAAAGACCAAGAACCAAAAGACAAATGAACCAGAAGACTATTGATGGTTGATATGTGTAGAATGTCTACTAATACAGTCACAGATATCTGTGCTTAATATATCACTTGCTTTTAAACAAAGAATTTGTCAGCCTATACATATACTCTTGAAGAATTTGTATGCAAACTGATGTCAAATATACAACTTATAATAGCTAATTCATTATCATAATCAAACCATTGAAATACTCCTTACCATACTTGTACCCAAAACAAACAAAAACCAATGTACCTAACTGTACAAATATGAATAAACAAAAATGGTGCCATATTTGCGAAAGAATAAAGCAGAAAATAATGTCCATAATATGAACTTGAGATTCACAAAAATGGTAATGGTGTAAGAATTATATTAAGGGTGTTTAAAGGGAAAGGAAAGTTATTTTGAACTTATGTGTGAAAAAGTTGAAATGCCAGTTTAGAAAACTTAGAAAAACCCACAATTTTAGCTCTCTGGGCAACCAATTATAATGACGGGGGCAACTATACATGACATTTTGAGACTGCAGTTAAAATGGTTGATAGTTGCACGTACTGCACCGCAAATAAAGTGTACCGAGAGTTGTAAAATCCTGATATCCCTCAATTCAAAATATGTTCAATTCCACTTTGACTTCGATAAAACACCACAGTTGTGACATAAAAAGAAATATTTTTAAAAATACACCAAAATGAGGATAAATAAACATACTGGTGAAAAAGCCATCGAAGAAGGAATCAACATGCTGCCATTCATATGCAGAAAGAAGTATGAATGTTACACAAGACAAAAACATAACCATAAAATCCCCTACCACCGATACAAAAAAATTCTAAACCAAAAACAGATGTATCACAAAACGTGAACACATACCGGTACGCCTATCGTCAATGGTGTCGTATAAATTAGATTCTGGGATGGAATGTTGGTAGCCATTATCGGTGCCACAGCAGGGGTAAAACCAGTCCTCTCCGATTTCGCCTGCAATGTCAGCAACTGTCCCCCAACTAATGCCATGTTTTCTCTTATCTTTTCGATAATTGTTAATTATCTTTATGAGTTATGTTATTCCAATCTATTGTCACGGTCCATCAATCATAATCAAATTATGTTGTTATTTTTCGTGTTCCTAGTTAGACGTTAATCACATTCACAAATTCCAACTTTCAGATACGACGTTCTAATTTTGTACAATCTGTAAATTACGTTTTTTTGTTTCAATTAACAATAATATACCAATCATTACCAATTAGCTGCATCCATGCACAAGGATTGCGATCAATTTATGTCCAGATCATGTTTAAACCCAAAAGTAACATATATCCACTAATTGGCAAAAACTATATTAATTGATAACTGAAATAAGATTGTGTCTAATGAATGTAATAATTATTACTGCTTCTAGTCATTGCGAAAATTTACTCCATTCAGTGTATGTAATTGAAATGACCCTTAAAAACCATATGTAGATTGAATACTGTAACAAAAATCAGCGTCAGCTATTTGTTAGCCTTAAAAGTTTTGAAGTATTTCTAATTGTATGTTTATTGGTAGGCTTGGGTAAAAAAAAACATTGTTTGGGAAAATAACAATGATACATTAGAAAGAAGAAGTAACTTTATTAACTTGTTAGTTATTATCTGACATTTTTTGTTTAAAACAACTACCTTATTCATAATATTCCATTACCACTGCATACGGTTCTCACATGTACTATTTTTTAGGTGTTATTTCAGAATACTGTAAATCTCTTGTATACAATCATCCCCCCCCCCAATAACCTCCCCCCCCCCAAAAAAAACCGTGTGGCAAAGAAGTCTACCCAACTTTTGACATTTGCAACATCCAATAAAATGTGAAAATTTCCCGTGAGTAAATACACCTTACACTTGTTATAACAGAGTGGGCGCAGAATCCCCAAA
Source organism: Congeria kusceri (assembly GCA_027627225.1). Classification (NCBI taxonomy): domain Eukaryota; kingdom Metazoa; phylum Mollusca; class Bivalvia; order Myida; family Dreissenidae; genus Congeria; species Congeria kusceri. The sequence goes on from CM051038.1 coordinate 13,594,604, forward strand.
ATATGGAGGACAAATTCATAATGTGTTTTGAATACTGATGGCTAATTCAATAACACAGTTCGCACAAAATGAAATCTTGTATATATAAGCAACGCATTAAAAATATATGACATGTAATTTACATGTTAATAAGCAATAAATGTGTTGTTTTGCAATGATATAAATGAATACACTTTACAACTTTCGAGTGCCTTCTTGTAATTACAGTACAACAGACAATGTTCCCACCACCTAGACAATGCAGAGAAATGACCCTGGATTGACCCTTCGCTGGTGAAAAAAATTATTGTCAGCTACATGTCATTGTCAGGTCAGTTTTTTTTACCTGTTTGCAGTTGAACAGGCAAGTAACTTGACTAAATTATTGTTGTAGACATTTTCTTTACAACTCAACAAGATTTCATCAAAATTACAACAGTCGCACAGTACCTTTTTCAAAGATATGTTCTTATTTAACAAAGCATCCGCAACTACTACAGATATTAGACACATTTCTCGTGAAACAAAGGTTGTAAAATGGACCAAACACAAGAAACAAACAAGAAGCAATACTTCGGCCTAATTAGCGTTAAACGTCCAGACTTTACGACTTAACCATTCAATACCATTTCCATACATATCCTAATCCCTCAATCCAGGCCCGTTAGAATTGCTTATTGTTATGGCGTAATACTATGCAGCGTGGATATTAACTTTATCCATGTTTTAAAAATGTTTATCTTAATTGTGATCCGCATAAACTATTGTGAACGATCGTGAAATAATTATGTAAAACTCCTAATAGAGCAAAATCATGTATTATGAGTGCTGTTAAGCGATCCCAGAGGATAAGAGATTAGAGCAGATTAATTGCAAGAAAGAAAAACACACAACCGGGGCAAAAAGAGGTGTCAATCAAAGACAGAATGCTATCAAAGTTTCAATAAACATTTTGTTACAACATCAGAAGGAATGTCGTCGAAAAGGTCTTGAATGCTGTGTAACAAATTTGAATGTGTCACACTTACAATGGCAATTTGAATATTGCAAGTGCATTCCTTATTGTGTTCACAAAAAATCTCAAAAGCATAGGGTTCTGATTTCAATGCAGTGCCAATTATGTCTTGTTTGCATATATAAATATGCGAGGGTTGAGCATGAAACTGTTGTGTCTGCTTAACAGTTCTATATCAGATATAATAGTTTCACATTCAACCCTTGATTGACAAAGACTGACACATAATGGTATTTGTATTATGTAATACTGTGCCATTTGTGGCAAATGTTGAAAATCCTTGGATTACACTAGACATGTGTCCTTACAAATTAGACATGTGTCCTTAGGACACGGATGCCCCCACATTCCGCTGGGTTGTCACAAAACTCTGCTGATGTCGGAATGCACCAAAATACCTAGGTGCACAAGTTCACATGCTGATAAATATGTTTATAAAGTTTCATCAGTCAAGCAGTTATACTTTTTGAGTTACACATGACACAAATCCAAAAATGTCATTTTTTGCTAAAAAAAGGGCCATAACTCCACTGATGGCAGAAAAAAATGCAACAAAATACCCAGGTGGACAAGTTTACATGCTGATTAATATGTATATAAAGTTTCATCACTCTAGCCATAATACTTTTTGAGTTATGCACGACACAAGTCCAAAAATGTCTTTTTTTCACTACAATTTTTTAGACTGTTGTCGCAAGCCAACAGGATTTAGTAGTTGTATTCAGATCTCGGTATTGAGGGAACAACTTCTTTACTCTGCTGGCTACGAGTCCATGTATCAAAACATTACTGCGTTTCGCTGAGCAGTGAGGCTTCCTGTTATCGATGCTACTTTCTATGAATAGATGACAAGAAATAGATCTGACTTAAAACACTAATAAACAATGATAATAATCCATTTAGTCCACATCTACAAGTGAATTCATGTTATGTCTATTCACATAGGTATGATAGCGTATCTGTGTGTGCTGTTTACTGGTTAACTGCCTATTACATCATATTGTGTAAGTGTATTGACTCAGTATATATGGCGGAGCAATAATAACCACTCCATTTACAATTGCTATTGTTTTTGACGTTTGCATAAGAATTGTGGAAATGTATTTTAATTCTAAAGAGAGTTTTGAATGTATTTTACTAATTTATCTTATTTTAATTAAATTACAGAGCATAGCGCTTGTGATAAAAAACATGAACATTGATTCAAACTTATACGTGTCATCGACTATTTTTACTCTATGTAGATTGACTTGTATGCATATAACTCTGTTTGCTTTTTAAATAGTTTGCACCAAAAAATATTGCTTCCCACAAATTACAAAAAATAATGACGAGAATGTCGTAGATAAATAGCATTGAATTACACGCGCACTATATAAGTTTTAATTTGCAAAACACAGAAGCCTGGATCTCCATCTTCAATTAGATCAAATACCAGCTTATGCGAATTTATTTTAAGTAGAGTGTATAGTTATGAGTTTTGAGAGTTGTTTTGTAGAAATGATATAAAAGACAGGTGACTTACTTCAATATAATGTAATGTTCCTTATGATAAAAATACTTTCATAATTCATTTGCTGTTAGTTTCTTTTCTCGCCAACAGTCTGTCTACGCTGTCAGCGTTTTGATTAATAACATTGACACAATCTTTGACCTTTGAACCTCACACTGCCCTTTACATGTATACAAAGTTTCATGAAAATATCTCCAGTACTTTTTAAGTTTTTACAGTATTAAGTGTGTTTTTTCTCTTTTTTTCGTGCATAATTCTGTAATCACCCTTAATTTGTATAGCAAGTTTCATAATCATATCTAATGTACTTCTCGAGTTATTACAGTATTAATTTTGAATTACAGTCAAACCGGCCACAAGTTAAACCGGCCACAGGTTAAACTGGCCACAAAAACGACAAACCGGCCACACAGTCATTCGGAAAACTGGCCTCATTTTTAATTCTCTATAATACTAATTTGCTGATAGTGTGAATTATATACATTTATGAAGTAGAGCTACTTTCCAATGCAGTAAGCGAGTAATTAACATATAAAGGTTAGTTAAATTTCATAAGTTTAGGCTATATATCACACCTTTTCAAAGTGTGAAGGCGTCTTTCGGTGTGAAACAAAAACATTATTTCATTTTAAGCGAAGGTGTTAATATATCAACAGAGCTATCTGTTAAGATATAATCCTACATACAGAGACAGTAGAAAAACGTATTTAAATCATTTTTAATAAGACAATTACACATATTTGTATTTTAAATTTGATCACATTGATCATAATCTGTTTACATATTTTTTTATCTAAGTGTTAATTTTTACAACTGGCTAAAACACAATTGTATGCATAAATCTAATAAATTATGATTGTTATTGTTGTTGAAGTAGTAAAAAATATATGTTTTTGGTGTTCCACATCTACTGCTTTTGGACCCTGAAAACACCGCGTCAGTGTCCACTAGAGATAACGATGGGCGTATATCCGTACACCAGACATCAAGGTGTTAAGGTTTCATAACATCGCCAGTTTTCTGATAATGACAATCTTACATGTAATTCGATTATTATGTTTAATTTTTATGTCAGTAAAATATATGTTTGCTTAACTAATCTATTTGAATAACTCATCATGTCTTTTTGTTTTAAACACCAAGTATTCAAATGCCCAAAAGCAAATATTAATAGTAGTAATTTCAATTAAACATTGATTTTGTTATATTTTATACTTACACCAAATGTTTATCGGGATATTAATTATTAATTAACTGTAATGCTGTAACAAATGTACATACCAAACAATTAAACTATGTATTGTTGTGTATTGTATATTGTAATCGATAGCCTCGTAAATGCTCACAATATATAATGTATTTTGTCCTTGTACTCATGTTGTCATATTTTCATGAACTGAGTAATTATCACGAAGGACATACGCGTATATACGATTGTAACAAAGATCCTTATTTATTTATTTTTTTTAGAAATCAATTACCTATAAATATTTAAAATATTTTCTGATTACACCTTACTATGTACAAACCTTAATTTGCATTGTTATTTAATTTTGTGGCCGGTTTGGACTTTTCGTAGCCGGTTTAACTGTATTTCTCGCAGAGTGAGGCCGGTTTGACTGTTTTGTGGCCGGTTTGACTTTTTTTGAGGCCGGTTTAACTTGTGGCCGGTTTGACTTGTGGCCGGTTTGACTTGCTTCCATTAATTTTTTTCTATTTTTAGTTACAGTTGCGCATATTCCTCACATTGCCATTTATCTGTATACCATGAACATATTTTCAGTACTTTTTAAGTTATCCAGTTTATGCAGAAATACGGAGGGCAAACCTATTTGTCCCCTCCAGTGAAACACAGGTAGGGGACTAATTAAATTTTTCTGAGTCATTGTACTTACTATTTGAAACAGTTATTGATGCAATGATGTATTACTATTTTCCAATTAGTTTTCAGATACTAAGATTCCATGTGTCAAGACCAAATTTTACTCCCAGGCTAGTTTCGATGACCATACTCAATACTTTTCCGAAAAGTTTTACACAGCAGCTTTTCATTATATGCCTCCATCTTTAACCAAAATCAAACAATAATTGCTAATAGCAAAAAATTTAAATGAACTATGACAAAACCACACTTAACGATGAAAAGAAGTGCCAATGGTTTCAAAGAAAAATCATTATTACCTTCAGAAAAAATGTGCAAAAATCATCAGCATTTTTACTCTTTTTGTGTGCATATGTTTCAAAGGTATGCTTTCAAGGAAAATTAATTGTTTTTCTTCTAAAACACTAACAATCTGTAGTTTTGATTTACATCCAAGTAATTTAGCTATATGTATTTACAAATGCTAAGAACTTGGGTGTTAAACGACTATGATACACAAAATATCCAGCTTGACATCATAATTGCAAATGCTCTGCTGTAATTTATCAAAGTAAACCTTCCAAGTTATCATATTCTTCATATTTGAAAAGTTTGTTTGTTTGTTTGTATTTTTCGCCGTATTTAACAGCATTTCAGTCATATAACGGGGGTCAGCTAACTTACTCACACTTTTCCTGTGCAAGCTTAGCTGATCTAAGTGGTTTACCAGTACCAAGTGCACATACATATGCCAGTAACTGACAACTGCACTACTTGAATCAGAGGTAGGGGGATAATGGACTGCACTACTTGAATCAGAGGTAGGGGGATAATGGCCATAGAAGTTATTTCATGACCAATCCCCACACAAGTTATGTGGCCAAGCTGGGGCTAATACTCATGAATCCTGGATTGAGAAGCCAGGGCTCTACCAACTGAGCCCGACATATTTTAAAAGAGACCCATTCAATGATTTTTTTGTCATATCATCTTTTTTTTTTAATCCTAAAAATGTTCCTTGAATAATGGAAATTAGCAATCAACATTTTTTAGAAATGTTCACCATGAACAGCAACCAACATTACTATGAAAATGTTCAACATGAACAGCAATCAATGTCACTGGGTAATGTTCAACATGAATAACAATCAATGTCACTGGGAAATGTGCAACATGAACAGCAATCAATGTCACTGGGAAATGCTCAACATGAATAACAATCAATGTCACTGGGAAATGTGCAACATGTACAGCAATCAATGTCACTGGGTAATGTTCAACATGAATAACAATCAATGTCACTGGGTAATGTTCAACATTAATAACAATCAATGTCACTGGGAAATGTTCAACATGAACAGCAATCAATGTCACTGGGTAATGTTCAACATGAATAACAATCAATGTCACTGGGTAATGTTCAACATTAATAACAATCAATGTCACGGGGAAATGTTCAACATGAACAGCAATCAATGTCACTGGGAAATGTTCAACATGAATAACAATCAATGTCACGGGGAAATGTTCAACATGAACAGCAATCAATGTCACTGGGAAATGTTCAACATTAATAACAATCAATGTCACTGGGTAATGTTCAACATTAATAACAATCAATGTCACTGGGAAATGTGCAACATGAACAGCAATCAATGTCACTGGGTAATGTTCAACATTAATAACAATCAATGTCACTGGGTAATGTTCAACATTAATAACAATCAATGTCACTGGGTAATGTTCAACATTAATAACAATCAATGTCACTGGGTAATGTTCAACATTAATAACAATCAATGTCACTGGGAAATATGCAACATGAACAGCAATCAATGTCACTGGGAAATGTTCAACACGAATAACAATCAATGTCATGGGGAAATGTTCAACATATACAGCAATCAATGTCACAGGGAAATGTTCAACATGAATAGCAATCAATTTAATGGGGAAAGGTTAAACATTAATAGAAATCAATGTCACAGTGAAATGTTCAACATAAATAGCAATCAATGTCACAGGGAAATGTTCAACATGAACAGCAATCAATGTCACAGGTAAATGTTAAACATGGACAGCTATCAACATCACTGGGAAATAGCAAACAACAGCACTTAAAAATGCCCACTGTCAACCGTAATTGACAGCACAGGGAAAATGATCTAGATGACATACAATCAACATCACTGGGAAATGTTCTACATTTACAAAAATCATCAACAATGTGAAATGTTCAGCATGCGTAAGTTACTTTAATACATTAGTAGTATAATGTTAAAAACAATTAAAATCTCGATTTTGATTAATTTCTGTTCCTCTTTTTCATGATCTTGGTCCTATGGTATTGTTAGAGAACCACACAAAGTACATTCCTAAAAACATTTGAAATTATTTATAGCAACTTAATTCACTACTGAAGTGTGTTATAGTTTTAGGTCTTTTTAGCTTTGTCCATTATGCTTGCATAAAAGTGTACATGTTTTCACTGTTCAGTAAAACTAAGAAATGGGGTGGCTATATGCTGGGTCCATTTGCACAAGTGTTTGGTTCTGTCACAAAGCATAGAAAAATATTTCACACAATTACTGCTAAAGTTTCAGATTTGCAACCCAGACAGGTTTTCCTGTATCAGTACCCACACTTCCTCTGAGATTATTGTCATAAAAAGGTGTCCAGATAAGACAAAACACTCATAAAATCTATCTCATCAAGTTTTAGGTTCCGAAAAAAATTTCAAGGTTTCCTGTTTACAAACTTTTCCCATCACCTGATGATATTCATTAAGAAATAGTCTATTTCTCTGCATGTTTTTGAGTCTTCAATTGCAAATTTAAGTGTGTGTTAACAACATTTCGCACATTACTTGAATAAGCTACTTCATAATTATTAGGGATGGCAAAACTATTCGAATATTCAAATATTTGATTGAATGATCGCTATTTGAATAGTTCAAACGCCATTCGAATATTCGCAGATTTGTATAGCTTTAAAAAATCTGATCATAAAAAGTATTTTTCTTTCAATATAAAAAAGGATTCTATCAATAGATACCTAAAGTTATTCCGTGTTTTCAATAGAATGGTCCCGTGTCACGTGTCAGATTAAGAGATATTGAAAATATGGGTAAGTGTCAGCGACCACTCGTCTAGTTGCCAGTAATACACGCCTTCATCAGACAACGCGAAACCAAAAGGGTTAATTGGAGATTACACTTTAAAAGTGTAACAAAATTACGAAAGTGCGATCACACATTTAGCAGTCATTATAGCTAAGAAATATTGCTAAAATTAACAATATGCGTATTGACAGGCACGTGTCCCAATAGATTAGAAATATGTTGGTTAGGGATTATTAATAACTTCTCCAACAAAAGAACAATTAAAACCGGGCCCTTTAATTCTTTTATTTAATCCTTAATAGCGCGTCATGAATGTTTTTGAATGTTTGTACAAATTGTTAAGGAAGATTTTACTCGGAATAGGTACTGAAACATTATACAATAACTTACAGTATGTTGGCTAGATAACAAAGCTCAAAGTAGTAAGTAAGAAAATATGCGAATATTCGAATATTCGATTGAATGAAAATGCGAATATTCGAATACCGATTTTGGTATTCGATGCCATTCCTAATAATTATGTATATACACAAACACAAGAGTAAGGGGATGACCATGACCGAATTAGGTCATCATGTCACATGCAACTCACCCAGTTACTGGTTTGTCCCTAGAGATACCCGATATATATTTAAAAAAAAATTGTGTTCCAAACTTTACAGCCCATCCACTTCAATTTTACAATTTAAATGAATGCTCTCATTCACTTGATACCCTGTTACTTGGTTTCACATTTTTCTATTTTTAGTATCAGTGACCTTGACCTTGAACACACCCACCCCATATGCAATTCCAATCTAGGTCTCGATATAAGGTATCTATGTATTAAGTTTCATTAAAATATCTCAATGCTTTCTGAAGTTATTGAGCTGAAACCGTTTTTCTATTTTTAGTAACAGTGACCTTGATCCCACCCACCCGATTAGCAATCCCAAGTGAGGTCTCACATTATGGTATCTATGTATTAAGTTTCATTACAAAAGCAGTTTCAGAGGAGAAGAATTTTAAAATCATTTTGCCTTTTACGTCTATATAAACCATGTGAGCCCCGGGGTGTGGCCAGTTTTGACCCCATGGGCATCATTAGAACAATCTTTGTAGAGGACCACTATACAACATTACATACCAAATATGAAACCTCTTGGCATGCGGTTTCAGAAAGAAGATTTTTACAGTCATTTTGCTATTTATGTCTATATAAGCATTATGACCCCCGGGGTGTGGCCAGTTGACCCCAGGGGCATCATTTAAACACTCTTTGTAGAGGACCTCTATACAATGTTACTTACCAAATATGAAACCTCTAGGCCTTGTGGTTGCAGAGGAGATTTTAAAAGTCATTTCGCTATTCAAGTCTATATAAACCATGTGACCCCCAGGGCATGGCCAGTTTTGACCCCAGGGGCATCATTTGAACAATCTTTGTAGAGGACCACTATACAATGTGACATACCAAATATGAAATCTCTAGGCCTTGCGCTTTCAGAGCATTTTTAAAGTGATTTTGCTATTCAGGTCTATATAAACCATGTGACGCCCGGGGTGTGGCTAGTTTTGACCCCAGGGGCATAATTTGAACAATCTTTGTAGAGCACCACTATACAATGTTACATACCAAATATGAAACCTCTGGGCATTGTAGTTTCACACAAAAATATTTTAAAACTCATTTTGCTATACAAGTCTATATAAACCATGTGACCCCGGGTGTGTGGCCAGTTTTGACCCCAGGGGCATCATTTGAACAATCTTTGTAGGGGACCACTAGAGGATGTCACAAATCAAATATGAAAGCTCTAAGCCTTGTGGTTTCAGAGAAGAAGATTATTAAAGTTTTCAGTTTTTAAATCTATGTTTAGCTCTTGTGACCTACAAGCAGTGGACCGGGACGATTTGAACAATTTTGAAAGAGGGTCACCCAAGGATCATTCCTGTGAAGTTTGGTGAAAATCTGCCCTGTGGTTTAGGACGAGATGTTCTTTGAATAAAAATGTTGACACACGACGCACGACGCACGACGGACAAAAGGCAATACCAAAAGCTCACAATGAGCACAACTGAGCATGTTGTGCTCAGGTGAGCTAATAAAATGTTGTATGATTCAATGAATAAATAAATAAATGCTCCAATTCTGTGTATACTCTGTTCTTGGTTATTATATTCTTTCTATGTAAGAAATACATAAATAAATGTTGCAGATCAAAGCTGTATGATGTATTGTAGCAGCTCCTATCAAAATGTGGTTGAATATGAGGAGCAACTTTGGCAACGCATGATACTGACAGTATAAATGAGGGGCGTCGTGGGAAAACCGGTCTTAATGCATGTGCGTCAAGTGTCGTCCCAGATTAGCCTGTGCAGCCCGCACAGGCTAATCCAGGACGGCACTTTCCGCCTACAGTGAGTTTATGTTTAGAAGAGACTTCCTTGAAACAGAAAATACCACAAAAGCGGAAAGTGCTGTCCCGGATTAGCCTGTGCAGACTGCACAGGCTAATCCGGGATGACACTTTACGCACATGCATTAAGTCCAGTTTTCCCACGACGCCTCTCAAATTAACAATGAAAGCATCAACAGTAGTGCCATAGCCCTGACATAGTTCCATCCCTCATGATGCCAATAATTCAGTGACAGAGAGAATAGGAGGATATTTCAGAAAACTCCTCAACACCCCATACTGACAGTATAAATTAATCATTCAAGCATTTACTCTAGTGCCATAGTGCTGACATACTTTCATTGCTTATGATGCTCAAGATTTACTTCTGAAGGGGTCAAAGTGATGTATTTCAGTGTCAGGGAGAATAGGAGAAAATTTCAGAAACCTTGCCTACACACAATGCTGATAGTATAAATTTAACAATTCAAGCACTGACATACTTCCATTGCTTATGATGCCAAAAATGCACATGAAAGGGGTCATGATGACGCAATTTGGTGTCTTTGGAGGGGTGGGAGATTGGGAGAGGGGGGAATGTTCCTTTCACATACGTTGGCACAGCACAGAGACTCGCAGATGTATGGGGAAGATTGAGCAAGTGGGCGTCAAGTAGAATTACTTGTGACATGCTATTTGTTTATGTTTGGGAACACCATATGAGTGACAAATAACTAAGAAATATGGTCCAACTTTGTATCAGAATTACCTGTGAGAGTACTCATGATTGCATGAAAGCCTGTTGGCCGAAACTGGATTTATAAATACACTGCAGATCCGTTATATCGCGATCCGAATCAGCTGTGGATCCCGATTTTTTTTCATGTACTTCAATAATTTACTATTACACTACGTTCATAAATAAATCCAGTTTGGTCCGGATTTTTGCACCTACATAGCTACTTTTCATTAACACTCTTGTAGTGCGACAAACAATAACCCGATCCGCTCAACATCAAAGTGTAACAGTTTGACGTCATCAGCTTACTTCGCGCGTGCCACCCATGACAATGTCCTTTCACTGCTGTCACTTTAATTAGCAGGTGAATTACACGCCGTCCACGTGGATGGTGTATACAATAACTGTATGTCATAAATCAATACTGACCTGTCTGAACGACAATAACGTTATCAATACGGCGTAACTGTTTCTTTCTGGTTTAAGAGGAAATGCTAACTGCACATCGTTCGCGATATAGATACCCAATTTTGTTGTTATGCAGTACGAAACTTTTATACAAAAGTAAAGATCTCAATGTTCTCTGCGCTACGTAGTTTTTATACGACAATCAATACACCCACGCTTTCATTGAGGATGACATGACGTTGAACATGTTAACATAATTTTCGCTCGCTTTTCTAGCAGAACAAAGGATTTACACGAAATACTTGTGCAGTTTACTTGTAAATAGAAATCGTGTTTACGTCATGTGAACAGTAAAATTCAGATAGGCGTTTGGGATTTGGAATTTATTATACGCAATTTGAAATTAATTATAACGAATAATATTATATTTTTATATACAAATGGAATATTTTACATATGGATATAACACATTGTGGATGTTAACAACAATGAAAAAGGTGCATTATTTACATTTATGTTTTGAGATCGTGAAAATATGCCAGTGTATACATGTATATCTATATGTACATGAATGACCTGACAAGTTATATCGCGATCCTGCTATATCGCGATCGCGATCCATGGACCCCACGAATCGTGATATTATGGATATGCAGAGTACTATAAGATTGTTTTCTGATAACAAGAGATGCACGTTACAGAGTTTTCTTGCATTAAGACATTCAACCATATCAACCAGGCATTGATCATAATTAGTTGATTGCCAAATTTATGGCTATTTTTGGTTAACCATACAAATTCATTTTAATCAGACACATGGCACTTTCATGTAAACCAAACATTTCACATTAACCAGACATTGAACAAGTTCATGTCAACCAGTAACAATTTAATATTAAGCAGACAATAGTCATAATCATATCATATCTCACAATTTCATTTCAACCTATAACAAGAAACGTGGAAATTCCACAAAACTAAATTTTTCAAAAGCAAGCCTAGAAATTAGTACTATAATAAAACTAGAAACAAGGCCACACCACGGAACCGTGTTTTCAATCTGATCTGATCTGAATCTCCACCTGAGTATCGTTTCATATCAACGAAAGAATTGAATTCATAAAAACAATGTATATAGCAACATTGAAATCAAACAATATGAATGAAAATTTACTTCAACAGTTGAAACGACAATCTTCTCTCGACGACTACCAACCCATACGAATCCCAAGTGAGGAAGTTATCTTTATATGAAATTTCAATGAAATATCATTCTTGAGAATTTTAGTGGAAACCATTTTTCTATGTTTAGTAACAGTGACCTTGACCATGACCCCACCCAACCCATATGCATTCCCAAACAAGGTCTTGATATAAGGTATCCAAGTATGAAGTTTCATTAAAATATCTTAATGCATTCTCGAGTTATTGAAAGGGAAGCCAAACAATATGAATGAAAATTTATTTCAACAGATGAAACGACAATCTTCTCTTGACCACTACCAACCCATACGAATCCCAAGTGAGGTTTCAATATAAGTTATCTTTATATGAAATTTCACTGAAATATCTGAGATCATTCTCGAGTTATTGAGTGGAAACCGTTTTTCTATGTTTAGTAACAGTGACCTTAACCTTGACCCTACCTAACCCATATGCAATCCCAAGCGAGGTCTTGATATAAGGTATCTATATATGAGGTTTCATTATGATATCTAAACTTGTTCTATAGTTATTGAGCGGAAACCATATTTCTATTTTAGTAATGGTGACCTTGACCACACCCACCCCATATGCAATCCAAAGTGAGGTCTTGATACAAGGTATCTATGTATGAATTACATTACAATATCTCAATTCATTCTTGATTTATTAACGGGAAACCATTTTTCTATTTTTAGTAACAGTGACCCTGACCTTGACCCCACCAACCCATATGCAATCCCAAGCAAGGTCTCGATATAAGGTATCTATGTATGAAGTTTCATTAAAATATCTCAATGCGTTCTCGAGTTATTGAGTGGAAACCCCAGTTTGAAGCCGCCCGCCTGCCGTCTGCCGACCGCCGCTCGTTTAATTTGGTTAAAAACAATTTCAAATCAAGAAATCAGTTTCCTGTCAAAGTATATAAAACAAACACTACTTAAAGCCACTGAAAAGGTGGGAGAGGTCAAATTGAGACTGAACATATACATGTAGTACGGTCATCATATTTAGATGATGAATATATCAGAATATATCAGAATATATCGAATATATCGTTGTGACACAGATTAAAGCCACAATCCATAGAATATAATTCAATACATCTTAAATTGGCATTAGTTCTGATGAACGAGAATGACGCTTATTCCACTCAAAACTGTTTCTTTATTACGAAAGGCATTTTATAATTACGAAGGGAATATACACTAATGTACATTCTGATTTACTCCAGAGGCGTCACAAGCTATCACATACAGATAACTATACGATTCAAAGTTAACGAAACATTATTATTACCGATTTTAATGTGTCTGTTTGTATTTTGATCGGTAAAATGTTCATTAGAAATGATTTCTGAAAAGTTTTATTTTTATTTCAATATTTCTGGACTATCCAGTAAACATTCAACAGCTACACAAGCTGCATGACATAAAACACAACAAACTTTAACTAGCTTTGTAGTGGTGAACATATAAACAATATACTGAGCTTAAAACTGTTTAAATGCCATTTATTTAATGGAATTTTTACTATGTTTTTATGCTAATAATGAATTATTGTGTGTTTGTTACCTCTAAATTAAACTTCGAATGTTTAGTTTAACTCGTAACACCTGGTCCGTCCCTTTAATTTAGATTGGGAAATATCCTTTCAACAATAGTTGGGATAGTTTTCTGTAAACATCAAACCATTTTCCTGGACTTCAGGGTTCATACAAACTGTTTAAACCAAAATTCCATGACTTTTCCATGATTTTTCAATGACATAGATCAGCAATACATGTCTGTCCATCATTACGTTCTTGATTTTGTTTTTTTGTTTCAAAATATTTCAATGGATTTGATCATTTTTTTGCACTTACAGACATATTATTCAAGGATACTTTTCAACGTTCCATGACAAATTTGGAAAGTTCCATGAATTTTTCATGATAAAATCCAAATGATCAAGATTCCATGATTTTTTCAGACAAATCCCATTTTCCATGATTTTTCCAGATCTGTACGAACCCTGGACTTTCACAACATGGTCTCAGAGAAAGAAATTGTGGAAAGCAAACTCTAGATGAGGGACAATGACAGACAACAGAGGACCATGACAGACAATCACTGACCAGAATAGCCCAACTTTGAGCATGCTTGCTCAACTGAGCCAAAACTATAAAGCTTTATCTATCAAATAAGCTGTACATCATCATGGTCATGTAAAGGGATTAGCTGAAATGATAAACTAGGACAATGACGGACAACGATTGACCACAGTAGCTCACCTTTGAGCATTCTGCACTCGGGTGAGCCAAAAACATAAAGCATCATCCATCAAACGAGTTGATGTACACGTAAACTTATAGTACAGAGTAACCTAAAACATGGTAAAATGTTACCTGGGTGGGTTGTGACGTGTAGCTGCCATAAGCTGTGGGATCGGGCTGACTTCCTGCAAACATTGTGGGCTGTTAGTCGTCCTTTTTCCTCGAATCGCTGTTTACTTTTCCCAAGTCCTTTGAAACTGCTTTGCTGCACGTAATTCCTCCAAGTATTGTTTTACAAATCTGGCTTCTATTCTTTACGCTGTATAATACAAAACTTTGGAAATTACAGTACTGTTTTCCTAAAATATATCGTCAAAATTGTATGATTTACTGTCACAGTATTCTTAGAACGGATCAGAGATATTATCCGAAAATATATAGCATGCATATAACATATATAACTTTATCTACAATCTTTTATTCGGTGTGGAAGTGTTTTATTATGAGTGCGTTGATACAGTTTACAATAAATAGTGGACGTTCCACTATAATGACTTCACAAAAGACTACCACTGATACCTGTGGAAAGTACATATATTTTAACAAACTTTATTCAACTGTATAAACTTGATTATTTGTGCTGATTTCTTGATTTCTAGGCTGTCTTAATCAGCAAGAGTTTCTAGTTTAGATTCTGTTTCCACTTGATCAAAGCAAATCAAATTGACCACTGCAGTACTACGGAAAGTTTGAAATTTGTACCAAGGGAAGTTATCCAATTTTCTCTGGAACACTGTCAAACCAGAATTGTCTTTCTAGTTCTGCAATTTATTTAGCTTTTTTTCTAATGATCTGAAATCAGAATACAAACATGTGGTTTGAAATTTGCATTAATAATTATTATGGCTGTTATATAAAGTAATATTATTTCTTGGTTTTCTTGTACCAAAAAAACATACAACACTAATATATTTAACAATAACCCAAACTAATATACTGTTGTATGTATCTACTAAATGAAATGTTTTCCTGCTGTATACATCATACAATATACATCTCGGGTGGTTTAGCAAAGCTACTTAGGGAATTCTTAATTTAAGTTGTACTTAAGTGCACATTTCAAATCAAACTTTTTTACATCCAAAGATTTCTGTTTTCAAAAGGGTAACATACTAAACATCTACGCAATATATATATATATATATATATATATATATATATATATATATATATATATATATATATATATATATATATATATATATATATATATATATATATATATATATATATAAGCCATAACTCCACAATTTCTTGGGAAATTTGGTTGATTATCGAACCTGACCAATAGATTATGCCCAAAAACATTTTCATGAAATTTTGTGAATATGGGATGAAAACTGTTGGACCTAGAGAACGGACACAAATATGGTCTACGAACCAACATACCGACCGACCGACATTAGCAAACCAATATACAAGGGATATAAACAATATTCGAATATTCTGTCGAATGACCGAATATTCGAATCTTAATTTGGGATTCAAATATTCTATAATTATATTTTATATTATAAGAATATTAAATTTTGTAAATGTTCTAACCATGTTAAAAATAATAAAAACCAAACAAGTGTCAATTAGGTGTTGTCATGGTAGTATCTCTTGGCTTTCCAATTCATGCTTACAAGTATACCTGTCATATGGCCCCCACATTGCGCAACGAGATTCTTTTGCTAATTGGCAGTTAACAGTTAACAATAGGCTCATGCTGACAGTTTGTTCAACATGGGAAGTCGCCATAGCCATTCAGCTTAATTAAGAAGGGGTCAAGTTTTGATTGCAATTAAATATTATGCCCTATTGATTTGCATCTCGTTAGTGGCAAATCTGCCCACAAGTACATATTTTTAGTTGTTTTTTTTTTTTTACTCGAGACATTCTTGTTTTGTGATTTGATCGGTATTTGATCGTTTAGTGTTATTAAATATTTTTATTATTTACTTTGTGTTGTTTATTCCTTGAAATGAATTTTAATTTAGATAACTAAGACTATGATATCTGCTACAATCGTAATGCCAATGCCAATTTAAGTCGCTAAATTTACTGTTTTGAAAATAAAAGTAGAGTACCGTTGCATAAAAAAAATCGAATTTCATTCGAATATTCGTTCTGAAGGTCAATAGAATATTTCAATACCTATTTTGGTATTTGTTGACATCCCTACAATATACCCCACTGTAGGGCATAATTAAATGAGAGCTGTTTGCAAAATAGTTATGCCCCCTCTAGGTTAAATGCAATATTTAAAATATCCAGTTTGGTTAGGATTGGCTGAAAACTGTTGAACATAGAAACGGCTAAAAATGCCAATTTAAGATAATTCAAGGGTCATAACTCAACAATTTGGGGCGATTTGGCTGATCATCGAACTTGGCAGAGATATTATATCCACAAAGATGTTCATGAAGTTTGGTGAACATTGGATGAAAACTGTTGGACTTAGAGAGCGGAAATGAGAGTGGTCTACCGACCGACAGACCAAGAGACGGACGGACCGACTGTCATTAGCAAACCAATCTACACCGCCATCTTTGATGGGGAGTATAATAACACAAGAGTCCTGTTCTACACCACATAGAACTTACCTTTCATGTCTGCAAATTAAACATGTTTTAACTCTTTTTTGATTAACTATTTGTACTAATTAAAACCTATTCTTTTGTGAAATCATACAAATCGCCTGAACACTTATAACAAGCACAGAAACTCTTAAATATTGCCACTGAGTCGACATTTCAAACTGTGAAATTCTTCTTTCGAAGTTTTAATGTCAACTTTTTTTATACTGTTTATCTTGCATTTAACACAGAAGAAATGTAAGAATTAAGATAAAATAATGGTCATGCGAAATTTGCTGACAACCAAAACATTTTGCAACAGGGTTACAAATAGTTTAACATTTAGCTTGAGATATATAATCAGAAAAAAACAAAACAAGATAGTATGTTAATACTAGACAAAGTTATTTATTTACACCAAGTTATATATTGTTAATAATCAAAACTGCGAAGATGTCAAAATTTTGAAAGCATGTCAAATGATATGCACTTGAAAACTTAACAACCAAAGCAACATCATTGCATGAAATTCAGTGTTGTAGTACTGCTGCATTTTTGTTTCTCCAAAATGATTGGACACAATATAAAGACAGTAACTATAAATAAATACTATAGAAAAAGTTGTGGTTCGTGCCCTGTGTACTTACTCGAAATACCCATGATCAACACAATTTTAATGAGTTTCCTTTGAAAGTCATTTCAATAGACCGATCTGGGTTTTGCCACGAACCCCTCCCCAGTTATTGTTAAAAAGACTAATTTCCATTCATTCAAAATCTCAAACATTACCATGTACTCATTTAAATATCACAAATATTACCACATGCTCATTTAAATATCACAAACATTACCACATGCTCATTAAATATCACAAACATTATGCTTGTGCTCTTTTGTATAAAATAGTTTAACTGTTAAACATGTGATATTCAAGTACGATGATCGGATAATATTGCAGATTACTCTGAATATGACTGACATTTGTGGAAGCATCTATAGAAATGCTAGATGAGTTATGTTGTGCACAAAATAATTAAATAAAGGGAAATAATATATCCATTGCTTAATGCGGTGTTATTTAACATTTGTGTATACATGTTATTACATTTTGCTTCCTCACCTCTAAACATGGCAGAAATCTAGTGCATAGTATTATTATTCTAGTATAATTATTCTTGCAAAAATACAATTGAAATAAGTTACAGAACATACAGAAAAGTATATAACGTACTATAAGTTTTACAATTACATTAAACAAGTAAATTTACGTTGTCATCAATCCATAATAATAATTGTAATAACTCAATAATTGAAAATAATTATTATTATAATAATAATTATACAATTTAATATCCCCAATAATAATAATTAATATAATAATACTAATAATACTCATAATACTACTACTACTAATAATAAAATATTAATAAACAAATAAATAATAAAAGAATATTAATTAATGGTACATTTTATACATACCTATGATTCAATTAAAACATGAAACAACACCATCCAAAACTACCACCAACAACATTAATTACAAAAAGGACCATGAAACATACCTAAGGAAAATTTGAGGAACATTAATACTGGTGACCACAATGCAAGTATTAAGAAATACAAAATATTGTGATATGAAATACCCACCCTGCTTATTCAGGTGTCTACTATTCAGTACATGATAAGTAATAATATTTCAACTAATTAGTTAATATCTTTATTCACAGACATGGTGGCCACAAACCTGTTTCAAACAAGCTGCAGCTGAACACTCATCTAAAATTAGTCAATTAGAATATACTCCAAATTGTACCATGGTCACACTACTGCTCCCATACCTGCCACATGAATGAAATTAGCAATAATCCTAGTTCAATTAACAACTTTTGGTGCATTCAGAAAGTTAAGACAATACCACCATAGATAACATCAGATAAAGGTATGCACACAGAGTTGAACGCAGAGAAAATTAGGAATTTAATCTCTATCATAAAAGCTCCCCTAGCTAAAAAAATGGCAAATGTCACAACTGTGTCTCATAATCTGATTACCTGGATTCTGTGGAACTTTAAATGCCTCTTTAACTGTGAATCTGCCCCAGCACAAATTTATTATCACACCATTTTCACTGATAATGCGATTTTTTCTGTAGCTTTAATATACTTCTGTGTTTTCAGCTGATCATAGTAGACGAAATATGCAGGTAGTATTATTTTGGGGAGTGGATTTAATTATAATAGTAAAAGAGATATGCGAGAAGTATTACTGTCCAGTGACTGGATGTAATTGGGGCATGCATTGTAGAGATGCAGTGTTCATTTGGCATTCACATGCACTTATGCTACTGGGATACTAGTATTTAATAGAAAAGATGTCAATTAAAAGGTCTGGAAAGTTAAACAAAGCAGGGTCATTCCTTAGTGTTCATTCATACTGTTAAATAGTTGCCTTTTTTTTTTTAAATTTTAATATACATATTTTTTTTTTATTTTAATATACATTTATTGACAACTATAGTTCGCCAACATTAACCTGACACTCATGAACTCTTATTTGCATAAATAACTGGCTTGAATTGTTTCATATATTTATACTCGGCTCATGCACATGTTTCATAAGTTTAATGATACCATAACAGTATATTTAGTGGGACACTCTTAAATCGATTTAACTCGATTTCAGTATGGAAACTAATATATTCATATAACGGTATTCCAATATATTCATGCATTAAGGTCAATGACAGGTTAATGTTTGCAGGCTACACTACATTATATGCCAATGTTATTGAATGAATACAAACATTAATCAGGTACATCTATGTAACCAAGCAAATTTGTAGAAAATATGTATATAAGAAACACCTATTATATTGTCGCACAGTCTGCATATATTCAACAAGAGGGCCACGATGGCCCTAGGTCGCTCACCTGAGTTTAAGGCATCCCAGTTTTGACCCCAGGGGCATCATTTGAACAATGTTTGTAGAAGACTGGTATGCAATGTTACATACCAAATATGAAACCACTGGGCCTTGCGGTTTCAGAGAAGATTCTTGAAGTAATTTTGCTATTGAAGTATATACAATGTGACCCCCAGGGCTTGCCCAGTTTTGACTCCAGGGCATCATTTGAACAATCTTTGTAGAGGACCCCTATACAATGTTACCAACCAAATAACAAACCTCTGGGCCTTGCGGTTTCAGAGAAGAAAAATTTCAAAGTCATTTAGCTATTTAAGCCTATATTAACCGTGTGACCCCCGGGGCGTGGCCAGTTTTTACCCCATGGGCATCATTTGAACAATCTTTGTAGAGGACCACTATGCAATGTTACATACCAAATATGAAACCTCTGGGCCCTGCGGTTTCAGAGGAGAAGATTTTTGCTATGTAAGTCTATATAAACCATGTGACCCCCGGGGCGTGGTAAGTTTTGACCCCAGGGGCATCATTTGAACAATCTTTTTTCATTTTTTACATCTATTTTTAGCTCTGGTGACCTACATAAGCAGCGTACGCAAACGATTTGAACAATTTTGAAAGAGGGTCACCCAAGGATCATTCCTGTGAAGTTTGGTGAAAATCTGCCCAGCGGTTTAGGACAAGATGTTGTTGAATGAAAATGTTGACACACAAGACAGACAAAAGGTGATCACAAAAGCTCACCATGAGCATGTTGTGCTCAGGTGAGCTAATAAAGTATGGATTAATGGGCTGGTGTACATACTGTATCACACTGGAATTAGCGGGGAAAATGAGGAGGAATTGCACTAGCCATATCCTCTCCCTCACAGTCAAGCAGTGTACTAGACAATTAGAAAGCATGTGGGCACCAGTGGTGCCGTACATTCTTTACAGAAACGACCTACTGATACATAATACATGATAAAGTCACCTCACTGTCAGCGCAAATCCAAACACTGACGCAAAGCTCAACACTACCATGTTTCTTCCACAAGCCCTGTAAAAGATGACCTCCAATGCAGACATATAACAATTAGATATAAGATATAGCCCATCACTTCTGCTCAAAACATGCTCAAGATCTGCCCAGGCATGTATGTACATACACTTTGCTGAACAAATCAAAATTTTAAACCTGCCATGGGAATGACGTCTTTTGAAGCATATATATTTGATAATCGACCTCCAAACACTCTGGTTTCACAGAATAGTGTGTCGCATTCCTCCGAATGATTGGTGCCACCACATCTTGTTCACCAACTGACTGTTTCAATCCGAGCTGTGCGAACACCGAAACCTAGAATACTAGACCAAGATCATCTACAACATTACATCACACATTTCAAAAATGGAAGGATATTTCGAACAACAGCAAAATGGAAGTCAATTTGTAAGCAGACAATACACACGTATGAGGAAAGAAAATGGAATATTAGACTAGAACAACACTTTGTTATAAAAGACATACACTAGAGTCTTGCTCCAGCCACCATATGGAAGATAGCAAGCATTCACTCATACAGCCTCAAGCTCATGAAGTTCCAGTACTGCTGGTGTTGCAAGAGACCGCCCAGTGGTGCAAGAGACCGCCCAATCAGCCCATTACCTGTGCAAAGTGTTATGTGCAGTAATCTGGAACACATTCTAAACAGGTTATAAAAAACCCGATCACTGGGTCATAAGTCATCCGTTAACACTCGGCGCAGTATGCAGCCACAGCACATTGGCTTATTTCCCTCACAGGTACCCATTTATACACCTTGGTGAAGAGGAGCAAGCGTGGGATAAATTCTTTGCTCAGACAAATTCCAGTGGTCTCGGCCGGATTCGAACCAGAGACCTCGTGATCCCAAAGCTGGCGTCCTACCACTAGACCACTGCTCCACTGCCAGTCATCTGACATGTGTTCTTAGCTGCCAATATTCTTCGACAAAGTTGTTTACTAAGCATATTACTGAGTGAATATCTACAACAGGCTCCACACGCAAGAACTGATGTCATATCTCATCGGCATGGTTGATGATGTCATCCCTAACTTTGTCCCAATAGAAGACTAGCCGCAGTTTTTAATCATATTTGCTGATCTGCTATATTCATTGTGTTCATAATATGTTTAATATATGACTCATACAACTGAGTCAATTTAATTCAATCAATTTATTGCAATTATTATTAAACCTGTGTTGTGGTATTTTCGTTAAATGGTTGCTTTTTGTCGATATTGCATCATTAAAATATGTACCCTAACATGTAAAGTGTTTGTTTACTATAGAGCCATCCATCGTGATTAAGGACCAGCCAGTTTTGACTTATAAGACACCTTTACTGATGAACATCTTTGCTCCTGATTCCTTTCCTACATGCCGGCGCTTGGCAGGAAGCAATAGGTACCCTTCGATTTAACTAGCTGCTGGGTAAGCAACAGGCCATATCAGAACAAGTCCTGAGTGAGACTCGAACCTTCGACCTCCCACTCCGTAGGCGAAAGCCCTAACCACTAGGCCACGGAGACATGAATGAGAACAACAGCAGCTCGGTGGCAGTTACTGAATAATTCCGCGTTCTCTAACTCAAAATCCTGTCTCCGTGCCTGAGTATGCCTGTATGACACTGTCCAAACTTCTCTACAAATGCCGCCCAAGTTTGTGCAAAGTCTAAAAGAAAATAAACGCTGATAACATTGCATGGCGATATCCCCAATAATGGCCACTGAATAGTTTCACATTTTTAGTCCCATCTCATATAGAAAGAGAGCAATCTCGGCCAAAGCAACATAAATATCTTCCAGTGCTGGCATACCCTTAATTGTGTTAAAGGTCCCTATTATATAACATTCCTATTTTTTTATGTTTATTCTGTGTGCATGTCTAGTTAAGTGTGCTGCACATTAATTTAATTTCCTATGCATTATCATCTCTTAATTTTATGTAAATCTTCGGAAAATGGAGGCAATAAAGATATATTTATGCACACACAGAAAACTATTGTGCGACTGGACATTGCTAAAAAGAAAAATCTACAATAATCCTAAAACTATTTGAAGACTTCGGAATCTATATTTAGTTCGGCTGTTTTTATTTGTATTTAAGCAAATAAGGTAATCTGGAACTTTTTATGATGATCAATGGTGTGGAAATAATGACTACTTTAACCCATGTGTTTTAGCTGAACTGTGTCGAAAGTCAAAGTCTGTTTCCGGGGTAAAACCAGTACTTTGATCTCTAAAACACTCCCTGAGTAGGAATCAAATTCAAGACCTCCAAATCAAAAGGCGGACACCATTTCCATTACCCCACCATAATGACTGCTTCATTGCACAACACTACAATAACATGCATAATGAATTTCATATACAAACTTTTTGCCATTAGTATTCTTATTAAGTTTATTTTTGAATTTATCCCACACCTTTTTTTAGATTTTGTTTTTCACAACAAGAAAATAATTAATTGCATTTTTACTCATTGGGACAAATGTTCTAAGGAGTCAAACATTTTATTGGAATATAATGCAGGCCAAAAGTGCCTTAGTCTGCTAAAACGTATACCAAAAAGTCATCTTTAATACATATTAGTTTTGGGTCACAAAATTTGATGTTCATTTACAATATTTCAGTGGAGATGGTGTAAAAGAAAATTGCAAAACTAGGTATATTTAATCAAAGGAAAATAACTCTGTGGTTATTAAATTAAAATGATGAACTCTTATGGTGACAACATGCCATATATTCACACATGAAACATCGCAACAAGCAAATTTGCAGAATTTAGTTAAAACCTAGGCATTTTAGTTCAATTGTGTCAATGTTGGAAATGCTTGGCAAAACTCAGTAACCGGTACATTTGTATGAAATATACAGCACCATTTGGTCAGTAAGGCCAAGACCATGTCATCACATTTAGTAATGCAATTACATGTAAATCATTCATGTCTGTGCTGACTCCACAACTGAGAATAGGCAAAAGACAAAAATATTGGTAGAACCGATGGATACTCCCCGATGCCGCTTTGCACTCTAAATGTGGCCTTGACCTGAAACCTAAGAACCTGATTCATACGCAGAAATGTTGTCATGTTGAGGCTAACATTCGTGTAAAATCTTAAAATCAATTCAAGAAGTTAAAAGTCCGGACAAGCATACATACCTTTGACAAATGATACAGATCTAATTCATGCTCGTAACATGCCATCTCATTTAGGCCAAATTTGTGCCATTTAGTTTAGTTTAAACATATTTATTTCTTTTGGCAAATACAGTATATATCAAACATGCACAATACAGTCATTGTTAGAAAAGGATTGAAACGAAAGAAATAATTCTTATATAGTTTCTCTCCTTGGAGTAATATTTACACAATAAATGGCAGTGTTTTAAAAATACGTTTTCATAGAATATGCCAGAGATAAGAACTATACATGATAAATATGGAAAGTGTTGAAAAACAAATTTAAGGATGAAGGATTGGTCATGCAAGGACTAGAACATGAGGCAGCAACAACTTGTGACATAGTCAGTAACAGATTGTTAGGAAAATCGCCTGGATTCGTTGATATATTGTTGGACACGTAGAAATATTTGAGAATTTTCTTTTTCGTCGAGATACGTACATCCAAAAAGAAGTGTATCGAGATCAACGTCGCTGGTTATACTCAGAATGTTGTTAATTAATGTAGTGCGAATTTCATTATAATCTGGACATATGAAAAAGAAGTGATTGTTAGATTCAATAGCTCCACACGAACAAAGAGGCGACGCAATGATATTTTTCGCATAAAGGTGTTCATTTAGCGCACTTGATTTGGTCCTTAAACGCGTGTGAATTATTTGAAAATAACGTTTACCTACATAAAAGTACGATGGTGTTTTAACTAAGCTTCTATTTAGTTTAGATTTAAAGATATTCAACGATTCACTACTTTTAACATCGTCTGGTAAGATATTCCATTTTCGGATAACTGCGGGTAGGAATGAATTATAGTAAAGGGTTGTTCTAAACTCAGATGTTCTTAAGTCATTCGCATTTCGAAGATTATACCTAGCAATAGATCCAACATGTCGGGGTACAAGGTCGGTCAAATACTGAGGGCTAAGTGAGTTTTGCATTTTATAAAATAATATGAGTTGGTGTTTATCGCGTCTGTCTTGCAGGAGTTCCCAGTTAATTTCTTTTTGCAATTCATTTGTAGACACTAGTTTGGATGCTCCGCAGGCAATTCGCGCTGCTTCGTAATGAATTTTGTCAAGTTCATGTTTTTCTGCTTGAGTACAATTGTCCCAAATTACATCCGAATATTCCATTAACGGGCGAATAAAGGATATATAAATGATTTCTAGCGATTTTCGATCAAGCTTAAGTTTTAGTTTGCGCATAATATTAATTCTACCCCATGCTTTATCAGTTATATATTTGATATGTATGTGCCATTTACAATCGTTCGACAGGACGACTCCTAGATGTTTGTGGGAGCTAACAACCGGTATTTGTTTGGAAAGCATTGTGAAGTTATATTGATTAGGTTGTTGTTTTCTGGAGAATGTAAGTGTTTCCGATTTAGAGGGATTAAATAAAACGTGCCATTTTGAGGCCCAATTGGCTATTTTGTTGATATCATTTTGTAATATTGAATTTGAATGGTAGGGCTCGTCTATAATAATGTAAAGGGATGTGTCGTCAGCAAAAAGACGAATATTACTTTGGATGTCGTTAACAATATCATTTATAAAGATTAAGAATAATAGGGGCCCTAGTATAGAGCCCTGGGGAACACCAGCCTCTAGTGAGGCCCAGTTAGAAACGGCGCCTGGAAGCACTACACGTTGACGTCTACAATTTAGGTAATTTTTAATCCAAAAGTGCAACTTCCCGCGGATACCAATTGCGTGGAGTTTAAGTAAAAGACCTTGGTGCCAGACTTTATCAAAGGCTTTACTGATGTCAAAAAAGACAGCTTTAACCTCTAATCCATTGTCAAGGGCTTTGCAAAACGTATCATATATATAAGTGAGTTGGTTAGTGGTCGAGTCTCCTGGCAAAAATCCAGACTGAAATGAGGTGAATATTTTGTTACTTACAAGGTGATTGTACACATGTTTAAAAATTATTTTTTCAAACACTTTTTCCATCGTGTTAAGCAGTGAAATTGGTCGGTAGTTACACACAACTTTGGGATCACCTTTTTTAAAAATTGCACTGACATTAGCCTCTTTCCAACAGTCTGGCATTATACATTTGTTAAGTGAGAAGTTAAAGAAGTCACTTAAGGGAATGGCCAGTTCAGCTCGACATTCTTTTAGAATATGGTTACTTATACCGTCAGGTCCTGATGCTTTGTCAACTGAAAGTGACTTTAGAATGTCATGGACATCAGAAGGTGTAATAATAAAAGTCTCTAGTGAGTTAGCAATTGGTACATAAGTAAGCTCCGGTGTGTCCTCGTTGTCAATGTCAAGGACTGACTGACTTTGAAAGAATTTATTAAGAATGTTCGCCTTTTCAAAACAATCAGTAACAGTGGAATTGTCGACGGGGTTTATTAGTGCAGTATTTATGTTATTATTTGGTTTATTGATAAATGACTTGAGAATTTTCCACCAGTCCTTAGATGTGTTATTATTTTGTTTAAGTTTTTCGCTTAGACTGTCGTAGTACTGATCTTTCGCTTGTCGAATTAGTGATATTGTCTGGTTTCTAATTGTACGAAACTTAGACCATTGATAATTACTGTTTTTGGATTTCGCAAGTCTGTAAACCCGTTTGCGTTTTCTTACAATACGACGTATATGTGTATTGAACCAAGGAGCATCACGCGGTTTGATTTTTATTAACCTATTTGGGATACATTGTTTGGCATTACGAGTAATAGTGTCGGTGATATTAGTGCAATAAGTGTCCACATTAGTACTTTTAATTGTATTCCAATTTAATGCAGAAAAACTTTCACGTAGCAAAACGTAGTTACCATCCTTATATTTCCATATATGACGCTCGTATGCTTTCGCATTTGGCTTATTATATTTAAATAAACCATATATAGGACAATGGTAGCGCTGTTGTTGGTCAAGAAAAGGATCACCAACACCTGATAATATCAAGCTGTTGGAGTTGCTTACTAGCAATAAGTCAAGAATTGACGAGGATCTTTCCGTAAAATGCGTTGGTTCATTAATAACTTGAACAAGACTGTGCTCAAGGCACCAAGAGTCAAGTTGTCGTACTAATGTTGGCTGACTGTTATTCATATTAAAATCACCGGTTATTATGATGTCAGATATCCCGGTTTCAATTGCTAGACCAATAGAGTCATCAATTAAGTTAGTATATGATGCATCTGCGTTTGGTGGCCTATAAAATAAACCAAATAAAACACGCTTCTTACTCTGCAGGTAGAGATCAATCCAAATGCATTCTAATGCAATAGGTTCAAGGTCAGGTCTACGATCGTAATGGATAAAATCTTTAACAAATAGCATAACCCCACCATGGCTATCATGTATACGATCTTTTCGTTCGGGGCAGTGATAAGAGGGGATAAGGAGTTTGTCAGTTTCAATAGAGTTGTTAAGCCACGTCTCAGTAAAAGATAATACATCAAAATTTGAGAGTTCTGCTGTAAGAATTTCTAGTTTGTTCCGTATACTCTGCACATTATACTGAATAAACGAAAAGTTATTAGGCATTGCTAAAAGGCAATTTGTACTCCGTGGCGCTGGAATCTAGAGAACTACTCGTTACAGGGCCTGGGTTTAATTCAATATCCCCAGAAAGCAACATAATGACCTTAAGCCATGTTACCAACATCACTGTTAATAAAACAAAAATTGACCTTCTTACGAAAAGTAAGTTAGACGTGTGACGTTTACCAACTATGGCGCGTTTATACGGCCATCGGATGCACCGGAAAAGTTGTGATTGACCTTTGATGTTATGGAGAGACGATTCAAGAGCAATTTCGTTTTTGTACAGGGACATTAGAACTAGCATATTTAGCGATGCGAAAAACAATCCGACTGACTTGTATCTTGGTAAAATGTTATGTGTATCCATCACAACACAATAAGAGAAATAAGTGCTCTTTGTCACGAGTTGCTATAGTACAAGAAACATCAACAAATCATTCATCAAGAAATAAAATAAATAAGTAAACAGTACAAAAGAAAAACATTATCGAGTGGTAGATGAAAATGTAGGGCATTATTCATATTGGCTGGTCATTCAATCGAGTTCAAGTGCCGTAATAACAAAACGGATGGCTTTCTTAATAAGCCTTTAAATGTGTTTTAAAGGCGTATGTAAATGTACACCTGTTCATTTGTTAGATGTCAACTGAATTTTTTTTTTTTTTTATATATATATCGTAGTGTGTTTGTTTTTACTAATTCGTATGATTTATCAGACCATATATCGGAGCAGTGAAAAATTTTTGGTGACAGTATCAATAGTATACAGTTATTAATGATCATTATTAGTTATTACAATTTGCAATAATTATTTACTTTAGTTAGTATCGTTAACAAAGCCAAACTGTCTCATGCTAAAGAGATTACTTTTGTTTACAGCATGCAGTACAGCAATTTAATAAGAACAAACCGTTCAAACATTTGTACAAATACTACTATGAGTTCGTAAAACACGAGGAGGTATGGCCTTGTATTTAGCTTGAGTAAATTTCGCCATATAAATAAGTATTCGTTTGGATAAATCACTAACTACAAAACATTTATCAGATACAAGTCAGAGTACCACCCAATCTTTGTGTTGAGTAGTCAGTGCCCTGTAAACAATATAATATTTATGGAAAAAAGCGTGATTCTGTAGAGTAGCAATATGTTAAGGTTAGTGGTCTTTCATATCAAGTATTAATATTAGTAACACATTACGCACGTTTACTGAAAGTTTTTAGGGACAGTGTATGTATACTGTTCGTAGAAGGTGGAGCAGTTTACGTCTACTTGCTATCTGCAACAGAGGCATGGGAACGACTGGATTTGGAGCGGAGCTCAGTGATCTGCTCAGGTTTTTCTATTCTGTGAATAACGCGTTTGAGGTCACGGACCAAGATTTGTCCATCGTGCGTCCACGCACTCTCTACAAGTTTGTCTGATACAAGCTTGCGAGCATCGAAAAACATCTCGCTGCGGTGTTTCGTGAGCGCCTCGTTGACATAAATTCGCTTATAGCGGTCGGTTGTTTTCGCTCCTGATCTCGCGTTGTAGAGCTTCTGTCGGGCTCTATAGGACACAAATTTAACTATAATGTCCCTTGGTTTCGAGCCCACATGTTTTCGAGGTCCTAGGCGATGAGAGCGATGCCATTTAATTGGAAAATAGCTCAATCTATGACCATGTCATAGTACCGACAAGCAAAAATGTTTTTTTGACCTTTGAGCTCTAAGTGTGATCTTGACCTTTGACATATTGATCTGGTTTACATACACTTTATGTTATTTCATTGAGGTTAACATTTGTGCTAATTAGTTTTTAAAATCCATGGCAAGCTAAAGCACATACAAGCAGTGTCAATTTGGCACTTTGACCTCTAGATGTGACCTTGACCTTTGATCTAGGGACCTGATTCATGAGCGGTACACATCAGCAGATTGCAGCAAACATTTATGCCAAGTAATTCAAGATCCCTCCATCCAGGGCCAAGTTATCATGTGGGCAAACGAAGTATCGGACAGACAGAAGGACCGATGTTCTAACGAATGGATACTTATGTGACTATTTCACTACTAACTCTAATGCCACCATAGGGAGTATTTTCTTACAAATGGATACTTATGTGACTACTTTGGACACCCAGGTATATTTTCGTGTGTACGGAAAGACGGACGGTCATGGAGTATGATGAAAAAAATCATTGGGGAAATTCTTTTCACACCCGGACAAACTGAATTTCTCCCCCCTTTAAAAAGCACCTTAAATACAAGTAAATGATATGAGGTACAGATCCTGTAAAACTATTGCCGGTACTTATAATAATTATTATTATAGGTAGTATGAATTAAAAATGATATCTATACCATTAATCATCATACGTATTTGGATTCAAAATGGAAAAAAGTGAACAATAACCTTTGATGAACCAGGCATATTAAGTGGGTTACATAATATTAATATAGTTTTCAATTGTACAGTTGAAAACTTCAAAATACGTATATACACCAAGATGGAACCTGTCTCAGGTCACATTACACCAATAAACAATGCAAATTGCGACAAAAATGTATGTTGTATCATGCCCGATAATTCAGTGTTTTCTATGTTATTTTAACAGTTTTCAAGTCAAACCGTCATTAAAGGATGCTTCTTAGAGCAGAAGTTGCCATAAAAAAATATGACACGTCGTGAGAAAAACGGTCTTAATGCATGTGCGTAAAGTGTCGTCCCGGATTAACCTGTGCAGTCCGCACAGGCTAATCCAGGACGGCACTTTCCGCCTACAGTGAATTTATGTTTAGAGGAGACCTCCTTGAAACAGAAAATACCATAAAAGCTGAAAGTGCCGTCCTGGATTAGCCTCTGCAGACTGCACAGGCTAATCTGGGACGACACTTTACGCACATGCATTAAGACCGGTTTTCCCACGCCGTGCCTCAAATGTTTCCACACACCTAAATATTTCATCTAAACAATAAGAGATACCTTTATAAATGGAAAAATAATCAGTGATGCTAAAAAATTACATTAAAATATTGCTTGCTTTTGACCAGTACAAACACTGCTTTACAAAACATGAAAACTGAGCCTTCACAAGCACCCAATAACAGAAAAGCATTCCGATGTGCTTAGATTTAAAACTATGTTATGCGAACACATTTTTGACGTAGTTAGGATTAAAAATATGTTAACAATTTTTCAATAAAAAACAACAATGATCTGTCAATGTAACTAAGCACTGACATATCATGTTTATCGACCAGTCAAATGATCATTTACAAGAAGGCCGTGATGACCATATATCATTCACCTGGTACAGTAGCATGATGTATGAAAACTCGAATCAAACTTATTTAAATTTAGAAATAAAATGAAAAAGTGTCACCCGGAAACTATTAAAACGTTTATTTGTCCCAGTGGCCTAGTTGGACCCCACATGAACCACATTCCAACTTGACCTGGGTTTCATCAAGGCTATCCAAGTGTAAATGCTGCTTTACAGTTAAAATGACCTTGAGACTAGTCTTTTACTGGAGATGACCCATTTTTGACCATAATTTCACAGACACTAACTATTTGACCAAGTTCCAACCTGATCTGATATACAATGACTGTAATGAGTGTAAATGCCACTTTACATATAATTAGATTGGCTAATTGATTTTGATTTAGATTTTGATAGCAGATGACCCATTTTGACCATAACATAACCTTCATGCCGAAAAAATACTGAATATAAACATGTTTGTAAATTGATGAGTGACCTATGGACATAGTTTTTAACTGCAGATATGCCATATTTGATCTGAACCTTCACTGTGGACAACCTGACAGCATATACGGGACTTTAGACTTCCCGGCAGGCGGAACTTTGACATGCCAAACGATTCTGGGTCCCGGAAAACAGACTTTGTTCCGTTTTAGATCCCGGTTATGTTTGATACACAATTAAGCATCTCCCACTGAGGGTATTTAGACAAAAATGCTTGGCTCTAGGGTGGGAAATTAGACCCCCCACATACAATTAGTCGAATTCCACTGGGTCAGCCACTCCCCCCTGGAGGAAAATAATGACAGCTGCATTAACCTAATCTGATGAAGAAATTAATGTGGCTCCTAGACTGGAAAACTGTGTTATACTACTTGACCTTGTGACTAAGGTTTTTTGATCCTGCACAAACTTATAAAATTTGACCATGAATTGTGGAGTGTCAAGTGTGCACAACTGATGCAGGAGTCTCCAGTGATACCGAAAGTAAATAGTTCATCTGACACTATGTGACAGGTGAACAAAAATAATGAGAATACTAAAACATTGCTTCTAGTACTAGGAAATAATATCAAGGGTTCTGTTACCATAGTTATGACCTACTTTCAATGACCTTACATATTTTGAGAGGCTTTGACCACACTAAGATGCTTTTAGAGTAATTATTATATTTAGGGTTTGTTACCAATGTTAGACCAATACTGTTACAAATGAGAAATAATAAATGAATTCCAAACTTTGTCACCACACAGGCATGCAAGTGCTTTCAAAACACTGATGGTGGACATTGGCACATTTGTTGGGTTTGACCTTTGACCTCATTAGTAGCGGTATAACTAATGAACTTTCAGATGTTACCTCTGACATTGTCTTTTGACAAGTCTTTGGGTTGACATTTTAACTATGAACTTTGGACTTTAACCATGCGCAATGTGCTTTAACATTTTCTGTTAAATAGAGAGCATTAGGATAGACTAAAGAATGCGAGCTTTGACATTGTTTTATGTGATGTTGACAACTGAGAGATTGAATATAGAACATTTTTGGATTGACTTGAGAACTTTTAACCTCTGACCTTGCATGAATGAGGTTCAGTAACTGTGACAGCAGGCATTTGGGCATAATTTCTGCTTGCATTAATGACAAAACTTGAATGTGACCTGAAGAATTAAAATGTGCCTCTTCTGACAAAATGAACACCACTCAACTGTGACCTAGGACATTAAAAGTGCCTCTTCTGACAAAATGAACACCACTCATCTGTGACCTAGGACATTAAAGGTGCTCTTCTGACAAAATGAACACCACTCAACTGTGACCTAGGACATTAAAGGTGCCTCTTCTGACAAAATGAACACCACTCATCTGTGACCTAGGACATTAAAGGTGCCTCTTCTGACAAAATGAACACCACTCATCTGTGACCTAGGACATTAAAGGTGCCTCTTCTGACAAAATGAACACCACTTATCTGTGACCTAGGACATTAAAGGTGCCTCTTCTGACAAAATGAACACCACTCAACTGTGACCTAGGACATTAAATGTGCCTCTTCTGACAAAATGAACACTCATCTGTGACCTAGGACATTAAAGGTGCCTCTTCCGACAAAATGAACACCACTCATCTGTGACCTAGGACATTAAAGGTGCCTCTTCTGACAAAATGAACACCACTCATCTGTGACCTAGGACATTAAAGGTGCCTCTTCTGACAAAATGAACACCACTCATCTGTGACCTAGGACATTAAAGGTGCCTCTTCTGACAAAATGAACACCACTCAACTGTGACCTAGGACATTAAATGTGCCTCTTCTGACAAAATGAACACCACTCAACTGTGACCTAGGACATTAAATGTGCCTCTTCTGACAAAATGAACACTCATCTGTGACCTAGGACATTAAAGGAAACTAGGTGGGTTGACGAAATGATCTGTAAACAGTCACTGAGGGAGGGTTCAAAATTTGTAACTGACTAAGATTTTAGGGAAATTACAATACTAGACTACGGCATGTTACTGTGACCTAAGATGAAGGGCAAATAGTACTAGAACAAGTAATTAACTGCAAAAAAGATACAAATGAATACTAAACTAACACACTAACCCCCCACACTCACAAACTAATAAGTACCAACCTAAGTGACTAACTACATTAGCAGATAATTAACCAAGTAACAAACTAGCTATTTAACATGTAACTTTGTCATCGAACTGTTCCAACAATGAACTAACTAAGTAATTAACTAAATGAAAACTAATTTAATCTAACTGCACACAAAGTAACTTACTAATTGAAAACTAATTTAAACTAACTGCAAGTAATGACTACACTGACAAACTACACTACACTAAGATATATATTTATATTATATACATGTCTTAAACGATGGACCATGTGATGATAAGAAAATTATACCAAGGGCCCAATGATTGATCACATGACTGGCCCTTGCCATTCATATGACAGACCAAATAACGGGTCGGTTGACTGACCAACTGACAGGCACTTGCTCATCAACTGACAGACACCAATATCGTCCAATGATCCGCTAGCTAGCAGACCGTCTAAAAAGGTCCATTTTCAGACCACAAATGGTCGCTGTCCTACAGATCAACTGATCCAGATCTTATGAACAGGATCTAATGATCAAGATCCAATGATCAACCAGCCATGGGGAATAAGCCCGAGGAGGGGTTGACCAAGCGAATTCAAATGATTGAAGAGTTGATAGGAGAACTGGACCATCAACTCATCAACCATTGGAACAGATATATTAATATATATACATAATGTATCTTGGAGAACTATGATAAACTACATTAAAAGAAATTAGAAGAAATATGAAACGATCATGTGACTAGCCAATAAAAATAAAGCAATCTCAGAAAATCTGTGAATAAATCAAGCAATTGACCATCATTTGAACCCACGTTCGCTCAAATACGCTATGCTTCTTGATAATGTATTGTCAGGTATTGTTAACGGAATATATACTGTGGGTTAGGCTGATGGCAACTGATTAACATGCATAAATAATTGAATGCTTGTATGAAGTTTAATAATAGATAATAATGTTTTCAATAAAAATAGTAATACTGGTCAAAAGAAAGGAACATTTCAAGCATGTATTTTATTGAAAACAATTTACAACATTAAAACAAGTTTATATTAAAAATTATAATAACAATCACAACAATTAACACAATTTAATAAACTTTGCTTGTTAAAGTATATAAACTTACTTAATTTTTTTATGTTCCTTATCATTTGAAAAAAAAGAGTTTTCTCTAAGAAACAGTGTGACTTTTTATAGCTTACTCAAGTACTAGAAATGATTGTGCACAGACACGGATGCCCCCACCTATGCAGCCATTTCTACATGGCGCTGCTTTGACTCTATGCATAGAAATTATTTTGCAAAAGGAGATTTGAACTTTTATATTGTACTTTATTCTAATGTATTCTTTTCCTGTGAAGTAAGTTGAGTTATCACGAAATAATTTTAGTCTTGACAAAAAAATCAATAAAGGGTAGCAGTGAAAACTTTTGTGCAATTATGTGTTATGGTACTTGTATGCTTCACTTACACTTGCTATCTTAAATCATTCTGTGCAGAATCAACAAAATGCCTTTTATTTGACTTATGATTTGCTCATGAATAAAGGGAAGGAATTCACTAACTTCACAAGTCAGGTTCTTGCATGCAACACACCATCTGGTGATGGTGATCATTTCTGCCAATTTATCTGAAAATCCCTGCATGCATGGCAATATTATTCTCTGGACATTTATTTGACCATTGACCTTGATTAGTGACCTTGACCTTTCAGCTACAGACCTGGTTCTTGAACTCCACATGCCATCTCATAATGCCAAGTAATTTTAAAATTCTTCCTTGCCGGACAAATTTATACTTCGAGCAATGTCAATGGCTTAAACTCGTATATTTGACCTTTGAACTTTAAGTTTGACCTTGACCTTAGACCAAAGCACCTGGTTGTTGCATGCCACATGCCGTCTCAGAATGCTTATCACTTCTGTTATTTAAAAATTCTTCCATGCCAGACAAAATTATGCTCCAGACAAAATCCATGGTATTAATTCTTATATTTGATCTTCAACCTTTAAGTGTGACCTTGACCTTGAACCTAGTTCTTGCGGGTCACACATCGTCTAATAATGGTTATCACTTATGAAAATCCTTCAGTGCTGGACAAAGCTATTGCCTGGACAAGAATCTTAATATATATACATGCACTTCACCTTTAAGTGTGACCTTGACATTGGACCAAGGAACCATATTCTTGCACGTGACACGCCACTGCATATGCTTGTCACTTATGCCAAGCTGTTTGAAATCCTTCACTGCTGCACAACATTATGCTCCGGACAGTGTCTATGGCTTAAATTCTTATATTTGACCATTGATCTTTAAGTGTGACCTTGATCTTGGACCAACGGACATGGTTCTCGCATGCGACACACTTACTCACCATGCTTAGTACTTCTACCAAGTTATATGAAATTCCTTCTCCGCTGGAAAAAATTATCCTCCAGACAGTGTCTATGGCTTTAATTCTTATATTTGACCTTTGACCTTTAAGTGTGACCTTGACCTTGGACCTAAGGACCTGGTTCTTGTGAGCAATACACCGTCTCACCATGTTTAGCACTTCTGCCAAGTTATTTGAAATTCCTTCCATGCTGGACAAAATTATGCTCCGGACAGGGTCTATGGCTCAAGTTCTTATATTTGTCCTTTGATCTTTAAGTGCGACCTTGACCTTGGACCTAAGGACCTGGTTTTTGCGCCCGACACACCGCCTTTGTATGCTTAATATTTCTGCAAAGTTATTTGAAAATCCTCCTATGCTGAACAAAGTTGTTGTCCGGACAACAATTTAAACATACGTATACATGTTCACATGTACGTACATACACATGTACATACCCACGGACAGGGTACACTCTATATGCCCCCCCATCATTGATGGTGTGGGCATAAAAAACAAGGCTTGTCCTACAATGTGACACATGACACAAAGTATATTCTTGTCAGAGGAAGGCAACAATGTCTGAAAAAGTACGGTATAAGCCCTGGAAAAAATATGTTGACCTTGAAGAGTGGCCTTGACCGCATTTAGAAGTTATGGAGCCGAAACTAAAATTCTGGACCGTTGACCTTGAACTGTGACATTTTACTTGTCTTTACAAGCATGAGTGATGTATAAAACACATTGTCTGGTCATGGGGAAT
The DNA here is from genome assembly GCA_027627225.1 of Congeria kusceri. NCBI lineage: Eukaryota > Metazoa > Mollusca > Bivalvia > Myida > Dreissenidae > Congeria > Congeria kusceri. The sequence goes on from CM051038.1 coordinate 13,631,352, forward strand.
AATTATCTGAAGTAATATTAAAATCCTTTCAGGCATTTAGAAGTAATAGAGCAGAAATAAAAATCCTTGACCGTTTACTTTGAATTGTGACCTTGACCTTTGACAGATAAGCATAGTAGCACAAAAATCCATAAAACTAACCAACTCAATCCATTTTAAAAAGAAAACTGTCAAATAAGAACCATGCCTTGTTTAAGTCTTATGTTTTCACAATGTCCATGTAATGGCTATAACATGTGAAGAATGTCCTAACCACAGATCATGAAGCTTAAATATTGGTGTCTTGTAACCCCTACATTTGCAACCTTTAGCTGTTGACCAGACAAAGTGGCTTAAAACCATAAAGAGTTATTTATAAGTGTGTGTGTGTTGGGAATCAAAGCAACTGCAACAATCATTGAACCTTTTTAAAAAAATATCAAAACTTTTAACCAGTGTCATGAACTACTCAAGTTCTGGCCACACAAAAGCTTCAAAACATAAGAGACCTGCTTCTTGTCTTTTGCATTTCCTTTTAATGCCCTCTTATCATTATGCAAATTATCTTATCTGAAATCTTTTCCTAAAAATAACTGAGCTATTCTCGAAACAAAAACATAGAAATAAAGGGCAATTACTCAATAATTAGCAAAATTATTATGGTACTTGTACTAGTTACTTCTTTGTAACATAAGCATCATCATGAAATGCCTACTCAAAAGTGGTAACAGAAGTTCTTACATTTTGTAACAACTACATTTATTCTCAATAATTTTCAACTTGCAGTTCAATGTAAAATCATACGCATGTTTATATGATAAAACCAGAAACGTGGAAATTCCACGAAAACCAAATTTTTCAAACAAAATTTCTAAAAGTCAGCACAATAATGAAAGAATTTTCTGGGTGCCATATGCATTCCTAAGCGAGGTCTCGTTATAAGGTATGTAAGAAGTTTCATTAAAATATCGCAATGCGTTCTAAAATTATTGAGCAAAAACCGTTTTTGTATTTTTAGTAAAATGGACCTTGACCTTGATCTGACCCACCCCATATGCAATCCCAAGCGTGGTCTAGATACAAGGTATCTGTGAATGAAGTTTCATTCAAATGTCTTGATGCATTCTAAAGTTATTGAGTGGAAACCATTTTTCCATTTTTAGCAATGGAGACCTTGACCCCCCCACCCTATATGCAATCCCAAGCGAGGTCTCGATATAAGGTATCTATGCATGAAGTTTCATTAAAATATCTCGATGCCTTGTCAAGTTATTGAGCGAAAACCGTTCTTCTATTTTTAGTAACGGTGACCTTGAGCCCACCCACCCCATATGAATCCCAAGCGAGGTCTCGATATATGGTATCTATGTATGAAGTTTCATTAAAATATCTAGATGCGTTCTCAAGTTATTAAGCGGAAACCATTATATATTTTTAGTAACTGTCACCTTGACCCCACCCACCCTATATGCATTCCCAAGCAAGGTCTTGATTAGGGTTTATATGTATGAAGTTTCATTAAAATATCTCGATGAGTTGTCAAGTTATTGAGTGGAAACTGTTTTTTTATTTTTAGTAATTGTCACCTTGACCTTGACCACACCCACCCCATATGCAATCTCAAGCAAGGCTTTGATTTAAGGTATATATGTATGAAGTTTCAATAAAATATCTTGATGCATTCTCAAGTTATTGAGCAGAAACCGTTTTTCTATTTTTAGTAACGATGACCTTGACCGTGACCCCACCCACCCCATATGCAATCCCAGCGAGGTCTTGATATATGGTATCTATGTATGAAGTTTCATTAAAATATCTTTATGGATTCAAAAGTTATTGAGTGGAGACCATTTTTTTTATTTTTAGCAACAGTGACCTTGACCGCACCCACCATATATGCATTCCCAAGCAAGGTCTCGATATAAGGTTTATATGTACAAAGTTTCATTAAAATATCACGATGTGTTATCAAGTTATTGAGCAGAAACTGTTTTTCTAATTTAAGTAACAGCGACCTTGACCCCACCCCACCCCATATGCAATCCCAAACGAGGTCTCAATATAAGGTATCTATGTATGAAGTTTCATTAAAACATCTTGATGCGTTCTCAAGTTATTGAGCGGAGACCGTTTTTCTATTTTTAGTAACAATTTTGACCCCACATGATCCAGTTTCGAAATACTCCAGAATGTCATTGGGACAAATATTCTATGCCAATTTCATGATGATAGGGCTATAAATGTGGCATCTAGCGAGTTCACAGGATAAATGTTGACGACGCACGACGTATAAAAGGCGATCACAAAAGCTCACCGTGAGCGTGTTGTGCTCAGCTGAGCTAAAAAGAGAATGAATAAGACATTTATTTCAAATAAGTGTAACTTATCAAACTTGGAATACTGATGGCAAATAGCACGTCAAATAATTTGCATGTATACGAATACAAATACCTTAAATATTACTATAAATACATATGGCTGTTGTGCAATGTTGTAGTAGTGTATTTCGGAAAGTTCTGCTTTCAAAATATCCTGACTTTAATCGTTAAGAGACTGGTACTAATTCTGATTACCATATTTGCTTAATTAAATGCTTAACTAATATAATCTTATGTCTCAAACAAACTATTCAGACTATTAAGGTCCTTGGAAAGCTACTCCACAAAGCACTCCCAATAAATCAAACAGTTTATTATTTTGCCCATATTAAAGTTAAGAAATTTATCAATAAAATGAATTGTTATATGAATACCAATGAACTGATCATGGTAAAAAGTATTATACCAATAAACTGATCATGGTAAAAAGTATTATACCAATGAACTGATCATGGTAAAAAGTATTATACCAATGAACTGATCATGGTAAAAAGTATTATACCGATGAACTGATCATGGTAAAAAGTATTATACCAATGAACTGATCATGGTAAAAAGTATTATACCAATGAACTGATAACGGTAAAAAGTATTTGTTTAAAAAATAATGCGGGATCTACATGTATTTACGTATTAATTTTTTTTTTTTAAAGAACATTTAACAAAGAGCAGCAAAATAACGACCCTAATGCATAAAACATTATTCATGAATCATTATCAACTGAAGATAATAAATTAGGAGGCATTTGTAAAGCAAAACGGCTGAATAAGAGAAATACTTATCCACTTTTGCTGTGTTTAAAAACACATTAATCACTTAAATGGTGTTAAAGAACCAATAAAACCAGCCTGTGAAGTTTGGACTCATTTTTCAATTTTTAAGCAAGGGTCGTAGGTTCAAACCCCAGACCACTGTTTTCTGGTTCAAACCCCAGACCACTGTTTTCTGGTTCAAACCCCAGACCACTGTTTTCTGGTTCAAACCCCAGACCACTGTTTTCTGGTTCAAACCCCAGACCACTGTTTTCTGGTTCAAACCCCAGACCACTGTTTTCTGGTTCAAACCCCAGACCACTGTTTTCTTAATGTTAAGCTAATCCTTGAATCTGTGTTCGATTTTTGGTCCAGATGTAGTTTTTTGGTGCATTTGAGATGTATAATGCAATTTCAAAAATGACAATGATATTCTGTGAGTAATTACCAATTAATTAATAGTGGAAGTATAAAACAAGAAATACTCAGTACAAAGTTTATGTCATTTAAAGCAAATCACCTAAACCAAACCCCTAAAAAAACTCCACAAAGCCAAAATTAAACCTTAAAAAAGCTGAGTCAACATCTATACTTAATACAATGAATTGGAATCAAGTTGAATGCATCACTGCAGCTAGCACGGACCTGACCCACTTGACACCCTCAACCTATGCCAAGAGAACACAGGTTCCTGGAAATCATGGATCATCCCCCCCCCTGGGTGTGGTGGTCCACATTTTACCAAACACTGCCTTCACCATGCCTGGCTTTGACCAGTGGTAGCTATCAGGGTACTGGACCTTACATGTGGGGGCTGACTACTTCCCAAACACAGGGCCTGGGCCTTCACCATGCCTGGCTTTGAGTGGGACTGACCTGGCCCACTGTACACACAGGCAGCTACTACCTTCTCGCGATAGCCTTCAAATCTCTCGTAATCAGGGTCTGGGCCTACACCGTTATTGACCTTTGCTACGACTAACCTGGCCCACTGTACACACAGGCAGCTACTACCTTCTCGGGATAGCCTTCAAATCTCTCGTAATCAGGGTCTGGGCCTACACCGTTATTGACCTTTGCTATGACTAACCTGGCCCACTGTACACACAGGCAGCTACTACCTTCTCGAGATAGCCTTCAAATCTCTCTTAATCAGGGACTGGGCCTACATCGTTATTGTCCTTGGATACGACTAACCTGGCCCACTGAACACACAGGCAGCTACTGCCTTCTTGAGATAGCCTTCAAATCTCTCGTAATCAGGGACTTGGTCTACACCATTATTGTCCTTGGATACGACTAACCTGGCCTTCTGTACACACTGGCAGCTACTACCATCTGAAGAAACGCCTTCAAATCTCTTGTAATCAGGCACTGGGCCTACACCGTTATTGACCGGCTACGACTAACCTGGCCATCTGTACACACTGGTGGCTTCACCAGTGTGGAGAAATGCCTTCAAATGTCTGGAAAATCTAGCTATCCTGTGGTTGATTTTCTTCTTGTAAAAGTATCCAACAGCCTTAACCCAGAAGAAAGGAGAAATTGTCCAATTACCAGACATACTGTTCCGTCTATGGGCTAGTGTTGCTTCTTGTAGACAGACGTAATGGAAATGGTGTACAATTGCTATTGGTAGATGGGATTTCAGTCCCTACTCGATCAGTGATCTACTCAAAAGAAAAATGTACTAGTTCTAATCCGAAATTGACTGGAAACTGTCTTAATATGTCTGAGGCTTTTTCTATAAAATTAAGCTATAATTAATGGGCTTCAACAAAGTAGAAAACACACATTCTACTGCAGTATGATGGTCCACCCAGTTTTTTGTGGTACTAAGCTACATAATGAGTGGTGGACAGTGCATAATCTTGTTTCTTGATATACATTCATGAAAATATGAAAATACAATCCTATTCATTTTTCCTGGTATCTTAAAAACATTCACAGTACTTTGCACATCATTGTTTTTAGCCTTTGCGTCAGGTCATTGTCGGCCATTGTGATTGTGACGCAACAAACAAGTTTTCAGGGGTCTGCTCAAAATGCATTTGAACTGTCATAAATGGCCCAATTTATCTTGGATTAAGTTTATCGCCGGTTGCTTGTGTCTTCATTGAACAGTTATTTTTTACACAAAATTATGAATGGAAACAAATGTGGAGTGATAAATTATACAAAATAATAGACCGAGAATCAAATTTAATAGTTTATTACTCTTTCCTTTCTGTTTTTAGCCCACTGTTCACATGTAAACAAAGAGCATTTTAACCGTCAAACAACCAAAACAAAATATTACAGTCAAACACGCCAGCGATGACATAAGCTGTGACAATGTAAAATGCCCTTAAAACTGTTTATGACCTGAAAAATGGATAGTCGACCATATTGGCAGTAACTTTGGCCTGGTAAGCTTAACTTAAAATATTTGGAAGAGTAAATATTTATGGAAATTTATGTTCTCTGGATGCATCATTTGGCAAAAATATACTTTTTATTGTTACCACTACAGAAAAGAACCTTCAACACCAAGTGGTACATTTTATGGTGTAATCTTTCTGCCATAAAATAATTTTGTAAAATTAATTCAATTTGTCTTGACTGAAGGAATCTCAAGAATCTATGTTGCAATGCAATCAGATGAAGTGACACATTTCAACAAATGCATAATTGATACGCGTTATTGTGCTTTGGCGAAAATGCAAAGTAAACTGTGTATTTAGAAGTGTCGGACAAGACAAATAAATCTTATCAAGGAATAAAGAAAACAAGTGCGCTTTAGAATTGTGAATGAAACAGTGAATAATTGTTAGAAGGGCATATCGATGGTAGGTCGACAATAACATTTACTAAAATAAAGTTCATTTACAGAGAATTAATATTGAAGCATTGTATTTATAATACCGTGGTCTTATTTCTATAAACAATGGACAAATGTATATTACTTCATTATATAAACAGTGGTCCTCGTTGAAACTCTTGAAATGTATATTACTTCATTATATAAACAGTGGTCCTCGTTGAAACTCTTGAAATGTATATTACTTCATTATATAAACAGTGGTCCTCCTTGAAACTCTTGCTGGCACTGGAAAGTTAGTAGTTGTAGTAAAATTGATATGAATCAAATTTACATGCTGTACCTGTATGGCATGTATGCCATTGATAAAGGTTACAGAGCGTAGGGAAGTTTTCATTGAAGTGTGCAATTTTGTAGAAATGATTTAGAATCTTACTGAAGTCATTTATACCAAAATAATGTTGTGGTCTTTGTCAATATTTTTTCTTAATGATTCCATCAATATACTGTTGCTACTTTTGTTATTTTGTTTTAAAATATGTCTATATTTATGTGAAATATTGTCGATATGCCCCTTTAAATCATTTGTGGTGAAATTCAACAGCAAATAGGCAGGTTGCTGCGGCCTTCTTTATATTTCTTAAATCACATTTTGGTTTTCAAACAATTTAAAATATCTTGATAAATTTCCAATATGACATCATTTAAGTTGGAAAAATAATGTGAATTTTCATTTTACAAGATTATTATTCAACTGTACATAAGAGCTGTCGGACAACTCGCTCAACTTTTCTTGTGCTTGTCCGAGTTTCTGGCATTTTTTCTAAAACAAACTGTATAGTAGGGGCCAATTAAACTTAATTAATTTCTTTCTCAAGTTTCTGAGTGGAAGCATTTTTGTAAATTTCAAAACAGTGACCTTGACCTTGACCCATAACCCCGTATGCAATCTCATGCAATGTCTCGTCAAACAATATCTATAAATTCAATTTTATTAAAATATTTCAATTTGTTCTCAAGTTATAAAGCAGATTTTTTTCTATTTATAGTAACAGTGACTTGACCCCACCCAACCCACCACAAATGCAATCCGAGTAAAGTGTTGCTTTAGGGTATTCATGTATGAAGATTGATTCTCAAGTTACAGAGTGGAAATCAAAAGTGCCCATAATTTTGACAAATTTCAAAATAGAGTTATCAAAATTGGCCTATGAGTTCGTCATACATGCCATAATTTATTGGATCATTTCCGGGACCTGCCCGCAAATTTCCGGGATTTTTACTGATTTTCCGGGACATGTACGAAAGTTAATTATTTTTCCAGATAAGCTTTATTTGGCAGGAAAGTCTATTTGGCGGGACGTGTGTTCATGTTTTTATTCCAATCCAAGGCAATGTACTTTTTTTCATGAAAAAAAAGTTTTTTTTTTTAAATAAGTACTCGTAGCAATAAAAATATTCATTAAAATGCTAAAGATCGCAAAGTTATTGCACTACGAAACTTACATACAAAAAGTAAAGATTTCAAAGTTTTTTCACTACGAAGTTTTTATTGCCAGTTGACACGTCTATATTTAGCAAAGCATATGGTCAGTACAAGCACGCTTTCCATGCGTGGAACGTGACGTTGTTGGTGCCAGCAGGTATTTCGTGCTCTTTTGTAGCAAAACACGGGTTTTACATGGCATAACAAAAAATGTGTGTTTACGACTATTTTACCCGAAATGTCAAGTAAAGTAATTTAAAACAATGCCTTATTCAGGTAGTAAACTAACTGCTGATATTGTGAACAACGGAAACCATTGAGTAAACTGCTTTTACTTATGGTCGGGATTAAAAGTACTCTTTTGTTATCAACTGATACATGTATACGCTTACTAATACGTGTATAAATGTTTATTATGCCGATTGGTCGACTGTTCACGGCATTGGCAAACTGAAAATAACTCGGCGTTTTAATTTGCTAATATTGATTTTTCTGTGGTAATGACTACTCTGTGTCTGATTGCAGCTTAAGAATGCAGTGTGACAACTGCTGTTAATTGCTTGTTTATGACATGTTGCCTAATTGGGTATGCATTGCCTTGGGGATGAATTGGGTATTAGTGGTCTGTCAAAAGTTAATGTAATATAGGTATGCACAGTTTTTATGATTTCTGGGACATATGAACTAATTCCAGGACTGCGGGATGGGCACTGCATTTCTGGGACAATCCGGGACATATGGCATGTATGGTTCATTTTAATATAGGGAATAAGTGTTCCAAGTTTGAATGAAATCCCGCAAGCCATTCCTGAGAAACCAGCTTACCGAAAAACTTTAACCTGTCCATATAGCTTATCTATAGGTAAAATTTCTAAGTGTAAAAAAGCCCAAAATTTTGACAAATTTAAAACTAGAGTTACCAAACATGGCTTATAGGTTCATTTTAATGTGGGGAATAAATGTCTCAAGTTTGAATGAAATCCCTCAAGCCCGTCCTGAGAAACTAGCATACTGAAAAACTTAAACCTAAGTAAAAAACTCGAGCTAAACATGAAAAATGCGTGAATTCAAAACCGCATCAATTAGCTGTTTTTCAAAAATGTAAGTGCAATTATATGATTTTATAGTAATGAGAATATAACAACTTAAAGGGGTATATTGTATGTTTGTAAAAAAACAAGATTCTGTGTTTGATAAACACACATGCCCCCAGTTGGTGCAGGATAGCCCATTTCTTAGTCCAAATTAGGTTACGGTCAAAGTGAGGTTGTGTGACATGGGTGGATTGGGGGTAGTCATAAGCAACAACTGTGTAAGTATCCAAGTGTTGTAGCAAGCGGTGTTGGTGCTAGACAAATCGGTAAAATCTAGTTAACCAAGAAACAGCCCATTTGAATTATTCTGAGTGCAAATTAGGTCAAGGTCAAAGTGATGTTGGGTGATATGGGTGGATAGGGAATGGTCATAAGCAACAACTGTGTAATTATCCAAGTGTTGTAGTAAGCGGTGTTGGTGCTAGACGAAACGGTAAAATCGACTTAACCTTGTCATGGACAGAAGGACGGACGGAAGGATGGAAGGACGGACAGGACAATCACTATATGCCTCCCGCATCAAGATGCCTGGGGCATAAAAAAGTGAACAAAACAAGACCTGTACGTGATTTTATAATCAACTTGTTTGTGAGTGAGATTAATTATTTTTTGTTAATTAATTGAATGGTTAGGAAATTGACTGCAGAGTGGCATAAAAGAACAGTGCTGTGAAAAATATTACAATAACTTTAACTAATTCCTTTCAAAAACTGTTATACCTTCTTTAGAGTTTTATATCATTCAGCAACAGTTATACCTCAATGACACGGCGACACCTTCCTTATTACTGAAATAGTCTTGCTGAAACAGATCATATACATCTGTGAGAACAAAAACACGCCATGTTTTATGAAATTTAATAGAATACACAAAATGTAACCAACAGAAAACCAACTCGTAACACACATTTTTAACAAAACATACATGTAGGTTGGCTATATACATTATATAACTACTGTACAAAGATTGTCAAACTTGTAATTCATTTAACATCAATTTCGCTGACGTAAATGATCCAGTGGGGTCTGTATGTATGAAACAATTTTGGCAATGGTTTTAATAAGAACGTGCATAAATATCAACGTAAGACCACAAATGATTTGAGCCAGACACTGACATTAATGCACATTTTACAAATCAATAATACAAATGAGGCGTGTCCTGGGAAAATGGGGCTGAATACGTGTGCGTAAAGTGTCGTCCACACGGGCTAATCCAGGACGGCACTTTCCGCCTACTGTGATTTTATGTTTAGAAGAGACTTCCTTCAAAAAGAAAATGCCTTCAACGCGGTAAGTGTCGTCCTGGATCATCCTGTGGGGACTGCACAGGCTGATCCAGGACGACGCTTTATGCACATGTGTTAAGTCCGGTTTTCACACGACAGGCCTCAAATCATTTCAGGTGAATATACCAGTATTGCAATTGTGATAATTCAATTTAATTTGACGAAAATACAGTTTTGATATACAAGCTTATCTTCAACGTGTGAAACTTCTTAACAAATGCGCAAACTCAACCGACTAAAGCTGGTACATTTATAGGTAATAATTCAAGCATTAAATTAGTTTAAACTTTAATTGACTCAAGCTCAACTGTGTCTAAAGACAAATGCTTATTGAGACACTTTCAAGTCTGTTTCCTGGGTAGAACCAGTACTTGGTTTATTCTGAAAGAGATCATTGGAACGATCCCCAAAAGGGATCAAACTCACAACTTCCTGATCTCAAGGCAGGCACCATATTCATTACACCACTGTGACCATTAAATTATGCTAATCCAGTTCTGAAGTGTCAGATAAATATGTCCAAGCTGTTCCTGTATGCAATAATGCTATTGTCGAGGAAGTTTGAAGTGTCAGGTAAATATGTCCGAGCTGTTCCTGTAATGCAATAATGCCATTTTCGAGGAAGTTTGAAGTGTCAGGTAAATATGTCCGAGCTGTTCCGGTAATGCAATAATGCTATTGTCGAGGAAGTTTGAAGTGTCAGGTAAATATGTCCGAGCTGTTCCTGTGTGCAATAATGCCATTGTCGAGGAAGTTTGAAGTGTCAGGTAAATATGTCCGAGCTGTTCCTGTGTGCAATAATGCTATTGTCGAGGTAGTTTGAAGTGTCAGGTAAATATGTCCGAGCTGTTCCTGTAATGCAATAATGCTATTGTCGAGGAAGTTTGAAGTGTCAGGTAAATATGTCCGAGCTGTTCCTGTAATGCAATAATGCTATTGTCGAGGAAGTTTGAAGTGTCAGGTAAATATGTCCGAGCTGTTCCTGTAATGCAATAATGCTATTGTCAAGGAAGTTTGAAGTGTCAGGTAAATATGTCCGAGCTGTTCCTGTAATGCAATAATGCCATTGTCGAGGAGGTTTGAAGTGTCAGGTAAATATGTCCGAGCTGTTCCTGTATGCAATAATGCTATTGTCGAGGAAGTTTGAAGTGTCAGGTAAATATGTCCGAGCTGTTCCTGTAATGCAATAATGCTATTGTCGCGGTAGTTTGAAGTGTCAGGTAAATATGTCCGAGCTGTTCCTGTAATGCAATAATGCTATTGTCGCGGTAGTTTGAAGTGTCAGGTAAATATGTCCGAGCTGTTCCTGTAATGCAATAATGCTATTGTCGAGGTAGTTTGAAGTGTCAGGTAAATATGTCCGAGCTGTTCCTGTAATGCAATAATGCTATTGTCGAGGAAGTTTGAAGTGTCAGGTAAATATGTCCGAGCTGTTCCTGTAATGCAATAATGCTATTGTCGAGGAAGTTTGAAGTGTCAGGTAAATATGTCCGAGCTGTTCCTGTGTGCAATAATGCCATTGTCGAGGAAGTTTGAAGTGTCAGGTAAATATGTCCGAGCTGTTCCTGTATGCAATAATGCTATTGTCGAGGTAGTTTGAAGTGTCAGGTAAATATGTCCGAGCTGTTCCTGTAATGCAATAATGCTATTGTTGAGGAAGTTTGAAGTGTCAGGTAAATATGTCCGAGCTGTTCCTGTAATGCAATAATGTTATTGTCGAGGTAGTTTGAAGTGTCAGGTAAATATGTCTGAGCTGTTCCTGTATGCAATAATGCTATTGTCGCGGTAGTTTGAGGCAGTTCAAGGAGGCTCCTTAATGAATATATGTAATCAAAACTCATTGCGCAGGGCTCGATATTAACGGTAGTCTGACTGTCCGGGACAACCAAATTGTTGGTCGGGACAAGTTAAAAAAGAATCTGCTAGTCCGATGGGACAAGTGTTCTTTATCTCTTATTGCGTAGTAACAAAATTGGTTAAAAAATCCAGTAGTTTCGCTGAATTGCCTTCGAAAAGTTATTGTTTACATTCTAACGATAAAGCGCGAGGTATTCCGATACTTACATGTAATACTACAACTTACTGTTGACAAGGGAAATAAATCTTACATTGTTTAATTAGCCGCACTGACACGGTTACTACCCTTATATATTATTTTACGTTATCATTCTCACTTGCGGTTTATTTACGTTAGTTACACATTCAAGTACAATGTCGTCTGCTTAAAATGTCAGGTTTATTTTCCTTTGGTTTTTCCATGCTAAACACTTCATTGTTGATGTGAAATATTGTATCATTACATTTGAAGGACAGGATAAGTAACTTTTTGGTCAGGACAAGTGAAATTTTGGGCTACTTGTCCGACCGGACAAGTGGTTTCAAAAGTTAACGTCGGGCCCTGTTGTGCACATGGATTTAGAGATGCTGAAACTGTACCCAAATATAAAATAAAGGATAATTGGTGACAAAGGTCCATAACAAAATATTAATTTGCTGTTTTTGATGCTTCCGACACCCTAATGAAATGCAGTATTGTTTCCAATTTAAATTTTATTTCTTAAGAAAATAATAGCATAAGTTCCCCAAACTTATGTTATCTACTATATATTTCCCAAATATGACATGTGATACCATTCAAAACTATAAGAACAAAACATTCAAAGTACCAGATATTCTTCTAATATTATGAGGTGAATGTACCTGAAACTTTTAAAAGAATATGATGCGAGATAAAAGGGACACATTTTTTATGTCAAAAATGCATGAAATTAAGTACCAGATCAGGGATGGTAAAATCTATTGTCTGCATTGCCCAGCTTGTCCCAGGGCCCATATCCACAAAGCTCCTAAGGAAAATCTTAACTTAAGTTCTACTTAAGTCAAAATTTCAAATACCATTTTCTATGTGAAAATCTTTATTTTCTTATTTAAATATGGTACCATTAGAAGCATCTGTTGATTCTTTACCAGAATTAAACAATTTAACACAAATAAAGTTTTAATGAAACAGCCAAAGACTTAAGGAATTTTATAACTTCAAGTAATTTACTTAAAATTTCCCTAAGGAGCTTTGTGGATACAGGCCCAGGGCATGTAGGACAAGTGCACTATTGCCACAATTTCTATATAATAACTGTAACAAACACACACACACACACACAAGTAAGGCAATATGATTTTGCCCCCCCCCCCCCCCTGCAGTTATATTAGAAATAAAACATTTTATGTGAAAGGTATTTACCTGACCTGCCAGACAGAATAAAAAATTACAGTACAGTATTTTCTGCAAAAACACCAGAAAAATTCAACTACCATATACATTGCTGTGCGCGTCCCAACTTTTGAACGAAGGATTTCTACATTTCTCCATGAACCAACAGACATGAAGAGATCGCTGAAAATTTCTTACAGCAAAGCGAATACAACTTGTCTTGTGCCATGACAATGACACCGTCATTCTATCAGAACTTTTCAACACAATCCCAAGAACACGAATAACTGTATCAGAAAAAGCACTTGAACATTCACACAACCTCAATGCTATTGAAGCAGTCGCTGAAATTTTTTGGAGCTGGTTTGATTTACATCCAATACTATAGCACACACATATATTCAGTTGGTTTTTTAGGGCCAAGTTGGGACCAAAATTACCTTAAAATTCCCCTCAGAATGAAAGCTGTATTTAGAAAAAAAATCAAAAAATCGAACAAAAATTGGCTAAGATAGAAGAGTTTTCGTAAACAATCCCAGCAATTTTTTATAACAGCAATTTAATCTAAGTTAACATTCGTAGTAAAACAATTTATTAATGTTTTATAAAAAAGGAACATATAAACATTAAATAAAGCTTTAAAAAAAAATCCCCTTTTGCCGTAAAATTCCCCATCTGAAGGGCCCCGCCAACTTTACCCAAAGGGTGAAAAAAAAACCTGTATATATATATATTTACTAGTACATGTTACTGAGTAGGTACTTATTGTGTCCCACTGTCATCCATGTAAAGCAGAGGGTCGAAAGTCTCAGAATGTAACGAAGGCTCTTTCATGTTATTATTTAAAATCGTTTCACTGCTAATTGGACACCCATTTTTCAGGGCCTGAATGTCTAATGATGTAGTGTTCCTACTTAAACCATCGCGAGATGTGCACACGATGTTCACCACATTTATTTTAAGTTCAAACTCGTCCGGCTTAAGGTCCAAATGACCGTTTGATTTTGCCCCAGAGGACTGGTGGTTATTCGGCGCCCTTGCCATGTCGGTGTCCGTTGTGTCGCACTCAATGCTGCAACAAGGTCCCACGCGAGTGTTTTTAAACGGCACAGATTGCTCAATGTCTGTTATGGACGATTTCCGACCTAGCATGTAACGTTTATTGGCAGAACTCACTTCGGAGGTTTTCGTTGCAATACTGAATGATCGGCGATTGTTTTGAAAACTTGTGCGAGACACAGTGCTAGAGCGTCGCATGTTTAGCCTACTCCACGATTTCTTGACCTCAGAACGAACCTACAATAATGTAAAGTGTACACATTTTAAAGGTACTTTTTAAATGTACTACCTACATTTGCTATAAGGGAAGCCAATAGTTTTGGCACCATGCAAATGTATCAATATTCCTTTGTACTAAACAAGATTCTGAGACATTTGAGTTACGTGGGAAAAAGGAAGGTTTGACAACATGCAAATGTATAAAATCTAATCCGGGCCCCGGCTAGCTCAGTTGGTAGAGCGCTGGACTATCAATCCGGGGATCATGAGTTCAAACCCCAGCCCTGCCACACAACTTGTGCGGGGATTGGTCATGAAGTTATTTATACGGCCATTCTCCCCCTACCTCTGATCCAAGTAGGGCAGTTGTCAGTTACTGGCATAGGTATGTGCACTTAGTAATAGTAAACCGCTTAGATCGGCTAAGCTTGCCCAGGAAAAGTGTGAGTAGGCTAACTGACTGCCGTGGTATGACTGAAATACTGTTAAAAACGGGGAAAAATCCAAACAAACAAATAAAAAAGCAATAATAAAAAATCTCTTTGTACTTTACTTCTGGGATATTTCAGCTACATAGAGGAGTTCTGACACCGTTCGAATCCATGCACATTCAGGTTACTCATGCAAGCAGCTCTATATACATTGGAGTTCAAGTCACTGAGACATTTTTATAAAATATGATACAGTAGCATGCAGAATAAAACTGTAAAGCTCTTAATATTATATTTTTTTTAAATTCTCACAATTTAAGAAAAATATTCAGAAAATGGTGCGCTATTCTCTAAATATATATGTCAAGATCTATTCCATCCTGTCAAAGAATGCTTTTGCAGACCATTAAGCTTTCAGACACACCACAGCCCATTCAGATTTTCCAAGCAGGATCCAGACTTTGTTGTACTAATGTATTTCAGAACCGTGTTGTTTATGCAGGTATTTCAAGAGTTTGTGACGCTACAGAGTCATTGAAATTGGTAGAAACAGTACATGTACCTGCTTTAGTAGGATTTCAGTCATTAATGGGTTAAATATTCAAATGTGTATAATTATTTGCTCCTCATCATCTCCATTCATTATAACACTTGTCTTTCAAATTTTAAGACTTCTTATGGTAAATTAAAACGTATTATCAATTTTGCTGTTATATTCTTGAATCTGACAACAATGTATAGGGAACAAAAACTCCATTCATAAGAAGCCTCTACCCCCCCACCCACTCCCCAATTAATAAAACAAAAACAAAAAAAAACAAGATTCTGAGTTTGACGAACACACATGCCCCCGGTTGGTGCTGGGTAGCTTAGTCCAATTTAGGTCAAGGTCAAAGTGAGGTTGGGTGATATGGGTGGATTTGGAATGGTCATAAGTAAAAACTGTGTAAATATCCACGTGTTGTAGTAAGCGGTGTTGGTGCTAGATGAAACGGTAAAATCTAGTTAACCAAGAAATGGCACTTTAATATTTATTAAATAATATAATTATATAATAATTAATATTTGACCTTCAAGTGTGACCTTGACCTTGAACCGGCGTGACTGACTCATGCCTTCTACACATCGTCTCAATGACCTAAACATTTGAGCCAAGTTTCATGAAAATCCTTCAAAGGACATATGGAGCATATGGACGAAGGGCATTCCTATAACCCCCTCCCACTTTGCGGCTGGGGATTAATTAGGTCAAGGTCAAAGTGAGGTTGGGTGATATGGGTGGATAGGGAATGGTCATAAGCAACAACTGTGTAAGTATCAAAGTAAGCGGTATTGGTGCTCGACGAAACGATAAAATCTACTTAACTTTGTCACGGACGGATGGACGGACGGATGGACGGAAGGACGGACGGACAGGACGATCACTATATGCCTCCTGCATCAAGATGCCGGGGGCATAAAAAAAAGGAAAAGATTCTGTGTTTGATAAACACACATGCCCCTGGTTGGTGCTGGATAACCCATTTCTGAGTCCAAATTAGATCCAAATTAGATCAAGGTCAAAGTGAGGTTGGGTGATATGGGTGGATTGGGGATAGTCATAAGCAACTACTGCGTAAGTATCCAAGTGTTGTAGTAAGTGGTGTTGGTGCTGGACGAAACGGTAAAATCCACTTACCTTGTCACGGACAGAAGGACGGACAGGACAATCACTATATGTCTCCCGCATCAAGATCCCGGGGGCATAAAAAAGGATATATGCTTCATAGCTTTCACAGCATAATGGGCAGAAATGGTACTTGATGCAATACAAATAATGGTGCAGAGGTGCAGAGATATATTCAAAGCATGACCACTATTTTACTAACACAACATGTACAGGTGCATTCGTGCAAGTTGGTCAACTGGAATAGTTAATACATACTATTTCTAGACAACAAATTCAGCCATAACAATGTCTTTTTTGCTTCTGAACAGTACTTGACCACTGAGCCATTTAGAAATGTATTGCAAAACACTGAAAACATGGCATCACCAACTTAGTAGTATTGTTATACACACATTTTGTATTTAACCATAGTGGATAGCTATACATCCAAATTACTGCCTCACTCATAATATTTGTGCATTATTCTGCAATACACTTGTTACATATCAATCACCGGTGTGCATTGCTATAGTCCCATAGCACAATACAGAAACTACGATACATGCAACATTTCATTCACAATTCGCAATTATGCACACTCATATTTCAGTGTTTCATTCACAAATTCAGCTTATTATTTCATGACTCACCATATCAAAACAGTGTACATTCATTCACAACATTAACAAGTGCACATTACAGTCACTGAAATTAGCAGTTTGGCCAAGCAAGCCCAAATTCTTATACTAGTCTATTACTTGAGATCAAGGAAATGTTACAAGCCCGCCTATATAAAACTAAGAATCGGAGCAAGCCCGGTTAAAAATTTACCAGTGTAGGGCTTACTGGCTGGTGCTACTTTTGGCCACTGATATTACTACACAACCAAATTACTACACCATCCACAACATCCATGTAGTATACTATAATAACTTGTAACAGCTAATTTTTCTAGAGACAAAGAACACAATTATCACAATTATCTGAGCGGAGAACAGCAAAAAGTAGTTCCAATTACATTTGCAAAATGTATGTCAAAGCATGTTAGAATCGAAATAATTTTCGCATTGTAGTTATCGGCCAATAAACAACTCTTTGTTGTTTTGATGCGTGGTTTAATTCTTACGCATCAGAACTCCAAATCAACGTTTATTGGCCAATAAACAAAGATAAATCATTAATTATTGTTTAAGTATACTATATATAAAACTCATATTCTGTAATTAACTCATATTATTATTATTGTAACATAGTATTTCATTCACACATACATCCAACAGTCACAAAAAATGTTTATACCAGTACACTCCTATACTTATTTCACTCACAACTGGCAATGCAATGCATTAATTACATTGTATTCTTCATGCAAGTGTATTACAAAACATGCATTCATCATGTCACTCACATAATAGTCAAACAAATTAAAACAAAGAAGTATATTTAATGCATATTAAATGCAGCTTATTGGCACCATATTTTTTCTGTGTTAAATGCGCATTAAATACACTTTTAGTACACTACATGTATTTTTTCTGTACTTTTTCTGTATTTTTTACAAAAATGTATATTAATGCACTAGAAAATATGCTTAAAATACACTTAAACAAAAGTATTTTTTAAAGATAAAGTGTATTTTTCAAGGACGCAGAAAAAAATACACTTTTTTACTGTAATAAGTGTATTTTTCTGCATTTTCAAGTGTATCAAAAGTGTATTAAACGCAGAAACAAGATTCTGTGTTTGATAAACACACATGCCCCCGGTTGGTGCTGGGTAGCCCATTTGTTAATCCAAAGTAGGTCAAGGTCAAAGTGAGGTTAAGTGATATGGGTGGATTGGGAATGGTCATAAGTAAAAACTGTGTAAAAATCCAAGTGTTGTAGCGAGCAGTGTTGGTGCTAGACGAAACGGTAAAATCTAGTTAACCAAGAAATGGCACTTTTGAATTATTGTAAGTCCAAATTAGGTCAAGGTCAAAGTGAGGTTGGGTGATATGAGTGGATTGGGAATAGTAATAATTAACAACTGTGTAAATATCTAAGCATTATAGTAAGCAGTGTTGGTGCTAGACGAAACGGTAAAATCTAGTAAGTCCAAATTAGGTCAAGGTCTAAGTGAGGTTGGTTGATATGGGTGGATAGGGAATTGTCATAAGCAACAACTCTGTAAGTATCCAAGTGTTGTAGTAAGCGGTGTTAGTGCTAGACAAAACGGTAAAATCTACTTAACCATGTCACGGACGGAAGGATGGACGGACGGACGGACGGAAGGACGACCACAATATGCCTCCAGCATCAAGATGCCGGGGGCATAAAAATATGGTGCCAATACCGCTGCTTTTAAAACGCTTTAAGTGCGTATTAAATACACTTTTTCAAGAAGGGTAAAGTCTTTGTTACCAAGATTTATACAACATGACTTCTAAGTTCTGACCAGCACATATAGCCTTTTGCGAACCTAAAGGGGCCCATAGACTTTCAATTTTATGGTCAATTTTATGGATACAATAAATGTGACATTCATTTTGAGCAACACACTGTTTAATTATTTTACTCAATATTTTGTTTCATTTGTGATTTGAACCCTGGTCTGGTAATGATGGATCCTGTTGTATTTTTTTGTTTCCGTGCTTGGCATTGAAGGTTTTAACAAGCAAATAGATATACTGTGTGCAGAAATGGCAGATGAAATGACGCAACGCTAAAATTCCATTCCGTTCAAAAAATTGTACGTAAAATCCAAGTACATTAAAAACTTGTTCTCCGGAAGCAGTTATAGTTTAAAACAATGTCTGCAGATGATTACACATTAAATGCAGAACAAAAGTACTTCAATAAATCAGTTCATAGCCACACTCAAATGTTTTTTTTTTATTCCAAAAATTCAACATTGCACCATAGTATTGATTTATAATGACACTTAGCTATAATATTGACAGACTCTCAATAAATATCTGCTATTTCTGATTTTTCTCAATATATTGCACCAATGTTCAATATAGCCCACACACTTTAATATAGTTGTCAATTTCATGTATTGACGATTTTATTGACCATTTTATTGAAAGTGTATGGGCCCCTTAAGGTTTTTGCTTTTATTGTCCTGAATAGTTTGGGCTGGAGGACAGACAAATTAACCAAAGCAATTTGGGTAAAAGTTCACATTTCCATGATGGCCGATTTACTTTTGTATTGTCCTCATACATCCGTTATTATAACAAGAGCTATTATAACAAGCTACTATTATAACAAGAGCTGTTTGTAAAACAGTTATGCCCCCTCTAGGTTAACAAGAGGGCCATGATGGCTCTAGGTCGCTCACCTGAGTTAACAGCATCATAATGGCTTATAACAAGAGGGCCAAATGGCACTAAAGCACTGGCAGTTTCAGGAGGAGATTTGTATACACTATATAAACCATGTGACCCACAGGGCGTGGCCACTTTCTACCCCAGGGTTATAATTTGAACAATATTTGTAGAAGACCACTATACAATATTACATACCAAATATTAAACCACTGGGTCTTGCGGTTTAAAAGGAGAAGATTTTTTAAGTAATTTTGCTATTTAAGTCCATATAAACATTGTGACCCCCCGGGGTGTGGCCAGTTTTGAGCCCAGGGGCATCATTTGAACAATCTCTGTGGAGAACCACTATACAATGTTACAAACCAAACAGGAGACCTCTGGGCCTTGCGGTTTCAGATGAGAAGATTTTAAAAGTCATTTTGCTATTTAAGTCTATATAAACCATGTGAGCCACGGGGTGTGGCCAGTTTTGACCCCAGGGGCATCATTTGAACAATCTTTGTAGAGGACTACTATACAATGTTACATACCAAATATGCAGTTTCAGAGAAGATTTTTACAGTCATTTTGCTATTTAAGTCTATACAAAGCATGTGACCCATTGGGTGTGGCCAGTTTTGACCCCAGGAGCATCATTTGAACAATCTTTGTAGAGGACCTAGGCCTTGCAGTTTCAAAGAAGATTTTTAAAGTCATTTTGCTATACAAGTCTATATAAACCATGTGACCCCCGGGGCGTAACCAGTTTTGACCCCAGGGGCATCATTTGAACAATCTTTGTGGAGGCCCACTATACAGGGTTTCATACCAAATATGAAACCTCTAGGCATTGCGGTTTCAAAGGAGAAGATTTTTAAAGTCATTTTGCTATTTAAGTCTATATAAACCATGTGAGACCCAGGGTATGGCCAATTTTGACCCCAGGGACATCATTTGAACAATCGTTGTAGAGGACCACTATACAATGTTACGTACCAAATATGAAACGTCTGGGCCTTGCGGTTTCAGAGGAGAAGATTTTTAAAGTAATTTTGCTATTTAAACCATGTGACCACTGGGAAGTGGCCAGTTTTTACCCCAGGGGCATCATTTGAACAATCTTTGTAGAGGACCACTATAAAATGTTACATACCAAATATGAAACCTCTAGGCCTTGCAGTTTCAGCGAAGAAGATTTTAAATCATTTTGCTACACAAGTCCATATAAACCATGTGACCCCTGGGGCATGGCCAGTTTTGACCCCAGGGGCATCATTTGAACAATCTTGTAGAGCACCACTAGAGGATGTCACATATCAAATATGAAAGCTCTAAGCCTTGTGGTTTCAGAGAAGATTTTTAAAGTTTTCAGTTTTAAATCTATTTTTAGCTCTTGTGACCTACATATGCAGCGGACCGGAACGATTTGAACAGTTTTGAAAGAGGGTCACCCAAGGATCATTCCTGTGGAATTTGATGAAAATACACCAAGTGGTTTAGTAGGAGATGTTCTTTTAATGAAAATGTTGACACAAGAAGCACGACGGACGACTGACAAAAGGCGATCCTAAAAGCTCACCATGAGCACATTGTGCTCAGGTGAGCTTAAAACAATCTTTAAAATATCAAGTTTGGTCATGATCGGATGAAAACTATTGGACACAGGGAGTGGAAACTGCTAATGCCAATTTTAGATAACTCAAGGGCCATAACTCTGCAGTCCCTGTAGTGTTTGGGTTGAGCATCAAACTTGGCTAAGATATTAAAACCTCAAACATTGTCATCAAGTTTGGTGAAGATCTGATAAAAATAAAAACCGTTGGATGTAAATAGCAGAAACAGCCAAAAAGGCTTATTTTAAATATTTCAAGGGACATAACTCCACAGTTACTAGGGTGATTTGTTGATTATCTAACTTGACCAAGATATTATTCCCACAATGATGTTCATGAAGTTTGGTGAAGATTGGATGAAAACTGTTGGACTTAGAGAGCGGAAACGGCTAAAAAGGCAAATTTTAGATAATTCAAGGGCCACAACTCCACAATTCCTGGAGCGATTTGGCTAATTATCGAGCCTGATATTATGCCTATAAATATTTTCATGAAGTTTGGTTAAGATTGGATACAAACTATTAGACTTAAGAGAGCGGAAACGAAAGTTGTCTACCGACAGACTGACTGACCGACAGATCGACCAACATTAGCAAACCAATATACGCCGCCATGTTCGAAGGGGGGCATGATTATAAACTTACCTCAGAATTGGTGAAGCAGAGCAACACAGCAATGAAAAGGCCCTGGTAGGAGTTAAAGAACATCTCAATGATCAGCAAGATGAACGAGACGGTTCCCTCGGGGTCAATGTCGTCTGCATGAAGCGTGGCGATGATAAAGTGGACACCAAACAGCACTATCAGCACCACCAGACTCTTGGCTAGCGTCCTGGAGACAAGCAAGTAAGCATCATGGAGACAAGCAAGTAAGCATCATGGAAACAAGCAAGCATCATGGAAAAGGCAAAACAGACAAACAAGCGTCAAGGAATCGCTCGAACAAATGTCTGGAAACAAGCAAGCTAGTACCCTGGGAACAAGCCGACCAGTGTCCTGGACACAACCGTACATGTGTCCTGGAAACACATAAGCAAGTGGTATGGTCACAAGCAAGCATGTCATTGAGACAAGCAAGCATGTGTACTGGAAACTAACTAGTAAGCATCCTAAAAACAAGCAATTATCACTTAACATTTATTAACTGTTTTACTGTAGTCCACTAGTCTAATTCATGAGACGTGCTGCGAATTTAGTGTTACTTTTTATATAGGGCTAAATTCGCTTGAACGTCTCATCGCCGAAAGACCATTTATGTGGTGGAAACCTAAAAGTTTAATTTTAATAAATTTCCATTATTTGCAAAAATAAAATTATCAATGAACATATTTTACTTGAACAACACGAAAACTGATTAACATAAACCAAAATTTACCTTATATATGCATTTAATTCCGATTTAAACTTGTGTATAAACCTATCACATGTAGAAATTCCCAAAATTGCAGCCGCGTTTAGCACTCAAACCTATCAGAGTGAGGCTATCCTGATACTGACCAATAGAATGACGTAACACTTCTACAGCGTAGCAGAATATTGATTAAAGTTTACACAGTGGAGGACAGCGAGATTATTTTAAAATGCAATAGTGTGTAGGTTTAAATGGCTCAGGAATGCAAAATGAAAGTGTTTTCATACAAATATTTATGGAACATTAATAAGGAATGGTTTATCTGTCCAGGTATGTAACTTTTATTGCATTCCGTGGACAATAACTATCTAATTTCGGGACGTGAAAGTAGCGATCAAAATCCTGTCGGAACAATATAGACAAAGAAGGAAAACGTTTCACCACAGAAATGGTTGTTCCCTGGTACAGCCCGTCATCAAACATTGCCCATATACAAATGTTTGCATAGGGCTTACAAGTACAGCTATGTAGTCCACATACATCATATACTCTGTGCTGAAACAATGTATAAGATTATCATACACAGTAAGTATTGCGAGCTTACGTAGATAGTGAAAGGAACTATTCACAGATCTGTTCATTTTAACGAAATACTATATGATTAATTGGTGATCTTTGATTTTATTTAATGCTAAGTAGTGAAATATAGAAAATTAACACTGAGATATATCCGGGCTATATCACTCACAGTGAGGGACTACTTTTTTTTAAATTTGGATTTGAACAATATTTAATGGTATGTGTTGTCACCATTTATTCATACAGAATTAAAAAAAAGAACAGTAGAACAGATTAAAAGTAAACAGTAAATGTTAAGAATACCTCTTCAATTATATACTGAAGTGCCTTAATTATCTCTTATATTTTCTTGGAAATTCCTCAGTCATATTGAGCCAAGGAGACTATGACGATGTCTTGCAGGTACAAGTTTTACCAACAAGGCATTGGAGCTGGTCATCGTGGTCCAAACTTAATGTTAACATCCAAAGAATTTATTTAATCCTCTGCACTTCATTAATTCCCACACTCTACACTTGCACATGTTGTTTACTGTTGCTTTGAACAGTAGTCTCCCTTTGTTTACATAATTTCTGTATTGACGGTTCTCAAATTTCCGACAAGAATCCTATGTACCCTTAAGTAATTACTCATGTCAATTTAGCACATATTTATATATTATTCTGTGTGCATTAAGCCTTTATATCCAGTAACCATACTTAAGTATTTAAGTAGTCAATGTGTTATTGTAAGACTAAAAAGTGTTCAGCGTTAGATTCTACGCCGTCTTGTTATCTTAAATCCAATTGTGTTGATCAATCTCAATAAGTAATAAAGAAAATACTTTATACGTATTAGTAATCCGTTTCAGAACACTCTTTCATAGTACATCGTTTGCTGTTTTACATTTTAACGTGCATATACGAGTTTATTCATGTTCAATTGCTTGTGAAAATACATGTGCATTTGAATATCGTCACTGTGTTAACTACTGTTTATATCATAACACGTATTCACTCGCTATATTTGTTTCAAAGAAATTAACACACTTGTACTTTCAATACTTACTATTATCATAAATCTATTTAAACCTAGCAGTGAGTGTTAACTTTTTTATTTAAAAGCTGAACATCATTCAACGACAACATGTATCCAATTGCATGTATCAAAACTTAAATAAATGTAGAAACCTGGATTCTGCATTGCCTATGAATATAATGTACATAGTAGACTGTTGTACTGTTAACACGCTACCATGAGAGTGCCCAGAGTCAACAATTCTGTGGTTTAAATTGCTTAACTAATCCACCGCACATTTTTATCGTAATCCAACATGGCGCAGGAATGTTTATTACTAACACCAATTACTATGCATTATAGAGCAAATAGTACTGACATAAAACAGAAAAAACATGTTGAAAATCCTTTCAAAATAATTCAAATGTAAAGAATACTCAACAGCATTAAAATAAAAAGAAAATGTGTTTGTTTTTCGGTGTGATTAAGAGTTATATCATCATCGGAAAGGGAGACAATTTACATATTTTCCTTCGCACAAGCGCTCATGAAATTTTTTTAATGTCTCCCTTTCCCATGATGATATAACGAGTTATCACACCGAAAACAAACAAATATCCTCTATGTATCTAGTCAATGATATATTTTTACCTATTATCAATTCATATTTGTGGCAGCCCATGAATTTTTATCCCAATTGCGGCCTGCCTCGTTTCGAGAAAACTGACATCAAAGTTGCGGCACGTGATTTGTATGAGAAAGTCAGTATTATGATTAAAATATTTCAAACAATTGTTTAAATCTTGAAACTGTCAACGAAAAATATTATTTATTGTGTTATTTGTATAAATATTGTAATTTTTGCTATGATTTCTTGTTTGGTTGCCATAGCAACCATCTCTGTATTATTATTATTTTTGTCCGAAACATTTGTACATTCAAAGTTTGTTATTTGGAAGAGGCAGTCCAGTAAATATATATTATATAAATTACTTGTCCTCATCATGCTAGGTTCTGTATTGTAAGCACAATAAACAATAAAATCTGTGTGAAATGTTAAAATTTGTCATTATGGTGGTGTTTCTTAAACTGCTCATTCTTGCTCAAAACGCATGATTGCGAAAAAAGGAAGCCATTTCCAGTTTCTACACATATCAGTGTATTAAAAACTGCCAATAACTCATTTTCGTCCAGATACCACATTTGGTATAAAAACCTTACGGGCTGATACATTTAATTACTTAAACAACTGATACATACCTATTCATATTCAATTAATACAATACTGCTAATATTACAGATACTGGTTCATATTCAATGAGTATCTTGTGCTTGTATTACCTATATCTGTTTGTAGCCACCGTATACCATATGAAAATCACCTACAATCGAATCGCCATTATACAAATAGTCACTGGACCGCCACAATTACTTGTATAATCACATTTTCCATATAATCGCATCTTTCTTTCATTAGGGGTGTATAATTTGACCCACGATCGTAAGACGATTAATACACATCAATAAAACATAATTAATATAAAACAGGTTGGATTACAAATACATATTCAACAATGAATATTTATGAACAAGAAATTACTGGAATATGCTCCATCAAACATTCAGCTTCTTGTTTGTAGCACAACTTGTCTCAATTTTAGTGATAACACCTTAGTTTTGCAAAACAAAAGATGGTGACTGTCTCTCGAAAAGGTGTAAAAAAAGCCACCAGTCGGCTATTCGTATTATCGCATCTTTTTCACACTTATTTGAGTTTTATCAGACAGTGATAATTGTTTGTACAGTTGTATGTTTGATAAAATCGCGATTCAATTATGGTATCTTTCCTACATTGAATAAAAGAGGCAAAACAACGGGACCACCACACTTGTTCGTATTACACCCTCATTTTGCATCATCATGATTCGCATAATCAGGATTCCACTGTATATAGTTCTATCGCATAATCAGGATTCCACTGTATATAGTTATATCGCATAATCAGAATTCCACTGTATATAGTTCTATTACATAATCAGGATTCCACTGTACATAGTTCTATCGTATAATCTGGATTCCACTGTATATAGTTCTATCGCATAATCAGGATCCAGTTTATATAGTTCTATCACATAATCAGGATTCCACTGTATATTGTTCTATAGTTAATGAATACCACAAGACTATACTGCCTATAATATCTGCTAATATTCAGTGAATACCACATTACCTATATCTGTTGGTATTTAGCTGTTGTACAGAGTTCATCTTGGTCAGCAGAAGGCGAACAATGTTGATAAAGAAGAAGAAATTGACCTGAAAAAATATATGTGAACATGTTCTTATTTCTACAAAAGAATAAAATTATCTGTATAAACAATATACATCATAATGTTAATATGTTTAAACAATAAAAATATAGAATATCCATGCATCAGTATCAATGATACAAACTTCCTCAGCAAATTTAATGTCAAGGTTGTAAGAGATTGCTGTAGTCATAATGTTCATGAACTTACCATAACAACAAATATAATTAATTATGTTTTAAAACTATTACTTCAGAGGCATTTATTTCCACAAAGTCAACAAATCAATACTATTATGTATTTCAATATGTTCAGTAATTTATTCATTTGATTATATCAATATATTTGGGAATCACTAAAACAGCTACCTTATGACCTATTAACACTACCAGTATTTAGTTCATGACCATGTAGCACACCAATTGTGGCCTTGACTATAAACCTATGGACCTGATTCATACGGAGACATGTGGTCATGTTGAGGCAAAAATTGTGGCAAAAATTGTGGCAAAAATTGTGTAGTGATTTAAAATCCATTCAGTTTTAAGTCCAGACAAGCAAAATCCAATTTCGACTTTTTACCGTAAAGTATGACCTTGACCTTGGACCTAGAGTTCTGGTTCATGTGTGTGACATGCCGTCTCTTTTAGGCAAACATTGGTGACAAGTTATTTGAAAATCCTTCAATCTATGGCCCAGTCATTGTCCGGACAAGCAAAATTCTGATTTTGAGACAAGCAATGTGCTAATTTTGACATTTGACCTCTATGTGTTACCTTGACCTTTGTCCTAGGGACCTGATTCATGAGGGGTACACACCTGCTCATGGCAGCAAACATTTGTGGCACGTAATTTTAACATCCTGCCATCCATGGCCAAGTTTTTGCGTGGACAAGCGCAACAACTATTTATAATCAAAGGGCAATAATTCCGTGAAAAATCAGCAGACTGAAACGAACTGACAATATGTACATGTTTCATTGAATTCGAGCTATTAGTTGCCGAGATCTCGCGCAAAAACAAAAATATCCTATTAAAATGTATTATTTGTATTATTTTTAATATAACAAAGGCAATAACTCCCTGTCCCCTTGGTAAGGATGCTGCATATAAAGTTTCATTGAATTCGGGTTATTAGTTCCTGTGATCTCGCGCGGAAACGAATATTTCCTATTAAAATGTCCTGTTTAAATTAAAGGGCTATAACTCCTTAAAAAATCATCAGACCGGAACGACCTGACAATATGCGCATATCTCCTTGTTAAAGATGGTGCATATGAAGTTGCATTGAATTTGGGTTTATAATCCAATGACAATAACTCCCTGATAAATCATCAGAACAGACCGACTTGACACTATGTGCATGTTCATTAAATTCGAGTCATTAGTTCCTGAGATCTCACGTGGAAACAAAAGTACCGGACAGACAGAAAGAAGGATGGACAGAAGGACGGACGGACATGGAGTATGATGGATACAATTGTCGGAGTTTCACACCAAGACAAAGCAAATGGCAGAGGATTTCGGACATAAGGAAAAAGAGGTGACTATTATGCTCCCCCAATTATCTTTTTACCCCCCCCTTTGGGATGCCAAAATCTTACTTAAATGAAAACAATCTCATAAACAAGAGATGTTTGTAAAACATGTATGCCTCCCGTCTTGCAGCCAAATCGTCAATATGTGCAATTGTTAAGAGATTTTTTTAATATTGTATGTGCACATTAACACATGGGGAGGAAATTAAAGTTGATGCTTTAGAAAGTAAATATAAAGCTGAAAGAAAGACAGAGTTTAATTATGGATTTATTTTTACAGTCTATTATATAAGGATACCTTTTTTCTGTTAGATTTAAACTCAAAATAGGCCAAAACATCTCCAGATATCCTGCAGAAACAAAATGGTCTACAGAAAAAACATGTAAAAAAAACCTGTGACCTTGATATTTGACCTGTTGACCTCAAAATTGATAGGCGTCTTCCTTTCCTCCGGAGTAAACAGCATACCAACTTGGATGATCATAGGTCAAAGCGTATTCTACATATCATGCGGAAACAAAATAGTCTACAGAGGAAACAGTTTTCATGTTACAAGCCTCTGTCACCTTGACCTTTGACCTGTTGACCTCAAAATTGATAGGCGTCTTCCTTTAATCCCAAGTAACCAGCATACCAACTTAAATGATCGTAGGTCAAAGCGTTCTCTAGAAATCAAGCGGAAACGAATTTCATGTTACAAGCCCCTGTGACCTTGACCTTTGACCTGCTGACCTCAAAATCAATAGGTTTCTTCCTTTCCTCCCAAATATCCAGCATACCAACTTAAATGATCGTAGGTCAAAGCGTTCTCTAGATATTGTGCAGAAACGAAATGGTCTACGGATAGACCGACCGACCATCCGACATACAGGTGCAAAGCAATATACCCCCACTTCTTCAAACGGGGGGGGCGAGGGGGGGGCATAATAAATAAAAGAAACTATACTTACGACAATCATGATATAGATGGGCACCTGGGTAATAAGTATCAGTCGTTTGTAGTTGAAATTCCAGCAACTGTAAATAACAAAATGGCAGGATGTTATCTAATTTCTAAACCACAGGTAAACATCAATTGTTTGCATTTTATGAAATACTGTTAATAAAACTTATACGGCAAAATGATGATTACTTGTACTGTGCTTCTGAAGTTATTTCCCTTGAGTGATTTTTAAGACTGTTAAGTGATATTGAACTATATAAAGCAAATAATAAACAATCTCAAGCTTGGTTTTCTGTCAGTTTCAATAAACAAAGGTTGACAGAGAAACACGCAACTATTTTTTTTCTTTATTATTAATTAATAAATACATGTTTTACTTTTTGCTAAGTTTGTAAAGAGAATAGGAGATACTCCTCTTTGACAGGTATGTATAGTGAAACACTTAACACTCATAGACCTTGCTAAAATATTACTTAGAATAAATAAATAACATTTTGTTATCTTATGTAAAGTATTATAATCAACAAAATTCTAATGCTTATGTAAATTGTTATAATTTATCTGTTATAATTTATTACATTTTTAAATTTTATTTCAAAGATTTAACAACATGGAGCTCCCATAGATCTGAAGTATTTTTTTTTTTTTCAAAACAGGAAAGGTCTGGGGACATATTTTAAAAACATCTTATGTGTATCTTAAAATATTTTCACTGAAGTAAAATTCAAAATGTTGTATTTTAAAAACTACATATAAATTTGTCAATATTTAAGCAAAATGCATGGTACAAACGAAATAAACATTAAACTAGAACTCCGCGTACCCTAAGAGCAATTATGCCGAAAACGTAACCTTCCTTTTAGTCCTTACTTACACTTCCCTAAAATTTCATAATGATAGCACAAAAACTTCTCAAGTTATTGTCTGCACAAGCCTTTTGAACTATTTTTTTTACAAAGGGGCATAACTCAAGTACGATCGGAGCAATTATGCCGAAAATCTAACTTAACCTTCCTTTTATGCCTAATAACACTTTCCTAAAGTTTCACAATGATTGCACAAAAACTTTTCAAGTTATTGTCTGCACAAACTGAAGGGGCTGCCGCCGCCGCCATAAGTAACCCATATATGTTGCCGTTTCAGGCGACACAATAAAATGTTGATTTTAAGGTTAAAATATTGCTTAAGATGTTTCTGGAATATGGCTCCTGATATTCACAAGGCTCCATAATAAAATTCTGACTCAAGTTGTATTTAAGAGAACAATTTCAATGTTCAATGTGAAATGCAATGATCAATCTGTTCAAGGAAGGGTAAAAAAAACACACAAAAACAAGATTCTGTGTTTGATAAACACACATGCTCCCAGTTGGTGCTTGATAGCCCATTTCTTAGTCCAAATTAGGTCAAGGTCAAGATCCAAGTGAAGTTGGGTGATTTGCGTGGATTGTAAACGGACATAAGTAACAACTGTGTAAATATCAAAGTGTTGTAGCAAGTGGTGTTGGTGCTAGACGGAACAGTAAAATGTAGTTACCCACGAAAAGGCACTTTTGAATTATTGTAATTCCAAATTAGGTCAAGGTCAAAGTCAAAGTGAGGTTGGGTGATATGGGTGGATTGGGGATGGTGATAAGCAACAACTGTGTAAGTATCCAATGTTGTAGCAAGATTTGTTGGTGTTAGACAAAACGATGAATCTAGGTAACCAAGAAACAGCCCATTTGAATTATTCTAAGTGCAAATGAGGTCAAGGTCAAAGTCAAAGTGAGGTTGGGTGATATGGGTGGATTGGGGATGGTGATAAGCAACAACTGTGTAAGTATCCAAGTGTTGTAGCAAGATTTGTTGGTGCTAGACAAAACGATGAATCTAGTTAACCAAGAAACAGCCCATTTGAAGTATTCTAAGTGCAAATGAGGTCAAGGTCAAAGTGAGGCTGGGTGATATGGGTGGATATGGAATGGTCATAAGCAACAATTGTGCAAGTATTCAAGTGTTGTAGTAAGCAGTGTTGGCGCTAGACGAAATGGTATAATCTACTTAACAATGTCACGGACGGATGGAAGGACGGACGGGACAATCACTATTTTACTCCCGCATCAAGATGCTGGGGCCATAAAAAAACATCAGTTAAATCTTCACTTAAAAAAAAAAAATTAATGTATATATTTATTTTTCAGTCTTTTAACTGCTTGCTAAAAAGTTGTGTGAATAGGGCCCCATTTCTCAAGGTTTACACTGTGTGTATCATCATTCATGTAGTTTGTGAGCTCTTTGTTTGTTGTATTAACAGGAATTGTCTGAAAAATGACACAAGACAAAAAGCTTCAACCATTAGTTATTACAGTTTTATGTCCATAAATCACATGAAAACAGAACCTTTGTAAGATGAGATAAATAACTTTTTGTACTTCAAATACTTTAAAATTTTATCACAGTTTTAACCTTGTCAGTGGCTTTAACATGTGCAACTTATAAATCTGCCGAGCTTTTTTGCCAGTATTGACATTGTCAGGCTTTGCCATTTTGGACGCCAAAATTAGACAGCATTCCACTAATGAAAAAGTACATATATTTCACCTATTTAACCTAAAAATTCCCCTCAGAATGTTTACTTTATGTAAAACATATTTTGACCAAAATTTGAAGAAAAAAAAAGGCAAAGATAGAGGAATTTTAGTGAATGAAACTTTTTTTCCAAGAAACCCAATTGAATGCATTTAATAAATGTATTACATAACAATTTATGTATGTTTATATTACAAAGTATAATAATAATCTAAAATTCCCCAAAATTCCCCTTTAACCGTTAAAGTCCCCTCATGAAAGGACTCCCATCTTCCCCTAAAACCCCTAAAATGGGCTGATTGTAAAAAAATATTCCAATAATGAATCATGCTAGCAGAAAGTTCTCAATGAGAAGCCTTCTGATTTCCATAGTCTCTGTCAAATGAGCTAATTTTCAAATTTTCTTAGAGTAGTTTTCTATATTATTATTTTCTATACCAAACCAACAAATCAGCTCTAGCGCTTCATGGATAATTTGTCAGTTTGACCATTGCGTTCATAATTGCATGAACGCAACCAAAATTTATTTCAATCCTTATATTTACATTATATTTGGGATGATTTCATAGCATTACTTTATATTATTTTTGTTTAACATGCATTGTATTGCTATTCTAAGAGAAATATCACGCACAGCAGTTTTCTTATCGGAACAGCGAAGTACCGCCCCTTGTAACCGAACTACACAAAATAGAATGCAAACTACGATTAATAAAATCGTTCCCTACAAAAATGTCATTTTCTCCTTATTTTACATTCAATTTTCTGCGACAAATGAAATTTATTGTAAACATTATGAGTCACAACATTTTTATTTTCCTTGCATAGGCCTAAATCATATCGCTACAAAACTAAAAAAGTAACTTAAACAAATGCAAAAATACCTGTGACATCAAGAAGAACTGCTATTTCAGCCAGTATAGCCAACAAGCACCAAACATTATTAATGCTGTTTAGAAATATTAATATAAAATAAGAGGTGCTTTGTTAGTAAGACAGTAAATCCACATCATCAATACTTCTATACCACAGTTGAGTTCTGACACTTTAAAATCACACAAATCCTAGGCTGAGTGTTTAACAGATCCTGGATAATCCTGTTTAATTATTAACGCAACATTTTTTTCTTATTGTACATGTTAAATAATTCATCATTGTTAACTGTGATATAAATGCACAATAAATTAGACGATCTAAATGCATCTAGCAAATAGACACATCAATGTGAAATCGAATCCATTTTTTAAGCTACGTTCCTGAACAGATGTTATGTCATGGAGATTTTCTGTGGTCATCTAAGAAAAGTAATGTTTACATTAAATACCATAACATGTACATATTACTTGCTAGCGAAATGGCTTTGTTTAATAATAACTCTTGTAGACCTTGCATGATAGAATACTATCAAGCAAAAGTGAAAAAAAATGTCAAATTGATTTTTGTAGAAGAAGAACTGGAACGAAATGTTCATGTATATTAATATTAATTATACAAACATTTAATCAAAAATCAACAATTCATGAACAGTATAAAACATCTTAGTTCATGTAAATATTCTTGTCGAAATATAATTTGCATAAAAACAGGACACAAAGATATTACTACGCCGGTGATAAGGCATCGATCATACGATTATGAATGCATATCCCTTCCATATTAAAATGCCTATGCAATGTAAATATTATAAGGTATCTACATATGAAGTTTCATTTAAATATCTAAATTTGTTCTCAAGTTAGTGGAAACCATTTTTTTTATTTTTAGTAATAATGACCTTGACCCCCACCCACCACATATGCAATCGCAAGCGAGGTCTAGATAGAAGGTATCTACTAATAAAGTTTCATTAAAATATCTCAATTCGTTCTCTAGGTATTGAGCGAAAACTGTTTGTCTGTTCCTCAGTGTGTTCTCGAGCAGAAACCATTTTTCACTTTTTAGTAACGGTGACCTAGACCCTGACCCCACCCACCTCATATGCAATCCCAAGCCAGGTCTTGATATAAGGTATCTATGTATGAAGTTTCATTAAAATATCTCACGGCGTACTCAAGTTATTGAGCAGACACCGTTTTTCTATTTTTAGTAACAGTGACCTTGACCGTGACCCCACCCACTCCATATGCAATCCCAAGTGAGGTCTCAATATAAGGTATCTATGTACGAAGTTTCATTACAATAGCTCAATCCGTTCTCGAGTTAAAGAGCGGAAACGAAAAGTTGACACTGCCACCCCGCCCTACCGCCTGCCTACACTAATACGACAAACCCCAAACTAATAACAAAAATTTTTATACGAAAAATTGGGTTAATAAAAACGATCAAAGACGCAATCAGATTTACTGAAAAAAAGTGTTATGAATTATGCAAAAATACCATTAGTATTGACAAAATATAACAAATATACTCTAACACCACCAAATACACAGTTTTATGTGAAAAAAAGAAATATTTCATGTCCATTCTATGTTTGATATCTTATTCTAGCTTCACATAATAGAGTGTTATTGACATTAACCAATAAAATGGTATTAATAATAACAAATAAAATATTCTATAATACTGCAAACAAGCATGTAAAAAGATAAAAAAAAAATTGATTTGAAATATTCAACAAAATGAAGTTTTAAATCAAATTAAATCGAGCCATGGGTAAATCTTTGCAGCTCTATAAGAAAGCCCAACATCCTCTCCCATTTACAGAGGCTGCCTTATGTCTTATGTTTCCAAATAATTCAAAGAATTTGTTGTGTTTCATCCCTCGGAAATCGAAAATGGATGTAACTGATCTTTAGCACGTATACCCTCGATCACGATATAAATGTCACATCAAATTCTTCACGTATGCTGACACATTTCCTTCCGCCATGACTTATATCGACAAGTCAAAGACAAAATGTAATATCCTTGATTTGATCCGTCAAACCATCATACTACTGATGTATCTAGCAGATAAGTATCCAGCGGTTTTTTTTCACCTTTGGGGGAAAGGTGGCGGGACCCTTCAGACGGGGAATTTTACGGCAAAAGGGGAATTATATTGTTTTAGAAAAGCATTATTACACACTTATATTCTACTTTGTTATACAAAATAAATCAATTGTTTTGCTAGAAATGATAACTTAGATTATGCACTAAATTGGTTTGATGAAAGATTGCTGGGATTTTTTATGAAAATGCCTCTATCCTAGTCAATTTTTGTCCAATTTTGGTCATTTTGTTTTGAAAATAAAGCTTACATTCTGTGGGGAATTTTAAGGCAAATATAGGGGGAAAATATATACTTTTTAAGCAGGGGAATGGGGCCAAATTTCGGCCCCAAATTGGCCCTTAAAGAAAACACTGGTATCAATACGTTATATCGTTAAAAGTAGCCAAAATAACCAATGGCTACAAACATTTATCAAATTATTCCCATACGAAGTATACTTTCAGTTTTTCTGAGAAAAATATTTCAAAATTACAGGTATTTTTGTAAACTGGAAAATGTGTTTGTTATTTCTTAGCACTAAAATAGCACACCAATACTTACTTATAGTAACCGGTACAAACTTCTTGATGACATTCTTTTTGTCACACACAAGAGATCCTTTTTTTTAAAGATTAGTAGCTATAAATCATATGTGCTAGCCTTTAAAACAAACAAGGAATCTGATCGTAGTAGTGCTTCAGATGATGATTACAACAAACAAGGAAACTGATCGTAGTAGTGCTTCAGATGATGATTACAACAAACTAGGAAACTGATCGTAGTAGTGCTTCAGATGATGATTACAACAAACTAGGAAACTGATCGTAGTAGTGCTTCAGTTGATGATTACAACAAACTAGGAAACTGGTCGTAGTAGTGCTTCAGATGATGATTACAACAAACAAGGAAACTGATCGTAGTAGTGCGTCAGATGATGATTACAACAAACAAGGAAACTGATCGTAGTAGTGCATCAGATGATGATTACAACAAACAAGGAAACTGATCGTAGTAGTGCTTCAGATGATGATTACAACAAACAAGGAAACTGATCGTAGTAGTGCTTCAGATGATGATTACAACAAACTAGGAAACTGATCGTAGTAGTGCTTCAGATGATGATTACAACAAACAAGGAAACTGATCGTAGTAGTGCTTCAGATGATGATTACAACAAACAAGGAAACTGATCGTAGTAGTGCTTCAGATGATGATTACAACAAAATAGGAAACTGATCGTAGTAGTGCGTCAGATGATGATTACAACAAACAAGGAAACTGATCGTAGTAGTGCGTCAGATGATGATTACAACAAACAAGGAAACTGATCGTAGTAGTGCTTCAGATGATGATTACAACAAACAAGGAAACTGATCGTAGTAGTGCGTCAGATGATGATTACAACAAACAAGGACACTGATCGTAGTAGTGCTTCAGATGATGATTACAACAAACAAGGAAACTGATCGTAGTCGTGCTTCAGATGATGATTACAACAAACTAGGAAACTGATCGTAGTAGTGCGTCAGATGATGATTACAACAAACTAGGAAACTGATCGTAGTAGTGCTTCAGATGATGATTACAACAAACAAGGAAACTGATCGTAGTAGTGCTTCAGATGATGATTACAACAAACTAGGAAACTGATCGTAGTAGTGCGTCAGATGATGATTACAACAAACAAGGAAACTGATCGTAGTAGTGCTTCAGATGATGATTACAACAAACAAGGAAACTGATCGTAGTAGTGCTTCAGATGATGATTACAACAAACAAGGAAACTGATCGTAGTAGTGCTTCAGATGATGATTACAACAAACTAGGAAACTGGTCGTAGTAGTGCGTCAGATGATGATTACAACAAACAAGGAAACTGATCGTAGTAGTGCGTCAGATGATGATTACAACAAACAAGGAAACTGATCGTAGTAGTGCTTCAGATGATGATTACAACAAACAAGGAAACTGATCGTAGTAGTGCGTCAGATGATGATTACAACAAACAAGGAAACTGATCGTAGTAGTGCTTCAGATGATGATTACAACAAACTAGGAAACTGATCGTAGTAGTGCTTCAGATGATGATTACAACAAACTAGGAAACTGATCGTAGTAGTGCTTCAGATGATGATTACAACAAACTAGGAAACTGATCGTAGTAGTGCGTCAGATGATGATTACAACAAACTAGGAAACTGATCATAGTAGTGCGTCAGATGATGATTACAACAAACAAGGAAACTGATCGTAGTAGCGCTTCAGATGATGATTACAACAAACAAGGAAACTGATCGTAGTAGTGCGTCAGATGATGATTACAACAAACAAGGAAACTGATCGTAGTAGTGCTTCAGATGATGATTACAACAAACTAGGAAACTGATCGTAGTAGTGCTTCAGATGATGATTACAACAAACAAGGAAACTGATCGTAGTAGTGCGTCAGATGATGATTACAACAAACAAGGAAACTGATTGTAATAGTGCGTCAGATGATGATTACAACAAACAAAGAAACTGATCGTAGTAGTGCTTCAGATGATGATTACAACAAACAAGGAAACTGATCGTAGTAGTGCGTCAGATGATGATTACAACAAACTAGGAAACTGATCGTAGTAGTGCTTCAGATGATGATTTATTTCTTCACTTGTGCGGCTTCATGCTATTTGTCCATGAAAAGACAAGTAATACTGCATTTATTGCATTCACCAATGGTAAAAAACATGTTCTTGTCATTTTACACAGTAGATGACTGGATGGAGAGACAAAGAGATTGACAGATGGATGCATGAATCGATGATTGGATTGATTGATGGATTGCTGGACAGAAGGATAAATTGATGAATGGAGGACAGACAGAAGGACGAACTGATAAATGGTGGATAAGCTGGATGGATGGACAGAAGGACGAATTGATGGATGATGATTGCACGGATGGATGGACCAAAGGATGGATTGATGGATGGATCAGCCGACAAACTGACAGATTGATGGATGATTGGATGGACAGAAAGGCAGATAGGATGGATTGATGGATAGATCGATGGACATAAGGATAAATTGATGAATGGATGATTGCATGGATGGATGGACATAAGAATGAACTGATGGATGGATAACAGCATAAATGGATGGACAGAATGGAGGATTGATGGTTAGATGATGGATAGATGTTTGCATGGATGGATGTATGGATGAATAGACAGAAGTATGGATTGATGGATGGATGATTACATGAATTGATGGATGGATGGATGCATGGACATATACATGGATGAAAAATTGATTGGACGGATGCATGTACCATTCTTTTAGCAATTGACCAAACAAACATTTGTTTATGAAACTATCTGAATACTATCTGAAATTACAAGTTTTCTAATTATTCACCATTAGCGCCTGTATCACACTGGAGAAAAACAACAGGAACATTTTCTTCAGTGCTAGTTCAACAATATTGAAACAGACTGCAACAACCACAGAATCTGATACCACAGGGACGAAGACTAAGAATATGAAGGGAGATCACTGTGGAGGGCTAATGGTTGTGCCAGGAGTTACTGTTCATAACAAGTGACTGATTTTTTTGCAACAAAAACACTGTAGATTTTAAAATGATATTGAAAATTGTAGTGATCATAACTAAGATATAATAATGAGGCAAATTGATATCTGCAGCAGAGTGTAAGATATTTGAATTGTTCAATGAAAAACACATAGACTAGTGTAAAATGAATAAATATGAATAAATATATTGTTGATTTTAATAGAAAATGAACAACATTTGCAGATAATTTAGTGCAATATAATCAACATGATTTTTTGTCCCACCATTCACCAAGCACACCTTGTAAATCAGTTAACTGCACTTGATACCTGCTTATCTACCACCCTTT
This sequence comes from Congeria kusceri, assembly GCA_027627225.1. Taxonomy (NCBI): domain Eukaryota; kingdom Metazoa; phylum Mollusca; class Bivalvia; order Myida; family Dreissenidae; genus Congeria; species Congeria kusceri. Next base: position 13,669,763 of record CM051038.1, read on the forward strand.
GTACATAACAAATTGCAGGACATTGACATTTCAGTACCAGATATTTCTTGGAAATGTTCAATCATCAATACATATACTAACTGCCTGACATTGTGAGAAATAAACAAACAGACATTTCTTGGAAATGTTCCATCATCAATACACATAATAAAGTACCTAACGCCTCCTTTCACTTTAATTATGTGTCAGATACATTTACACAAAATTACTTCAGAGAAAAAATTACAAAACAAATATTGAATCGAGACATTATGTAAACCAATATGCCAGACATTATGTAAACCAATATGCCAGACGATTCGAAAATCTGTCCTAAGATTGTCTAAAGAAAATGCTTAATCGAGAAAATGAAACCTACTAGACACCATCACGTGAGGGGTTATGTCCTACTACCGTAATAAACCTACATCTAAAGCAATTTATTTGCAAATAGGACTCAGCGCCATAGATAAATAGATTGTGGCATTACCAAATTATGTCCTTTGCAATAGGAAATGGAGCAATTTGCATGTAACAAGAAAACATAAGTAAAGTCTTGAAACATATCAAACAGTACTATATATATATATATGTTTGACCTAAAGAAAACATTTTCTGAAAAATGGCACTGATAATAATTTAGTCACAACACATAAAACTATTTTTACAATGCACTTCAATTAGTTTTCTTACAAAGTAGAGACCTGGGCTGGAACCATATTTATAAAGAAAAAAATGTAAAAAATAAGAAAATCTTAAAACTCTGAAATCTTATAATAGGATTTTCTGAACAAGAGGGCCAAAAGGCTCACCCGAGTATGAAGATACTGGGCCTTGCAGTTTCAGGAGAAGATTTTTACAGTTATTTTGCTTTATAAGTCTAAATAAAGCATGTGACTCCCAGGGCGTGGCCACTTTTATCCCAGGGGCATAATTTGAACAATCTTTGTTGAGGACACCTACCGTTATCTTACGAATATAATACACACTTTTTTAGCCGAAAATTTTTATCAGAAGTATTATACTTGAATGTTAAGATTACCTGAAAATTTCTAGGCCGAAAATAAAATATTGTATGTTTCCCCTCCCGCGACCCATGCTAATAAAGGGTGGGTCGGTAGGTCGGAAATATATTTTATTTTTATACACAATAAGTCATTTTAATTCATGTTTTCCTTATGTTCGAAATGTTACCTTATAGTATAAATTCTTAATATTTTCGTTGTAGTAGATTAATAATGTTCTGCTTATTTACGTAATACTATGTTCTAATTACCTTACAATAATTTATCAAAATTAAAAGCAAACAATAACATATGTTAAAAACAAGAGCGTTAATAATAAAAACCTGTTAAGACTAAGGAGTAATAGCGTGACGTTGCAATTTGCCCGGCATCCAAAACAGAACGCTGTTATCATCAGCCAGAGCAACGGTGACTGTCAAACTGCGGCTAGCAGTTTGTAGCTCAAAAGCATGTTACACGCTTAGCATGTGGATAGTGTTTAAAAGTCGTTTCCAAAGTTTGCCGACGTTGAATCCGAATCCGATAGAACGGCTATTTCAGGGGTCGTCTCAAAACGAGCATAATTATTTCAAGTCAAAGGCGTAGCAATACTATCTTGCTATATGTTTATAAAATTACTATTTGAAAAGGGACTGAAACAAATACATATTTCAGTTTAATACGTTTCTCGGTGGTTTGTCTAAAAAAAAAAATACTGATAAGAAACACTTCAATCATATGCAATGACGGTGACGCTTCCATTGGGATCCGACAACTCTAAATTATTTTACATCTCGTACCGTTTGTTTAGCACACGCACAATATTGTCAAATTAATACGTGTCATCAATTGATATATGTTTGGATATATTTAATCACACAGAAAAACATAAGAAGAACTGTAAATCTTACTCGGAATGATATATTTTTATGTTTTAAGTTATGTGCTGGAATGTTATGTTACGTCAATAATGTGTCACACTGACCTAGCCTAGTATTCCATTCTTGAAACGTTGGTCATTTGATATAGTCCGCTACCTAGTTTTGGAACAGGGGAACAAGAAAGGTTGCTATATTATTAATCGTTAAACGTTAAATGAAATGATCAGCATGTTGTAGATTTGGTAGGATCTTCCCCAAGTGATGCACACTATAATTTCAAAAAAGCAGGGAAAATGTTTATATATAGTCAACAATAATCAGTGTGTTAAAATATGTCTATTGAAACATAAGAAACAACTACAGAAATATCTCTAGTACTACACTGCAACGCACATGCTTATTGTTGATTTTAAGAATCACGTGTTTATTGTGTAAAGTTGCATTACCGTTACATCGTGTGGATAAAACGAACGATGGTAAAATACTGGTGTATACAATTCATTGTGTATTTAAAATACTAAAGTTAATAAACTACAAGAACGTGTTAAATAAAAATAAACAAAACATAGAATGTAAGTGTATATTGCATAACCATTTATTACTCTAACAATATTTCGTTCAAATTTAAACTCATAAATATAAATAAACATTAGTTTACCAAAAAGCACGACATACGCGTGCTTCGCATACAAACTGTATCAGGCCAAGAAAACGGTATGTATAATACGCGTAACGTCTTGTTATGTATCGCGTATTGAAATATATTATAGAAACATATGTTATACAGACAGAGTAAGTACGAAGTGGTGCGTACTAGTATGTTGTTGGCATATATGAAACACCAAACTAGATGGCAGGATATCATAGAATACATATTGCGTCGTTTAATTTGACAAAAATCTTGAGAAAACCCCCAAATTTACGTGCTGCTTATCGGATAACGTTTTTAACATCTGATTCAGCTAACGTTGGAAATGTCTAAAAGCATAAATCTGTAATACTGTATCTGAACAACGCAAATGCTAGTGCATAAATGAATTAGCATTCTATGGAAATAAAAACAAATAGGACTTTGTTCATTAATAAAAAGAAAGCAACACAACATTTTTTATAAATTAAAATAAAAAGAAAAGGCGCTGAAGTTTATTTACTTCATTTTTGACAAGGACTTTAGTTCCGCTAACTTTCATTCAAATGTTGCCCCAGCCAAAGTTTTTGCATAATTCTAATCCGTGTGCATTGATGAGTTTGAATAACACTTTCGTTAATGATTACTAGATCTAGTAATTGTATTTTTTTAAACAAAATAAGACGTTTGACGCGATCAGTTTGTCGAGTTACATGACGTCGTAATTCATATTCTTAGTAAACGGTTCACCAAAAATCAACAAAATTATTATATTTATTTATAATTATTTATTTATTTACTATTTTAATTTGTAGTAATTTATTACAAAAACGCGGCTGTTAAAAACACGTATATCTATAAAAAAACACATACCTAACGCAAATGTGTAACAAATGACTTGCACCTTTACCAATTAAAATTAGAATGAGGGCGTGATAAACTTTCTAATGACGACGCTCATTTGCATGTTGGACATTGTATGCGTTCTCATTGGCTGACTGTTTGGCTCTTGTTAAGTTGACACCTCCTGCATCAAGATTTTATCGACAATTGACACTTGGTGCATAAAGGCAAGTTTGTTAATTGCCGTCGGGCGTTCTTTGTCTTTAAAAAAAACATGCATATGCGAGCGCAAATGGTTGCGCCCTAAAATCTGACACTGAATGTTATGGCGTCCTTTTCATAAAAGCATACGTCAAAATACGCCGAATTACGCGTTACCGAGAACTGTCCTTTTAAAGTCATTTTATAAGCATCTTTTGAAAGTAAGAGTTGTACAGGCTATTGGATTCTTTTTAAGGATTCGCACCCCGCAATTTCACACACAAATAAAATAAAATATTGTTTTCTTTGGTAAATAATTTTTTTTGGGTCGTGGCGATTTTGCTGGGTCGGTCACGGGAGGGGAAACTAACAATATTTTATTTTAGGCCCTATCCAAATATTTGTTTAACCATTTCCCCCACAGGTATGTATAAACCCGACCATATCAATTACTGGATACATACGACTTTTTCGGTCTCTATCCATGACCCAATAATCACATAAATTAATGACTTTCATTTTTAAAAGCAAATTTTGGCCAAAATCGACAAAAGTGTGTTTAAGAACTACATAAACACAAATGTTCGCAATTTTTCAGAAGTATAAATTGCATTTTGGGATATGTTTCTATTTAAAGATATGCTGTAATTGACATCCAATCGGGATGCAGGTATTCCCATTGAACATGCGTAAATCACATACTGCAATATGCATGCATCGGGTTAAAGGTCATATTTAAAAAAAAGTGACCAATCTTGTAGAGTATTTAAATTTATATGGAATGTAGTGAGATGTACAAACCATTTTCTGAAAATAGGGTGAACATAATTATCTGTGTAAATAAACATCCTGCATTTGTCTGTATTTATTCGTCTGATTTACTTATTTCGATTCAACTATGTTTTTCATGATTCTCACTTTCATAAAATCTTGTTTAACAAGATGCCTACGTGATTTAATTGTGTAAGCTACTATGGCTTGTGTACTGACATACAAAAGCATTATGAACAGACACCTCATTTTTCGATGCGTATTATAATCAAATTTTTATTTTTCCCAAAAAATTATAATTGAGTGCCTATTATATTCGTAAGATTACGGTATACAATATTAAATATGAAACCTCTGGGCCTTGTGGTTCCAGAGAAGAAGAGTTTTTAAGTCCACTTGCCATATAAGCCCCGGGGTGTGCCTTCTTTTTAACCCAGAAGCATAATTTGAACATTCTTTGTTGAGGACCACTTTACAATATAATATACCTAATACGAAACCTTTGGGCCTATCAGTTTCAGAGGAGAAGATTTTTAAAGTTATTTTGCTATTAAAGTCTAGAGAAACCATGTGACTCCAAGGGGTGGCTTCTTTTTTACCCCAGGGGCATAATTTGAACAATCTTTGTAGAGGACCAATATACATTGTTACGTACCAAATATGAAACCTCTGGGCCTTGCGGTTTCAGAACAGAAGATTGTTCAAGTCCACTTGCCATATAAGTCTATTGAAACCATATGACCCTCAGGGTGTGGCCAATATTACCCCAGGGGCATAATTTGAACAATCTTTGTATAGTACCACTATAGGATGTTACGTTCCAACTACGAAACCTCTGGGCCTTGCGGTTTCAGAGGAGAAGCTTTTAAATGTCATTTTGCTATTCAAATCTATATAAACCCCAGGGGCAAAATTTGAACAATCTTTATAGAGGACTAATATACAATGTTACATAACAAATACAAAAATATTTGGGCATTGTGGTTTCAGAGGAGAAGATTATTAAAGTTGACTTGCCATTTAAGTCTACATAAACCATGTGATCCCCAGGGCGTGGCCACATTTTAACCCAGGGGCATAATTTGAACAATCTTTGTAGAGGACCACTATACGACGTTACATACCAAATATGAAACCTCTGGGCCTTGCGCTTTGAGTGAAGATTTTTAACGTCATTTTGCTATTTAAGTCTAGATAAACCATGTGACCCCTGGGGCATGGCCAAATTGTAGAGGACCTCATATCAAATATGAAAGCCCCGAGCCTTGTGGTTTCAGGAGTATATTTTTTAAGCTTTCACTTTTTAAATCAATTTTTAGCTCTGGTGACCTGCACATGCAAAGGACCAGCACGATTTGAACAATTTTGAAAGAGGGTCACCCGAGGATCATTCCAGTGAAGTTTTGTGAAAATCTGCCAAGCGGTTTAAAAGATGTTGTTTGAATGAAAAGATGACGATGGACGGACGGATGCATGGACAGACGATAGACGATCACAAAAACTTACTATGAGCATTTCGTGCTCTGGTGAGCTAACAGAAGTGCATTCGTTTAACTGTTTTTACATTTATTATTTGTCATGCAAATTTCCCAAATCATAATGCTTCAAACACAAATTTTAATTTATTGCTTATTTTCAGGTAAAGTTAAGAATACCAAAAGATTCTTTATAAATATGTGCAGTTCTATGTTCAGATAAATCATTTACAATGAAAAGCAAGTGTAATGGAACTTTAATCCATTAATGTTTGAATGCCTGCTGTTAGAGCAACACTATTTACGTGTGTCATTAGAAGCTTTCAATTTAATGCATATCCTGAATAAGAATTATTTATGTTCACATAGAATTTTATCTTATCTGATTTTGTTTAAATCAATAACTAAGATTTCCATATAGGACCTGTCTAGGACTTTGTCCTATGTTTCTGGAAAATAATGCCTCATTCCAACCAGAATTTCGAAGTCTCATATAAAACACAAAGAAGTTGCAATTTTTACATTTTGTGAAACCAACAGATCTGTGGTTTTAATACAACTGTCTGTCACATGCACTCACATCTTGTTTTTCAAATGCATTATGACATGGAATTTATAATAAATTGAGACCATCTGGTCATTACCAGGAACAAGCTATAAATCAACTGCTTGCGGTGAAATGGATACATCATACCCATTAAAATGAAAACATCAATATGTAAAGTATTGCGCAATTCCCAGTGACGCCTACTGCAGACCAATTTGCTAGGGAAACGGACACTTCTGACAGAAGGATTCAGTTTCTGTCAAATGCTTTTTTAGCTTTTGCATTTCAAGACAAGACATCATCGTGATTAATATATTCAAATAAGAATGATGCAAATGTAGGATAACAAAAGTTTAAAGCATGTATAATGTATCAATTTTGCATTATACTTAATGACATTACTTTAAATTCTATCGCAGTTTATTTCAACTAGAGCATGTTTTTGACAAAAAACATATGTCTCGCCCCATGCACCGCCATCACTCCATCCAAAATCCACCTACCATGACATGCCAAAGATATGCACAACCACACTTGGTATTGATCAATCCTCTGAAGTTTTGTTGAATCCCAGCCAGTGGTTACGGAAAACAAGCACAGACAAGGTTTGGTATGTCAAAACCTTCAAAGGTCCATAACTCCGCCCAAAATCTGCAGATCGTGACATTCTGACGATATGCACAACAAGACTTGGTAATGACAAATCCTATGAACTTTCATCCAAATCCAACCAGGGGTTATGGAGAACAAGCGCAGACAAGGTGTGTTATGAAAAAAACTTGACAGGACCATAACTCCGCCCAAAATCTGCTGACAACATCATGCGGACAAAATGCACAACTAGACTTTGTACTGATCAACCATGAGAAGTTTCGTCAAAATCCAACCAGGGGTTGGAAAACTTCAAAGGGCCATAACTCCGCCAAAAATCCACAAACGACGACATGCCGAAGATATGCACAACTAGACTTGGTACCGATCAATCCTGTGAAGTTTTGTCAATGTCCGACCTGGAGTTAAGGAGAACAAGCGCATACAAAAATATTTTTCACCAGACCAGACATACATCCATCCTTCCAGCCATACATCTTTTCAGCACAAAATCAATATGTCACTATGTGGGGGAAGACATAACAAGTTGAATCAATATACCCAAGATTTAATAGTTAATAAATAAAATTTCCATTACTATTTTTCCCAATAAGCAAGATTTCAGGATGCAAAAACGCCCGAGCTGATGCCCTTTCTGAAAGCTATGAAAAATGGACATATTCCCAAAGCTCTGAAAAAAAATCACTGGTTAAAGATTGGTCAACATTGAAGCCAATATTAATCAGCTGCTCACAGACCGAATTAATATAAATACTACAAGACAAGGTGGGTCAGTGGGGACATTAATCAAGGGATGATTAACGACATGGGTACCAAGATGTTATCAGGCAGCAATTTGGACCACCCTCATAATTAGATTTCCCTTGTAATTAGTCACTTGGCTAAGAACGTTTCTATATATCTCCAATCACTGTTAGAGGATTTACACAAAAATATACTTTTCTTATACGAATATAATCGTGGTTCTAGAGCCTTATAAAGAGTCAACTTCACTTCTGGTGAAATATAAAAACAAACAAATGCCACTGCTTCGTGTGTTTGCGTTAAATTTTATATCTTGAGGTTTTCATGTTAAACATTTCGTGCTAAAGGTGTTTGAAAATACTAGTTGGCATAGGCCAGCACTTTGACAAAAATGTGAGTAAAAAGTTCGAGATTACCAACAACATTTCATGTGAATCAGGAGGACAGTTTGGAATAATATTTCATGTTAACATTATAATTTATGGAACATTGAAATGAGCAAGTGTAAAAACGAAGCGCAGCATTATCAATAAAACTCCTAAACATTCAATTATTATAATATATAAGGATAATTTATTGAATATTACTTACTATTGGTTGTTTAAATAGATCCTGGCTATGGCCCAAGCTACAACGAACGGTACAGGGAAAGCTGAAAGCAAAGCAAGAACTTTGTAAATTATTAGATTTACCAAAGCCACGTATTCAAAACATTCATTCTAACATAGACAAAGAACAAAATTATCGTTGTTAAACTACCCAATAAACAACACAAAAAGAAGTTCAGATTATGAGCAGAGCACAGTAAAAAGTAGTTCTAATTACAATTGCAATAGCAAAAATATGTGTAAATTATGTTAGAATGGAAAAAATTTCGTATTATCATTGCTTATCGGCCAATAAACAACTATTTGTCATAGAAATTAAACCAAGAGGGTGTTAGCCCTCGTGGTTTAATAGCCACACATCAGAACTGCAAATCATTGTTTATTGGCCAATAAACAACAATAAATCAAAATTATGTCTTAAATACACAAAACAACATATTATTAACATCAATTTTGCAGAAACCAATGAATTTTTATCCCCATCAGTACAGCTGAAACATTAGATTGATCAAATTCGCACATTACAGAAATTTGCATACATGTGTGTAAATCTATCATCTTGTCCAATCAGGCAATAAACACTTAACCTTGGCATGAACTGTGCTTCCATAGCCTTAGCAATTAATTTCCCATATATGTTAATCTTGACAACTGATGTCTTAGCTCATATGTACATTCTGAAATTACCGTTCGTTTATGCCTGTCAAATTCTACATCAGAATTCAATATAACAAATTGGTTAGCCACTATTGGATATTGGATATGAGTTCAAAGTTTATAAAGTCAGAAGCAGCATTATGTGTGAACTCGGGTTTGTCCCATCATACCTACTGACTTTTAGAGACAAACTGACTAAATAGTTGGGCTGGTATTCACAAAGCTCCTAAGGGAAATCTTAACTTAAGTTGTACTTCAGTGAAAATTTCAGATCAAATTTCCTATGTGAAATCCAATGATTTCTGTACAAAGAAGGCTGCAATACTAAACATATAAGCAATATTTACAAGTTTACAGCGTTTTAATATTCAAATACCAATACACAAAACAGCCAGAGACTTAAGGAATTTTATGAATTGAAGTAATTAACTTAAGTTTTCCCTAAGGAGCTTTGTGAATACGGGCCCTAGTGACTCATTTTTAGTTGTTAGCAGAACAACTATATATACCGCTTCTAAAATCCGCAGGTAAAATTCACTATGATTTTAACTCAGTTATTATTACGTGACAGTAAGAAGTGCCGTTTGAATATCATGAACGTTTCCCAAATGCATCCATCGTTTTGATGAAGAATGTGATTAGGACATAATATGTTTAAAACATACTAATAAAAGTCGGGTAATTCACAGCTTTCAGTAAAAATTTCAGGATCAAATTTAGAGAATAACAATTGCGGAAGAAAGTAGTGCACTATGCAGCGTGCGAATTCATTGATAAATGGTTGGTTTAATTGGGTCACGAGCCAAGTAGAATCATGGACATATTATAATACTTACATATTCATCTCGCTTACTGTCGATGCAAGTTAAGGTGTTTATGTGTTGTGTTTAAAAATGTATAACTTTATTTTACCCTGAATTATTTCATTACTTATTGTATTATTTACTTTGTCGTAATAATAATAATAAAGAACAAAATGGAATTTACAGTTTATCAGTCATTACGCAGTAAAGGTACTAGCAATAGCGGTCGGTTACACTCCATTAACCTTATCAGAAAATTACAGTGGATTTGGGAACAGATCCTATGGCCGAGTGGTTGATGCTTTAGACTCTCACGCCGGCGGTCGGGGTTCGATCCCCATGAGAGGCACAATTTTTTTTTTCATTTTTATTTATTTTATTTGTGTTTCACAGAATATAAGCGTTTGCTACTTCAGATGCTTTATTCATTGAAAAAGAAGACATTTCTGAACTATAATATTTTGTGAGTAACTTCCTTTAAGCATTTTTAAATATTACCAAACATTATCGCACAACACCTTTGCTAATACGGTTGAAATATTACCAAACATTATCGCACAACACCTTTGCTAATACGGTTGAAATATTACCAAACATTATCGCACAACACCTTTGCTAATACGGTTGAAATATTACCAAACATTATCGCACAACACCTTTGCTAATACGGTTGAAATATTACCAAACATTATCGCACAACACCTTTGCTAATATGGTTGAAATATTACCAAACATTATTGCACAACACCTTTGCTAATACGGTTGAAATATTACCAAACATTATCGCACAACACCTTTGCTAATACGGTTGAAATATTTCCAAACATTACCGCACAACACCTTTGCTAATACGGTTGAAATATTACCAAACATTATCGCACAACACCTTTGCTAATACGGTTGAAATATTACCAAACATTATCGCACAACACCTTTGCTAATATGGTTGAAATATTACCAAACATTATTGCACAACACCTTTGCTAATACGGTTGAAATATTACCAAACATTATCGCACAACACCTTTGCTAATACGGTTGAAATATTTCCAAACATTACCGCACAACACCTTTGCTAATACGGTTGAAATATTACCAAACATTATCGCACAACACCTTTGCTAATACGGTTGAAATATTACCAAACATTATCGCACAACACCTTTGCTAATACGGTTGAAATATTACCAAACATTATCGCACAACACCTTTGCTAATACGGTTGAAATATTACCAAACATTATCGCACAACACCTTTGCTAATACGGTTGAAATATTACCAAACATTAGGCCAACCTTTTTTTATCTTTTGTTTTAAGGGAGCGCCGACCCTAAATTTTGACAAAATCAAATAAAAATAGAAGTAACTTTTGTGAATTTTATTTATAATTTCCCCGCCGACTTTGTATTTTATTCATAGCACAAAAAAATTATATGCCGATAGCTAAAATGTTTTGTACTATGTTCCAATAAAACGTACTATTTCCATTTCTTTCCCGATGGAGACCAAACACTTTGAGTACAAATATAAATTCTGTTTTTTGTATAGAACACATAGTTTATAACACAAACCATTCATTTCCAATAACCAGTCTAGCACAGTCTGCCAGGTGCGTGGTTTCATCTCCGAAATTTATTATCAAATTTGTGAAAACAACGAGCTGTTTGTCAGCATTCACTGTCTTATAAAAGATGATTGCTAGCAAGCTGTCATAGAATCAGTGGACACAACTAATTAAAGGATTATCTTATTGATAAATGGAGTGTGAAATTTTGTGTCTGGAATATGTCAAATGGACTGGTTATCGGGTGTGTTTACATTTCGGACAGTAAAGTCAAAGTGGATTGTTCTTGAGTTCTTACTTCAAATATAATATCCTATTTTACTAATTAGTTGTTTTTGATACATGTACTAATTGATATATATTTTGTTCAGCCTTTTTATGTTAACCCGAGTGCAACAATTCATTATAGTATACTATTTACAAATTTTAGTTCATTCATTAATATTTTGTGAAGCACTTGTAAATATTATAACGGTGAGTGTATACATGTTGACATGAAAATTATATTTAAAGTTATTCTAATTACTGCAATGAACAATAAACTACAATGTTTAATGCATTTAATATAGTGCAAGTAATTTAAGTGTACAAGTGCTTTTGTTAATGCCATAATATTAATATACAGCACTGACAGTAAAATATATATCAATTAAAACAATAAAAACATTGAGGTAGGTTCCTCCAGTGGCCAGTGTTCCTAGAAAAGCCAGATGACAGGGGAATAGTGACAAATCATACTACAATTACATGACGCTTACAATTAGTAATGTGTGGATTGTAAACATCTTATAGCTTTTAATATCTTCCCCCAAAATTGCTTATTTTTTTCCCCCCAAATCAGGCATTTCGTGCTAATTTTCCCTATAAAAAGGCCAGGCCCTTTCCCCCAAATCGGCAGAAAAAAATCTGAAAATTGATCAAAAACGAAAGAGAATCCATTGCAATTCGCAAAATAGCATAGAACAACATAGTTTCTGACATCGTTACCGATTTATGTGAATCAAATGTAATCATTTTGAGTGTCTTTGCCGACGAAGCAGAGGTGTTCTCAGGCATACAATTTGACATTATGAAAAGCTTTGGGTAGGTTTGATGAAATATATATTATTGATTAAAATGCCATACTTAAATTATATGCATTATTAAACTGTATAAATTGCCTCATGATTGCATCGGACCAGTTTGAAAATAGGTAAACTTTTAGGGTAAACTTATAGGCCATGTCAATTTAAAGTATGAATAAAAGAAAACAGGTCGGGAAAACTACTAAATTTCAGTATTAAGTTAGTGAGCTCCAGATGATCCAGTAGTTACAAAAAGAATGAAAATTGACAAGATACCGGGGTCAACGAAAGTGCCAGCTAATTAATGTTTAAATTAAAATAAAAAGTGTACAAACACAGAAATATAACAATACAATATGAAACAAAAGCAGTTGTCAAGTTAAAAATAATAAATGTTTGGATAAGTATCAAATAATGATTGTTTAATTCTGTTCAAATACATAGTTTTTGGCCGTGACTGTTCAAAAATGTTTTATTTTGAAAATAAATAAAATTATATTTTTTTCATTTTTATTTTTATTTTTTTTGTCGACTGGTTATAAAAATAAATATTATTTTTATTTTTATTTCTCCCCCCCGACTCAATAAAAAAAAAAAAATTCCCATAAAACAAAAAATAAAAAAATGTTGGCCTTATCGCAGAACACCTTTGCTAATATTGTTGAAATATTACCAAACATTATCGCACAACACCTTTGCTAATACGGTTGAAATATTACCAAACATTATCGCACAACACCTTTGCTAATACGGTCGAAATATTACCAAACATTATCGCACAACACCTTTGCTAATACGGTTGAAATATTACCAAACATTATTGCACAACACCTTTGCTAATACGGTTGAAAAGCTTGTTGCATTCATAATAATGTTAAAATATTTTTAATATTTAGCATAGTGTTTGTTTTTTAAGGTTTAAATTGGGTTTTGCTTAACGCCATGGTTATTTCTCTTCGACAAATTACTCTACTGTTGTACACGGTGATTGCCCGGTAATAAAACTGATAACCATTATTTTTCATAATATACCCGGTAGGTACATTCAGAGAATGTGTTGGTTATGAAAATTACTGACAAAATGTTCGAATGCCATTGAAAGTAAGATAATCATGTTTGTAGCCCAAAGAAAGACCATGATATTGTACACCGGACAAAGAATTTGGCTCATCAGGTTTCTTGCCCGGCAATATTTTTCCACTTTCAATTAAGAGTTGTTTTGACAGGCCTTTAATATATATATATGATTCGTACATAGTATTGTTAGCTGCTGTAAGCGGCTGTCCAGTTTTCACACCTGTTAACATTTTAATTAGTGGCTTACATTTTGCAATCGACATCAATTCATGAGCTGCACATTTGACAACAGATGCATTTCAAATCGGCATTATTGAGAGACAAAATCACACCTAACTACTCAATGGTGATACATATTTTAAAATCTGATTTTATAACATGGCAATATCTATTTTAACGTCACATTTTGAAGATTATAAATCGCCAAGCAATGTCTCTGTTCAAGTTATATTCATAATGTTGACACAAATATTATAGTAAAACACGGAATGTAGGAATCAACTGAAGTTCTACGAATATTTTCGTTTAATGTTTGACTTTTGGAAAGAACATATCATCATGTATAACACGTCGTGTTTGCTTGTTCTGGCTTCTTAACCAGAATTTAAAGTCAGTGATTTTTATTTTCTTCACATAAGAACACTGAACGCAACTACCATATTTTACCAATAAAACATTTATAAGTTTATAACCACTGTATTTAAGGTGACATATGATATCTCTAATTTTCCAGATTGTCCATGATAACACGTCGGGGTTTTCATTTTAAGTTATTATATGATCATACGGTGACTTTATACAATCTGATTTTATTTACTGGTTCTAATATACAATTTTAATATTATTGTATTTTCAATCTATATGCAAAACATTCTACAAAACACACCATAACGGGTCTTAAGTGTCTATTGTACTAAGTTATTTGGACGAGTCGATAAGATCCATCGGAAGCTATGATATTGAACAGTGCACTAACATTTTCAATAACTACTAGTACAAACGAATGACATAACACTCATTGAATTTTATTCTTGATTTCTTATATTAAATCTGTAGAGAGATTTTGGTAAAGGCATAGTCTCAATAAACCAATCTATTCTGTTAAATTTAAACTTGTGTTGCTATTAACATTTGAATATAGTGAGTTGTGACCAATGTTAAGATCCGGTCACACTGTCATGATTTTGGCCATAATAGCCCACGATTGATCGTGGACGTGTTAATCGTGATGAGTCGGGATGCACAGTTTCCCGATTGCATCTTCCAACATAGCTACTGTTGTTGTAGGACGAGACTACGAATATCAACGACACGTGTCGGTTACAGCAGCCGATTCACCAGAGTTCAACCACGATATGATACGCTGTGTTACGGTTGTAATACGTTAGCTTCAGGTATACGCTATGGTAACATACAATTACAGACGATTGTTAACATTTCTCCTAAGATTGTAGTAAGATTAACGAAGATTCATCATGATTTACCAATGAGCAGCCAATAACTCTCACGCTTCCCACGCTTCAAGGCGATTTGGGCATCACGATGTCTTCTGCATAATCGTGGCACCAACGTAGACCAACGTAGTGAGTGCGTAGTAACATCGCGATAAACCGTACAGGCAATGCGACCCAATCGTCTCATTGTCACGGTCCATCGTGTATATTCGTGAGTAGTCGTGATAGTTGCCGCTAAAGATCCTACAGGAATCGTAACTGAACCGTAGGGCCAGCGTAAATATCCGTACCATATACCAGTGTTTTTTTAATGGCCAATTTGAGGCTGTTATTTGGCCCCATTCCCCTGCTTAAAAGGTATGCATTTTTCCCCTATTTTAACCTCTAAATTCCCCTCAGAATGTAATCTTTATTTTGAAACAAAAATGAACAAAATCAGACAAAAATTGACTAAGACAGAGGAATTTTTGTAAAATATCCCAGCAATTTTTCATCAAACCAAGTTAAAGCAAAACCTAAGTTATCATGGGTTACAGCAAAACAATTGATTAATTAATGTTTTATAAACAAGTAGAATATAAACATGTAAATTTACTAATAATGCTTTTCTAAAAACAATCCCCTTTGCAGTAAAATTACCCATCTGAAGGGCCCTGCCACCTTTCCCTCAAAGGTGAAAAAAACACTGTATACGTAGCAAAACATACCATAACGTAGCAAAGTCTTGTAATATATATGTCATAAAATCAGTCACGATTAAACATAAAAGGCCACAAATGCCTCTACGATGGCTGTAAGAATAAGCCAGATTGAGATACGATGGCACTAGGATTGTCCTGCGTTTTGGAAAAATTGTGGCGGCGCTACGATAAACCACAAATGTTCAAAACTATCGTAGCACTTCCCGATCGATAAAGATCATCCAATTTAGATTTACACAGATTCCAGTACGTATGTCTTCAAGCTTTTACCACACTTCACCAAGATTGTGTAAATCGTGGGCAATCGTGGCCAAAATCGTGACAGTGTGACCGGGCTTTACGTATCAGCAAACAGCTGCAGTGCCTGCATCGCTTTGATTAATAAATATAGCAATATTTCTTATTAAACAGTATCACTGGTACAACAACGGTTGGAGTTCTGATGTGTAGGAATTAAATCTCGAGGGTGTTAGCCCACGTGTGTAATAATCATGCATCCAAATAACAAACAGTTGTTTATTGGCAGATAAACAATGATCATGGGAAAATTATTTCGATTATTATATGACCTGGCTATAAATTCTTTCTGCAATTACTATGCAAACTATATTTTACAGTTTCTGACCTTTTTTTGCCTTGTTTATTGAGGATTAAACAACAGAAAAGTTTGTTCTTTGTTCTTTGTCTGTACAAAACTCATGTCTTGTTAGATTAAACCATGAACTGAACAATACAAAATTAATCAAACCATGATATCCTAACACATGGTATACTGGTACACCTTAGAAATCCCCACCAGATATTATTTTCATCATATAATAAAAAAAATCAACAGCTAAAAGAAAGTGTGACTTGCACGTAGCCTTCTGGAAAAGAAATATCTGATATATCAATGCTCCAGTATGTAAATGCTTTCAGTGTCTACAAATGGTTTGATTTTCCTTCTGAATATGCATAGAAATGACAAGATCTGTCTATGGAAAACAATGAATTACTTGGAAAGGTTAACAACATTTTGTAAGAGATCAATATTTATCGAACATTAGCATTTAAATATGAGGGGCGTCGTGGGAAAATGCATGTGCGTAAAGTAAAGCACTTTCCGCTTTTATGGTATTTTCTGTTTCATGGAAGTCTCTTCTAAAGATAAATCCACTGTAGGCGGAAAGTGACGTCCAGGATTAGTCTGTGCGGACTGCACAGGCTAATCCCGGACGACACTTTACGCACATGCATTAAGACCGGTTTTCTCATGACACGCCACATATGTATTCAGTTGAGACAGCCTTAAATTACTCACCATTTTTACATATAAAAATAACAATGTCATATAATGTCAGGGCTCTCATTTTTTCAATTGCCAAATATTTTCAGTAAAAAATTCCCCCACATTTGAAGTGTAGGTAGTAAACAGTTCCATTGGTATTAAATAGCACTTGTTGGCATTTGTATCAAACAGCTGACCAAAATTGTTATAATGTATGATAATCAAAATGATTAGCATTGAGACAACTGCATTTAAAGGTTTATGTTCATGGGAGTGTGATTCAAGCAGAGGTAAAAATACTGAAACATTCCCCCATACCAGCAGGCTTGGAGCCTCGATTCAACCAATTTCAAAAGAGGGTCCTGAATATTTTTGCCATAGATGTTAGTTTAAACCTTTTTTTTCAGCTCGATTTTGTCAAAAGCCTGCGGCTTTCTGAGACACATTTGAGTCTGTTTCCTGGGTTGAACCAGTACTTGGTGTCTTTGAGAGGGAATGTTCATAAGTAGGGATCAAACTCACGACTTCCCGATCGCAAGGCTGACACCATATCCATTACACAACTGCAACCGTAGATATTTAATGGTTGTTATTAACAAGAGCTGTCGGAGGACAGCGCGCTCGACTTTTCTTGTGCTCGTCAGAGTTACTGACATTTTTTTTATAAAACAAGAAATATGGAAACTCCACGAAAACCAAATTTTTCTAACGAAGTGCATTAAAGTCAGCACATCAATACAATTTTTAGTAATGGTGATCTTGACCTTGACCCCACCAACCCCATATGCAATCCCAAGAGAGGTCTCTATATAAGGTATTATATATATTTATTAAGTTTCAATAAAATTTCAATGTCTTCTCAAGCTATTGAGTGCAAACTGTTTGTCTGTTTTAAGTAATGGTGACCTTCACCCCACGCACCCCATATGCAATCCCAAGCGAGGTCTAGATATAAGATCTATGTATGAAGTTTCATTAAAATATCTCAATGTGTTCTCAGGCTATTGAGCGGAAACCATTTTGTATTTTTAGTAACTGTGACCTCAACCTTGACCCCACCCACCCTAGATGCATTCCCAAGCGAGGTCTTGTTTAAGGTATCTATTAAGTTTCATTAAAATATCTCAATGCATTCTCAAGTTATAGAGCGGAAACCGTTTTTCTATTTTTAGTAACAGTGACCTTGACCCACCCACCCCATATGCAATCTAAAGCGAGGTCCCGATATAAGGTAGCTATGTATTAAGTTTCATTAAATATCTCAATGTGTTCTCAAGTTATTGAGCGTAAACCGTTTTTCTATTTTAGTAACAGTAACCTTGACCTTGACACAATACACAATCCCAACTGAGGTCTTGATATAAGGTATGTATGTATTAAGTTTTATTAAAATATTTCAATGCGTTCTCAAGTTATTGAGCAGAAACCGTTGTTCTATTTTTAGTTAACAGTGACCTTGACCTGACCCCAACCACCCCATATGCAATCCCAAGCGAGGTCTCTATATAAGGTATATATGTATTAAGTTTCATAAAAATATTTCAATGCGTTCTCAAGTAATGCAGCGGAAACCATTTTTCTATTTTTAGTACCAGTGCCCTTGACCCCAACCACCCCCATAACCAATCCTGAGCGAGGTTTGGATATACGGTATCTATGTATTAAGTTTCATTAAAATATCTCAATGCGTTCGCAATTTATTGAGCGGAAACCGTTTTTCTATTTTTAGTAACAGTGACCTTGACCCCACCCACCCCATATGCAATCCTGAGCGAAGTCTGGATATAAGGCATCTATGTATCAAGTTTCATAAAAATATCTCGATGCGTTCGCAAGTTATTGTGGGGAAACCATTTATATATTTTTAGTAACAGTGACCTTGACCCCACCCAACCCATATGCAATCCCAAGCGAGGTCTATAAGGTATCTATGTTTGAAGTTTCATTTCAAAAGCTTAATCCGTTCTCGAGTTAGAGGAAACGAAAAGTAGAGAAACTAGCTTACCGAAAAACTTTCACCTGTCCATATAGCTTATATGTCAAATTTCTAAGTGTAAAAAGGCCCATTATTTGGACAAATTGCAAATTAGAGTTTCCAAACTTGGCCTAAAGGTTTATTTTAATGTGGGGAATAAATGTTTTAAATTTGAATGAAATCCCTCAAGCCATTCCTGAGAAACTAGCTTATCGAAAAACTTTAACCTAGCTCGGACTCCAACTCCGACGTCGGGGCGAGTAGAATAGCTTTCCTTTTCTTTGAATAATCGAGCTAAAAAGTACAGACAGGCCCAGCCCTACTACAATAAGGTACACTTTAACTGAGGTATAATTTTATATAACATTTGCTCAATTAATTATTAAAACAGTGTCCTGTTCCCTTCAAAAATGCCAAAATTTGCCCCAGCCATTATCATTAAACACAAATAATGTCCTTAAATCTTGCCATAATATACCAGATCTTAAAATTCTTTGTACACATTTTGGTATTTCAAAATTCCCCTTGTAAGAGAAACAACATGAAAATTCCCCTTGTAAGAGAAACAACAACATGAAAATTCCCCTTGTAAGAGAAACAACATGAAAATTCCCCTTGTAAGAGAAACAACATGAAAATTCCCCAATCTGAGGGCAGCTTCCCCAAAAAATTTAAATGGGCCCTTAATAAAATATGTTTAAACAATGAAAATATGTTTAAACAATGTAAAAACTTTATTTAAGGAATAATTGTTGAACTATTGGCTAATAAACAACTATTTGGAGTTCTGATGTGTAGCAACAAAACCTCGAGTGCATTGGCATTTTTTTTAATATTGCGGGTTTAACAACGGTATAAACTGTGTTCTTTGTCTAGAGAAAAATCTGCGCATGTCATGATAGAATACTATACTTACTCCATCCAAATAAGATGTACCAAACCACCTTTGTTTTCTCAGTGAAGACAGCGATGAAGATGACCATATGGATGTAGAGAGCCTCCACGAATATCCACACATAGCTGGCCATGAGCACGTAGTTGTAAATGGTGTAAAACAGTCGGCATTCCCAGTGCTATAGAATAAAGAACACTGACGTAAGATTCACACATAGCTGGCCATGGGCATGTAGTTGTAAATGGTGTAAAACAGGCGGCATTCTGAGTGCTATAGAATAAAGAACACAATTGTAAGATTCACACATAGCTGGCCAGTAGGACGTAGTTGTAAATGGTGTAAAACAGGCGGCATTCCCAGTGCTATAGAATAAAGAACACAATTGCAAGATTCACACATAGCTGGCCGGGCGGATGTAGTTGTCAATGGTGTAAACAGGCGGTATTCCCAGTGCTATAGAATAAAGAACACAATTGCAAGATTCACACATAGCTGGCCAGGCGAATGTAGTTGAAAATGGTGTAAAACAGGCGGCATTCCCAGTGCTATAGAATAAAGAACACAGACGTAAGATTCACACATAGCTGGCCATCAGGACGTAGTTGTAAATGGTGTAAAACAGGCGGCATTCCCAGTGCTATAGAATAAAGAACACAATTTTAAGATTCACACATAGCTGGCCATCAGGACGTAGTTGTAAATGGTGTAAAACAGGCGGTATTCCCAGTGCTATAGAATAAAGAACACAATTGTAAGATTCACACATAGCTCGCCAGGCGGATGTAGTTGTAAATGGTGTAAAACAGGCGGCATTCCCAGTGCTATAGAATAAAGAACACAATTGTAAGATTCACACATAGCTGGCCAGGCGGATGTAGTTGTAAATGGTGTAAAACAGGCGGTATTCCCAGTGCTATAGAATAAAGAACACAATTGCAAGATTCACACATAGCTGGCCAGGCGGATGTAGTTGTAAATGGTGTAAAACAGGCGGCATTCCCAGTTCTATAGAATAAAGAACACAATTGCAAGATTCACACATAGCTGGCCAGGCGGATGTAGTTGTAAATGGTGTAAAACAGGCGGTATTCCCAGTTCTATAGAATAAAGAACACAATTGTAAGATTCACACATAGCTGGCCATCAGGACGTAATTGTAAATGGTGTAAAACAGGCGGCATTCCCAGTGCTGTAAAAAACAAAACACAGAGGGGCCAATAATAATTCCTGACATTCCCTGATTTTTCTTTGCCAGAATGTTATTTTGCATTGACATTTATTGTACGTTTACCAGTATATTAGTGAAAACAGTGATTACAGCATATTGCCATCCATTCTGCTAACTGTGAAAATGATTGATGCATACAGTATGCTGATTAATAATATAAATGCGTTATTTTGAAAATGCTTAGGCAGAAAACCACCAGTAGTTAATATTTTAAACACAACATGCTCCAATTTCTTTGGAGTTCTGTCTTTGTTGTTTCTTATTTTTTGTTGAATTCCTAAAGATTTATCTGCAGGAAAATTTTCCCTTTTTGCCCAGTTTTTTAGTCATTCTGACAAATAAAGCACCGACCAAACAGAAAGCTATCAAAAATACACTGAACAGTAGAGAAATCGGACTGGTTAAATGTAATGATGCAATTACATAAGGCTGGTAAAATGTCATGAAATGTCATAAAACTGGTTACACATTGGAACATTTATAGTGCTCCTCATATAAAATGGAATTAGATTTGCTGATTTGATAACCTCGATCATGAACCACATCACAATGTATTAAACATTAAATTCTACAGTCTGTCATTACGCCTGAAATATTTTATTGTTGTGCTTTTGTACTAGTAATGAATTTTCTGGACATTTTTTCCACATAAAGAGTACCAAGGCTAAAAGAAGTGTCCTATTGGGTTCTAAAATTCTAAAAGTGTGGATGCTTCCCACTTTGGGCATGGGGCCTTTTCACATGAAAACAACTCTACACAAGTCATACTACAGCTAAACTTTCTAATAAATTTAGAAGTCACTGGGAATTTAAAATAACTTCGACTTATATATTCGAATACTGACACTAAAAATATATTGGTTCCAAATGATTGATAAATGGACCTATAAAATATCAATAGTGCATGCATATACTACATGTATGAACAAATTTACTTAATTGAAAGACAGGCTAAATTGCTAAACAATGTATAAATAAATGGTACGATATCTGCAATGTGTAACAAATTTGGACCTTGGTCGCATGCATCAAGGGCGTTAACACTTTGAGACAAAACACAAAGAAATAAGTCTGAAAATACTTTTGGGGATATGAAACCACTTTGACTTAAGGGACACTTTGAGCGTGAGATAATGAAGTTCAGCTGTACTTTCAACAGCAAATATTTACCAGCCCTTCAGTGAAAATGACCTCCCCATTAGGCAGTTCCACAACATCCTTCTCAAAGCCGAGGTTGTGTACGAATGTGTTCTCTCGAATGATGTTGGTCCACGCTCGAAGGATGAACGCCACAAAGAGGTTGAGATGAATGTAGTTTCGGGGACAGCGAAGTTTCCTGCAATGGATGGGATGATTCACATATGAAGTCTGGGGCATAAAAAGGCATACCCCTTTAAGCATGTGTTTGTAAGTCGTAACACTAACACGCAAAAAGTGCTGAAACATTAAAAAAGTGACCACAACAAAAAATGTTTAACCAAGATCAAAGGCATTTAATATTGATAAGGTGTACTAAAAATCTTCGATCGGAATGAAATATGTTTGTTATTTAGCTTATTCTTATTATCTTTTTTTTCTGAAATAATGAAATACAAGGAACCAAAATTAAAAATCTTACATATGCTAAAGGGGAAAAAACCTGAGCAACTGAAAGGGATCGAACCATGGTCATGAGAAAAACTCTAACCGTGTCACTAGCTGGCCCACCAGGGAGACTGTTGGATGTGCCTTATATGTGAGTATTCTCTAATTCTGCATACTTGTCAGGGGCGGAACAGGATTTCGGGTTGGGGGGGTGGCGTAAACTTTTGATCGTACAGTAATACATGTAACCCCTTTATGTTTTCTGTGGGTCTGCAGTGATCAGCTACAGATCCGTATCAGAGATATATAATTACTTTTTGCACATCATCATCATCCTCATCATCGTCAAATGCACTTTGTTCCACAGAATAAACTAATACTTCACCGTATTACGTTCGAAAGAAATGTTAATTCATCTGTATGATATGCACCTATTTTGGCAATCAATTGCCCTTGTTTGATGTGCCTGTCCACTAAATACGTATATAACATTCAATGTTTGTATATCAGGAACATCTTTAAACATGTAAAATCCGTAGATGACTACATTCCAACACACATGCATCAAGAATAATTTGTATTATTTATTTACCGAAGTGTCTCTTTTCGAAGTAAATGTCATTAAATAACTCACACATTCACAGTCACGCTCATCTTGTATTCAAATGTGCTCTGCACTGTTGTTTTTTTTCATCGAAAAAAACTAACGGACAGACAGACGAACATGTTTCACACGAAATATTGTGAAAGATACTCGTATGATTGCGTTGTGAACTAATAAGGCAAGTGATGCCGACTCTGTGTCAATTTCGCGGACATAATGATATGGTGCCTGGAAAAATTTGAAATCACAAGGCATTGGAGCCAACGTTGTGGACACCCCTCTACTTTATAATGTTATATATTTCTTATGCATGCATAAAGCAATATAACATTTGGTGTGATTGCTAAGGGAAACATTGAACAAATAGTATATGGATTTAGATTTTTGGGAACTAAACTATTTATTGAGACAAAATTGTTTAAACTCGAAATTGATTTGACTTAAATTTCTGCTTTAAATAATATTTATTCGAAAAGTATACATTTCTTTTATGTGGTGTGACTGGTATCCTGTGCCAATGCCTTATTGCATCTGACATCTTATATAATATATGAATTCATAAAAGAAAACAATATCATCCACAAACAAAGGTATATATACCCATTGTCTATATATTATAGTGTTCGCTTAACTTATGCACCGGTACTACGTTGTACGTAAGAAATTGGGGGCAGGCTAGGTCGGTTATGTTTTACAGAGGTTATTGAGCATATTTTAAGTGAGCGAGCGAAACCACATTTTAGTACAATTTACCCAGTTTTGACCATTTTGTATATGCCCATATATGTATGTTCCAGGAGTTTTAGGGGGGAGGGTGTTGCGCGCCGGGTGCGCCGCCCCCCCTCCCTGGATCCGCTAGTGCTTGTAGGTACTCCCAGCCCCTTGGAAGTTAGTGGGGTGTTATTTTCTTCATTGGGTATTCCAAATCAAACAAAAATTGTATTTTTTCCCAATTGGACAACAACACAATATTCCTAATTCTCTCACAAATGCAAAATATGGAAAAATGATTTTCAATTAAATTTGTGTTTGTTTTTTGACAACATATTTTTGTTTTGGATTATAATGGCGATCATATAATAACAGAAAAAAATACAATGAACAAGATTTGCAGCTTGCAAGACTGACTGAAAACATTGATACATACAAAATAATTTAATAAAAAATATATAATTATATAATTTATATTATTTTTATTATTATAGCAACGAGCCAAATACCAGGGAAATGTACATGTGTACACGTTAAACAGCGAAATTAATCCTAATAAATCGTGTCATGTTACCTTTGGACTACTTACCAATTAACGTTTGTATTTACTTTTAGTTTTCTCATATGTTTTAAATTTCGGACGCGGACATTTCGGATACATTTTCAACACTGTATTTCGCATTTCGGATTTTATGTTATTTCGTTTGTGCGCTGGTTACATACAATATTATTTAATAATAAAGTGCATCGTTATCTTTTGAAAATATTGATTATGCATTTGAATCCGATTGTAAACATCCTGGCGCCATGAACATTTGAATGCGGTGCACGTGACGATTTGTGTGGCACACGTGATTAACAATAGACTGGCCTCCGGTGCCGTCAATCGGTTTCGTCATTTCGTAACATAACCATTTCGTAACCATTTATTTTCGGTTGTTTCGTACACATCGATCAGTCATGTCGTAACCATTGCGGTCAATTCGTATCCATTAAAGTCGCTGGTCAATATCAATATAAAATTGCATTAAACGAGTATGTATTATGCGAAGCTGAGTGCCTAAACTAATTCAAAAGGTCTATTTCGAGTGAATAAATTAAGTAGCTTAGTACATAGATGTTGAAATAAAAAATAATGCACATATTTTTGGAGTCTGTAATGCATAACATTTAAAAAACATTATTTTGCTTGTGTAAATTCTGAAAACATGTGTCAGCGTTAACAATTCAATAGTATCATTAAAATGAGTGTTTCTTAGCTGATATACACTGAACAGCACTTCGAACACGACCCTTACATAAATCTCAATAAAATGACTATTTGTCAGGCAAATTTGATCAAATTATAACAGCAATTAAATCAATGACACAGATATTCACTTGTACATTTTTATTGCATATTGCATTCCTCGCAAAATTTGATATGAAAGTTAATACAATTAAACAATACCGGTAACCCTAAAAATAACATTCACAAAATACTGTGTTTTTGGTGAAAACGCTAAACCATATTAAAGGATGATAATGCAAAACCTGGCGTTAATAAAATAATGATTAATACATTGTGTGTCCCCCTATGGCTCTTAAGACATGCAAGCACCGCTGTCTCATGAAAATAACATAGTTTCTTATGAAAGTTCCTCCATTCCTCAATTAAAGCCTGCTCCAATGGGATCAGATTTCGAGGGGCTACTTGTCGCTTTCTAGCATGCCTGTTTAGTTTGTCCCACATATTCTAAATCAAGTTTTATTTTTTCATTGAAAGGTTTCGTATGAAATACATTAATACAACAATTCGATATTTAATACTCACCTACCTTTCCTCGTGTAAATGATGAAAAAGGACCTGGATCTCGTGCCTTAGAACGTTCAAGTTGTTCATTGCAACATTTTGCGAATTTTATTTGTATGGTTCTTGTGTTATTATGTTAACTTTCATATCAAAATTGGCATTTAATGAAATAAAATTTTACATACGAATACGTATGTCAGTAAATTAATGACTGCCTAAATTTGATCAAATTTCCCCGTAAAAATTGACCATTTTATTACAAATTGTGTTAGTGTCGGGTTAGAAGTGCAGTTCAGTGTATGCGAATAAATATCTATTACTTAAGGGGTACACTGGTTGTACTAATATTGTTAACGTTCTATCGAACTAGTGTGGTTACCATAAAGTAACAAAACAACAACAGAAAACGTATATATTGAAACTTTTTTAACTTCTAAACTTGTCTGAAGTTTCGATTAATTAATCAATATCTAACCGGTGTTTAGTTAATCTAACTAGTCTGATTACCACAGGGTAACAAAAATGGTATGCGTCAAACATTTTGAAATCATTTAAAACAATTCGACCAAAGAACGTCTTAAGTTTCGACTTAAGAAATAATATTTTGCTATCATAGTTTGTTGTCCAATAACCCTCGGTAAGGAGTATAGATGCGTAGGAATTAAATCACGAGTGCGAAGCACGAGTGATTTGATTACCCGCATCTATACTGTGGGTTATTTGACAACGCAATTTAAGTATCATAGAAACATATTATTTCGATTCTAACACGATCTTAGTCTGTATTCTAAAGTGAATGATTGAGAACTATATTTTGTCTATACTCCTCCCATATTTCTACAAAGTACATTCACGCGCGCTTTTCAGTGAAGACAATGAATCCTAACAAAACAATATGACGCCAGCTTCCTACATAAAAATTGAGCGGATGACGACAGATTCATTGATTAAAATCAAAGAACCAATATGGCGTCATTTTTAGTGAAACTGCAGTAAAAGTCATATGCTTACAAACACAAATGAAGTACAATTTCCATAACGTGTACGTCTTGTGTAAATGTATCATTAAATTATGCGGGTCTTGTTTCAATACATTATACATAAATGGTAAGTTGGTTACGGTTTTAGTAGAGCGCGTTTGAGCACGTGCATTTTACTCTACATTTTCCGCGAATTCTCCAGAATTATTTTTAACACATTAGGCTCCGCCCATAATTATTGCAGAATAACCTATATTTCCTTCTGTGTCTATGGAAAACAAGCCGCGTGTCGTGTTAGAACAATTGATATCTAAACTCCCAAATTAATTGAAATCAAAATATATATGCATTCATATTAAAAACAAAACGATAACCGAAAAAAACGTCGTGTAAGCAACACGACAGATATATTTGTATAAGAAGTATTACGCGTGTCTATCATTAGTACAAACAAATTGGTT
The DNA here is from genome assembly GCA_027627225.1 of Congeria kusceri. Classification (NCBI taxonomy): domain Eukaryota; kingdom Metazoa; phylum Mollusca; class Bivalvia; order Myida; family Dreissenidae; genus Congeria; species Congeria kusceri. The sequence continues at coordinate 13,696,874 of CM051038.1, forward strand.
TAAGGAACAGTGGATGTATTCTACATTCGTATGAGCATCTGGTCCAGTTATTATTTACAGACCAGTTTCAATTCCACAAAGCACCGATTCTCAATTTCACGATATTACCTTTATTAGTTATCAATCATCATCATCATCATCATCATCATCATTATCATCATCATCAACAACAACAACAACAATAACAACAACAACAGTATTAACCGCTAGAGGTCATATACTAGTCATGACCGTCGGACCGACATATGTGCAATGCTATATACCCCGCTTCCTTGAAAAGGGGTGGGGGAGGGCGTATACTAATTATCATTGATGCGCATCAGATGCTTCGTGCAACGTACACCTTATATCCTAGTTCAATTTCATTGTACGGCAATCTCATTAAAATCGAATCCTAACGTTGTTCGGATCTGAAGACATCGTGTGAGTGTGTATTTCGAAGTTTATGAGGTCCTTCCACGCCTGAGGCTGCATTATGTGAGGACCCGGAGTGTGTCCCAGCACTCCTACCTAATTAATTTACTATAGACTCACGAAAGTTGGGACGAATTTTGAATCATAGCTGCAATTTCCAGCTATTTATTTTTTACTGAAAGATATTTAATTTTGGTGTGGTCTTGTGCTGTGGGTGGAAACCGGAGTACCCTGAGGAAACCCCACCTGTCCGGTATGGTGACCAAGACCGTATAACACGTTTAAATGACCTTCCGAACAATAAAATATCACCCCCTGCTGCGCCCAATGCAATTGCTTTTTGCACAGCAAAGTTTCGCCACGGTTTTTGAAAAGTGATGCATTTCCAGCTGATCCTCGGGAATAAATCATTTACAGTTAATTTTCACGTGGATAACAATGGATATAGTGGTACCTTAGGCGACAAAACATCCAAAGTTCACGTTAATCTCGTGCATAGTTTTTGTGGTTTATATATAACGTTATACCACAACATTTTGAAGGCAACAGTGTGATTTGCTCCTGAAAAGGTCATCTGAATGTGACCCCTAATGCGAAGTCATCAGATCCAATAAGCGGATAATATAGTAGCGTCAGACTGGAGATGATTTTAATGAAATTGATTGTATGGTAAATATCACGGCGTTGACGGCAAGAGAGATTGATCCTGGCAAATATCAAACAGCGCAAAGCAACGAAAACGCTATCAAAGATATTGCATATCAAAGAGTTATCTGCGATACAGCCACGTGTTAATGTGTGTGCCACATCGACGCGATACGGCGTAGATAAATGGTAACGTGCCACATCGACGCGATACGGCGTAGATAAATGGTAACGTATATTGAACACATGTATATTGGTCGAGTGTTTACGGGTGTTTGAGTGTTTACCGTCTGCGGGTGCTGGAAGCTCGACTTTCTCGATAGTAGTCTGGCATTTGTTAATAGAATGTGTTCATCACTGTGATGAAGTGTCTTAAATTTCAAGTAAATACCTCTCATAGATATTGAGAAATTTGACATAAAGCTAAAATTCTAATTTGAAAAAGGGCAATAACTCCACCAAAATCCTTTATATAGTAAAATCATCTTGTCTACAGAATGGGTTCATAACTGTGATCAAGTATTTTGAGTTTCAAGTCAATACCTCAACGAAAATTCCAAGTTCAAAAAGGGCAATTACGAAACGAAACGAAATCCTTGATAGAGTTACCTCCTCTTGTCAACAGAATAAATTCATCACTGCGATCAAGTACTTTTGGTTTTAAGTCAATACCTCATGCAGGTATTGAGAAATTTGACCTAAAGCGAAAATTGTGTTGCAAAAGGGTAATAACTCCAACAAAATAATTGAAAGAGTTACCTCCTCATGTCTGCAGAGTGCGGTCAGCACCACAAACAAGTATCTTGAGTTTCAATTTAATGTATTTGACAGTTATTGAGAAATGTTATATTTCACAAAAATGTCAAAATATTCTAAGTTGTTAGTCCAATCGAGGTCAGATAACTCTGAAAATACAAATCTCAGGGTTACCTGCCTTACTGCAATGAACTTACGCTTTTGATAGTGAATAAGTATTGAAAGTTTCAAATGGATACCTTTGATAGTCTAGAGAAATGGACTCTGACAAAAAACTTAACCAAAAAACTTAACCAAACAAGATTCTGTGTTTGATAAACACACATGCCCCCGGTTGGTGCTGGATAGCCAATTTCTTAGTCCAAATTATGTCAAGGTCAAGGTCAAAGTGAGGTTGGGTGATATGGGTGGATTGGGAACGGTCATAAATAACAACTGTGTAAATATCCAAGTTATGTAGCAAGAGGTGTTGGTGCTAGACGAAACGGTAAAATCTAGTTAATCAAGAAACAGCCCATTTGAATTATTCTAAGTGCAAATTAGGTCAAGGTCAAAGTGAAGTAGGGTGATATGGGTGGATAGGGAATGGTCATAAGCAACAGCTGTGTAAGTATCCAAGTGTTGTAGTAAGCGGTTTTGGTGCTAGACGAAACGGTACAATCTACTTAACCTTGTCACGGACGGAAGGACGGACAGGACAATCACTATATGTCTCCGGCATCAAGATGCCGGGGGCATAAAAACTTAACTAACGCAGACGCTGATGCAGACGCTGATGCAGACGCAGACACTGAAGCTGACGCTGACGCAGACGGCAGAGCGATAACAATAACTCGACATTTTTTCTTAAACTCGACATTTTAGTGCTGAAGTAAAATATGTGAGAATTTGGTTGTGAATAAATGGAAAGGTGATTCAAAACAAGTGTGAGAGACTAAGATTGGCAGAAACCACATGCCATGTGAGGAGATATGAGTGGGCTTCTCGTGTTGGTTTTCTTTGTCTGCTAAGACAATAATTTATAATTAAAATGATTAAAATGACAGTTCGACCGAGCTATACCCTCTGCTAGTGTCTCTGTTGTTGTTAAAATAAACAACAGACAGGCCATTCCAAGGTGAGCATGGATGCTCCAAATATGGCAACAGTTATAATTAGATCAGATGTTTAGGGGCCATTCTTGAAATTCGATTGGTCAGGCCTAATAATTATGCATATTAATTATTTGAATTTTCTCTTGTAAGTCGCCCAACTCTTCAGTGTACCCGAAACCTTAAAATCAGTAGGTTGGTCACTCATGTGCTAGTTTAGACTCTGAAACTAGTGGGTCTGGCACAACTGTTTGTCATTCGTTTGGGCACTACAGATAGGAATATGCAGTAAGTAATATATTTTCTTTGGTATCTCATAATTGTCAGTTTTTTATGAGAGAAATAATTGTTCTTTATTGATAGTATTTCCTAATATTTTCTTAGTACATTTTTTGATACTCAGTTAAGTTTACATTTTTTGGTAAAGGGCAGGAAAACCACACATAATTTTATATGTAACTTGATTGCTTTGATATATGTGATCGGTATGAATGTATATGTATTCATAAGATATTGTTTGTATATTGACATTTATGACCTTTGTTAAATCATGTATTTTTTAATATAATGCACGCGTTTGATTGAATGATATGCTATGTTTAGGTAACATTGTTACTTTCAGATAACCGTCTTTATAGTCGTCTTATGACAACGTCTTGATAATCGTCTTGAATTCAACATCATTTAACAACCAATAACTTCGTCTTTAACACCTGTTGACGACATTCCATTAATGAAGCGAAGAATACTATTAAGACGCGTGTGTTGCCTTGTGTCTTAACCCCCCAAAGATGACCGTGACACTGAAAGCCAAGTAAAAAGGGCATAGTTAACTGCCGAGTGCAGCACATTTTCAAGTATACAACATAATAAGATTGCATTGTTCATTAATGGTTAATATTTGGCATTTTGTCTTAAATTTGTATGTTGAATGTGGAAATTTATATTTTGCTTAGCATCTACCATAATTTGAACAAATATTTGTGCTTAGTCACTTTAAGATATAGCATTTAAAGATTATAGCGTTTTGCTATAGAGCTGTATGGATTTTTTTAGTTATGGCGAAGACCCACGCGTCTCTCGCAACAATTCTCTAATTTCCAAATAATAAACTTATGACATAGAAAAACAACAACCACACAGTTTACGTACACATTAACGAAACGCTTCGGAATAAATGAACGTGCCTTGCACAACATTGTTAAACATCCAAACAACAAAACTGATTGTTAGCGATTGTTGTAATACTTGAACTGTAAGTACTACCAGACATCGACCAACACATCTTTGAAAACGCTCAGTAGACGACCTTCCACAGAAATATCAAAGACAAAAAGCTTAATCAATCATTCTAGTTTAGAAAGAAGTATAATTAATTGCATAACAATGTGAGCGACTCGGGGTCGCCGTATTACACCTGTGAGATTTCACAACAGGCCACCGCGAATATAAAAAGTAAAACTTCTTTGTGAGCAGAAACTGTTACAGAACTCTTATGTTTTAATAGTCAAACTAGACAGGACTCGGTGAGCGCTGACCTCCGCCAAGGCGGCTCATTCCCCCAGGTGTTGCCCAATTAGTGATTTTTACGTCATAATGTCACAATTTTGCCCTGTCTCCTAATTATAAAGAATCCTTTAAAAAACCTGGATCAAGACGGTGATCCGAATCAGCAACAAAATTGTATCATTTGTTCATTGGCCCATTTCGAGCCATAAAAATTGCATGCAATTCCGTTCATAGTTTTTGCAGGAAGTTGGTTATCCTTCTAACAAACAGACAAACAAACTAACGTATGCAAAAACATAATTATTTTATATGTAATGATAACTAGATTTCGGACTGCACACACATGTTTGACTGCATTACGCTGGTATCAAAAGAAAATACCCTTGCATAGCCTCTAAATGGGACAGATAATAAACTTGCAGCGCACGTCATGTTTGGTTATCAATTAGCAAAACCATGTGTCGGTAGATATCAAACAATGCATATGCAAACTGCAACTTTTGACAGCCGCATTCTTTTTGGGGAAAATAGTATGACCCAAGGAGATCCACGTTGGCATTAAATGTTATACCGTTAATTAACTTATCTTAGCAGCCTATCGCGGTATAATACACTTGGTAGCTATAAACTATGCAGATGTTACCGAAAAATGAGAGGAATTCCCATTTCTCATTATTTGAACTCTTTGGCAAATTAAGGGAAATTGATAATAGCACAATATATACCATTTAGCGGTGGCGCGTATTTTTGCAATATATGTATAGCGGTATTCTAACAAATTGTAACGCAAGGCCCAATTATCAGACAACTTTGATACGCATATCCAGATTTACACGATCGCGATGCAAGAAGTTTTTGATATGCATCCTCTTTCAAGATAGCGAGTTTTTTTTTTTCAAATCCATAAACGCCCTAATTTTGAGAATGGTTCAAGAATGCGTGGCAACATATGTTCACGAGAGTTATCGGGCGTTTAATTTTTATAGGGTCGCACCCTTTGCCGTCGCTGTGCCCTTTCATTGTCCGGTAAATAGAGCATGATGCATATTGCATTTATTCGTTAACAAACTTACAAACACACTTAAGTTATCAACAAAGATTACTCGTACCCCATTGTTGTAAATGTACGTAGTGACAAAACATTTATATTCCACTCCGGCAAACAGACCCGTTATGCGTATATCTTGAAAATATATCAGAAAGGAAAATATACATGACAACTGAAAGAAACACAAATGCCTTAATAAGCAATTGCCGCCTTTCAATAACTGTACTTGCATACATACATTCACTTTACGTCCAGATGAGTTTTTATGTTTGGTTCCAGAACTGTATCTGATGCTGATAAACACATGAACTCAAATATACTGGTACAAATGTTGCTAATGTCATACACAACTTGTTGTAAATAAAGCATACTAAAAACTATAAATAAAACAAGAGTTGATGATTACAAAGTAAGATTCAAACTAACGAACTTTGTACAACAAACCAGTTTTAATAATATTATTTATTCTTAAGTCTTAAGTCTAAGAATGGGTTGGTAAGTACGGGCCCAAGAGCAACATGTACCTGAAGTATGACATCACAAACACAGCCATCAGTAGCGCCACCATGGACACGGCGAACCCTACGTTGTACATGGTCCTCAGGGCTCCTTGGTATTTCTGGAAACGAATAAGCAGTATAAGTATGTCATACAGTTATACAATACGAGTTCATTAAGGGGCGAATAAGAGAATTTAAGTGTCTTATTGTGGACTTAAAATGCATAGACTTTGTTCTAGCTGTACACTCGTATACTCTGCACACAATTCTAGGTGTACACTCCTATACTCTGCGTAAAATTATAGTTGTACGCTCGAATACTCTGTGTACAATTCTAGTTGCACACTCGAATAATCTGTGCACAATTCTAGTTGCACACTCGTACACTCTGTGCACAATTCTAGTTGCACACTCGAATACTCTGTGTACAATTCTAGTTGCACACTCGTATAATCTGTGCACAATTCAAGTTGCACACTCGTATACTCTGTGTACAATTATAGTTGCACACTCGTACACTCTGTATACAATTCTAGTTGCTCACTCGTACACTCTGTGCACAATTCTAGTCAGTGACACTCATTTTATCTGCGCACAAGTTTGATATTTTGATATTTATTATGACTTTTTGTGCAAAAAAAAATACTAGGGTATGTCTACCTGTCAGCATTTTTTTTTTTTCCAAAAATCACAGATATTCGTCAAAAGTTTACCTATGCACAAGAATTGTGCTTTTCAAGCCTTGAAAAATGTAAATAAATAATTTCATGTATTATAGAACTGGAAAATTATTTAGCACAGTCACAAACTGCGGAACTGCACCTTTAATAAAATGTCTTAAAAGGCAAATCTCAATATATACTCTACGGTTCAATAATTAAAAGGCACATTCAATGACACCTTTTTCGGGTTGATCCAGTAAGGTAATAATTTTGGCTATGTTTAAAGTTAAACAAATATGTAATACTTCGTATTCAACTGCATGTTAGCGCTTATTTCGAGTTACAACAAAATTTCCCTTAGCGATTTTAGCTTAACGTAAGTGAGTATTTAGGAACGAAATGCAAAGAATCAATTAAAATTTCCTATTGACTGATGTTAAGTACTATATGTGTTTCAACATTTCATTTATGTTAATAACAGTTAATCAAAATTTAATAATTGTTCTGAGAAACCGCGTTTTTAAATGAGGTTATGTTTTAGACATAAGCAAGAAGCACCACTCGTGATTTGTCAAAGAAAAAAAACATAATGGGAAAACCGGGAAAACATAATGGGACTGCACTACAGAATTCCGTTAGTGCCATCGCCTATAAATGTGTTGATATGAAACGCGATACTCGATAGTACGATGATGAAAACGCGAAGTCACGATACTACGATAATGAAAACGCGAGAACACGATGGTGATAACGCGACACTACGATAACGAAAACGCGATAATACGATAGTACGATGAAAATAGTGCGATATTCTATCATTGTGACTAAAAATAGAAAAATGGTTTTTGTTCATTTATTTTGATAAAGAGATATTTTAATGCAACTTTATATGCAGATACCTTATACCATGACCTCGCTTGGAAATGCATATGGTGTGGGTGGGATCAAGATCAGTTTTACTAAGAATAGATAAATGGTTTCCGCTCAATTCTCGAGACCAAATTGAGCTTTGTAATGTAACGTCACATGTTTTGAGACTTATATTGAGACCTCGTTTGGGATTGCATATGGAGTGGGTGGGGTGAAGGTCAATGTTACAGTAATTAAAAAAAGAAAAATAGGTTGGACATAATAAATACAAAACAAATTGAGCTATTGCAATGATACTGCATATTAAGATACCTAATAGAAAGACCTTGCACGGGGGGGGGGGGGGGGGGGGGTCAAGGTGAGAATTTCTCAAAATACAAAAAAAAACCGTCTCAGCTTAATAACTTGAGAACGAATCGGGATATTGCAGTTAAACTTCATATATAGATACCTTATATTGAGACCTTGCATGGGATTGCAAACCGGGTGGGTGGGATCATGGAACCGGTACTAAGATAGTAAAAGGGTTTCCACTTAATAACTTGCAATTTAACTGGGGGATTGTTTGTCTTATGTAGTCATTTTGTTACTCAAAACATTGTTCTGTGTCAAATAACCACAACTGCAATCCTTCTTGATAACGCGACAGTACGATGGTGATAACGCGACAGTTCAATAATGATAACGCGACAGTACGATGGTGAAAACGCGACAGTACAACGATGATAACGCGACAGTACGATGATGATAACGCGACAGTTCAATAATGATAACGCGACAGTACGATGGTGATAACACAACATTATGCTCGTGATACCGCGACAGTACGATGATGATAACGCGACAGTAAGATGATGATAACGCGACAGTACGATACTGCGATAACGGAAACGCGATATCACGACATTACGATGGTGAAAACACGATAGAATATCGCATTATCATCATCGTACTATCGAATTGTCGCGTTTTCGTTATCGTAGTATCGCGTTATCATCATCGTGTTGTCGCGTTTTCGTTATCGTAGTATCGTGAATTCGCGTCGTTATCATCGTACTATCGAGTATCGCGTTTCAAATCAATACATTCACATGTGATGGCCCGAACGGAATTCCGTACTGCATAGACTGATCCGGGACGTGCATTAACCCCGGTTTTCCCACGACACGCATCATATTTTTGTTAAAATGCCTGTACAAGTGTAGGCATAAGGCAACGTGTATCGTATGTATTTTGGGGAAGTAGTGTATCTTCGAAATCTAGTACAAACTACATCGAAAGACTGGCAGGTTTTTCTTTCTGTTTGCCAGTGTAATTAAGTGTCTGCACATACAACCGTTTTATAATTACTCTTAACGCTGTGTTTATGGTACTTGAAGATATGAATTGCATTATGTTTTCATATTTCCCGACGGGGTCAAGTGCAGGGCTACATAACGCGGGTTGTTGAGCCTTTTGGCTGATTAGCGGATTTCCATACAATATGGGAAGTAAATATTTACAGTGAACCAAATAGTTCCGTCTCCCAATCAGGTTAGATGTTTTATTGTTTGCGTGTTCTGGACGTTCTGGTTTTACATTGCTTAAAGACCCATTTGTGCAATATAAAAGTGAAATCTTGCTAGCTTGCGGTTTGACAAATCGGTATTGTATTATTTGTCATCGTTAAAGAACAACATGTGTTTTGTTTCAAGATCTTCTGTCCAAATATTCACAACAGCAACACGCGACTGAAACCTCTAGAGGAGATTTTCAACATTACGCCCTATTATTTATTTAGTGCCTTTTATATCGATGAAATCAATGAAATGCCGCGCATGAAATTGTTTCAGAGTTAAAACGGCAAATAGGTTAGCTTAAAAAAAATTCTTAAAAATAAGTACACATTCTAATAACAAAAAGTGACATTCCCAGTCTCATCAGGACTAAAGCGACAGGCAGACTACGTAGGATCCAATTACCTAACAATTTGCACGGCTAATTGGTGATCAGAGTTCGATAAGAATGCTTATAACAACGAGCATAAGTATTTGAGACGTTTATACCAGTTTTATACCAATGTCTGCATCGAATTGCCTCCAATTAGTTTGCAGAGAAGTACTTCTTTATTTTTATCACCGTTTAAAAAGTCTACAATGTTTGAATGACGATCAGGATGAATGACAGGATTCTGAGAATTGCACGAACTTAAAACACACTTTTTTCACCAAAATGAAAATATGTAAGGGCAGTGCTCTACATAGCTGCAAAGAACGCATTTATTGCTGTATCGTATCATCACTGCTATAAACCCCAGCTGCAAACAATACATTAAAAGCTGTCAACCTCCTCGCAGAGATTTACCTGTGTTTAAATCCCTGCCGACACGAAGTTCCACGTGACCATAGGCAAACACTTGGCGCGAAATAAAATCGTGGACAAGCACATGATAAAAACATGGACAACGTAAAATCCTTGCGTTATGTATGTCTTTTTGTTGTTGTTCGTTTTAACTCTTAATATATATACCTGGGCAAATAATGCAACATGTCTGTGTCATTGTTATAAAAAATAATGATTAATTGCAAATTTTGTACACAATAAATCTTTAATCTCATCATAATCGTCTCCCATGAAAACTTCCAAATCTATAATTTTAACTCGTGGTTGCAGTGGTAACTGTGAAGAGTACCACTAGGGAAGTTACCACTGCGAGGAGTTTGAAAAGCTATATGTTCCGTTTGCATGATGTTTCAGTAAAGTAAATCGTGTTACTTAATAAAAGATGTTTACAGCGTGTAGTTAGATAGTAGATAAAATTGCAGTAATTTCAGTAGTGGTTTATTAGTGTATTAAATGTGTATAGTGAAGGGATATTAATTTAACAGATTTTACAAAAATTTACATGATTTTTTTTTTGGGGGGGGGGGGAAATGCAATCAAACACAGAGTTTAAACCACCCCAAAACTACGCTTGAAAAACAGTAACCTAAAAGACATTAACAACAACAACATTGTAAACAGTCGGCGTCCTTATTGACTTCGTGTCCACAAACACCGTGTAAGCCAATCTCCATATGAAAGGCGAAATTGATGGTAATTGTCGTGATTGAATTCAGATTAAATCATCGGTGTTCGAACAATCTGGACCAAATTGTGACAGATGGATTAAAACTAAATATACGGTATCCAAACACGTGTTTCTAAAGACATCAACATTACTCAGTAAATGTTAATCATCAAAAGCGTTCAAAGATTATACTACCGTGATTATGCGATCGACGATTTTTTAAAGCATTTCTACCGTGAAATAATATTCAAAGACAATATTGTTATTATTACATAATTAGTCACAACTACCGAACGTACCCCCATCAAAGCGATTAATTTCGACTAGAGCGCATATTCAATGACCACGAAGTCGTGATGTGGTACATAACGTAATGCAGACAGTAAAATTCATCCAACGTACAGAGACTGATGTATTCTCTACAAAGGGTCCTGTTCACAAATTACAATCTTACCTCTGCATCAAAACGACAATCTTTGATGAGTGTTCATATCTAATTTCCACGAAGTACATATGCTAATGCAGATAGTACAGTTTGCGTACATAGATTCATATATTTTTTGCGGAGTCCTGTTTAAAGGAACAATCTTACCTTCACCAAAGCGATAACCTTCGAAATTTGTGCAGTTTCATTGACCAAGATGTTCTAATAAGGTACATATGCCAATACTGCCAGTAAAGTTCGTGTATCCAACGTACAAAGACAAAGAGATATATTCTTTAAAGACAAAGAATCCTATTCGAGACAAACGACCTTACCGTCATTAGACCGATTATCTTCTCTGAAAACTCATGATTAGAGGGACCTGTTCACAGATTGGCAAAATGACAAATATTCAAATTTTTGTCATATATCCCAAACATGTTAAGTACATTATATATAAACAAGCAAAATAACACTTCTGACAAAGAAATAAGATATAGGAAATATTATGCCATTTTTAGAAAATCATTAATCGACATGGATAAATTTATAAAGCGTTTGTAACGCTTTTCAACGGTATTTTGGAAAACACATGTATCACCTAAATATAGTTAAAATACACGACTTGTTAGTAAGTCAAAAATGGCCGAGTGTTTAAAGCATCAATTTTTTATCCCGAAGACCGAAGATTCGAGCCCTGACGAAGGCATTGTTTGTAATTTACTTTATTTTCCTTCTTTATTATTTGTTACCCGTTAGTTCAGATGCTTTAATTTTTGCAATTAAGACATTTAATGGCAGTTTTCTTGTTTAACTACGTAAAATCTGTGAACAAGTTCCTTTAATCTTACCTTCATCAAAGCGATGACCCTCGAAGAGTGCGCTGTGTCATTGCCCACGATGTCGTGACTGGGTACATCGCTTATGCAAATAGTATAGTTCGTGTAGCCAACGTCCAGTGACTTCTCCGGTCTTGGATCATGCCAGGTACCGTTGGGTAGGCATTCCCTGCTCACCCATTCTGAATAACACGTAGATATGCACATGTAGAAAGTCTGAATTAAGTAATAAACAACCTGTTACCTTATTAGTAAATACCTTTTATCCTTAATTTCATTGATCTGAGTAATCACTACAAACATAACCATCATTCTGAAATAAATTCTACAAATATTACGACATTTCCTGAATGTTATAATCATTGTTGAATATTATAAACGGTATCGTCAGTTTTAAATGCTATGTAAGAGCATGTCCGTTTTTAAATGTCATAAACGTTATAATCATGACTAATTATGACAAGCGTTACAATCAGTAATAAATGTTCGCTATAAATCCCCGTTTTTTGTATATTTTTCGTCGATACTCTGTATTTGTCAAATCGTATAAAACGTGAATGTTGTAAAAATGATAATCGTTTTGAAAAGAAATAATCATTATAATTGTTTTGAAATGTCATAATACTAATGTACTTTCAATATTACTGTAATTCTATTCTGTTTTTATATATTCATATTAATTGCATAAATTCGATTCTTCGTTACATGACACTTATTTTAGTATCAGAAGAAGAAATACTAGATGTTACTACATGTACTAATGATACTGTACTACAAGTAACTAAATCATACAGTAGTGATAGAGCTCGTGTGTTTAAAACAAAAAATGGCACAAACAGTAAAATTCTTCACACCGTACCATATGTTTTGAATTTGTTGATGTATGGCGGACACTTTTGACTCGCCACGCTTCCAGCCGTAGTCTGTGGCCAACACATCACCTTGTCCCAAACCACGGGACACTGGACGTCTGCAAACAAATACAGATAAGAATTACAGATGCCATAACGAATTCCATGCGATAAAGGTTTAAGATGAATTGGTATTGCAAGAAAACAAGATAGGTTCAAGCATATAGGCCAATACAACAGGACATTGGACACCTGAAAATAAATACACACACAAAACAACTGAGACGCCATGTGGAATTCCATGCAAGCTACCTCGACAATTTTTGAGCATATCATTGTAGTATATCACGTCTGAAAACAAAGACGACAACGATATAACAGACCCCATGACGAATTACATATATTAAATTCCATACAAGATACCGAGACAATGTTAAGCATATATACCCGGCAACAAAACAAAATAACAGACGCCATGTGGAATCCCGTGCACGAGAGCAATACAAGTTTAAGCATATATGCTCATATAACAGGACATCGGACGTCTGAAAACGAAAACAGCAAAGAAATAACAGACGCCATGACTAATTTCATGCAAGACAGCGAGACAAGTGTAAGCATATAGGCCCATATAACAGGACATTGGAAGTCTTAAAAAGGCAACGACACAAAATGCTAGAGACGCCATGCAGAATACCATACACGATACCCAGACAGTGTTTGGCATATCATAACACCATATCACATCTAAAAACGAAGACAGCAACGAAATAACAGACGCCATGACGATTTCCATTTCCATGCACGATAGCAAGGCAATTGTAAGCATATAGGCCAATAAAATATAACAGGTTAACGGACGTATTAAAACGAAGACAGCAACGAAATAACAGACGCGATGTATAATTATATGCAAAACAAGACAATTTTCAGTATATTGCTCCATTGCATTTCTTATATCCGCTGTAGGACAACTATTTTGCTAGAGAGAAGCCGTCCAGAACAAATAACCACCGGAATGAAGTGGGATATCTAGTTGAGGCCGATGCCTAGGATTGCAAATTGCAAGGCTAAAGTGCACGTGGCACAAATCAGAATAAGAAATATGGGAAATTGGACTGTCGCAAATGACCACTACCGACAAATCTTCATTTGCAATGATTGCTTTGTGGGACATCATGGAACTGTCAAACGAGAAGCTAAAAGGTCAATAAAAGGACACGCGGGAATACACAAAACAAAACTGATATAATCAGATATATTTTATTATGCACACTGTGGAAACATTGCAAGAAAATAATATCCTTATAGGTTTGGGATTACAAAAAGGGGTCACAACTCTGTAATATAACGCCTGTTTAATATTTAGATACAAATATTTGATATTAAAAATTTATTTTAACCCTGTCAGAAAGTGTTTTTTTTAATATAACAATAACAATAGTATATCAAGTATGCATGCATACAAACGTCCAATTCCAGGTTAACAGATTATCAATGCCAGACATAAACATTACAAACGTCTGCATGTATTTTTTCCGAGGAAAAATAATATTATATTAACAAGTAGTAAACGCAAAAATATCGCGCAGAAATACACATTCTTTCACTAAGGTGCAAAATGTGGTCGTTTTTCAAAGGTTGATAACATCACAAACATAATTGATATTCTCTTAGAATGAATACGAGACATACTAAACGAACGCTAAGTACACATAGAACAGGTTTTAATTTACGGCATTTAATGTTTTTTCAGGACATTAATGTGCTCGACAAATACGATGATATTCTTTCCGATAAATAACCGTAAGCAGTGCAAAACACGGTCCTTTTTTTAAGGAAAGTGACCAATACCACACAGCACAATACGAAAAGCACATAACGAACACAAATCACAAATATGAATAAAACTGGGGTCACCGCCTTGGTACGGTCAGTGCTAAGCATTGAGGGTTTAAACCGGTTGACGAACGCCCAAACTTACACTTGGCTTAAGACTAGCAAGGTTGAAAAGATCTAAGAAAATACTTGTCATGCTAAGAAATGCTACGCTACAAACTACGACACATATTTTCCTTTTGCAAAAGAAAAATTAACAGCTGACTGTAACTAGACGAATATTGTACAAATAGTTACGCTTCCTGCACAGCGCACTGCTTCAAAGCCCTATATCAATATACTTTTATGAAGTTGATTTGAATACAAATTACATAGATAGTACAGACCTTCGCCAAAGCATCAAATGGTAAAAGTCATTAAAAACTAGAGTTTGTTTTTTGGGGAAAAAACATGTGTCTGTCCACTTACCATGACATTCCAAATAAAAGCAAAACCACACATGTTACTGATCAATCCTGTGATGTTGTGTCAAATTCCAGCTAATGGTTACAGAAAAGAGCACAGACAAGGTCTGTTATGTCAACAACGTAAAATTCTGCCGCCGACAATATGCACAACTAGAATTGGTACTAACCAATCCTGTGCTGTTTCGGCAAACTCCGACCAGGGGTTACGGAGAACAAGCGCAGACAAGGTCTGTTATATGTAACACTTCAAAGGGCCATACATCCGCCCAAAATCCGCCGACAACGACATGCCGACGCTATACACAACTAGAGTTAGTACATATCAATCCTGTGAAGTTTCGTCAAGATCCAGGGGTTACGGAGAACAAGGGTCGTAACTCAGCCAAAAATCCGCTGACGACAACATGCCGACGACGTGAACAACTAGATTTGGTACTGATCATTCCTGTGGAGTTTCGTCCAATTCCGACCAGTGATTACGGAGATTAAGCGCAGACAACGTCTGTTATGTGAAAAACTTCAAGGGAACGTAACTCCGCAAAAAATCGCCAACGACGACATGCCGACGATAGGCACAACTAGACTTGGCACTGATAAGTCCTGTGGAGTTTCGTATTACGGAGAACAAGCGCAGAAAACGTTTTCTTTCAGGAGTCCATCCATCCATCCATCCATCCAGACATACAACTTTCCAGCACAACATCAATATGTCTCCCTACCCACTACGTGGGGGCGGGAGACATAAAAACCCAACTGGATCCAAACTTGATCGGGATCATCGCACAATTCGTATCATTTATCCATTTGCTCATTTCAAACATTCCGGATAAAAATCAAGCAAATACATGCATAACTTATTATGAAAACTTGCTGACTAACAAATGAACGAACAGAAAAGTCAACTCGAGCAAAATACAAAACAGAGTTATAGAGAATGTTGCCCTTGATAGTGGAGTTGATGACAAAGTTTAGTTCCAAGTTTCAAGTGAAAAACATATGTAGTTTTGAAGTTACCAAACTTCTGAATATCAACTTTAAACAGAAAATCTAAGTGAAAAAGGGGGCATAACTCTGTCAAAATACACAATACAGTTATGGTGAATGTTCACCCTGATACTGGAGTTGATGACAAAGGTTAGTTCCAAGATTCAAGTGAATAGCTTTTGTAGTATTGAAGTTACAAAACTTTTTAATATAAACTTTAACCAGAAAATCTAAGTAAAAAAGGGGCATAACTCTGTCAAAATACTAAACAGAGTTATGGGGAATGTTGCCCCTGACACTGCAGTTAATGACAAAGGTATATTCCAAGTTTTAAGTGAATAACGCAGACAACGCATAGGAATTGCATGCCGCGCACTCGGAGAATACAATCAATGTGCTATTGAACTTTAAGAATAGCATCTCAAGTCCTCACAATACGTATGCTACCACAAACGTAATAATGTTTACTTGAAATCCACAAGACCGCTTAACAAGGTCCCACAGACTAACAGGCTGCGCACTCGGGCTATACAATCAACGCGCTATTGAACTTTAAGAATAGCATCTCAAGTCCTCAAAATTGCAATGTATAGCGGAGACTGATCCAGTGTGGCGTCCCAAGGGGGTCTATGTACGGTTCACATACACTATGGTTAATAGTTTCTTTTGATATAATTTTGCTATCAAAAGATACAATTTCCGTTGTTGTGTCGTTTTTATTCTGTGACACATGTTTTCAGGACATAATGAAAGAAACAAATAGTTTCGTCTAATGTTATTTGATATAAAAAGATGCAATTTACTCTTTTTCAGCATAATAAAACATCGCACAATATCATGTCTGCTGTTATCACAAGGCTGTATATGGTTTATTTTAATGTGTGTTGGTACAAGATTACAACGAGTTTATTTGATTTTATTGATGTATAATTCATTTAATGTCCTTTAACCAGAATGTCCTTGGAAAAAAAGTGTTGCAACAAAACTGCACATACAATAGTATACTACTTTCATAGCAGGCGCCATGAAATAAACTATTTTGAAACTTAAAAGTTGTGAAAGTTCTTGTGCTAGTGCTGCAAATATTGTGTACTATTTCTTTATATCCAAGTAAAATCGATTCTATTTCAGTAATTATTACTTAGTGAGAAATCATTAAACTGTAGACAAGGGACACAAGAGAATACATACAAAATGATGTGAATTACGGGCATGTAATATTTATTTTAACTCTGCAAGAAAATAATTTTATTTAAGAATAGCAAGGATATAAAAAAAAGCACACATGTACGCGTAATAACGTCAATTTTCAGTTAACAGGTTATTTATGTATGAAGTAAAACACTGCAATCATATGCTATAACTTTATTCGAAGAAAAATGTCACCATGTTAACGAGAACGAGCAGAAGTGACATTAAAACACACACACAAACACAATGTTACGTATAAGGTAAACGTCACGAGGTATGCAATATAATAGTTTAATAAGGTCAATAAGAGAAGTTATAATTTATACATGGATATGCTTTCAGAATAAATTCAGAATGACCACTAGAAATAATGAACAGCGAAGAGAATACATTGTTATTTACAGCATTTTAAGATGTATTTCATTACTACACTGGGCTGGACAAATGCATTTTCTGATTAATTACCACAAGAAATGTGATCTATATCAGAAAAAAGAGTTCTTGGAGTAGCAAGGATCAGCTACAATAAGACTTGTCACAGTATGTGGCGAATGCCAACAAGAAAATGGCAAACTAAAGCTACGCAAAAATTACTATTTGTAAAATAAAATTGAACAAAAGTCAGCAACTTCATACAGATAAAAATGATCATGGTTCCCGTCCTTCACACTTCCTCTTAATATTATAAAGTTTTATTTTAATCAACACAAAAATAAGCAAAGAATATTGTCTTCATAAAACTGAGACGCGGATTATGATTCTTTTATTGTGCACTTCATATCGAAGAAGAATCTAGGAATTTATAATACCGTAACCAAAGGAATGTTTTATCGTTATTAACCATAATTATAGTGGTACACTATCACCGCGATTTAACGCACTCATTAAAAGAAACAAGAAACCACTTAAAAATATATATTCGGCGTCTGCGGTAAGAAAGAAAGAATGTAAATTGAACTTCCAACATAAATACATGTATTTAAAACCGCGGAACTTGATTTTTTTCAAATATTATTTACTTGTTCTGTCCCGTGCCCGAATAGATTCGAATAGCACACTTTACTCAATTACTAACTCATATACTTTACGCCTCCAAACATACCTTAATATTTATAGAGTCATTGTGCCTATTGTGTACAAATATAAAACAAAACACTCAAGATTTAAAAACGTGTATTCATTTACATCGTCGCAAAACAACAAATCACAGCTCTTAACCATGTCAATAACTTGTCAAATATTGTTGCTCATATACGAAAAGCTGTCATTTTATGCGAACTTTGCTATACCGCTATTAAATTTGCCATCGGTATTCCAAACTTATGACGAATTTGTCTTCCATAGTTTAGGGATGTTGCACCTACTCTTTTATGACCACTGTAGTGGATTTTTTTAATTAGCCGATGCAATGTTAAAAATTATTCATTCGGGACTACTTGCGGAAAATGTTTCAACACATTTGATTGGATATTGAAAAGGTCTACAGTTGACATGACAGCTACGCCGAAAAAATCAATTGTTTAACATTTGCGTCAATTATTATTGTTATTACACTTGTCAATATTCTAGCAGATTACGTATTTACATAACAAATGGCAATGTATGCAAACAAAATAATGCACAGAAAAACGACACTAAATGTACATTCTTATACAGTGTAAACACAATGATAAACAACTACAGCTAGAACGTTATGACTTGATCTATACATATATATGCCGAACACAAAGCAGTATCACAATAAGAACACTGCCATAAATGTAATAATGCTTACTAAAAATCAAGAAGACCGCTTAACAAGGTCCCACAGACTAACGGGCTTCTAGATAGGGCTATACAATAAACGTGCTATTGAACTTAAGAACAGCATCTCAAGTCCTCGTAATGTGAATGTCTGGTTCAGACTGATACAATCTAGCGCCCCACTGGGATCTTTGTACGGTTCACAAGCACTATGGTAATTTTTTTTTTTTTTATGATTTTGATACAATTTCCGCTGTTGTGTTTCTTTTTCTTATTCAGCGACACTGCAAAAACAGAATGTTTCGTCTGGTGTATTTATTATGAAACAATTAACAGGGTTGTTTTTTTTTGGTTACGAGATTTTAGTTTTGTTAAATGTAAGTTCTGAGACACATATTTTCATGAATAATATGCATTAACCAAAATGTTAAAAAACATATATTATACATAAAAGTTGCCGTCCAAACCAGTGTATTAATTGCAAAAAAATGTATAATGGTTGATTCGTGATGCTTGTCAAATAGGGTACATACACAATCCAATGATCATTAACAAATTAGCGGTTTGTGACATTTCCAACAGTACATTTTCTGTGAGATTGCATTCATATACTCATAGAAAAAATAAAGCGGCATCAGCAGAAGAGACATCTCCATGTCTTTATTTACAGCAAATGAGAAATGCCACGCAGTTAACATACGAAAAGGAACCCAAACTACAGGTGTGAATAAAAAAAGGGATCTTTGTGCGTTAAAAACATCACAACTATTTCAGTTTATGTTGAGAAAAATTGAAATATAATAACTTCAACTTGTTTTCAAAACATTGTACACACTGTCAATCATGCCATGACAGTATTGTTCGTTTTGTGCAAGATAATGTCCTGACCGATATCATAATTATTTGTTCTCAGTCATCTTTGTGCAACACTATTCCAAGCAGGTTCTAATATAATGACACTCACGCACATTCTGTATAATAAAATCAACCAAACACGTTTTTAAATATTTACATAGACGCAAGAAAACAAAACACATATGGCCTTGTGATACTTGCAGACATATTATTTTGCAATGTTTGCAAATGCTGAATGGAATCATCATTCTATCTTGTTGCTATTAGTGCAAGAGCTATTTAACGAGGTAAGTTTTGTTTTGTAGCCGACGGTTCTCAATAATAAGACTGTCTTTATCAGGATAAAATGTTGTATGTTCATATCAGTATCGTCCTTGTATGCAACCTATGAATGGCATTCTGTACAGATGCACCAATTAGAGCTGGTAGATAATTATTATGAAATATTCATTAAATAATGTGACATAATTGTGCCATCAATAAAATATTTCAATTAAAAGTATAAACATTTCACTTTGTTTATATTTCATCACGTTAAGGAGAAGTTTGCTTAACATACATATCCAAATCATATCATAATGATTAACATTTTACATAATTTATAATGCATGTATACGTGTCTTTTTTGTGTTACATGTTTACGGTTGGTTGTTATACATACCGGTAATATTCAAATGAAAACATTTTCAAATTATATCATACTGTTTCATTAGTTTGATATAACTATTTATGTAAGAGAAAATGTCCTTTAAAAGCAAGAAAGTGGCAAACCTATCACAATTCAGTATCGTTGTTTACGCAAATGCTATCTTCGCCATACTTAGTTTTGAATGGTTAATAAATATATGCAGAGAATTATCCTTAACATTGACATCTGAAACGTTATAAAACTGTTTAGGTGCAGTTCACTGAAATTCAAAAGGTAGACGATTATTAAGAACCCAACCATGACCAACAAAATGTCGATTCCATTCATTTGCAACCATCGTTTCACTGAAGCAAATGTCAATTTCCGGCTTACGCAAATGCCGAACAATCTCTCGTACAGATGCCAATGCAATATGGAACCTAACAAGATTGTATCCGATCACTGTAACTGAATACTATGTGCCGTTTTTGTTGTTCGATGTTTGTTTAATAGTCGTGTCGCACCGCGGAAGCATAAGATGTAGACCTGCCCCTGTGGCCTTTTAGGGTAGAAAAAAGGGGGTTAAAGCCGAAAATAGGTCAGATTTTTCAAAACGATAGGCACACTTTGTCTTATGGGTTTATGCAATTTGTAACCATCAACGAATTAAATATCGATTATATTTCTATCATTCTGTGTTACTAGTTAATGTTATACCTATTTATCATAAAATGATACAAATATTAACGACTTCTCTGAACATTTTGTCCTTGATACTGAACATTTTGTGCCACGTAGTTTAATGCAATGCGCAATACATAACAATTACAAAAATATGGTATTACATAACACCTAAAAACGACAGAACTGCAGACAGTTGACCCTTCTACACTGTTATGGAATAAAGGGAAGGTCTCTAAATATCATTACAGAAAAACTGAAATAAGAGCGTTGTGGTAACATACTTACAGCAGATCAACTTACCTGTTAACTCGTTTACGACAAATCCATAATATGGTGGTCTTACCTTCATGACGCCATTATATGTTCACGTAAATTAATTGTGTTGCCATAGAAACCGATTATATATTTTTAACAAATGCCAAAAGGCAGACGTCGCAGGACAGTATAAGGAATTCGGTGCTATGGTTATATCAAAATGTTTAAAGCCTAGAAAAGTGTGCATGTTATATATTTCCAACAAAGTAACACTCAAGCCACGTTATGTTTGGATTGACATGAAATTCATGTATTATATATTATTCTAACATGACACGTGCAGAGTTTTCTTTAGACAAAGAACGCAATTCATCGTTGTTAAAATAGCAATAAACAACCCAACAAATAGTTCCGAAACTGTAAAATATAGTTCGCATTGTAATTGCAGAATATATAGTCAGGTCATATTAGAATCAAAATAATTTTTCGCATTATCGTTGTTTATAGGCTAATGAACACCGCTTTGTCGTTCTAATGCGGTCTATTAAACCATTCGGGCTAATGCCCTCGTTGTTCAATTCCTACGCATCAGAACTCCAAATCGTTGTTAACTAGCCGATAAACAGCTCTAAATCGAAAATTAGTTCTGAATTTTTTAAGAAGCAGAATGTTTTTGATATGTTGTGAAATGGATAATATTTATTGAAACAAGATAAGTGCAGTGAGAAAACATTGATATCACAAATGAGGTTAGTATAGTTGTGATCTTCGTTTATCTGTCCTGAAGCTGCCATAGAAAGCAACAAAATGCTAGTACATGTAGTTACGTTCTTTCCAAACGATGTGACGCTCCTAATGTTTATTAAAATCAATCAATAATATAAAGGATTCTCGCGTTGGTTCTCTACTTCTGAAAAATTAATTTTAATCCATATTTCCGGATTTTATTTCGAAGATTCCTTATTTAAGAAATAATGTTCGAATTATCGTTGTTTATCGACCAATAAACAACAATTTGGAGTTCTGTTCTGAATTAACCCGATTGTTTTGATAGTCACGCATCAGAACGACAAAGAGCTGTTTATTGGCCGATAAACAACGATAAGGCGAAAATAATTTCGAGTTGAACATGATTTGACAAATATTTTTGCAATTGTAATAAGAACTACATTTACTGTTCTCCTCTCATAATCGGGACTACGTTTTGCGTTGTTAATTGGCTAGTTTAACAACGATATATTTGTTCTTTGTCTATAGAAAAATTAGCGAGCATCATGCAATAATAACTTTTGTATGGTGAAATGTGATAGCAGAAGCACAGATGACATATGAAGATATAGTTGTTGAAAGTTCAGAAAATATATTAAAGTCTTGAGGAGAACTAATCTGACAAAGAATACGTTTTTGCGAGCAAAACATTTGCAGATTGACATTTTTTTTTACATGTTAGCATTTTCATATGCAAAATGTCATTTTCCGGTTAAGCCAGAACCATCTATTTCTTATAAAAAATGTCAAGTAAATGTCCGAACCACAGACGAAGAAAAGAAGACGAAGAAATCTTTTACGTCTAGTTATTATTACCAGCAAAACCTCGGGACAAAATTGTCAACTTAGAGGTAATTCACTGCACGATCTTTAAGGAAGGGGATATGTACGATTTTAATATCAACATTTCAATGGTGTATTTTAATGGTTTAAAGCTCTAATTTCGAGAAATTTTGAATATCAATTCTTCTGAAAATTTATTCTAGTTTGTTATTCATCGATGTGTTATAGGTTTTATTTTACTTTCATGATTTGTATTTGACGAGATCGTACATACCATCTTTAATAGCAACATACTACATATTAGGTGCATATTTAGCGAGTGTTTAATCATTAAATAGTTTTCGACAGTGAAATCGATAACTCCAATAAACAGAGTCGACAGTTGCTTGGGGCTACACAACTGCAATACAACGTAGCAAAAGTAAGCAAAAGTGTTCGTTTATTTAGTTATACAACACTTAGCTGTTTCGTTCGTTTTGTGCACATGTATGTTTCTCTTGGTGATTGCAAATCATTTTGTCACGTTCGTACGCTTTTAAAAAGTAATTACTAGGAACAATCGTTAGTACATACTTTTTGAAAAACGTTAATAAATAGCTTCCAAAACTCTCGTTTCAAACGTAAAATAGCAATATTTCGCACTTTTTGTTCCAATAATTATAAGTAAACATATCAAGCTATAAGAAATGATACAGAACACTGAAGTCCAACAAATGTTACGTTGGATGGTATATTTGCACTTAATCAGTAAATCTGCATTTTAGAGATCTGGTGCAGACGTATTTTGCTGCAAAAGGATATGACAAACATCGTCTCTGTACACGAAATTACAAAACTAGCCAAGATATGACAGGGAATAAACATATGACAAATGAGTTTACAAATGACCCTACTGCACCTTAAACGGAACGTTACAACCACAGGCGAGTGCTACTTAAAAACGCTAAAAAAATTACTTCATGGGAATACAATTTATTGTGTATACGTTTTAAAAAAAAAGGTTCGGTTTTAATGGCAGAAGTGGTAGTTTTAGCAGTAGAAGCAGCAGCAGAAGCAGAAGCAGCAGCAGCATCAGTAGTAGTAGTAGCAGTAGTAGTAGTAGTAGTAGTAGTAGTAGTAGGAGTAGTAGTAGCAGTAGCAGTAGTAGTAGTAGCAGCAGCATTAGCAGCAGTAGTAGTGTAGTGTAGTAGTATTAGTAGTAGTAGTAGTAGTAGAAGTACCAGTAGTATCAGTAGCAACAACAGCAGCAGAAGCAGCAGCAGAAGTAGAAGTAGTAGTAGTAGTAGTAGTAGTAGTAGTAGTAGCCTAATGTAAAATCATGACAGTGGTGGTTTCAAGGAACGCGTCGTTTTGATACGTTTTGCATGACACTGGAGTGACGAACTGCGTGTACCCAGTTTGGTAATGCATACATTCCGGATTTATTATTACAATATTTCCTTATAAAAGTTGAAAAATATATCAGGACTAATGTAAAATCATGACATTTGTTTCGACAACGTGTCTTACGCGTCGTTTTGATACACTTTGCATGACACAAGAGTGAAGAACTACGTGTACTCGGTGACGCAATGTATAATTTTTGACATTTTTGTGCATTTATTATGGTTACCTGTTGTACATTGATACATATATATGTACGCATACAATGGTATATCTATACATAATGTGTCACTTGCCCGAAATAAAGGACTTTCAGTTTATATGACATAGTTTCTATGCTGCTGATGCAACTGCAGATTTCTTCTTTTAGGCAAAATTCTTTAAAAAGTGTATTTACCGCTGATCTCATAGGATACTGCCAACAAACTGCGACGCATATGAAAGCATGCAAATAAAAGTTCATTTACTCCCAATTACTAAGAGACTCAGATAATGCTAGATTTAATCCGTTTAGGAATAATGAAGAAATTAACGACACAATACGTCTGCAGACAAGATTAGCTTTAAGATATTATTTACTATGCTTTGCAAATGGTGCAGCTTTTCACTTGGTACAGCTTTGCAAATGGTACAGCTCTTCACTTGGTACAAGGTAAATGTGTCAATTACCGACCAATAAAAATCTGGTTTTAAAGAGTCAATACATTATTTACTAAGGGTTCGAAATGGCACAAGCGTAACATGCATCAATAACTTCGTGTTTACAATGTCATTTCTCAACAGCATAAATAGTATAACAAAAACGTTCTGTATACATTTGTGCTTCTGAATGTATAAGAGACCGACCTGTATGATAAACCATTTATTTGATTGACTTATGTCGTCTTCTTGACTTTTGCTGAGAAGAGGACATAATATGTACAATATTACATACAAATTTACAGTTGCATATTTTAATGGTTTTATATTGTTATTTTCAACAACAACAAAAACAACACATAAACAAAAGTTTGTTATAGTATTGTTAATTTTTCCGACACAGTGTATTTATTTCAATCGTTTATTAAATGGTAGCCAGATGTGTAAAACACTTCACCGTAATGACGAACTTTTTCATTTCGTGTCAGTGAACAATTGATAATAGAAAGTAATTTATTTCAGACAATGCTGTATGACAAACGTCATCTATGTTGTTTTGTATTACATTTTGTATAGAATTTCAGTTGAAAGAAACTCCTTTTCAGAAAATTGTGTTATCAGTTCATGAAAATTAATGCGAAAGCAACAAGTTTATCAAAGTCAAATCAATTCTAATTCATGAAATGGTTGAGCAAATAAAAATTCCAACGCCCCAAGTCGCCCAGCCGAGACAATGTCATAACATATATGTGTCCGTTCGAACAAATGTCATTATATCGCACAAACGTAGCAAACATTATAACCATTTGACACTGCCTAGGAAAACCGAGCGACCTTCAGTTTTAAGGAAATGGTTTTAGAATGCGAGTTTCTATTGAGCATTTCCCACAGTCTCTTGTCTTCATGTATGGTTGTCTCCTCACAGAGAAGATGGCCAAAATGATCTCTACTGGAAGAATATGAAAAACAATTTGTTGAATGATTGTATAGATATAAACCACGACGTTTCTACATATTCTTTTGTATTGTTCGAAACAATTGCATCTTTCGTTACCCGAACAAAAGTTGCATTCAACGATTCCTGTGCCAAATTTAATTGGAAATTTCCTTACTTTATCGACTGTTAACGTCATTGAACGGTCTGGATTTATACAACGAGTAAAACGGTTTTCATACACTTACTTTCTTGTTATGGTTATAGTTTTTAAAAAACGCTACTGTAGCACCAGGATAGTTAATAATTTAACAACAAAAGGTTAACAATAGTAGGGTTAAATTGAAACAACGTTTTCGTTTATTACTACTAATCCACGAATGTGCGTGTATGCGTCTGGAATATCTCGCAGGTGTTTCCAAAAATACAGGGTACATCTACGATGCACTCAAATCAAACTACTTACTGACGTTCTCGTTGATCATTCTATCACACAACCTTCAACAAGCATTCCTAAAGATTATTCATTATTCAAAGTAATGGTCCGTCACCAATGAAGAATTTTTTCTGTTCTTGTAAGATTTGAAAAAAATAGCGATCCTTGTGGGCGGAAATAAAGCGTAGACACGCATATCTGAATTACAAATGAATGACATACTAGACCAATAGCTATGTGCAAAACATTTTAATATACACAAATATTGTAACTAAAACGTACCCCCTCATAATATATATATTTTTTCCATAATGAAAGATCTTGGACGATAAAACATTTGTTTGCTTCTTTGCTATTTTTGATTTGATTGTTAGTTTTGTTAATATTTTGTTTAATTTTTCAGAACAAATACAATAGTTTCACTTATTCATATTTATTGAATAAGCACGCGTAATCTGAAATACATTTAATCAATATAAATATTACGTTGTTTCCGACAGATTTTTTTAAATACAAAAATGAGGAACTTTAGATGCAAACGTATAGAGGAACACTTGCTTGAAATGACGTTGTAAAATCATATTACAGGACGATTATTAGACGGCGCATGTTTTAGAAATCTGTTAATATAAGTAAGACTGAATTTATTAAATCTGAAATGGCAAGACAAAAGCCAAACACTTGCACATCGGATCTGTAAAAAGACAAACGGCACACCAGAATTTGAACCACAAAATGATTGTTTTCACCTAAATCATCCACAAATTTCCCTCACATTTCGAGCACTTGTTACACGACACAATAACTTAAATCTTTCCAGTTGCAATAAGTTGTCTTAATCATCCATTATTTCTTAATTGGTTACGACGTATGTTAAAAACGAAACAAAAAATCATCTATCACTAAATTAGTGCGAACTATATTACCGAAGTAAGACGTTATGTCCTTGCAGTTAATAAAAAGTATTTGTATGGTTGCATCGATATGACGACCTAAACCAAGACTCCGTTTGATATTTTCTTGGGTATTGTTTCGAAACAATTGTATCTTGCTTAAATAAACAAAACATGCTTTCAATTATTTCCTTGTCAATTTTAATTGGAGATGTCCTTATTATATCGAGTGTTTATGTTATTGAAATGATGTGGATTGATACAAAGCAGAAACAGTGCAAACTTTAAAACAGTATTCAAACACGTTTTTACTTATTGTTTTCATAGTTTAAACAAAACGCTACTGAAGCACCCGGTTAGTCAACAATTTAACAGGTTAACAATAGTCGGGTAAAAGTGAAACAAGGTGTTAATTTACACATATCCACGAATGTTCTTGTTTGCGCCTAGCACATCTCGCAGGTATTTCCACAAATGAAGTCACAATGCACTCAAATCAGTCCGGATCCTGACGTTCTCATTCATCATTCTATCACACAGCCTTCTTCCAGCCTTCTTTAAGTTTCATTTTAAAATTAATCGTCCGTCATCAAATAAGAGCTCTTCTGTTCTTGTAAAATGTGAAAAACGCGAATTGTCGGGGGGGGGGGGGGGGGGTCGGAAGGTAACTTTTAAAAACGCATTGTGAGAATTTTAGAATTTATTTATTATTACACATACTGTTTCTCTTTATTTTTTCCCATGCTTGGCTGTATGCACTGATCTTTCAGTTTATTTTCACCTTTTCTATGGAATTTTGTGTTTGCCTTCATACTATTCAGGTTTTAATGTAACCCAATATTCTTTAAAATGTCTACATGACATTTATGTCTCAGTATCTAGTGTGGTCTCAGCTGCAGCAGCTTAATATCAAGAGTTATTACCAGAATGTCGACATAAATACCGTTTTTTTTAGCGATTTAAGTAATTTATCAACGAGCATTTGCCTTTCTGCATGCACAACGTCACAAGTTTTATAACCAACATACATAATAAAAACGCTGACAGCGTAGAAAGACTGTTGGCGAGAAAAGAAACTAAAAGCAAATTAATTATGAGAGTATTTTTATCATAAGAAACATTTATTGAAGTAAGTCACCTGTCTGTTATATCATTTCTACAAAACAATCCTCGAAACTCAAAACTATACACTCTACTTAAAAAAATTGGTATAAGCTGATATTTGACCTAACTGAAGATGGAGATCCATCGCAAATTAAAAAATATATAGCGCGCGTCTAATTCAATGCTATTTATCTACGACATTCTCATCATTATTTTTAGACTGTTGGCGGAAGCCAACGGTCTTCTGAGAGGGGAATTTCCAAAACAGGTATCGCGGTAAAAACTACTTCCTTTGTTTGCAGGTAACGAGTCAGTCAATGGAAACCTGAAATGGTCCTTTTTCAAAAAAGCAAATTTTCACGCCTGTTTTATTACCTTTTAATTATTTAAGATAATATATGTCATGTGTATAATAATGTGTATATCATGTGATTTATTACCATTACAGTTTCTAAAAAAAGTTAATTTATTAAAAAATGTACGTCAAACTAATGACACCCTTATTTTCGCTATTTACTTGAATGTAATCGAAATATTCACCTAGGAGTCCTGGGAAGCCATATTATCAACTTTTAAAAATGGGACATTAAACTTCATTCAAACAAATGTTTCCTTTTAGCAAAAAAGCACTCATAATTCACATACTTTTAGTTTCTTTTGTCGCCAATAGTCTTTCTACGATGTCAGCGTTTTGATTTGTATTTCGTGGGAGGCAAATATTTTTGGTGCATACTATTTAAAAAGCAAACATAGTTCTATTCATATAAGACAGTCTACAACGGCTACAAATAATCGATGAACCGTATAAGTTTGAATCAATGTTCAGTGCTTTCCATTATTCCTTAGGTCAAAGGTTGGCTGAGAAAGTTATTAGGGCGAACGAGAGACTGAACTGTTACATTGCAATGCAATATTTAGTTCAACAATTGCAGCAAGTACATGCGTTTTATTAGATCATACATGGAATAAAAAGCTGGTTTAGACAGCTACGTTAAAACCGGCAACTTCATTGAGGACGACTTCATTCACGATTTCGATTGTCTGTAAATTGAGTCAAATGTTGGTTTAGATAGCTACGCCTTACATGACTGACCTGATACATTGCTGTGCAATGTCGCGTTGACCATCTCGCTGCAGGTCTCCAACATCTGAAGCATCTCCGCGTGCATCTCCTCTGGGGTCAGGAATACCACACCCTGCAACAGAACATACAAACACTTGAGCTAAGGTATAGGTATTCAGACATTTTACGTACCCGTACCCGAATACAATCCCTCCCGTCCGTTTAACGTAACCGGACACAATACCTCCCGCCGGTTTTACGTACCCGTACACAATCCATGCCGCCTGTTTTACGTACCCGGACGCAGTCCATCCCACCCGTTTTACGCACCCGGATACATTCCCTCCCTCCAGTTTTACGTATCCGGACACGATCCCCCGTTCCTTTTTACGTATCCAGACGCAATCCCTCCTTTTCAATTTTACGTAACCGGACACAATTAATCCCTTTCCTATTTATGTACCCGGACACAATTAATCCCTTTCCTATTTATGTACCCGGACACAATTAATCCCTTTCCTATTTATGTACCCGGACACAATTAATCCCTTTCCTATTTATGTACCCGGACACAATTAATCCCTTTCCTATTTATGTACCCGGACACAATTAATCCCTTTCCTATTTATGTACCCGGACACAATTAATCCCTTTCCTATTTATGTACCCGGACACAATTAATCCCTTTCCTATTTATGTACCCGGACACAATTAATCCCTTTCCTATTTATGTACCCGGACACAATTAATCCCTTTCCTATTTATGTACCCGGACACAATCCTCCCAGCCTTTTACCGCACATAAACGCTTCAATGATTAAGTCAGTCAAAATTTATCATATAAAATCCAAAATTCAGACCATTGACATTGATTAATAGCAATATAAAGAAAGGAGGGGAACAATTTTTGTACTAAGTTCAAAATCCTTTGGAATTGCAATACTACGCAAACTAGGTACAATCACGTAAAAAATAGTTCTAAATAGAAGCGGGACAATAAATATGTCACATTTTAAATAAGATTTTTTGAAACAGTTATAAAAATGCAAACATTTTTTGCAATCTCATCTTAAAAGTCTTGAATAAATTTCTGTCCAAATATGACTTTACCGATAAATTACCAATAGCATCCAAAAATTTCCAATTGCAAAATCATAAATCTATCGAATTCCAATCTTGTTACTGTGAATCTAACCAACACAACTGTGATTCGTAATTTATTCATAAATGACATGTCAATAACATGAACATTAAAACAAGTTGTGTATGTTTGTGCCAATTAGCCATGCAACACATATTGCAATGTATTATTAGTAATTATGAATGTTTTCTTGACTGCACAGGAAATGGATTGATTTTATTGACAAAAATAGAGCAAAAAGATTTTTTTCCTACAGATCTAGATGTTAGTTCGGAACAGCAGGTGTAATGTATCTGTTCTACACCTATGTGGTAAGCTATAATTAATTCTCGCACTCGTTATATTTATTCCAGTTAATAGATACTACAAATAATGGTCTACATTCTATTGTCATGACTGTTATTAAATATTAAACTCTATTATAAAGTTAAAAAGCAAACGCGTCGCCTCAGCTTTGGTGTTATAACGCAAAACGCAATTATGAAAAACACAATAAAGCATAAGCCCCAGGTGCGGTTGCAAATACTCTATGGCAAATTGTAATACGTAACCAAGAAACATTAACCGAAGGATTGTTAGACAACAGTTACCGAAGTATGGATCATTTGCATTACTATGGGTTCAACTTCGCAGTCAACTGTCATTGCAGTGTTTGTTGTTAGCACTGTTGCTGTTATTGGTGTTGTTGTTAATGTGCTTAGTGTTGCTGCCGCAAATGCTATTGTTGTTATTTAACCATGTGTTTCTACAGCTGCTTTAGATGCTGCTGACCGAATAATGAAGCTCTTACGATATTACGTGCAATTGTAGTGTCACAGTCTCTGTCTTTAGATAGTGTTGCTATTGAAAAAAATGATTCATGCTTATTATATATATTTATACGTAGTGTATGTATATAATATATTATATGTATATGATATATTTATTATATGTATTGTTCCTGAATCTGCCAGTTTAAAAGGGTTTTGAACTCTTAAGACAATCTAATTCGGTAAACACTTGTAACCGGAAAGGTACGTTACGGGCCTATAAACCGTAAACACTTGTAACCGGAAAGGTACGTTACGGGCCTATAAACCGTAACTTGTAACCGGAAAGGTACGTTACGGGCCTATAAACCGTAACTTGACACGCATCGCAATTTACCGTGTCACATTTTCAAAACTGGCTGTTTTTTTTTTAAATCGTAAGCGCATAAGGGTGGTTGTTAAATTGTTAAAATAATTCCAAATGACTACTGTAAGCGTTATTGCTATTGCAGCTTAGCAACGTTAACAACATTTTATTTGCTTTGATTATTTAAATGTTACATATATAGATTAAATCATTTGCAGCCGTAGTGCTTACACATAAGGATTTAATCATTTGGAACCATAGTGCTTACACATAAGGATTTAATCATCTGCAACCATAGTGCTTACACATAAGGATTTAATCATCTGCAACCATAGTGCTTACACATAGGGATTTAATCGTTTGCAGCCGTAGTGCTTACACATAAGGATTTACTCATCTGCAACCATAGTGCTTACACATAGGGATTAAATTATTTGCAACCATAGTGCTTACACATAGGGATTTAATCATCTGCAACCATAGTGCTTACACATAGGGATTTAATCATTTGGAACCATAGTGCTTACACATAGGGATTTAATCATCTGCAAACATAGTGCTTACACATAGGGATTTAACTATTTGGAACCATAGTGCTTACACATAGGGATTTAATCATCTGCAACCATAGTGCTTACACATAGGGATTAAATTATTTGCAACCATAGTGCTTACACATAGGGATTTAATCATCTGCAACCATAGTGCTTACACATAAGGATTTAATCATTTGGAACCATAGTGCTTACTCATAGGGATTTAATCATCTGCAACCATAGTGCTTACACATAGGGATTTAATTATTTGGAACCATAGTGCTTACACATAGGGATTTAATCATCTGCAACCATAGTGCTTACACATAGGGATTTAATCATTTGGAACCATAGTGCTTACACATAGGGATTTAATCATCTGCAACCATAGTGCTTACACATAGGGATTTAATCATTTGGAACCATAGAGCTTACACATAGGGATTTAATCATCTGCAACCATAGTGCTTACACATAGGGATTTAACCATTTGGAACCATAGTGCTTACACATAGGGATTTAATTATTTGGAACCATAGTGCTTACACATAGGGATTTAATTATTTGGAACCATAGTGCTTACACATAGGGATTTAATCATTTGGAACCATAGTGCTTACACATAAGGGTTTAATCATTTGCAACCATATTGATTACACATAAGGATTGATCATTTCCAACTATAGTGCTAACAATGAAGCTGCGATACGTTCTTTTAGATCGTGTTTTTAAAACTGCTTCGATTTTATTCTGCGTATTGGATTGGTTTTGTCAATTTAAAGGGTTCTTCACTCTGTGGTTATAACATTTTACGCAACCTACCACGGAAGATACATTGGAACCCTTCGGAAACGTATGAAAACTGCACAGTTAAACGCATCATGTTTCCCTAAATGTCTGTTCGTTTAGTTAACATTTTTACGTTAAAAAAAGTACGAACATATAGATGGTTCCGTGTTTATAATTGATGCAATAATTGCACATGACTTCTGACAGATTTCGACAGCTCCGTAACTATAAATACTAAACTTCTATTCCATTAAAAAAGTATCTTGCTCGGAGAAAACTGATGAGGGAAGGCAGAATGTGCCATACTTCCACTTTTATTGCTCGACCAATGTTTAAACTACACGCATATTGCGTATTTTATTGCAGATTTTGCAATAATAATTAAAGCTCTCTGTCATTTCTGTCCTTGCTTGGTTTTCTCCAGCGAGCTGAAAACGCAATTATGTGATCATTTGGGTAATCTAGGTCAAAAGGTCGACAACTTGTCATCAAATTGCAAATTATGCCCAATTTGATTACAGACTGTGGAAATCTTCAAAACCCCATAATATATATTTACGGTGAAATGTATTAAGCATTTTAATTCACGTTTCATGATCTGAATGAAATTGTCCTAAAATATAAAACTCATTTCATTTATAATCGAAGGCGTGTTTTATATGAATATTAATACGAATAATTACTGTTGTCTGTCTTGATAAATTAAATTTTACATCGCCAGTATTATCAGTATATATATATATTTATTGTTCTGTGTTTCTCATTGTGGAAACAACAACAACACCAACACTATTTGAATCCATTCGTTGTATAGGTTCATCAGATACCATTAGATCTAATACAGGTTATAATTCCTCGAACTTGACATATCAGTTTACAAAAAAATATACCTAGCAATATATACTTAAACAAAAACTTGAAGTTTCATTATTAATAATGTAGTAAAATGTCGTAATATATTGTATTTGTTCCATTTTACATAAAATATAGATATAGACGGGCATCTATATTTCTTTTCCAAGATGGTTCTATTATCGCAAACCATTCATGTAACGCAATAGACATTTAATTTCTACCATAAAAAATACTTCAAGTCTCTTTAAATCCGTAGCACAGCACGAGAGACAAAATACAAGATCTATTACAGACTAACTGTCACGTGATAGCGCGGTAAAGCTGTCCTTTGAATCAAGAGTGAAAATATTTGTTTTTTTCCTAATAAACGGAGTTTTTGTGTGTGTAAAGTGGTGGATTTATATAATGTGCTTATTTTTATAAATTCCAATCAATGCGGAACAACCTGGTCTTCACTGGAATCGAAGAGGATAACTCCCAGGGTAATGAATCTCAAGCCATCACCGAACGTAAGCTAAGGGAACACCTGCATGAAAAGCTTAAGATCCCCAAGGAGACGGTGGATGGGCTACAACTCGAGCGAGTTCACCGTACCCCTTCTCAACCAGTGCATGGTAAGGTACGGTCAGTTGTGGCGAAATTTGCATTTTTTAAGGACCGCGAGCTAGTCAGGCGTCAGTGGCCACAACTTAAGGGCACAAACTATAATGTGTATGAACAGTTTCCTCCGGAAGTGCAAGAAAAGCGGCGACGTCTCGTTCCACAAATGAAGGAGGCAAAGCGACAGGGCAAGCGTGCTTGGTTGGCGTATGATACGCTGTACATTAATGGGCATCCGGTAAAGCAGTAGGGGTATGCAGGAGATGAACTGTCTGTTCTGTCGTGGAACATTAATGGTCTGACGCAAGATAAGAAGGAAAGTGTTGAATTTGTTGAGATATTGGCAAAATATGACATTTGTTTTTTGTATGAATCGTGGTGTAAAGCAAATTCTAACGTAAAACTAAATTGTTACATTACCCATAACTTTTACAGGACTTTCCAAAATAGAAATGCCAAACGAAGTAGTGGCGGTTTATTGCTTTGTTACAGGGATTACTTAGAGGGTGGTATAGAAATTATAAAAAATCATTATGACGCCATAATTTGGTTAAGACTAGATCATGTATTTTTTAACATGGAACAAGATATCTTTATATGTGGTGTTTACATTTGGGGTGAGGATTCACCAGTCTATAACTATTTAAGTGTTGACTTATTTCAAATTTTAGAAAATGATATTTCAGATTATGATAATAAGGGTGCAATTTATATATGCGGTGATTTTAACAGTCGTGTTGGTGAAAAGAATGATTATATTTTGCATGATAGAGTAAATATTTGCATCGATGATATCGATTATAGACCAGATTGTACTCCTAGCAGGGCCTCGTTAGATGAAAAGCACAATAATCATGGTATTAAGCTGCTAGACCTTTGTAAGGCAACCGGTTTGCGTATTGTTAATGGCCGGCTAGGAAATTCAAATCAGTATACTTTTTTGTCGCATAACGGCTGTTCTGTAATTGATTATCTGCTCACTGCCGATTGTAATTTTTCACAACTATCACGATTTGGTATTGATAGTTTTAATTTTTTTTTTTTTTAACAACAAATATTTATTCACTTAAGCATATTACAGCTCATCGTGTTGACCAAATTCATAATAAGACAGACATGCGTGGAAATAATAAATAATAAATAATAAAATATTAGTAATCACAGAGCCGGTAAATAACAGCATATTTATATAATACACAATTCATGAACAATGGATCTAATAATCTGCTTGTATGGGTAAAAGGTGTGTGTGTGTGTGTGTGTGCGTGCGTGCGTGCGTGCGTGCGTGCATGCGTGAGTGCATGCGTGCGTGTGTGTGCGTGCGTGTGTGTGTGTGTGAGTATATGTATGCATGCATTTTTGACACGTCGTATATTTATACTTGAACTTCGCTACAACATAAACCCTTTAATTAGGGCAACCTAGTACATGGTAGATTGCCATAAAGGATACGTATGTATTAACTTTAACGAGTCTTTAATATGGGATGCCTTTTTTTTTTTGGCAGTCTAAAACGAAAACAAAATTTAGACAGCC
Organism: Congeria kusceri; assembly: GCA_027627225.1. Taxonomy (NCBI): domain Eukaryota; kingdom Metazoa; phylum Mollusca; class Bivalvia; order Myida; family Dreissenidae; genus Congeria; species Congeria kusceri. The sequence goes on from CM051038.1 coordinate 13,732,754, forward strand.
CTAATGGCATATATGCTGTCGAAATGTCTATGTATGTTGCACGAGTAGCAGTCTTTGTGTGAGTTTATGTGTGTGTGTGTGTGTGTGTGTGTGTGTGTGTGTGTGTGTGTGTGTGCGTGTGTGTGTGTGTGTGTGTGTGTGTGTGTGTGTGTGTGTGTGTGTGTGTGTGTGTGTGTGTGTGTGTGTGTGTGTGTGTGTGTGTGTGTGTGTGTGTGTGTGTGTGTGCGAGTGTGTGTGCGTGTGTAAGGTAGGGGGAGATATAGTATGCGTGAGGGTGTTGTGTGGTAGTATATAATGAACTGATTTGGTATATAAGCACATGTTTGAGGAAAAACAATGATAACAGGCAACAAATACATTCATTTCTTAATAAACTGTACATAAATGACATTAACAAACCTTGAGTTAGAGAAACATATAATTATCTCTTTTCTTAAAGCATGTTATACAGTAAATAGCTAACTTCCTAAGCGTTCCTTTATTATTGCTATTCACAAGTTTCAAAAATTTGTGCATACTTGGTCTTGTTGAGAAGTATGTTGGTATGTATTTGGTTCTTTCTTCTAAATAATTTAATGAATGGAGCGATCACGCCCCAGTAAACTTCGCATTGTGTTGTAATAAAAATAGACGTGATAAAACTAGTCATGCGGAAATGAAATATAAATGGAATGTGCATTCTAGGGAGCAATTTCGCTCGGGTATTATAGGTAATTTGACAAAGTTTAATTATATTGTGGACAACGTTGATTGCTCAAACAGAGATTCTGTTAATAATATGCTAAATGACTTTACTAATACAATACGAAGCGTAGCAGATCCCCTGTTTTGTAAAACGTGCTATTTTAAAGATGAAATTTGTTTCAATGATAGTACACAATTTAAAAATGTATGGTTTGATAATGAATGTAAAACAGCGCGTTCTTGTTATTTTGACGCTCTTAAATTATTTAATTCTCAGAGAACGGAATCTAACAGGATTAATCTATGTGAATGTAAAGCTAGGTATAAAAATATAGTTAGGAAAAAGAAACGTTTACATTATAAAGGTAAAATGCTTGAGCTTGAACAGATGAAGAAATCTAAACCTAAAGATTTTTGGAATCATTTTAAATCCCGATCACGTAAACATTCTGAAGATATTTCCTTAGGTGCCTTTCGCGATTATTTTGAAAATGTGAGCAGTAATCTTTTCAATTGCAGAAATGAGGAATCAGAAACCTTTAACGAGCAAAACGATTTTAACATGCCGAATGATGTTTACCCGGAACTTGATAGACCAATCAGCGTTGATGAAATCGTAAAAGCCATTAAATTTTTGAAGCGTAACAAATCAAGCGGTAAAGATTCTTTGTTAAACGAATATTTCATTGAAACAGTTGATATATTGTCTTCGCATATATGTGACTTGTTTAACACAGTTCTTAACTCTGGATATTTTCCAGATACATGGACAGAAGGTATAATTATTTCGATTCACAAAAAGGGTCCTGTTAATGATGTTAATAATTATCGGGGGATTACGCTTGTGAGCTGCCTATCTAAACTATTTACAACTGTATTGAATAACCGTGTCGAACAAGTTTGTAATGAAAATAACCTAATTTCGGACGCGCAGTTCGGATTTCGAAAAGGGCGATCTACTATTGATGCTGCGTTCATTCTTTTGTCTTTAATACAACATCAATCAAATAAAAACAAGCGTTTATACGTCATTTTCGTTGATATGATGAAATGTTTCGATTCTATATATAGAAATGGGTTATGGTTTAAATTGTACAAATCAGGAATTCAAGGTAAGATTCTAAGAATTGTGCGTGATATGTACGGAAAAGTAAAATCGTGTGTAAAATCATTTTCTTCCTATTCTGATTACTTTGTATATGCAGTAGGACTACGACAAGGGGAGGTAATGTCTCCTCTATTATTTTCTCTCTTTGTTGAGGACTTAGAACTGTATTTTCAAAATGATCTTGACCCAGGTCTACAAATTGATGATATAATTTTGTTACTTTTACTCTTTGCCGATGACATGGCTATTGTTGGTAAATCTCCAAACGAAATTCAAACACATTTAGACTATTTATACGAATACTGCAATACATGGGGATTGCAAGTTAATGTAGAAAAAAAAAAAATTATGGTTTTCCGAAAGCGAGGTGGGCTATTGCCCACCGAAAGTTGGTCTTACAATAGCCAACCAATAGAAGTAGTAGATAATTTTAATTACCTTGCACTGGTGTTTAAATATACCGGTAGTTTTAACCTAAATGAAGAGCATCTGGTTGGAAAGGCTCTTAAGGCAATTAATATTTTGCTTGCTAAATGTAAAATGTATGACTTAAAACCAAAATTATTATGTCAATTGTTTGATTCGTTTGTAGGCTCAATTTTAAGCTATGGGTCTGAACTTTGGGGTCACACCAGAAGTAAAGAAATTGAAAGAATTCATTTGAAATTTTGCAAACGATTGTTAAATGTCCCTTCTAACACCTGCACCGCCGTTGTCTACGGTGAACTGGGCAGATACCCCCTGTATATAAGCAGATATGTTCGCATGGTCAAGTATTGGCTTAAAATTGTATCCACGGATAACATTATTTTAAAACGTATATATACTCAAGCTGTAGCTGATTGTGACTATGGTAATCGTAATTGGGTATTTGAGTTGAGAAAATTGTTAAACGATTACGGATTATCTTTTGTATTTGATAATGTACAATCCATAGATGTTAAAACATGTGTAAGTACCTTTAAAAATAGAGTAATTGATGCATTTAAACAGGAATGGTTTAGTTCACTTGAGAATAGTTCTATGCTTGATGTTTATAGACAATTCAAAACTTCTCTAGAATATGAAATATATTTAAATGTTGTTCCGAGAAGCCTAGGGTTTTATCTGTGTAGATTGAGAATGTCTGCTCATCCTTTACGGATTCAGACTGGTAGATATAATAGAAATAATACACCTAGAAATGAAAGATATTGTTTATATTGTTTACTAAACAACAAGTTTGACATCGAAGACGAATATCATTTTATTTGTATTTGTCCCGGCTTTTCTTATCTAAGAAATAAATATGTTAAATTAAAGTACCGTACACGCCCTTCGGTTTTTAAATATGTCGAGTTGTTGAAAAGTAACAATAGAACAGAACTTATCAATCTTTGTATATTTATAAAAGAAGCTTTGAGTGTACGTACTGCATTCCATAACACTTTTGCCTAAATGCTCATCTCCATTGCAAACATGTTTATTATCTTATATTTCAGATAGCAAATAAAATAAGCATATACAATTATATACAAATATGTTAGGTTAATATGTTATATATTGAATAACTAATCATAAATATGTGTATTATTTAATATCCAAAACATTGTTAACTCATGCATTTCACGTTGACATTGTAATTATATTATTTAATGTGTTGTAGACGATGTACAATGTACAAGTCTGAAATAAATATCCTATCCTATCCTACTAACAAGATGAAAAAAAAAACAAAATGACAGACGGAAAATTTCTATTAACGTAATCATTGCTAATGGTTTGGAATCAAATTGAAGATAATGGTTTCTGCTTATTTTATGACAGTCCCTGTGATAAAATGATATTAATGACATAGTGGAAATGGATGCCGGCACAAAGATTGCTTAGAATAGCTGCCGTTGTGGAAATAAATAATCTAACAGCAACACGCTTGAAGATACAATAAAACGATATAAGATACATCATCAATGGAGATAGAATGGGTGTACTAATTCTATACTTTTTGTGTTTTATTGTCTGTTATATGATTTGCACAAATTTGATGCCGTTAGCATTTTATAATCTGAAACGAAATTTAAATAAAATAAAATAATAAATCTGTATTTTGTTATCATTGTAAAATAAATAATTAATTTGGACCTTGCTTCGTTTCTACAATATTTGAAAAAAGCTCAAACGAAATTTCAATAACATTCCATTAATTTCAGATACTTATGTTTTTGTGATAAGCGTGCCATTTCTATTTCAAGATTCAATTAAGAACGAATTTTATATAAATAATTTAATTCCTGGTTTCAATCATGATTGGATTAGTTCGAAAGTGAACGAACCTAATTCGCGTTTGAAAGCAGCTTAGAAAAAATATGCGCAAGAAAATACAATGAAATCTCGCGCGAGTGACGCTCCAGCTGAATGTAGCAATAATAAATTTAAATTCAAACTCATTCAGAGGAATTAACCAGGTTTATTGAAGACTGTAATATATTTCATCTCTGTATACTCATTTAAGTCGTTAATACGTATATGGTTTTGATTTTGTGCATGCATATGTTCGAATATCGTTCGCATTATTTACCGACAATCAATAAAATGATGTTTTCTGTTTTTAAATTTCATACCACTTTACAATAAATAAACATAAGAAATTTATAAACATGGAGTCCAGCAAAATCAACACATTGGTTTTGTGTATGATTTCGATAATGAGTTTGTTCAACAAGAAAGTGTATTTGTATGCATGTAACCAAATCAACCAAATTGCTTCGAGACCGCCATCCACGGATTTGAATAATTCATTCTTCTGTTTCAATGCAGTCCTATGTAAGAACATACAAGGATGAAGGTTTTTAACAGCCACTTAATTTACCGTTTGGCAGACTAATTTACTCCCAGAAAAGCAAGGGACTGGTTTTTGTAAAGGCATCAACAAGTCATTCATCAAACCATTTTTTCAAGGAATCTATTGCAATGAGCACTTTTCAAGAGAAAAAAAAACGATTAAAAAATAAAGGTGAATTATGCAGCAGTTTATGACCAAGTTTACCGCCCTTTCAGCATCTTCATCAACCTGATTATTAGGATGTCATCGTATGTCCTTTGTTTGGTTCAACTTTAAAATTTAGTATCTCATCTATTGTTATTAAGTAATGTTTTTGTTTTTTTTACATTTTTGTTGTAAGCAAGTTATATCTTCAATAATGTTCAAAGAAATAACAAATCACATGACAAAAGTTTAAATAAACGGTCATTGACGGGATTTGGCGAAATAAATGTGTGCGTCACAATGACCAACTTATCATAAGCGTTTAAGCGCCTATTCAACGACTTTGTTACAGCAAAGTCGATCTGGGTTGCAAATGCAATGGAATATATTCGCCAAATATCCCTCCAAAGTGGTTGCATTCAATGTATAGTTTCAGTAATTCCCCTTTAATATCCCTCCAAAGTGGTTGCATTCAATGTATAGTTTCAGTAATTCCCCTTTTGAGTGAAACATAAACTCTCCACTGTTGAAAAGGCTGCGCACAACAGGACCACGAGTTATAGAAACTTCGTTTTGCAGACAAGATGCACACGGGTGACACACCAGAGGTGCAGTGCCGAAGCTTTACCGTAGAAAATAGTTTGCTTATAATTGTTATAACCCAATAACAGCGTCCCCCAATATGTGGGTGACATATATAAGCCATTAAGAAGACAGAAAATGAAATATACTAATTTGCAACATACTTTTACATAACGTCGCAGTCGATGGCTCGCTCAATAAAATGACCATATATTTAAAGATAAAAAGTTTCATTTCACTTCTTATATTTTTCATTTTTAATTACACGATCGTCATTAGATTTCCTATTATTTTTAAGACGAAACATTCTCAATAATGTTCGGCCCATTAATGAATAATAATTGACCCAATATTATTATAATTAATGAGTTGATTAATTGTTCAACTTCTTATCATTGCTGTCATGTGATTAGTATTGTAGAATTAATTAATCGATGTTTGATAGATTGGTTAACAAAATAAGCAATATTATTGAACTTTTTACCAAATCTGTTTTCTTTCATTCGATTACCTTTTTTAGAATCAATGACATATAATTAAGCACGCTTTTAAAATAGTTTCATTTAAAACACACCTTTAATACTAATTAGGATACACCACATTTTATAATTGTTTCATTTGTGGCACACCCTGTTTTGATTAACTTCATTGCCCGTTTTAACATATAGTATTTCAGCTGATGTGTTACCTTTTGACTCAACATGTTTTATGATAACCCCACATGAAAAACGTCAAGAAAACGAGACTTGTCACAGGATGTGACATATTCCCCCCGAAGCAAAGAGATCCTGCAAAAGGTAATATATCACGCACCTCGTGTTGCAAAGAGCCTGGGTGCACAGTTATCCGAAACGTTGTGTCATATGTCTTTATTTGCCTTCACAGTGATGTGACGAACGATTTTAATATGTGTAAAGCGGGCTTTCATTTCGATTTCTTGTCGGTTCAATTGAAACGGAATGCGTACAAGGAATAAAGCTGAATATTTATGTCAAATAGCGAGTCTGAAGAGCTCGGGCTGTGATTACAGATCCAGAAATAATCACATCTCAATCATCGTACCAAAGTAAATTGTATTCATCGCCATACTATTTGTTTCCAGTAAAGTATTTAACATGTTTCATTTTACTGAAAAACAACAGTTCCTGAAATACCTGTTCCAGAAAAACCTGTAAAGTATAGGACGTTGTATCCGTGCCAGAAAACAATAAGAAGCAACATAATTTCTGAAAATTACTCCAGATCCTACACGCCCTCCTACGTGTTGCAGCGTCTTCCAATATGTGGGTGACACGATCAAGCCATTAAAAAGACAGAAAACGGAAAATAGTAATTTGCAACAGACTTTTACCTAACGTCGCACTCGATGACAATATATTTAAAGAAAACATGTTTCGTTTCACGCCTTATTTGTCTAATTTTTTATTTCAAGGTTCTCATTAGATTTCCTTTAATTTGTAAGACGAAAAATCTCGATCACTTTCGCCCAATAATCAATAATAATTGACCCATTATTTTATTAATGGATTAATCAATATTTTGCTGTATTGGTTTACACAATCAGCAACAATATTTAACTATTTGCCTAACAGTTTATCTGTGGTTCGTTTACTTTTTTCAGCAACAATGATATATAATTACTCACGCTTTTAAAATAGTTTAATTTTTATAAACACACTTTTAATACTAATTTGAGTAACAACAATATGCAATGGTTTTATTTCCGCCCACCTTATTTTTATTAACTTGACTGACAGTTTTAAAATTTAGTGTTTAATATGATGTGTTGCCTTTCACTCGTACGTTCAACATGTTGTATGAAATCACCACATGGTAAAAAACGTTAAAACAAACTAGTACGAAATTTAACTAAATTAAAATGTATTTTATGTGCATCATACCGGAATTCGCATTCTAACCTACTGACACGACCTTCTAACTAAGTACATATCAATTGCAAACCAAGTTTGTTTTAGAACTGGCTTACTTTTACTTAATAACGACGCCACACTTCAAAATCACTTATTTACTTGAACTTCAAAGCACATCACTTATCTTTGCTTCCATTTATGAGCACAGTTTGGGTTTCTATAATGTGGCCTGCGTGTTCTTTGGCCAATAAGACGTACTGCAGTAATTCTTATATATGGTACATTGCGTATTGTAACAGCTACTACTAGTATATTAAACTACGCTTATTAAGAACATTCAATTATGCAAAGCAGAATTTACTAGGAAACAGCCGCTACGGTTTTCTGTTTTCTTGAAGAAACACAAAACAACATAATTAAAACACAAATATTAATCAAAAAGATCCTGTAGATGGTAACATATCATGCAGATCAGTTGCAAAGAGCCGAAAAGTAGTTTCGTATGTTTTCATTTGCTTTCCTGGTGATGTGACGAACGATTCCACCATGTATTATGCGGGCTATAGTTTCATTTATTGTCTGTTCAATTGAAAAGGAACGCCTACAAGGAATATAGGGCAACGTTTATGTCAAATAGTGAATACAAAGAGCTCGAGGCTGTGATTACTGAAAATCTCTAGAGATTCTGTCGACGATAGATTAGTTAACTAATACGTAATAACAAGGTACAAATCTCACAAACATTCCTGAAAAGGGTTGTACAATTAAATGTTTTGCAGACTATTATGGTGTCTGCATGTTCCGTGTACAGCTGACTGAAGTCGTACAAACTGTTAAGAAGATCTGTATAAACGTTATTAAAGTTTGTATATTGATGTCCTATAAAAATCTCAATAAGTGGCAATACGAGTAAAAACGACAACATGACTTAAAATTTAAGAAAACAGAACTAAAATTGTCACATGAGTGACGGATATACCCCCACAATATGGCCTTGTCACAAAACCATGGCATCCATTCGAAAGAAATGGACAGAGAGAGGATTCTTTAATTTGAGAATGGTCAACAGTGTATTTGGAAAAAAATATTTCAATAGAAGCCATAACTCTGTCAATATTTACTGGTTTGTAACCAAAGTTGAATTTAATCTGTATTTTATGATGTTACACCTATGTACCAAAAAATATATAAATGTGTGAAACCTTTCATCAGTTATTGACAATGTTTTTCGGGAATTTAAGTCAAAAGGGGGCCATAACTGTATCAAAATCTAGTGGTTTGTAACCAAAGTCGAACTTGACCTGTATTTTATGATGCTTCACATGTGTACCAATAAGTATTTAAATATGTCAAGCCATTGTTGAGTTATCGTCAGGGAACTTTGTTTTTAGGGAATTTAAGTCAAATAAAGGGCCATAACTCTGTCAGAATTGAGTGGTTTGTAATCAAAGTCGAACTTGAGCCGTATTTTATGATGCTACACATGTATACCAAGAATTATTTGAATATGTCGAGCCATTCTTGAGTTACCGTCCGGAAATCATGTTTTTAGGGAATTTTAAGTCGAAAAGGGGCTATTACTCTGTCAGAATTTAGTGGTTTGTAACCAACATCGAACCTGACATGTATTCTATGATGTTACACATGTGTACCAAAAATTATTTGAATATGTCCAACCTTTCTTGAGTTATCATCCGGAAACCATGTTTTTAGCGATTTTTAAGTCGAAAGGGGGCCATAACCCAGTCAAAATGTAGTGGTTTGTAACCAACATCGACCTTGATCTGTATTATATGATGTTACACATGTGTACCAAAAATTATTTGAATATGTCAAGCCTTTCTTGAGTTATCATCCGGAAACGAAAAACCAACAGACCGATAGACCGACGGACCGACAGACCGACAAGCTCACTCCTATATACCCCCCTAAACTTCGTGTGTGGGGGTACAAAAATAACGAAGAAACAGTAAAATATCAAATAAACAAATATTTGTGCCAAATATGGGACCGTTTCGGTTCGGCGTATGTGTCTCGGATTTATTGACTGTATGGTGTAATATACATTTCCTCAAATTTCTATCCAGATATATAATGCTTCACTTTATATAGTTACAATTCACAACACTAGTTTTGTCATACGATTGTTTATACTAACGTAAAAGTATTACGATGCAACAGTACATTTGAACACATTTCGGTGGCAATTGAAATGAACTATAATCTGAGAGTTTACTTAACTTGTGGCGTATACAGTTAAATAATAGTTTTTAATATTTGCAATTGAATGACAAATTAATAAATGAAAAATCGCGGAGTTCAAAATAACCATATATTTAATATTCGGTGCTATATCAAAACTGTGAGTAATACAACCGAAGGCAGATTCGACATAACATTTATTCTTCATGCTGGTTTAGTTTCTTAAAGTCTCTCATGTCAACAATAACAAATCTATTTATGTCTGCGCCGCGCCTTTCTTACTCCGTTCTTATGGATATCTCCGATACATCAACAACCTCTTCAGGAGCTTAACGAAAGGGTGTTGTTGAAATTGCAAAAAAAAATTGCATTAGAACACGAAAAGGCTTTATTGCTATTTCTAGCGCACGTGAAACAGTAAATGCTATTGCATTTCAAGTTGCCAACGGAAGTGACAGTTGTTGTCAATTAAGTATTGTTTGTGTCGAAATCGGATGCATGTTCTGTAAAAATAAATCGACTGTTCCTTTGTAAAAGAGTTATTTTTACAGTAGTGCAATAACATATACATATTCATTATTCTTTAACAAAAGTGGTTTACAGATCGATCGAAGCTCTACCACTCCTGTTTAAATGAGAAAATTGATATTTCCAGCCATTAATATGCCAATTGATATTAAATATAGTACGTATTGTTCCCCTTATTTCGTAAATTTATTTTTTACACACGAATTCATAAGAAATATTATGAGCACAACTTCACTGAATGTACAATTCATTCATAAAATAATTGTTAATATGTTAGTTAATAGCACGAACGTCGTTTAAGATGTATTGCGTTCTTTGAGTGGTTGCTATGTAGTCTTATGCAATACATGACATAGAGGATATTTGTTGGTTTCAATGTAAGATCGTTTTTATTTCATTGATGACCATATAAGACATATTGTCACGAGTAGTGGGTTAAGGTTAAGTTATTATGATTTAGACAACATTTGGAGAAGGATTTCGGGTACTGCTTTCACGTACTTGTACAGGTTTGCTACAAAACATTTGAAACTAAGCATACAGACAAACAAAACATGAAAACGTATGTCAGATTAAAGTTATGTCTTGAAATGAGTCATATGGTAATTTGCGACTTTTCATATGCACTATATTATAGGTGAGAAGGCAAAAAGATACAGATTATTAAAACGAATAATAAACAAATAAAAATTCAGAGTATATGCAACAAATAATGGCAATATATATAAATAAGTGAAACAAATTTGTCGCAAGTTTATTATCTTCTGAAAATTGCAATGCTACGGAATTAAAATGAAAACATAAATAATAATTTCATCAAGAAATGGACAATAAATGTGTCATAGTTAAAGTCAGACTTATGTTATATGTTACAAACAATCCTTTTACTACCACCTCGTTTCTAAAGTTTCAAATGAATTTCTTTCCTAATATGATTTACCGATAAATAGCAAAAGAATTTCGAGAATGTTTATTTGTAAACGAATAAATATATCGAGTTCTAGTCGTATTACGGTGAATGTAGCCAACTTCCGTAACTTCTACACACAATATTTCAATAACATGAATAGTGCCAATTTTTCGCAAATTAAACATGCAGCACAATTCACAATTCACAAACAAAGGTTAAGTGGATGCACCAGATTGACAAATATTGCATATAAGGAACTTTGGGAAGGGACGTTATAGTTGACACGCGACAAATTCATTTTCAATGTTAACTTAATAGTACGAAGAGATAGACAGTCCCATTTAATAAATTGTAAAAAGTCCTAATTATGTTTTACGAATTGAATATGAAGTTTTTATTAACATATATTTGCTGGGATTACACAATCAGACAGGAGGGTATAGTGTGCCACACTTCCCACATCTGTACTCGACCCAGTTTAAAATAATATGTGTACAATTTTAAATAATATATGTTTAGTTTTTATAATATTTTAACATCCCATGCCGATAGGTTTTCAGAGTCACGTGATCATCCAGGTCATCATGCCAACAGGTTGTTATCAAAATAGGTAAAATGCATATTACCATCAACAATTTAACTAATTGATGTGGAAAATACACAAAACACCGTAACACATTGACTATTTTACTTAAACCAAACCACCACCACCATAAACAACACTATTTACATGCAATCGTTGTAACCGTTCAAATCACATCATTCAACGCAAGTTATAATTTATTGATCTACATATACACGTTTCGATCCGTTTTTAAAGTATACAAATACAATATGCATAATAACGACACGAACTTCATCAGTAGCATAGTAAATTGTCGTAATGTATTTTATTGGTTTCATGTTGTCTTCATAATATAAAGACGGACATCTATATTTATGTTTAGGACGAGGCTTCATTATGGCTAACAATGCATGTATCTCAATAGACATGTTGTTTGTAGCGGGTTGTACATTAAGTGTCTTTAAATCCTCAGCGCAGCACGATATAATGCGAAATATGTCGCAGACTAACGAGACAAAAAACAAAATGACAGGGAGCCAATTTCTATTAACGTAATCATTGCGAATGCTTTGGAATCGAATTGAAGATAATGGTTTCTGTTTTAGTGGAAATGGCTGCAGGCACAAAGGTTGCTTAGAATAGCTGCTGCAGTGGAAATAAACAGGCTCACAGAAACACGCTTAAAAGTGTAATACAGTGACACAATATATATCATCAATGATAAAAACGGTATACTAATTTACTTTACCATTCTGATGTTTATCTGTTTGTCATATGATTTGTAGAAATTCGGTTATAACGTTAGCAATGACGCCCTATTGGATGTCTAATACTTCAAAGTATTGTGGTACGATACCCTCACTTTGCGTGGCGCAATACTAACCATCTAACCATATGATTAGTCTTTGTGCTACAAGCGAATATCCTTTTGGTGGTGCGATACCAGCCGCCATAGTTTGCACCCAAAACACCGCAGCAAAATGCGTCATACATACGTGCGGTTATCTTTCCTTTGTGTCAAGTGAAATAAGACTACACTATCTTAAATCTTTTATACCACTCCAGAGTGGATTGAGTAACTTACATTGTACCTAACATAAAAAACGACAACTTTAAAACATGTTATTTTACTAGCATTTTGTATTTTATTATCGTTGTAAAATAAATCATTTGACTCGAACTTGCTTCATTTGCACAATATTTGAATGAAGCTCAACAAAATTTCAATAACATTCCATTAATCTCATATATTGATGTGTTTGTGATAAGCGTGTTATTCCAAATTCGAGATTCAATTGAAATCTAATTTATATCAATACTTTTATTTCTGGTTTGATTGGATTAGCTAGAACGTGAAAGAAGCTAATTCGCGTTTCGAAGTAGCGTAGAAAAAAACATGTGCGAGAAAACCCAATGAAACCTCTTGCGAATGACGCTGCAGCTGAATGTAGCAAATTTATATTAAAATTTGAATCAGTTCAGAGGAAGACAAACGGGAATAAAAGACTGCACTAATCTTCCAATTTCGTATAATCATTCAAGACGTTAATACGTATATTAATTTAGATTTTGAACGCCTGTAGTCGAATACCGTTAATTTGCAACAATCATCAAAATTATGTTTTCTGTTCAAAATTTCAGAATAATTAGCAATAAATCAACATAAGTTATTTATAAACATGGAGTCTTCTGTTACAATACAGTAATACAATGATGGACGTATTTAACAACCATTTAGTTTACCGTTTGGCAGACTAATTTACTCCCAGAATCGCAAGAGAACGGTTTTTGTAAAGGCATCTCAAATCACCCATCAAACCTTTTTTCACTAACAATGCGCATTTTTAAAGAACAATAAAGGTAAATTATGCAGCAGTTTTCGACCCAGTTAAACGACCTTTCAACGTTTAAAAATCATCAACATGTACCTGATTATTAAGTTGTCAACCAATGTATTGACAATTTTTATTTTAACCAATTTTTCTCTCCAATAACGTAAAAAAAAAAAAAAATTACATAAAAATAGTTAAAACAAACGGTCAACGAAGGGGTTTTCGCAAAATAAAAGTTTGAGAACTAATGACCTTCTCTTCATTAAATTTAAAAGCGCCTATTCCATGACGGTGTTAAAACAATGTTGACGAGAGTTGCAAATGCTATGAAAGATAATCGCCAAATAATAATAATAACAAGAGATGTTTGTAAAACATGTATGCCCCCCCCCCCCGACTTGCAGCCAAGGTTTGAATATGTGCAATTGTTAATATTTTTTTTTAAATATGCAATTCCAAGCGAGGTCTCGATATATGGTATCTATGTATGAAGTTTCATTAAAATATCTCGATGCGTTCTCAAGTTATTGAGCGGAAACCGTTTTTCTATTTTTAGTAATGGTGACCTTGACCATGACCCCACCGCCCCCTTATGAAATCCCAAGAGAGGTCTCAATATAAGGTATCTATGTATGAAGTTTCATTAAAATATCTCAATGCGTTCTCAAGTTATTGAGCGGAAACCGTTTTTCTATTTTTAGCAACGGTGACCTTGACCCCACCCTACCACTATCCAATCCCAAGCGAGGTCTCGATATAAGGTATCTATGTATGAAGTTTCATTAAAATATCTCAATGCATTGTCAAGTTATTGAGCGAAAACCGTTTTTATATTTTTATTTACAGTGACCTTGACCTTGACCCAACCCACCACATATGCAATCCGACGACAGGTCTTGAGTTCTCAAGTTATAAAGCGGATACCATTTTCTATTTTTAGTAATAATCACACTGACTTTGACCACACCCACCCCATATGCAATCTCAAGCAAGGCTTCGATATAAGGTATATATGTATGAAGTTTCATTAAAATATCTCGATGCGTTCTCAAGTTATTGAGCAGAAAGCCGTTTTTATATTTTTAGTTATGGTGACCGTGATCTTGACCTCACCCACCCCATATGCAATCCAAACCGAGGTCTCGGTATATGGTATCTACGTATGAAGTTTCATTAAAATATCTTTATGGATTCTAAAGTTATTGAGCGGAAACCGTTTTTCAATTTTTAGTTACGTCGACCTTGACCCACCCACCCGATATACAATCTTAAGCGAGGTCTCGATATAAGGTATATATGTATGAAGTTTCATTAAAATATCTTGATGCGTTCTCAAGTTATTGAGCGGAAACTTTTTTTTCTATTTTTAGTAACGGTGACCTTAACCTTGACCCCACCCACCCCATATGCAAACCCAAGAGAGGCCTCAATATAAGGTATCTATGTATGAAGTGTCATTAAAATATCTCGCTGCGTTCTCAAGTTTTTTTAGCGGAGACTGTTTTTCTATTTTTAGTAACGGTGACCTTGAACCCACCCATATAATATGCAATCTTAAGCGAGGTCTCAATATATGGTATCTATGTATGAAGTTTCATTAAAATATCTCGATGCATTATCAAGTTATTGAGCGGAAACTGTTTTTCTATTTTTAGTAACGGTGACCTTGACCTTGATCCCACCCACCCCATATGCAATCCTAAGCGAGGACTCGATATAAGGTATCTGTGTATAAAGTTTCATTAAAATATCTAGATGCGTTCTCAAGTTATTGAGCGGAAACCGTTTTTGTATTTTTAGCAACGGTGAACTTGACCTTTGACCTGTTGACCTCAAAATGAATAGGCATCTTCCTTTCCTCCCAAGTAACCAGCATACCAACTTAAATGATCGTAGGTCGAAGCGCCCTCTATATATTGTGTGGACACGAAATGGTCTACGGACAGACCGACCATCCGGCCGACCGACGGACAGGTGCAAAGCAATATACCCCCACTTCTTCGAAGGGGGGCATAATAACCACAGAACCAAAAATAAAGACCATATTAATCATCGTACCAAAATAATTCACCATACTATTTTTATAGTAAACTACTCGTTATGTTAAAAAAAAAACAGTACCTGGAAACAACTGTACAGGACGGTGTATCCGTGTTAGAAAACAATAAGAGGCAACATAATTTCTGATAATTACTCCAGATTCTACACGCCATCCTACATGTTGCAGCGTTTCCCAATATGTCGGTGATATGATTAAGCCATTTAGAAGACAGAAAACGGAATATACTAATTTGCAACAGACTTTTACATAAAGTCGCACTCGATGGTTCCCTCAATAAAATGACAATATTGTGACGAATTTACCCATCCAGTTGATCTATATTACACACAGTCACTGATTGCGCCTAAGGGCAAATATTTCTCAAAGAAAGTAATGTGTGGACAGTCGCATGCGTTAGGTAATAAAGCCCGTGTTTATTACGCATGAGTAATTAGGTAGTTACGTTACCCGGATGTGCGGGTAGCATAAAAGCGTGAGCGTTGGTAAATTCTAGCAGATCTGTACCCGTTTTCGCCAAGTTAACATCGACAGTAATATAGAAGGTTATGAAAAAGAAAAAAAAATATAGAAGGTTATTCAAATTATATTATTGATTAAAGACTAGGGATTTTTGGCGCTCTGAGGCTGGCAATCCTCTTCTTGCGACATATGGGCCATGTTAGCAGGATTCCTACCCCTAAATAGCTCGGGTCGCTAGTAAATTGATAATATAAAAGTTCCGTACCAAGACTCCAAGTCACTTTTCATAGGTTCCATTCCCAGGGTACGGAGTCATATAGGAATAAACACCATACAGGCCTGTGTACCAGACCCGGGGTATTATATAGTGTTTCATAACAAAGACTCGGGGTCAATACATTGTTCCAGGCCACTATCATGGTATCGTAGCAAACTGGAAGTCGTGCTCGGGGTCATTGTATAACAATAGTAGTTAATTCTATTTAATTTACTTTTCCATACCAATCATTTGTCTACAATGAGCTAATCATAAAGCAAGGTAGCTTGAGGAAAAATTATATATACATATTCGTTATATTGTTTGTTGTATTGTTTAATTGTGTGCGCCATACTTGATACCCGAAGCTCGGGCGAAACGTTACAATATATTTAAAGAACACATTTTTCATTTCACATTTTGTTTTCCTCATTTCTGATTGCACGATTCTTATTAGACTTCCTATTATTTGTAAGAAGAAGTTCGATCGTGTATGGCCCATTTATCAATGATAACTGGCCAATTATTTTTTTAAGCGGTTGATTGTTTGTTCAACTTCGTATCATTGCTGTGATAAGTGAACCACAGTGTTGTATACCCGTTGTTAAATCTATGGTTTGGTTTATTGGTTAACAAAATAAGCAATGATTTAACTATTGACCTAACCTGTTATATATTCATTCAATTACTCTTTTAGCAACAGTTTATATTTATTCATCATTTAAATTAGTGAAAGTATACACACAAAGTTTAAATGTGATCTGAGTATGCCATGTTTTACAACGGTTTCAGTTGTGACATACTGCAATCAACATAATTTACCGTTTTAACATATCATGTTACTTCTGTTGTCTTGAATTTTGATTCTTACTATCCACATTTTTATGATAATCCCACATGTACAAATTTAGAGAAAATAATACGAAATTTAACTGAATTAAATATATGTTATGGGCATCATACTGTAAATGCGTATTATAAACTTCTTACACGACCTACATACTAAGTACATGTACATAACAATTACAAACCAAATTTGTATTTACAACCGGTAAACTTTTGTTAATAACGAAGCCACCTCTTCAGAAACACTTCAACACTCAAACTTCAAAGCATAGTACTTATCTTTTCATCCTTATATGAGCACAGCCTGTGTTTCCATGATTGGGTCTGCGTGTGGCTGCGGCCTTTTTGTATAACTTTTTTAAAATGCTCTGATGAACAACTTGTAAGTACGTACATTTGTCTTTAGAGGCCATGTGATCAAGCTCATAGACGTTCATAGATACAGTCAGTAAACCACAAAAATAATCAGTTGGTTTGTGTTTTGTATATGATCGTTTCATGGAACACACATTGGTTTTTTTTGTACACAGTCTTATTTCACATTAGAAACATTTAAAAATGCAGCAAAAAAACATATTATACGTACATTTGATCATACTTTCGAACTGGTAATGAATTTTATAAACATTACTCCAGAGCATTGCATGGCATGAGATAACGAGGAAATACATTTTTCATGCAATTGCCATTTGAATTTATCTCATATCTCGTTTATGGCCAGGTTGCATGTGTCTTTGTATAACGGAGCATGTATACAATGTATATAAACGTATAATTACGGCTCTTTATGACAAGGTTCGTAAAAAGGAATTAGTAATGTTAAAGAACGATTTGATTTAAGTACAACTCGCTAAGAGGCATACAGTAAACCGTCTCGCTCTTGGTGCTAAAAATATCATCTGCACTGAATAAAATCTTGACATTTGTGACACGAATGCGTGCGCAATTATAACTATCGCATTTCGAAGTACGGGGCAAAGAATGCGGTAAAGAATGCCAGACACGTCGAGCCCATTAGGTTTCGATGATGACGAAGTACTTATCGCACGAATCATTGACCGATTTTGTCATATTTGCTTATAATAAACCCATGTCTACTGGTACAAGTCTAACATCTGAACTGCTATGAGATCTGTATTGCTGCTAACGTGTTGCCCTGGCCAACAAGACAATCAGACACTACAATCGAGGGTTGCAACAAACGGCATAAACTATAGCTGAATATCAAAATCACGCACAATTATATGATTATATTGCAACATATCTACCTATATATTGCAAAAATAAAACATGAATAATGCTTTAAACAGTTTGTACCATATCATGTTCAGTAGAACAAATATATAAAAGATAACACAAATCATAAGAAACATGGTTAATTATTTTGTTAAGGAATTTTATTTTTAATCGACATGTTACTTTACATGTACAGTATTTGTGTTTAAAATTATATTTATATGGTTATATAAATAATGGTGAAAATGGACAGTATTTATTTGACTTTGGATCTTGGGGCAATCAAATATAAAACACACTGCGTTGCATTATAATTGTAAAGCATATACCGATATTGCAAACTTGGTTGATTATTATATTGTCGCGGCATTATTAATAATCTGTTTGCAAAGACATCCTGCAAAGTATGCCTTAAAACGCAGCAGTCAATACTTCGAGCACAGCACGACACAATTTAAAAGTTAATATTAATCCTAGATGTACTGATGGCTATATAAACCATGCACAATGCCTGAGTGCAAATTAATCCGGAAAGAAGTTTTGCCAGTCTCCATTTGCTTGCAGTATGTTGTAAAATGTGACGCGCAACCCTGCCATGTATTATGTGGACTATCGTTTCTGTTTCATTTCAAATACAGAGATGGTTAGTTATGGTTATTGACACTGGTAGATTCAAAAAGCTTTTTTACGAAAATATCAAGCTGTTCGAGTATTTCAATAGGTCAGTATAAACATATCATTTCCAAAATCTTTTAAAGGATAATTTTATGAAAGGTACAGATGTCACTCACATTCAACAGCAAGGGTTACGAATGGATATGTATTTTTCTTTTCTTTTTTGCGTACAACTGACGATACGCTACGGGATTTATAACCACGCCTACCTAGGATAAAGTCCGTCAAACACCGTTGAGAGTGAACGAATGTTTTTACAAGCCATGTCCGTCAAACAAACATGTCCAAGATTTCTGAATGGCTAAACACATTGTCTATCAAATTTCGTCGTGAGGTCAATTGATTACAATCTTTCAAAAGTGTCGATCAATATAGGGGCGTTAAGTTGTGTTTATTGATATTCTATCAAAAATGTCAAAAACGATTAAAAACGACAAATGACTGGAAATCTGAAAAATATAATTACGAAAGATTAATAAAATGTCAAATAATTACTCAAGCATGTGTCCCAAATTTTGCACCGTTTTTCAGTGATCTGTAATCACCTGTTGTTTCAGCCTTCATGTCTTGTATGTATTCAACTTTATTGACATTACAGTAGAAAACTATTTAGGGATCCAAAACGGGTAAAATAAGCATTTTTTTTACAGCAAAAGGTCGTAAATATTTCTCAAATTTTTATCCATTTATATGATGATTAATTTTGCGCCGTTTTGGTTGAAATTAATATCACAATTTAGGTTACCAGATTCTAAACACGAACTTTAAAGAAGTACAATTCACAAACTTACACCTTAACACTTTCGAAGTGGCATTGAAATGAATTGTAATCTAAGATTTAAATAAACTTGTGGTGGTAATATTTTAATACAATGTTTATTAAGTCTAACTATTGGCAATTAAATGAGATAGTAATTGATGGAAAATCGGAGTTTCAAATAGCGATATTATTGATATATTAAAAAAGTGCGTAATACAATCGCAAGCAAATTCAACATAACAGTTTTTCAGAAACCCATAATATATATTTTCACAATACGCAATTTTGAGCTATGTGAAGGTTAATTTTCTTGGATGCACATTGCGATTGAAGATAAATTTATTAGGGATTTTAAACAATCTGAAATCAGATATACCGTCTTCCTGCATTTGAACATAAAAATATATTAAATATATTTACATTAAGTAATGGCAAGAGGGAGAATTATTTATCTTGACACTGGAAATTAATCTACCATTTAACAAATATGTTTTCTTGAAATATAATCATCGATATGTTTCCAACTTTATTAACAAAATACAGCATAAAACGATTACACTATCACTATTTCGCACAATGCTCTGTTTAATTAATGTGCATCCTTTATCTGTTACTAGTGTTGGTTTGTCTGATTGTCTGTTTGTAAGTATATCTGTCCGTACGTAAATCAGGGCCCTTATTCACAAAGCTCCTTAGGGAAAACTTAAAGACGTTCGCAACAATTTCCTTTAATTTTTTACCAACGACAGATTTTCTTAAATCTTGGCACAAACACGCATCAATGTATCCTAAATCTAAAACAGTCTTAAAAAATAGGGGTCATTGACCTTTTTCCAGAAATATTGAATTTTGAATACGGTACTTGTCGAAGCCTTTTTTCAGTATGTTTTTACTTAAAATGTTGAATAATATAAAGCGTTTATATTCAAACAAAGATGGAGATTTTTAAACGCATCTTTTAAAAAAAGTTTCGTTAGGTAATATACAAGTGCAGTTTAATGATAAAACGTGCTTTATCTACAGTTAACATTTACCAAATGACTTGTAATGGACACTTAACAAGGTGAATTTTACATTAAATTTGCCTGTGAAAACATCAATAATTTATCAAATATACGAATATCTTTTGTTCCAAAGGACAGATTTTGTTAAGAGATCCCACATACATGCGTCATTGTATACTGAAACTAAAACAGTCTTAAAAAATAGGGGTCACCGGCCTTGTTCCGGAAATATTGGGTTTTGAATACGGTACCTGTCGAAGCCCCTTTTTCAGTTTGGATTTGTATCAATGTTTTAAGTATATAGGATAGTTATTTTTCAAACAAGGTTATGGTTCTTTCAACTGATATGTTTGTACATGCTTTGTTTGGCAATATACATGTGTATGTTGATAATAAAAACGTTTTACCTACATTTACTGCTTAAATAATGAATTTGACTGGACATTTAAGTGTGTCAAAGGGGAACTAATAAGGCTTTCTAAAATGTCATTTTTATCAAATGCATATTCTGTTCCAAACGACAGATTTTCTTAAAATTTCGCACAGACATGCACCAATGTATATTTACACCAAAACATTAATAAAAAGAATGGCTCACCGAACTTGTTTGGCGAATATTGGATTTCATGTAGGGTACCTGTGTAGCCTTTTTCCTGTTTCGTTTTAACATACATAAACAACGTATCAATAGAATGGAGATGTTTAATGGATCATTTCTGAACTAAATTTGTTTGGAAAATACATTGCATAGTGTGTTTTTGATTATTATATATGCTTTATGAACTTTTACTATTAAAAATATTTATTTTGAATGGACATTAGAGATGAAATTAGTATATTGTAACCTATACACAATAAAGAAAAATGAAGCAAAAGGAGAAATTAACCAAATTATTTTCTTTTTGTTGCGAACGTCTATAAGTAAATTCCTTAAATTCATAAAATTCCTCAAGTCCATGGCTGTTTCATGTCTAGGTCTTTTAACATTAAAAATGTTGTAAACTTGTAAATATGGCTTATATGTTTAGTTTACAGCCTTCTTGGATTTCACAAAGACAATTTAATCGACATTTTTTACTTAAGTACAACCTAAGTTAAGATTTCCCTTAGGAGCTTTGTGAATACCAGCCCTGGCCGTCCATGTGACTTTGTATTACACGTATGTTTATATCAGTCCCTATCTCTTTGCAAACATCAACATTCGCACCCCGTCACAAGTCCTAAAACCAGTAATAAGAAAATAGAGAATTTAATAAAGATGATAACTCCACGTGAATGACGTCATCATGTTAATAAAAACGTTGTAGAACACGTATTAATTCTTATTCTGTGATACTTATGCAGCTTCAACATGACCTTAATTGAGTTTGCATTAAGGAATCCTTATGTCACACGTTCTAGTTTATGAATGCCTTGTCGTAATACTAAATCTCCGAACATTTCACTGCGTAGCGTAAATAGAAACACAAAAAGGGTCGGTATTAACATCATAAAAAGTCCACAATATATTTCACAATCAGTTATATATGGCTCAAGTGAAATAATACTGGGTGTATATGCCATAATGTCAATATCAAAATGACCCATAGGTATGACCAAATGCTTTCGTGAACAGTCTAAAGCGTTTAATGTTCGACAACCAACAATGTTTTTTTTTTTTTTTTTACTATATTGTGATAGTGTGGAATTTCTACCTACCGTTCAATGACCCATGCAAGTCGTAGTTTTGTTACGGGTGAACAAAGGTTATAGTTTAAATATAACTGTATATATATCTTACAAATTGAATTGTATAATTGTTTGCACACGCTTTAAGTCTTTTCAACCACATAAATTTGGTAATCGATTATGAGGAATTTCGTACAAATTATATAGTTTTAATCAGTCAGCAACAAAAACGCCCAAGCTCGTTTATATATAATGTGACTTGGAACAGTTTTTAAACTCGGGATTCGATTCAATACAGAGATATTAGTATATAAGTAATCCGTGTTAATATTATTTTTGGAATAATGTTTTTAATTCAGTAAACTGCATTGCATTCAATGTTTTGTTTTGGTACAATTGCGTTAAAAACTTCACGAAATAAATATAATTCGTCAAGTGTGTTTTAACATTCAAAGTCATTAGATGTACATTAGAAAAGGCTCGAAAACCACAAATTGATGTCTGAATAATGCAACGGGCCACGTCATAGTGACATGAACACTTGGTAAAGATGCACCATTAAAATTAAACAATTATGTTATTATTTGCGTCGTGTTCTAGTTTACGTAACTTGATGAGTTGAAAATAATAAACTTTGCAATAAGAAACCTAAAATATTCTTTAAGCAATTCAGGTTTCTTAACATTTTTACCAAAACATCAATAACAAAATTCTAATTACGTTTGCGCTGTGCCTATTTTACTCGTTTCTAATGGAAATCGCCGACACACCAATACTCGCTACAGGGTACTGTTGATATTGTAAACACTTGTGCATTAGAATACATGGATATGTAAGTGAAAAGGGTTTATTGATATTTGACCATCACACGCGAAAGAGTTAATACTAACGGGATGTGACAGTTTCTTTTCTAAATGTTGAATTATTTGTGTCGAAATCGGATACATGTTCTGTAAAAGTAAATCATACAATGACTATTTTTGCAGGTCAATATTATATATTTGTATTCTTATTGGAAAGTATTTTACAGATCGATCGAACCCATAGAATTTCTGGGTAACTAAGAAACTCATTTAACCCAGTCATTTGTCTGATAATTGAAATTAATTATAATATTATCCGTCGCGTTAACGAGATTACTGCAGTTTTCTCTTTGAAGTTTATTAAGACCAACACAATCGTTATTTTTAGAATAATTATGAAAATGAATAATTTATTTCAGTGTTATTCGGTTAGTTAACGAAAATGTGATCTCCTTTAGCAATTTTAATATTACTATGTTCAAGAAATGAGTAATACAAACGCATAAACAATAAATAACGTATGAATAATTTGCTATATTATGAGATTTTTGATAAAAACCAATAAATAAATATACTTGAAAAAAGAAATGACGGAGTCGTAAGAACAATTGACAGTAGCCAGCGCTGTAACCAACTGCGCTATTCTGGCGCGTAAACATACTACATGGTTATATAAGATACCCACAAATCTGACGTCAAAGTGTTAAAAAGAAAAGGGCCAAACAAACAAAACCTTAATTATAAAATGAATTGTTTTCTCAGAATGCATAACCTCATTGTCCATTATATGTACATTATTTTAACCTTTATTATATGCCAATATTAGTATTTAAATGTCTGATTTTTACTGCAGTTGCCCCCCTTTGGGACCCTTTTCCTTGATATAGTCCCTTTAATAATATACACGTGCTACGAAAGCTATTGTCGTTTAGCGTTCTCGTATTTGAGAAAATAAATCGTTAAACACTTACTTCAATAAAACATGTCAATATGTCTTGAAAAGGAAATGCTTACAGGTAAATACATATTTTTCAGAAATTGTAGTTGTCTTTTAATGGAAATTAATGCAGTATAAAAGGGATAGATACATTTTGTAAGATTAAAACGGAAATTTGGTTACACAATCCCATACGTTTTTCACTCTATAACACGTGGATGTTATTTCAAGAATAAAAAAAACATTACTGTGTAATGAACAGCATTTTGTTGAGAACTACTGGCTTGAAATGCAAACGTTTATGAATCGTAAGTGGCTATGTCAGCAATTTTTAAAGTAGAAAAAAAAACGTTCAACAGGTTAATGCCCTATGCATAAAACCTAAGACATGGATACATATGCTAATTTACTTAAAAAAACAACACAAACAAGAACAACAGTGCGCCAATTCAACGCCTTATCGTGACTAATATCTCTGCTACGACGCTCACGAGGATTATTTACATTATATCAACGTATTACTCAGGCAGCAACGATTGGCATCTTCATGGTTCGATATACGTGTTTATATCAAGAGTCTATTTCTAATATTGGCATCTTCATGGTTCGATATACGTGTTTATATCAAGAGTCTATTTCTAATATATGCTAGAGTGTTGAACAGTCTCGTATTATGATAAAGATGGACAAGAAACATATTTGTTGTTGCGGTGAACATCTGTTATTCAAGGTTAGCAAAGCTGCAGCAAGAATTGTATCATCTTTTTGTTGGCTGTACACTTTTCGGTCAAACGGGCTGGAATACCATATACACGATTATACTGGTCAATTTTAATGACCAAGATAACTAACATTTGCGTTGCCAAATGACGCACCAGTAATATTGGGACTGTTTCCATTACAGTTACTTCTAACATGCTGTTATGAGGTTGTTTTTTTACGTTGGAAAACATGAATGAAATCTACCAAACGTATCCCGCTTAATCTTTTCAATTCATCTGTACTGACTCGACTGTATACTAATTGCATGTCATGTCAATTTGTGTCCACTTCTGTCTGACTACATACACGAAAGCAATATAAATTTCCACACCCATTCACACAAACACAAATAACTGTGACAAGTGTCGCGTTACCTGATTCCACCTTTGCGGATACGATGTAAATGTGATTTTTACATCACTGGTATCTACAATTCAGTGTTCCTGCATATAGTAGCCCACGCTTACCTTACATATCTAAGTATTTGGTAACGTAATGAATAGATTTACTGGAACTGTAGCTCTTTGTATTAGATCTACCTTTGCTTAGGACGGTAGGTCTGAAGGCAACAGTAGCTGTATTTCAGGGAACTGTGCATTATGTAAAAGTTGCTATGCTATGCCCTGGTTATGTCCAACCATTGAGTACTTAAACTGTAATTCAAATGAATTTTGTATTCTCTTTTATTACTATTTAATTTAAAATAACGGTTTCTCCACTACCGATGAAGCTGTAGTTAAAGGGACTATGTCAACGAAAAATTGGTTTCCTATTGCACTATAAATGATATTAGATGATAGAAATGAACTATTATACGACATGTACGTTCAATAAAGAATAAAAATATAATAAATAATGAGATATTTGATAAAAACAAATCAGCAAAAAATGTTTGAAAAAAATCCCAAGCGGGTATTTAACTCACGACTTACGAGCCATACGAAGAAACGACAGTAGACAACACTTTAACCTATTGCGCTATTCTGCTTTGTAAGGCAACATAATTATGTAAACTATGGTTATACAAAATACGCACAATTCTGACGTCAAAATGTAAACATTAAAAGGGCAAAACAAACACGATCCATAGTTTTAATAGATTTTTATCTCAGAATGCGAAAACTATTATATTATATTATGTGTTAGTTCTAATATCTTAATTTATGATTTTTAAACAAATTACCCCCTTGAGGGCCTTTTTGTTGACATAGTCCCTTTAAGTAACTGATTTTCAGGCAAGTGTGTATAATAAATATCGCGTTCCTGTGGCTAGCCTTTGATCGTTTAGGTTAAACGCCTTGAACAATTCTCTTTGGCTTCTAACTTTCGGTTTTACAAAGACACGCGAGAGTTTCTGTATCCGTGGACACTTAATCTATGACGTAGTCACAGCATGTCCGATTGGAAAGGGTTTTAGCATTTATCGATATTAAATATAAGAACATTCAGCAGTAATCTCTTGTTTGTCTCGTCGTGATTTGATGATAGGAAACGAAAACGATGCCATCACAATGCTTTGTAACAATAATATCATTTTTAAGTATTACTAAGTTTTTTTTTCTCGCTTCCCATGACAGAGACTAAGATTTATTTAAAGTTTACATTATTTTTTGCAATTGCAAAAATGTTTATGATTTTGTGAAGGTGTCTGCGTAATAAAAGTGGAACCTTAGGTATTTGTATCCTTGGAACAAATCTAAACTACACTGCTCAATAATAGTTTGCTTGTTACGAAAACCTTTGAACAGTCAGTTTAGTTTTCAATAAAACAATGAAATGCTAGCACACAATTCATTGTTGTCAATAATATTTCGCTTAGTGCAGAGAATCGCTGCAGTCGGTTTTCAAAAATAAAAAAACAACAATGAAAAGCCCAAGCACACATTGTGTACCAACTTTTTTTATGGCTTCTAGCTAGATTATGTTTGAATAACAAATCGCCGTGTTATTCATTTAACAAAGAGTATCGAAATAACAATGCATGTAGATCTGAATGGTATTATTTGAAAATACCTTAAAATCTATTTGCCATAAACAAAAACGAGTACATTTGCAGCATTCTACAGAATTTGCAAATTAAACAAGTTAATGTACCGTAAAATGCAAATACATCTATCACAAACAAAAATATAACACTATCAGCATTATCTTCAGTTCAAAACCTCCTTTTGCAGTGATTTTGCTACAGTTTCTTTTCTCATATTTCGTAAGTTATTTGTTTACTGAAAATGTTCCATGACTTCTATTTAATCTAACATGCCCTATATTT
The DNA here is from genome assembly GCA_027627225.1 of Congeria kusceri. NCBI lineage: Eukaryota > Metazoa > Mollusca > Bivalvia > Myida > Dreissenidae > Congeria > Congeria kusceri. The sequence goes on from CM051038.1 coordinate 13,759,738, forward strand.
AAAACGTTATGCATACACTTTGATCAACAAAAAACTTGCGCCAGTAGTTTCAAATATCTGCATTGTTAGATGTGGAAATATGCATTCAACACCTCTTGTCTGAATTCTTGTAGTTGGTATTTAATCATTTTCCTAAAAACACAAATGATGCGGATTATATAGTTAACAAAGTGATTTATTAGTTACTGAAGGAACGACATATACCTGTATAAGATAGGCTCTTAGACGACTTGTGGCATTTATGTGTTATATTTCATTTGAAGTAACATGGTAACAAATGTTACCATTATCTTCATGGTGTGCTTTAATTGTGAATCTTTTGTGTAAAACGAAAACTTATAAGCATTAAACTTCGGTTTTACAATTTTAATAAATGTTATTAATATATAATACACTTTTTAATGTGTGTGCAGAACAAATTTAATGTAAGGATGTTGGAAATGTTTCAATAACGAAGAATTGTGTTTATTCGCTATTTAAGAAGAAAATGACACTTTGGTACCGTTGTCGGCAAATTAGGAGCAAACAAATGAATATCAATGTCTTTAACGCATCCGTAGACTTTCAACAAATATCATTATGCTGTTTTTTTGTAACGACAAGAATAGCCTGTTGTGGAACATCAGCACCAACATGTGAGGTTACTGTAGTCCTGTACGTTTCACGTATACGTAATACCATTAGCCTGCTAAAGCGTTTAAGTAGAACAAAATAATCATGTCTTTAGCTGATATCATCCCCGATATATGTGTCTCGCATAACACGACACTATAATAGGCACTTTCTTTAATACAGAAGAGATATTTGGAGAAAATCGCATTACACGACACTATAATAGGCACACATTTTTGCAACAATCCGTTTGCCATTTTTGTTTCTTATAGGAGAGACATTTAGAGGAAATTAGCCTAGACGGGTACGAATACAACTAAAAGTTAACAAGAGATGTTGGTAAAACATGTATGCCCCCCCCCCCGACTTGCAGCCAAGTCGTCAATATGTGCAATTGTTAAAAGATTTTTTAAAATATTGTATGTGCACATTAACACATGGGGATGAAATTAAAGCTGATGCTTTAGAAAGTAAATATCAAGCTGAAAGGTAGATGTATGTGGGATCTTTTAACAAAATCTGTCGTTTGGAACAAAAGATATTCGTATATTTGATAAATTATTGATGTTTTTACAGGCATATTTAATGCATAATTAACCTTGTTAAGTGTCCATTAAAAGTCATTTGTTAAATGGTAATTGTATATAGCCAAACGAAACATTAAAAAGATGCATTCAAAAATCTTCATCTTTGTTCTAATATAAACGCTTTATATTATTCAACACTCTAAGTAACGCAAACTGAAAAAAGGCTTCGACAGGTACCGCATTCAAAATTCAATATTTCCGGAAAATGGCCGGTGACCCTATTTTTTAAGACTGTTTTAGTTTTAGGATACGTTGATGCATGTTTGTGCCAATTTGTAAGAAAATCTGTGGTTGGAAAGAAATTGAAGGAGATTGTTGCGAACGTCTTTAAGTCGCTAGAACAGTTCTTGTGTATTATAATTAATTCAATTCCATTGGTAGCTATTTGTCTACCGGAATGTCTTTATTCCATAAACATATTGGTATGTTCTTTCCTTTTTCAAATCATCTTCATTTTACTACATTCCATATGAACAGGCATCTCTTGCATAGTATTGGCCTTCTAGGAAATACACACAATCAATCAAGAAAGATTAACACGAAGGTCTTAGTCTTTGATACTTGTAGAATAATCGAAAGGACGTTTTGATGTTTATAGGAATAATTACATCACGGATGTTATTCTTCTGACCAGTGATGACGGATTAGAAAATAATAGGAAAAAGCGAAGAATTCAAGATATTGCATGAGCAAAACCACTAACATCGTTGTCATCGTTTTAAACGTGGAACACTTAATTTCCTCTAAAAGACAATTTCAATTTGTATTTGCATATATATACCAATGTACATACAATGTGCATGTATTTGTACAAGTATATAATTATATATATATATATATATATATAAACATGTACGATGTTTCATACAGTAATGAACAAAATTGCACAGAATACTATTTTGAAGTAATGTAATTAACCTACAAACCCTCTTATCGGACACGGTTGACCAATAAATACCCATGCAGGGCGAATGCAGACACGGTTTTAATAGGGGTGGTTAAATGCCTCGTTTATTACTAACAACCTAGTGCCTTATTGAAATTCTTTAAAAAAAAATTGTCTTTTGAACATGTATGAACTAAACATGTAAACACATGTGCATGTGTTGTTAACCAGCTGTAATTTAAAAACAATATCTTAAGCGATTGTAAGACTTATTAATAAATCCATGTGTGCGCTAAACAACAAACTGCATACTTACATCCAGTATCTCTTTAGCAATTCCGATATTTGATAGAATCCACAAGAACGACAGTGTTTGTAGAAACATGGTAGTCAATCTTTGCCTCAACCAAGGAATATATCAACAGGATTACTTCCTTACGTGTGAATGAGTTGTAAGCACTCTCAGACAAACAAATACAATTTATAATAAACTCTTCCAAACATCCAATAGAGTGAAATGTTATTTCAATAAACGTTTGTTATAACACAAATACTTTATAAAATATTCACAAGTATGCAGCAAATTTTAATCATTGAATTAGTTCAGCTGTTCAAAAGCATATCATTCGCAAAGCGTTCAGACAAGATTTCACATATAAAAAGTGGATTTTTTTTTATTTTTGTTAACTACTAAGCAAACTATTTCAACGTCATATAAATAGCGTCCCTCACAAAATACAACGGTGGAACATTACTCAAAATATCCGTTGGCACTAATCAAATCTTGTAACTAACTCCATTCTTGGATGTTCATTTGATCCAATTCTTTTCGTAAGCTGCAGCCATTAAATCACTATTAAATTCCCCGCCTCGTGGCTAAAATTGCAGCTTCCGTAGCGCGATATTAACTGGCAATAATTGGCTGAAACACGTTCAATTACGTATGTTAAATCAGTACCAGAGAACGCTATTCAGTTTTAGAACTGCCTGCATTACATAAGAAACATTTACCAGCACCCATAGTGTCGCTATGATTCTCGCGCGAGTATCTAAAATCACGCTCTCCAAGACGATTATAGTATTTTACCAAGACACTAGCGCCGCGTACTACCATTGGAAACCAACTAAATGTTTCACCTCCCGTATCTTAATAAACAGCCAATAAACCAATCATTTATCGCGATTCTACGGTTTCGCATAAACATGCATTTCGCAATTAGCCCAAATAATTCATAATAAATATGTATTATTAAGCAATTTTACAACGTAATTTACAACTCAATGGTAGAGTGTCAATTCGTAAATCGTCAAGTTAGCCTCTGTATCGGAAGGTTAAAAGTTGTAATTGTTTGCTTACTTTTTTAATTAACATATTATATACGAATAGAAATTTCGCACCAATCGTCGTCTGAAATTTGAATCCCTCAGAATCAAAAAGGGTTTGCAATTTAGTATCAAACAATAAGTGGTGATCAAATTGCATCCGTATATTTCATCCGTATATTCAATGTACATTTCCATATTAACCGTTCTGACCTCATTATTATTATGAATATGACACTTATAGCTTACTCCCCCAGTAAGACCCGATATGCATAAATCACATCGTTTAACAGTTGTACATAAGGAAAGCTCGAGTTGTTATTAAACATTAATTAAAGTGTGGCCATGCGTCGTTTTTGTATTAGTTGAATAAGAAAATCTTTCGATTTTACGATACTTCACTGCTTCATGTTTTTGTCAATTTATCTTAAAATAACCGAGCTCTCCATGCGTTCTAAACCGTACATGGGCCGTTTTCCTGACGAAGTAGAATTTTACCGACTTGATTTATAATATAAATAATGCAAAATAAATGCTCATTATCCGCACACAGCTTTCTAAATCATAAACATGTATAAGAAACTAGAAATAAACTTAAAAAAGACACACATTCCTTCCGTGAATCATACGTTCAAACGCGCGAGTTTGTTCCAACCTCTCTCCAGTATTTCACACGTCCTTATCTAATTCCCTCAGATTTTCTCCGATGCTTCTCACATTGTCACTCTCCTGATTACCTAACGTGCACTTTATTTCAAATTTCGACTGTAAAACACGAAACACGTGGTAGGGTTAGGACATAATTTGTTTTGAACCCCATTAGATCGCTATCGAAATTAATTGATCAACAAATTAAATTCAATTTACCCAATCGCGCCTGTTTATTTGCAGAATAAATTAGCGATACGGTACCGTTCTTATCTCGACCAAGTCGCTTATATATAGTATCAATTAAATAGCAATTTGATCGTATTTTTAATTTATATATAAATGCTAATTACGTGTACGGCACATGCAGTGACGTGTGATGAATAGCTTGCGTTATTTCTACAGCCAATAGGTCAATTAACTTAACATTATCTAACACGTCATTTTGTAATTACTCCATTAATCGTACATCACTATTATTACCTACACGAACTATATGACCATTTGCGAATCGTCTAACTAGCTCAGTGCAGAGTACTAATGTTGGTTAGACTACAACACACACTACGGGTAGATTTACGAAAGTTTAATCACACTTAAATGCAAAGACCAATTTATTTAAACGGGAAAATGGTAAACACAAAATATCGTATCACTATGAAAATATCAAATTATAACATTTTGGAAAAATCTACAAGAGACTCGTCAACGAAATGCTTCACCGAGCGCATAAATACACGTACAATATAAATGCTTCGTTTCCAGCATTCATATTGTGAACAAGATTGTTTTGTTTATAAATATACACTCATTCATCAGGATTGTTGTGATTCAGTGTCGCAATATCACATTCCAGGTTAAACCACAAAAATAAGTGCAGACAAAAATAAACTTTTAAATACGGGTTATACAGCAATTATGTTTGTAAATGTGTCACACCACTTGCATTTGCGTTGAAAAATACGTTTAAACACATGGTTTGCACATGCTTGACCCGAGATCGAGATTATTGTTGAACCAATCTTGGTCATTATTTGAACTTTGAAATTTAAGCTCAATATATTGAATTAGATTTAGAATTATTTCAAAGGAGACGACATGAAAAACATGCCATAGGTTAAGCTATATTGTTACTGATTAATAAACTACCCAGTCATGAATTAAAGTCAAATATGCCAAAATGTCACAATCAACATTTGTGTCGAGAAAGTATCAAACTTAACTATATGTAAGTAGCGTCCTAATAACTTATTTCAGTTTATGATGGCAATTGAAAACCGAACCAATATGGATGTCTAGCTAACTACACGAGGGGTGTCCGGGAAGTTCGCGGAGTTTCTATAATAAACGCTTAGTTTTGCTTTAAATTTTGAGTGTGTGCGTTTGTGTGTGTGCGTGTGTGTGTTTGTGCGTATTTCAGACATAGCGTTCCTCTGTCAGCATAATATGTAAGAAATAATATTTATAACTTTCGATATAACTGCATCTATGGCAACCCGCTCGTGATAACCCGAAGCACGTACACATTTCACACACATTGTTTATTAATAAGCTATATTTTTAGTATTTTGATGACTGCAAACTTTCCGCCAAAAAATGACGTGACGTTAGATATCTTGATAGACCTAATTGTAAAAAGAGTAAACAGAATAAAACAGATCAATCGTTTATATTTGTAAGTATTCAATCTTAAAGAACGTTAACCAAAATTACATAAGATATATAAAAGCACCTTATTTTTTTTATGACAATACTTGGCTCAATATAATCTAACGAAGTAGCTTTATTTTACATAAATTTGCATACACATGTAACGGCTTCAAATACAAATGCGTTACTAGGAACCTATACACAGATTTCTCGTATGGTTGAAAACGTAAATATTTTGGGCATTATAATATAGTTACTCGCAAATGGATAACCTGAGTATTTTAGGACTTACAATGCATATACATGTAAAAAATCTAAAACCTTGTTGGGACCTAAAATACATTTAAATGAAAAACTGACTTTCTGGGTCTAATAATACATTTAAATGGATAACTGAAACATTTTGGGGAATTGCATTTATATACGTACGACAATATTTCAATACGTTATATACTATATAAAATGGTTACATGTATTGAATATAGGAATAATGAAACTCCAAGACAACATCAGGAGAGAAACCCTTATTACCATCCGCGGGTCCTTATTTGAGGCAAGTGACCAATTGCCTATACAATACAGGACAATACATGCAACGCAACACAATACAGGACAATACAGACAACACAACACAAAACATAAAAATGATTAAAACTAGGGTCACTGCATTGGAACGGTCAATGCATAGAACTCCTAAATTTCTTGTATAATCATTCGCATTGAGAGATCAACTATAAACCTGTTATCAAATTTGGTAAAGAAATGTTCGCTTTGAGGACAATCCATTTCGGGCCCTAAAATATATTTAACTGACAAAAACTGAAACATGGGCTAGCATTTATTTGCATAAGGCACCATGACAACGTACAATACGGCTTAAATAAAATAGCTGCATGTATTTGAAACTCATAAATTTATTGTATAATCATTCGCATTGGGAGTTCACTATAAACGTTTTATCACGTTTGGCAAAGCAATGTTTGCTTTTATTTTAGCACAAATCCCTAATCAACCACACCTGGTATAACCTTGACAACGGGTGGAATATCAACACCCAATTAAAACAAGGCGGGACACGCGGGCTTGGCCAAATTGTCGATAAAAGTTAACATGGACACCTGATTTGTGGTGCAACACGTCTTGTGTTTTGATTCTGGATTAACTGAACCGAGTCACTACATGTGAATATTAATTATGATTTCACCCTAAAAGCAAACGCAGACAGTGTTTGTACGAATGGGCAAGCAAGGTTATGATAACAGCTGCTATAATGTCTCGGTTTATCGTTGCACAAGGATCGTTAGTTCAAACAAACCAGAAGGTCGGGGAATGATCTTACATTGCCTTTGAATGATATCGTTATGTATATCTTTGCATAACAGAAATGAAACTAACAAGATATTTTTTATTTACCTGTGTTAAAGATTTACGTTATTTGTAAATTTATATGAAGTAACAAAAGCTCAATTAAGATGGCAACATAGCAGAGTTTGATGTTTTAGTGACCGTTATACTTATGTAAGTAATATTCTTTGTACTTGCAAAGGTTTCCTTGTGGCAAATGTCATTGATATTACAGCATCTTTTACGTTAAAAACACATTTTTGTCAATATTTTCAAAATAAACAAAAATTAAAAAGATCAATATTGGCTGCTTATCTGGATATAAAAACCCTAAAATACTTAACTTAAATGCGGAACCTATATTATATCTATGTATTGTTCAGTAACAATTACCTATTGGCACGTAAATCATAGTGTTGAACGAAAACCTCCGAACGTCATAACCTAAATACCGGATAGCTTTTTGCTACATTATTATTGCATACACAACATCAGCAACAACAAAAAAAGAACCGAAGTCAAATAGTATATTATTGGTTAATGAAAAGTTGTCCAATTTACTGGAAAATATCGCTGTAATCATTTTATACATTGACAAAAGACAGACGCCTATGACATACACCATGCTTGATAATCTGTGACACTTGTGCAACTCGGATAAGCCTGAGAGGACCGGCTGCAAGACTAATTGCTAATAAGAATCTGTTTGTGTTTTTATATACTTTAATCCTGTTTATTTATGTAAGTAAGAATATGTTGCTGGATAGTGTTATATAGGTTTTAGAGAAACCGGAATACCATTTCTTCCAAACTATACATTTTAATTACGGTCAATAGACATGTTTGTACTTCGAAATACACAGTTTATGTTATTAACGAGCAACCACTCTGAGAAAAACGTATTTGTGCAGTGTGGATGCAGTTGACATTGTACATATATTTGATGTTCTTACATGACAAGTGTTTAATTGCTGTTAGCGACACAATATTGTCGTATTGTTTCATAGGCAAGAAGGAAAATTTCTTAAGTAGGAAAACCAAAATGGGAAATTATCTACTGCTGATGCAGTTGTAATCTCATAAGTTTATTGTAATATTAAAACACATCAACATAACACCTAAGGCAGAACCAAACGAAAGTTCGAACAATATTATTTCCACCAAAATGGCAATCTTTTGCCGGATATATTAGCGATCTTTGCTTTTATGATGTACACCCTGTTAACGAAACACGTATTTGAGAAATTACAATTCTAGTTTATATTTTATATCATCATTCTTTATATATTATATAAGTCATACAATCAAATAACATAAACGTAAAATACAATATAATAACAAATTCTGCAATGAAAACACGTGAATCAAACACACCAAAAAATGTTATACATCTATATATTTCAAATGAAAAGCAACATGTACACTTCACTATTACGAAAAACAACCACCAAAATTAAACACTTTTATATTTCAATACGCATAGAGCGAATGCAATAGTAAAGATTGCCGTAATTGCGTTCTTAAATTAAGTGAAATATTTACATCCAATGGATAGTGTAAAAACTATATATTTTGTTCAATGAATCATACGAAAACAGATAACATATTGGAAATAATCCAGCGTTTGCACATCCTTATTATCAATTTAGAATGGCTAAAATCCCCCTTGTTCTAATTTGGCACAAAACTAGGCAGTTATCAAAGTTGGCTATGCGTTTAGGAATTTTACTCTAGAACCACCCATCAAAACGTATAATTATCATAACTCGTATTAGCTAATCTAGTATTGACTGCACATTTATACAATTGCACACTGGCTCTAAAATGAAACTGATCGGAGCAAAAAATGAAAGGGTATCAGACTGTTACACGGAATGCAAAAAACACCTGAAGAAATGACTAAATTATATGCAACAAGCATTGTGACTGTATATCGCTGTATGATTCTTATGGGCTGTTATCTTTTCTTTTATACGTGATACAACACTTCAAGGCAGAAAAAATACTCAGTAAAAACAAATTAAGATCTAGAATCATTGTATTAAATACACATTTATAATTTGTATGAATATTATAATAAACACATTTCATTGGAGTAGATTGATTTATTAATAGTATATATTCAGTTAGTTTTCACTTCATTGAACATGCTGTTATGCATATAATATGGCCACTGATTGTGTCTCTCCAGCGATATGACATTCTGAATGTAAGTGTCAGCATATTTTAACAGTAAATTTCTATATGGAAAACGATTGAACGCTGCCTCTGAATATCATGAAGACATTAAGTTAATGTTGTGTAACATGATTTTTTTAAATAATAATTCATAACATTTTAATATCACTACCCATTTCCATTTGTGAAAATCTAGCCACTAATTTACTAAAGTCTGTCTTATTTTTCCCTTCTCTAACAGGACACTTCTCGAAAAATGTTCGAGAACCTATAAATATAAATCTCTGGCCTTACACTATACCAGTAGATCAAAAAGTAAGGGAATTTTAAGTGAAGTAAGAAATATATGTGTGGTTTTGTAATGCTTTTCTATATAAGATCATATTTCAACTTGTAGGGGAGGTATTTCTTTGAATAAACCGGTTCTTATTGTATAGGGATGTTGTGTAACGCAGCAAGGTGCGCAGCAACTATTTACACCATGACAATGGTCACGACACTTAGTTGGCATGGTGATGTTACCTATATATTGTTCAATACTGAAATACAGCATGTGTATAAAAAAAAAAAGCTTACACTGTGTGCTCCAAGAAAATGAAAACGTTCCTGTCATTAGAATCTATATGTATCAGGTTAAAACGTCACATGCATATGATACATTTACGTTATCACTGTTTACCAATCCAATATATACATGTTCAAAACGACTGACACATACGTTTCATGTATATATTTTAAAGTTCTATAGAAAACGTTAGATTACCATTGTGAAATCGGTATACTTGTGCAAAACAACCACATGTCACAACACACGGTGCATTGAAAACAACCACATGTCACAACACACGGTGCATTGAAAACAACCACATGTCACGACACACGGTGCATTGAAAACAACCACATGTCACAACGCACGGTGCATTGTTAAAGTAATAGATTTGGTTTTAGTGATCGTTTCAGCAAGAATTGAGAAATACATACATAGAGAACACGTAACAAACATAGCATATAATTTTAGTAAAACAAAACAAAGATGCCTTTGTTGTAGATAGTATCACACAAAGTATATTGGCTCAAACCCTTGAAATACGTGATGCATCAATGACACAAAAGCTCACTAATTAAATGTCTGTGTGCAAGACGCATCGCAGAAGCAGCCATATCAATTTCGATGCAACAATAGGCCTTTCCCAAAACTAGGTTACTCCCCTTGCGTAATCACGAGTGATGTCCCCTGTTCACTTCCGGCGACGTTTATTGATTATAAGGCGGGATAAGCGTATTGATATTAACCGAAAAACATACAATAGATTTGATTTTCAATCTTAAAATTGTGTAGATGTCGTAAAAATAAATATACAAACATCAACATTCGTATATAATATACATCATGTACTTTATTTATCAATTAAATTAAATTATTATTTTAATTATTAACAATATTGTTTACTCTTTGAAGATTGACAAACAAACTGTACACAGTACGTTTAACGGTTATTATGCAATAAAACACAAAAATAGCAATTTCAGTATTTAAACAACCTATGCCTACATCCTGTATTAAATTTGCATTATTAACTAAAATAAATAAATAAAGCTGTTTTTAGTAAAATTTGTTTGCAAAGTAACTCTATGCTAACATTCTTCTGGCGACTAAAATTACGATAATAAGGTATCATCACAGAAAGTTTGAGCGTAATTCCAATGTTTTTGACAGCAACTTCTTATTTGAATTCCATACACATTTGTATTTAACTTTAAAGCTTTTTTCGTTGCAGATATTCTTGTTGTGTGCTACGGTGCTTGAACATGCTTCGCTTTAATCTTGAAATATAATGTAACGAAACAACTATCTTTTTAATTACTGTTAACACAATATAACAATAACTAAAGATGCTGTCACTCCTTATTAAATGTTACAATTAATGTTGTATTAAAGAGATTAAGTAAGATAATGTGTTTATTATTGTGTCATGTGTTTCAACAATGCTCATGATAATTTCATATAATCAACGAAACAAATAACACTCGACCCAATTGGTCTATTAGTCACCAGGAAATAGATATGTCGTGATAATTATGTACATAATAGGGTGAGTATCTATAATAAAACAGACATAGATATATACATTTGGAAAAAGTTTACACAATTCAGAGTAAGCTATTAACTAAGCCAACAGAAGAGTCTAATAATTATACGTTTGAATAAATATTGTATACTTGTTGAGTCTGTTTGATGAAGTATTTAGTTTTCCTTAATGTATATAACTCTACCTGAGATTATTTCTTCATTTCTGTCGGAATCGTGGTAAACAAGCAACATTTTATTCTCGCAGCAGCTAATTCTCCTGTTTTAGAAAAAACAAAACACGATGAGCTCTTAAATGTTCACCACCTTTCAATTCTTCAGAATTGAAAATTATATGCTGTGCTATATTATTTCACTCTTCAATTTAAACCAATTTATTAATTCAAAAAAGTGTTTAATGCTTTTAATTATGTTCTGTTCTGTACAATAAGGAGGCGAAATTTCATAGGATGATAGGCAAAGAACAACATGTGTGATAAATTTTAATTTGAGACGCAAACAATGGAGACGAAGTGTGGCATGTTCGCTATCTCTGCATGTAGATCTTTATCATCAATGCATTACGCAATTGCATCGGATTAGCGGTATTGTTCTAATTTGATAAGATCACCGCGGTTTGTGGCTTTGGTATTTTTATGACCCCCTCTTCTATATTGTTTTACTAGTATTATTGTTCGCAGACGATATGGTAATTTTGGGTAAGTCCCCCGAAGAATTACAGACTCATATAGATAAATTAGCGGATTATTGTAATATCTGGAGTTTAGAAGTTAATAGTTCCAAACTAAAATTATGGTGTTCAGAAAACGTGGTGCTTTAAAAGATGATGAACAGTGGTTCTATAAAAACGAACCAATACAAATAGAAGATAACTTTAATTATCTTGGTTGTGTTTTTAAATATAATGGCAATTTCTCTGCAAATAATGAGTTCATACTTGGTAAATCTCTGAAAGCTCTTAATACTTTATTATTCAATTTTAAAAAGGTCCCACTTACTCCAAAAAGTTACTGTGAATTGTTTGATGCTTTGGTAGGATCAACACTTAATTATGCATAAGAAGTTTGGGGTTTTACGAAGTCTAAAGATATTGAACGGGTACATTACAAATTTTGCAAATCTATCTTGAATGTAAGAAAGTCTACACCATCCATTGGTGTATACGGCGAACTTGGACGTTATCCCTTATATATATCAGGATATACACGCATCATTTCTTACTGGTGTAAGGTATTGCAAAGTGATAATGTTATTATTGCATCATTGTATCGTAGAGCCTTAGACGATTGTAGATTAGGCCACTCGAACTGGGTGTCCTCTGTGAAGAAACTTTTGATTTTGGTTTTTCGGATGTATTTTTGTATCCCGAAAGTATCCATGGTTCCTTTTCATTTATTTTCAAACAACGTGTAATTGACAACTTTATCCAAGAATGGCATGGTTCATTACAACGTAGTTCAGTTCTGTTGGATTACGTTTATTACAAAAATAATTTTGCGTATGAATGTTATCTTGATATATTGCCTGCTAGTCTCAGGAATTTTTTTACACGTTTTAGAATTTGTGCACATTCATTAAGAATTCATACAGGCCGCTATGGCTCAAATAATATACCAAGACATGAAAGGAACTGTCTGTACTGTGGAAGGCGTGATTTAGAAGATGTGTACCATTTTATATGCATTTGTCCATGCTACTCAACAGTAAGGCGACGATTTCTTGATAAACTATTTTACGATAGACCATCAGTGTATAAGTTCAATTCATTAATGGGATCTGTTAACTCTGAGGTTGTTAAAAGTGTTGCCAAATATATTAAATATGCCTTAGAAATTAGACAATCTATTAATGTATAATACACATGTACATAACTCTCCATACGTTTGCAACTTATGTTTATGATGTACTGCAATTAATTCGATTCGTTTTGAATTTGCATATATTTCACATTTTTTAGAACATGTTCCGAATGCATTGACCGCGTATAGAATGTATATATGTTCGTTTTTTCTAGATCATGTACTTTGTACTAATCTCGAATAAAACTCTTGTCTTGTCTTGTCTTCAGACAGATAATTAAGTATCCATTGAGAGAACATGTGTTCATTTTATGTATGGAAAACAACCGTTTAAGACGAGACAAGGAGACTACTTTTTTTCCGGATACCTGTCATACGGATATATGGCCTTTGTAATGAGTTTAAAACTATACTACATTTAGTTCTAATAACTCATTTTTGTAACATATATTCTCTATGAGTTTTTTTATAATATTTAATAAAAAACATATGGTTTCAAAAATTTCCATTACAAGTTTTGAAAGCTGCTTGGTCTTAGATCTGTAATACTTTATATGGCAAGCTAGGGAAAACGTCGCCGGAAGTCGGGTTTCAAATATGGCGGATGTGAATTCGCAATAACGGGAGGTAATTTCCAAGGGAGATCACCTAGTTTTGGGAAAGGCCTATAGTGCTGAATTATGACATCAAGCCCCGAGATAACTTATCTCCCAATTACTTACTGCTAATTGATATGAAACGTTATTTCAAGTACGTCATTAACAAAATTAGGAAATCAAAAACATGTCACTCAAGTAATTTACACCGGTTCGTTCGTCTAGATCCTTCTGCAAAATAAAACAAATAGATCATTAATAAACTCTGGACAAGCTTTTAATCTTTTAAAATGGATCATATCTGTTAAATGCAAAAACAAATGGGGTGTGCTGGTTGGATCCAGAATAATGTTGTAAAGACGTTCTTTCAAAAAGCATAATTACGAACCACACAAGTCTTTAACACGGATTATCAAGCGGTGACCTCGAATGTATTGTTAACGTTGTTATCGGTAAAGCACTTTTTAAATACTTAACATTGACACAGGTATTGATATCTCAATTCATGTTCAAGAACAAATTATGAGCTGTGTTATAAATATCAATTACTAGTATATCGTTAGCTGCAGAACACCCACATCATAGCCAATATACCCATATAATTAAAATAAATGATATTACAGAAAATGTGCTGCAAAGCCATACCAGTTGTATAGAATTTGCCAAAAAGTAATAACAACAGTCGTGTTGTGTATTGCACACATGATATTGTTTGATAACTTCTTGGTTTATTAATTAAAATGGAATGTGACTTCAAAAGCGAGATTCTGTATTTTGTATACTTTAGCACTACATATGGATACGATGTTTTATATAATTATATATTTGTGTACATGCAGTAGAAACCAGGGTGCTCCTTTTGTTTAAAATATTTGTAGGCCCTATACAAAATTTTATTTGCACTGGCAAATAACTATAAATTATTTTACCAATGCAGTGTGCAAAATACGTTAATACTTTAATAGCAACTTCTATCATAAAAACAACGCTTGCTCATATTATAAAAATGTAGGTTATTCCTAACTGATTTTATAGTTGTTTTATATGTCAAAAACATTAAACAGACATATTTGATGTCTAATATTAATTATCAAATGCATGGTTAGCAGCAGCACGCCCTATTAATTGAAGTACCTGCAATAACAACAGGTTACACAAACCGCTGCCAAACATCCAGGTGTTCTAGCATTCGCATCATTCATTTGCATTCTGAATGGCTACTGAACGCATTAAATGTATTGCATTGCTTGTTTATTATAAAACCAAATTTTAGAACACGATCAACATTATGTTACTTGTAAACAACATACGAAAAAACAACAACACATTTAACTTGAATAAATACCCAAAGAGGTAACCGAATGACATTATATAGAAAAGCTCACGTAGCCAACAGCAACCAAGTAACCAAAAGCAACCAAGTAACCAACATGAACCAAATTAACGACAGATAAGAAGTAACCAACAGCAACCAAGTAATAACAGGAACCCTGTCGTCAAAATCAACCAAGTAACCGATAGAAACAAAGTAACCAACAGCAACCATGTAGCCAAAAGCAACCACGTTACCAACAACGACAAAGTTAACAACAACAACAACTATGTAATAAAAAGCAAACAAGTAACCAACAGCAACCATGTTGCCAAAAGCAACCACGTAACCAACATCAACCACATTACCGACAAAGGAGTAACCAATGGCAACCAAGTAACCAACATAAACCATGTTGTCAAAAGCAACCAAGTAACAAACAGAAACCAAGTAACCAACTGCAACCAAGTAACTAGCAGCAACTATGTAGCCAAAGCAACCAAGTTACTAACAAACAAGTTTCCAATAACAAAGAAGTAACTAACAACAACCAAGTAACCGGCAACAACTAAGGAGCCAACAACAACCAAATAACTAACATAAACCAAATTATCAACAGTCACATAGTAAATAAAGCAACCAAGTAACCAGCAACAACCAAGTAGCCAACAGTATCCAAATAACTAACAAAAACCAAGTAACCAGCAGTCTATTAGAAGATAACAGCAACCAAGTTACCTACAAACACGAAGTGAACAACAGCCGCCTTGTAGCAAGTACCAACAACAACCAAATATCCAACAGCTTAACCTACTGAAAATCAACGGTGAGGAAAACAACTGAAACAATTATTTAAATCACTGCTGCAGGACCAGTTTCGATTAATATGGCGTACCGTTTGATACAGTTACAAATGTGTGACTGCTGTTATAAAATTGCCACTGCGGTTACAATTTTGTAACAATGTAACAACATTTACATCTATATTCAGCTGGCATGCGTATACACGGTTTTTCAATAAATAGGAACACTACTTGTCGCCAGGTGATTACGGCACATTGACGAGATAAACAGGGGTTATCCTTGTTGTAGATTATAAACTCCTTCATATTAGATAGAAATTAATCGTAGTTGGGCATTTTAAATATAATAGCTTGCAAAAAATGATTTAACAAAACGTCTAATTTAAATGTCCGTTACTGTCGCCTTCTCATATCAATTATATAATACCATGTACATATAAGGTACCTTCGTGATACCGTTAGTTTTAAACAATAAATTTACTTTAAAAACAAAGTGTTAATGTAAACATCAAGTCCCAATCAACATTAAATCAAATGTGGTTGAAAAAAATGATGGAGTTTTTATGTCGCCAAAGTTTAAGATTTGTTTTTAAATTGCCGTTACCATAACCTTAAGAGACATCCAAAGAACGCGAAGATAACTTTAAACTTGTTTTAGATGCAGCTTTGCTACCTTCTAAGCATTCTCTATTTAAATCACAGCACTTTGTCGCGGATAAAATGATCCTAGATACGATAATGAGTCCTTTCAAAAGTCATGATTTTCATATTTTGTAAAAAAAGAAATTTCCGTGATGGGCATTTTCATGTTATACTACATTATTAAAGCTTCAGCGACATAAACATATTGTCACTACTCTTCTGAATTACTACACAAAGTAAACTATCCGTGAACATCGTTACAAAACTAAGTATTTATCTAAGAAATAAAACAAAATTTAAAATTTCCGTTATGAAATTTCCGTGACCAAAATTCGAAAATAACTAAAAAATAGAATGGCTTTAAAGAATCATACTATAAATAGATGGTAACGTGACTGCGTTATTACCACTATACTACGACACTTTACTCACCTCCATTTGGAGGCATTATGAGTCCGACGTAAAGAAGTCCGCGGAGGAATGGCGATTTTGTATAAATCCATATTATAATCATACTATATCATTATAAAGTAATTGTAAATACTTCATCTGATTAATATTGGTATTAACCTTGAGAATCCAATGAATCAAATTAATATTATGACAGACTTTGTAGTATGTACTGTCACTTTCGGTTTTAATCGAGCAGCATGGACGAATTGATAGAACGTGTGTCAAAGGAAATTGGGTTTGTAGATCCACTTAAAGAGTGTCAGACGGAATGTCTGAGGTATGTTTTGGACAAACGTGATATAATGGCTATTTTGCCCACTGGGTATGTAAAGAGTTTAATCTTTCAAGTGGCCCCATTTGCATTGAAAGCAAAATACAACAGAAAATCATCTGTGTGTCTAATATTGACTCCGTTAAATAGTATAATGATGGATCAAATAAACTCTATGAGGAAACAGAAATAAGCGCGTGCTGTTGGACTATAACTGTCGAAGTGGTCAGACCCCAGCCGAAATTGAAGACAGTTTTGACGAGGATGCTCAAAGTATTGTTGATGTGCCTCTGGATGACATTATCAAAGGAAAATAAACATTGGTATATGCCCATCCAGAAGCACTTCTGAGCACTTCAAGTGGAACCTCTCTATTAAGTGCATTAGAACGAGATGAAATTATTTCATGCATTGCAATAGATGAAGCACACATGATCCTTGAATGGTAAGTGCACGTGCACTAATTGTTTACATTCTAAATAGCTCCTCACAATTACAATCAGGGGTGTTCCCAGTGTTGTTTTTTTGTAAGCTTGAGTTCTAGTGTTCGAACCACAAAAGGCAAGATCTCATTACCACTCAAAATAGACATCAGTACTGATTCTTACCCATGAAACAGACTTTAAAATGGATGGCTGTAAGGTTTGATATTTTTCCATAATTGTGCAGGAACAAGAATCTTAGACGACGGACCATTAAACACCTTTTCTCAGCTTGTCTCCAAGTGCACAGAAGTTAAGTTTTTGGCAATATCACAGTTTTCAGAACCATTAACATCATCCTCATATCATCACCAGCACCACCACCACTACCAGCACAACTTCCACCTCCACCATCTTCATTGTGATTTATTTTGTATAAAATTCCAAAAGTAATTCTTATCATTTTTCAACATTATTGGTAAAAAAGCAAGAACACAACAATAGCATTTGAAACACATTTAATTTTTCTAATATATTCTAAACAAAAATACAGAGCAGCAAAACGAATACCTAATAACATCATAATATAATAATATAAGTTAACTTAATACAATAATAAAAATACAAGATTCACAACATCAATAATGTAAATAAAGGTTGGATGAAACAAGTTGAGGGTCTGCATCAGTGCCTAATTGGAAAATAAATGAAAAACTAAGAGAACATACTAAAACATGAATACTCTGTTAAATAGAAGGAATATTTTGACACTATTAGTATTATTATTCACAATTTTAAAATGTCAGCCACAATTAAGGTAAATGTAAAGCACAAATAACAATGACCCATTCACAATGTCTCAAGATTGTAAATTCTGAAAATGATCATCAGATTAGCTAAAAACCTGTAATTTAATAGCTAAGTTTTAAGACATCTATTTCTAAACATTGATTATTCCATAATAAACACTCAACAAAAGTTATTACAGCATCAGTTGAATTGGAAATTCCTGTATTTTTGTTATAGACAACACACCAAAAAGAAATTTTTGTCTTTTAATGATTTATAAGAATTATAGCTTGTAATATCAGCATTTTATACAAAAATAGTGGAAAAAATACCATAACACAGGAGAAATAAGTTGTTACTGCACTTTTCTTACCTTGGTGTGTTATAACTTTAACCAAGTATCAGTTATTTCTTGGAATAACAAGTATGAATGAACGCCACAATGTTTGTATTAAGGCAAATTCAAGTAAAAAATGAAAAGAAACAATAATAACAAATAAGTTGATTATTTGTCAGTGGTCAAGACTTTCTTAAGTAAATAAAAAAAACATCACTGCATTTGTTTTAATGAAAATTGGTCCTATGGACATATAAATAAATTGATAGTTATTTCAAGTAACTGTACTCTCTTAGTGGATTTAAGTATGGTACTTAATTTTTATGCCCCCATGAATTATAGGAATTGCACTTGTCCTTATGTCCCGAAGCTTATGTACTCAATTCCTCTTTAAAGGCTGGGTGGATTTGGTTCAAACTTTCACAGCTGAATAAACTAAATATGTAGATGATCGTAATGGACACAATTTTGATATAAACATGATAAGTGTATTATTTGCTGCGACAAAAAAAAATGTGGCAGAACTATTGTCAGTTTTTCCACAGACCAGGGTGCTGACCCTCACCTCCGCCGGCTTGCTCTGCACACCCTTCTGCGTCACACCGCTCACACGGATCAGAAAATGGCACTGGAACTGGAGGTCGTAGATCTCAAACCTTGGCACCTGCCAGATAAGAAACACTGTACATTATATTACAGGATAATCACGAGTTGAATAGTCATGGGCACTGTGCACATAGAAAGTGCACATACTAATGCCAGTTACTGACAACTGCCCTACTTGAATCAGAGGTAGGGGGAGAATGGCAGTAGAGATAATGTCATTTTCCTGACAGACAAAACATCCATCTGCAGTTCACCAGCTCACCTGACTGTGGATGGTGGGGCAGGGACCTAACCAAAATGTTTAAGACAAATTACACTGACATATACAGGTTAGTTTGCCACTTAACCTGACTGTCTGGGACATATTGAACACGTACGAATTACACTGACATATTCATGATAGAATATCAAATTCGCCAGCTCACCTGACTGTTGGTGGCACTCTGGTAGCACACTGTTCCCTTGCACCGGTATCATCTCACAGACTGGGGTGCGGAGCCTCACCTCCGTCGGCTTGCTCTGTACGCCCTTCCGTGTCACACCACTCACACGGATCAGAAAATTGCACTGGTACTGGAGGTCGTAGATCTCAAACTTTGGCACCTGCCGGATAAGAAACGTTGTATGTTATATTACAGGATAATCAAGTGCTGAATAGTCATGAAAGGTCCTATGTATCCAGTAATCGAAGCTGTCGGGTTTATGCGAATGTATTGGCGAATCAACATGATAACATATATACATGAACACAACATGGTAATAAATGCGCATCGAACATATAACACACTCAGTTTCATTTGTCTGGCACATTAAACACTGTAAACTGACATTTACAAATTAAAATTTACTGTAAAAGAAAAAACACACAGGAATGTTTTAGTTATCAATCCATTTTTTATTTCCTTGTACATGAAAAAAAGATATGAGCAATTTTTGTTTTTTACAGTTTATCTATAATTACCGAATAATGGTAAAATATTTTATTTTGTTAAGTTTCATGACTTTTGCACTTTGAAATTATTTTAGTGCAAAATGTCAAGTTGATAAGACAAGTATTTTATTTGATATTTATAATATTTAGAGTAGACAAGGCATTTTGTATATTTATTATCACTATCATTTATTCAATGTTAACATTCAAACATGATATGAGATATGTTACAACAGATATACATTTGCAATTGTATTTCTGAAAAAAATACATCTATATAAGCCAAGGAGACGAATAAAAAAATTCTCTAAATAACATAGTTTTTATTGTCTTATCTAATTAATGTAATTTATTGTTAAACATTTTAACTACATCAGTGACTCATTGATAGATTGAGGTATGGCGGGCGGATGATCTTTTATTAATAATAATAGTAACATAATACAAACATTACTCAATATAACGTTCAGGGGGCGAAACTACCAAGGGAGAATTTAACTACTACTAACCAACTTACCAAGCCCAAGGTCGAAACTGGTTGGGAGCGAAACAACCTGATACCTCACATAGAGGCGTTTCTCCAAATATTCTTCAGAATTACATATAAATATTTGAAAACAAGCTACAATTAACGAATAAATAAACAATATCTGGAGTGCAGATCACACGTGATAGATAAATTCATATGTTTTCCTTTTTTACCTTTTTCACTCATGTGATCCTCATCTTCTTCACGCCATGTTTAAAGTAGTGCGTTCCCATCATCCTTAGCGTGGGTTTACACAGGTCAGTAAAGACCGGTGGGTACACAACGTTTAAAGAATAAGGCTACATATGACGTCATTTGATGATGTCATCATCGCCATATTGTTTTATTGAAAGCGCACCGTTGTGGATATCGAAAAATTACTTTTTTACTTCTGAGATTTGTTACAAAGATGAGTACACATATTTAACGTACCCAAATTGTATTTGTTTACATGTATACTTTAAACGCTCAGAATATCCATCTCGAAAAAGGTACGTCTTGTTATTAAAAACGTTATTTTGTTCAAGGAGCATTTGTTTTCCATGATATTATGTTGCGAAGTTGCCAAAATCTCCGTTACCTGTTGGTCACGGAGATTTTAAATAAAGTGTACTGTTATTTAAACGGAATTTATGTGTTAATGTAATTTGATTGACTGATTTATATTTCAAGAATCAATAGAATGCATATTTTTTAGTACCAGGAAACGAAAGTCATGGGTTAAATTGTGAAAATGTGTATGTAATAATTATTCACAATAAACACATTTAATTATTTTAACGTCAAGCTAACGATTTTGGTGTCATAACACTATCAATAATATGCTATAATTGAAATAGGACTACTTGCTGGAAGGGAGTTGGTTATTCTACATAAATCATGTAAAATTTAGTAAATATTCACTATTCATATACCATCGAATTTTGGTAACGGATATTTAATGAATGGTAACGGAAATTTTATATTTCGTATTTCAGTTTCCAGAAGAAAATATGGGTAAGAGTCGTGCAGAGATTCAACGAGCCTACAGGGAAAGGCAAAAGGAGAAGAATAAGGAAGAGTACCTGAGAAAGGAAAGACAGAGAAAACAGCAAAAGTATGTTACCTCTGATAAACTTTCTGAAGCAGATAGTCAGGAGAGAAACAGGAAGAACAGGGCTAATTTGAGAGAATTTTATGCAAGAAAACGTGCAACACGAGCCAGACAGGTAATGAGTGCTACAAGTGGGTATGAAAGCCATGGTAAACAGCAATGGAGTAGAAGCTAGTAGTAGTCAAACAGAAAGAAGAGCTGAAGAATTACGGGGAAGAATGCTGGTGAAAATGGATTTTACGGACAGAAATAATGGAAAACGGAATGCTGCGATGACGAGGTGGAAGAGCGATAGGTCGGCAGCGCATTCTAGAATACGAATATTAGAGCAAGAAAGAGAAAAGCTGAAGACAAAACTGAAATCTACACAAAGGGCCTTACAGAGATTGCAAAAAGTGAGAAAAGGAATCTCACAACAAGCAGATCTTACACCTAGCAAACAAACCGAGCAAGACATGAATGATGCAAATCTTAATCAATTGCAAAGAGAAAAGTTGAGGAGACCATTACTCTTTGGAAATGTGATCTCAAGTGAAATCAAACACGCAAGGAACAACATACCGAAACACAAATTGAAAACTTTGCACAGCATTGTGTCAGGACAAATAACAAAGAAATACAAGTGTCTTCGCGGACTTGGCAGACGACAGCTGGGGCCAGTTAATACCAAGGTGCACCAACAGATTACATCAAAGCGCAGGAACAAGTTGGAAAAACACAAAGAAGATGTCATTAATTTCATGAAGCGTGAAGATAACAGCCGTATGCAACCTGGGAAATATGACGCAAAACGACTGAAGAAAGGAGTTAAAGTCCAGATTCAGATTCTGACTGATTACCTCAAGAACCTCTACTTGAAATTCAAATCTGAAAATCCTAACATTGACATTTCTTTCACCACATTCTGTAGAACACGACCCAGCTATATTTACAAAACGTCTATGACGTCCAGACTGTCGTGTCTTTGTACCAAACACCAGAATGCGGCATTAACAGTAAAGGCAGTTAGGAAATACATGGAAGACGTGCCAGCGAATCCAGAAACAGTTGCAGCAAGCAAACCAACTAACGAGATTCTAGATGAAAAGTTACCAGAAGAAGTCGTTGTCAGTCAGTGGAAGCGAGTAGACACTGAAGAGAAGGGCAAAAAGAAGACAGTAACAAGGATAGTTGAAAACAAGATGTCCAAAGATCAGTTTATAGCACACTTCGAAACTCAAATGATTGATTTCAAAGAGCACGTTGAGCGAGTGCACACCCAATACGAACAGCTGAAAAGGTTAAAAGATGAATTGCCTGAGCACCATATGATAGTTCAGATTGACTTTGCTGAATACTATTCGTGTATGTCACATGAGGATGTACAGAGTGCGTATTTCAACCAGTCATCCGTTACTCTACACCCGGCGGTTGCCTATTGGAAATCACAAGATGGGTGCATTACACACAAAAGTTTTGTCACTGTGTCGGACACACTTGCTCACAAGTCTTCAACGGTATTGGCATTTCTGGACGATTTAATACCAGAACTAAAGGAAATCGACCCTGATCTCGATACGATCCACTACTGGAGCGACTCACCATCCTCACAGTACCGAAACAGATATATGTTTGATGCGGTAGCGAATCATGAAGCTACATACGGATGTCGTGCTCGATGGAACTTTTTCGAAAGCGGCCACGGAAAGGGCCCCTGTGATGGACTGGGAGGTACCACGAAGCGCATGGCCGACGAAGCAACACGTAGCGGGCGACACTCAATAAGCGATGCATTTTAGTTCTACAATTGGGCAAAATCGTCGAACTTGAAAAACGTAACATTTCGATACGTAGCTCATGAAAAATGTAAAGCAAAGGATCAGACGATGTCCGAACGCAAGCTGAAATCTGTCACTGGCACAATGAAGATACATGCAATTGTTGGAAACGGTGAATCAAACATACTTACTCGAAATACAAGTTGCTATTGTAGTTCATGCTTGTCCGGAACAATGTGTGACTCGTGGATCACGGCAAAAACCTGCGACGAAAGGGTATCAGTACAAACGCCCGAAAACGATTCTGTACAAATGGCTGACAACGATTCTGTACAAATGGTTGAAAATGAGCCTGAACAAACGGTTGAAAACAAACCTGAACAAACGGCTGAAAACGAATCGGTACAAACGGCTGGAAACTTATCTGCACAAACGGCGGCAAACGAACCTGTACCAACATCAGAAAATGAAGGAACAACCAAAATCAACGAATCTACGGAGTATGTCATAAACGAATTCGTCGCAGCGGTTTACCAACAGAAATGGTACATTGGGAAAGTGATTAAAACCGATGAAGATGAGATAAAGATCGATTTTATGGAAGAAAGAAAACAACTGTTTCGTTGGCCCACACGGAAAGATAAACTTTGGGTAAAGGAAAATGATGTTTTATGCACTATTGCAGCACCAATTGCTACGGGGAAGTCAAACAGAATGTTTAAATTGGAGAACAACACTCGCGTGAATATTCAGAACTCTTATGAACAGTATTAGAACTAGCACAAGTGCTAATAATAACTTTAGCTTCCGGTTTACCTGTATAAATGAATACACCTACAAAATAATGGGTAAAAGTCAAACAAGTATATGCAATCAAACAAATTTCCGTTACGATAAAATATCCGTTACTTGTAAAATATATAACGTTTTAGGTATGTTTGGTGAATGAGATTTATTCATTTGTGTTTATTTTATTGCAATGGTGTATAAAGAGTGCTAACACCTATTTGTGTGCCGAAATCATAAATATGTTAATATCATAGAACTGAAAAGGGACAGTTTTGGAGGTCAAAATGCTCAGATAACACTTTTTTCACAAATAATATATGTCACACGAAAGATATATTATGTATAGACAATGTCACTTATCATGAATGTTTGCATTTTCACTCAGATAGTTCTGTATAAGCTCTTGTTAAATGTTTGCTTTACGCAATAAATTCTTCAATGTTAATTAACTTTCCGTTACTTTATAGTGTCGTTTAAATTTCTTGCCGTGCACTTATATAGGAAACAGAACGAATAAACGAATGTGATTCGTGGTTGACCTAAGTACTAAATTTGATTATTATGTAATTCACATTATATCGAAATCAACACAACTCGTAGTATACAATATACAAAACTTGTGTTTATAACATTTTGAAAAAAATGCGACAACACGATTCGTCTTCCTTCATTTCACCATTGAAATTTTCGTGAGATATATTAGAAACACTTCGCTGACGGTCCCTACGTACAGATAAGCATCTTCAGAATGAGGTACAATTGATTTAAAAATACTCTGTACATTATACAGTCGTTTCTGTATTGCACATTGGAATATGAGACAAAGTAACAGACATTTAAATTAGGCTCTGTTTAATGATATACATGGGTACAGACAAACCATAATATCTAAAAAAAAGTATTACATATATGCATGTACAACTTCGCATGCACGTGCGTGAAGGATATGGCTCCTCAATAAACGTATCAATAACGCATTCTTAAATAGTCAAACAATTGTCAATTGTACACCCCTAGTGTTCCTATTTATTGAAAAACCATGATATGTACTTTTGACCCAAATGGTACGTCATAGATTAAAGAAAGATGCTACAGTATGAGGACCATTGCGGAATTGGAACGTATTGGTCCAAATAAGCTCCTAAAATGACAAACATTTCCCGTAAAAACAAAACAACACCACCAAATTTTCACAACAGAAGACAAATATTTAATACCGAAATGGATGAAAAATGTTGAAGCATGCCTCCAAAATTATCTGTCAATAAATAATATACAAAAATAAAAAGAAATGATATATTCCAAGTGATGAGACACGCTTGCAAAAGCAACTACATGTAGGATATATTTTGCAGTAAAAACGTGAACATAAAAGTAATCTGTTTTTAGATTACATTAGACGCCAATAGACAGCTAAATCTACCCACTCTTTCGATGACCGACAACTGCGTGTTGACCAAAATTGTTTTAATACAATCTGCAGTTTCCTTGAAATAAAATATCCAGCGACAGACTATAGATAACATATATAACATTAGAAATTCAAGAATATAAATACTACCTTTATTTTCTCTTTGCAATACGTTTCTGGCAAGGGTCCTGAATTATCAGTTGTGCACAAGTGTCGCTGATAATTAAGCAGAGTTTATAGAATACCAGCCTGAGCTACAATGCCTGTGTTTTCTCATTATGTAAACAGCAATTACAATAACCTGTTCTAGATTACAGAGAAATCAAAACATAAGCTATATTATTTGTCGCTGTACATACGTCAGAAACTATACTTTTACCCCCATTTAGTGGGAGTTTACGAAAATGTTCGATGCCAAATGCCGTTGATATTCTCCATCAAAGTAAAAAATGGTTGTTAAAATTATAATTGAATTGTGATATCCGTACTAATTGATGACACAATAAAACAAGAGAAAAAAAAGCATGACATTCCTGTTAAAACTTCTCAAGTATCCCGTTTTTTTTTTCAAGAAAAATGATGCTTTGTGTATTGGTCCCAACCCTCAAAATGTGTGATGCACCACTGACGCAAGAGTGCGCTTATTAGTGTAAGTGTGCAAGATGCGTTGCCGAAGCAGTAAAATATCAACCTGGATGCAACAATAACGCTGCATTATGACATCAAGCAAGTAGATAACTTAAATCCCAATTGCCTAATGCTAACTGATATGAAACATTATTTCAGTGCGTCATTGACAAACTAAAAGGTCAGAAGCATACCACAAAAGTAATTTGCAACGATACATTCATCCAGGCTGCCATACATAATAAAATAATGTCATTAATAAACATCACACACTGAATACGTTAGTATGGTCTTGATGCAACTTTGAACTGGAACATACTTGTTAAACGATGCTAAACCAACAGCATTGATAGGGGATCCATAATTAGAGAATACACCTCGAAACTTAATTGATTGTCTTCGTAAGGCTGATATGGTTGAATAGTATGATTTAAGAGTAATTGATGCAGCTCCGATTTGTGTAGTAACGTTCCTTTCAGCATTCATTCACTTGTTTTAAGTCTTTAATTGAGATACATATATTAATATTAAGCCTAAAACGATGTCACATTTTTACATGAAATATTTTGTCGATGGTGGTGGAAAGTATTATGTCCTTTCCATTGCAAAACATATCTTGCAGTTGTTCAGTAAATGCTCTGATGATCACTCGCACAGTGGTTACAAAAGGCAAATTCAAGGGATGTACAGGATTTAATTCATAATTGTGACAATAAAACTTGGTTCTGCTACTTATACACTTCTTTAAATTTGCTTGTAAAAGCTCATGAAAAAAAAACGAGAGATTATATCATGATCTGCGTTATATTTTGATCAACCATTGTTTTGCAACCGAAGTCTGCAATAAACAAACACAAAACTGAGAGCAGTTTTTCATTTTGGCACACGGTTTTTTAGGGTTATCTGCCTTGGTCATTCACTTCGGAATTTTCGTACTTGAAACTCCCATGAAATCGCGGATAAAACGGTAACACTGTCTTATCTAATCTTCAAGCAACTGAACATTTTAGCAACCATTCATACAAATTCATCAAGCAATTTCACAATAATGTTTCATGTCATGATCGTCGTGATCATCATCATCATCATCGTCATCATCAATATCATCATCATCATTACCACGAGCGTTATCATCACCACAACCATCATCATCACCATCAACATCATCATTACCAGTTTCATAATAACCACGATCATCATCATCATCTTCTTCATCAGTTTCATTATCACCACCACCATCATCATCATCTTCTTCTTCACCACCACCTCTATCATCAAAATCACAAGTGATGCCAGGAACGGGTTGACCTCGTTATTTAAACAAAATGTATTAAGAGCTTTAAAAGACATCATTGATAAACAAACGATCAAACGTTCCTGGTTGTAAACAAAACCTAAAAATATTAGGCACAAGATACTGCTTTGTAAAATGTTCTTAAGTAATGTTGCTCAAACAGTTCCTTAAATTAGATTAAAAAAGATATTAATGTATTATGAATATTGAGATTACGAAAAACACACACTGCTAAACCATAATAGGCAATTACAAAAATGCTGGTTTACTTTTGAAATATATAGATTTTATTGAAAATATATATCGTTTCTTTTTCTAGGTCAAATGCTCTTTGATTAGTGTATTTGTTTGTAGTATGTAGTGTGTCTAATCTGTTTTACCATTCTATGCAGGTAACTGGTCAGTGCTCTTGTTAAAACAGACGGTGTATTGGTTCATTGCACAATGCATGTTTGCAACGCAAATAACTTGTGAAATTCATGCTAAAATTAAGTAATAATTTTCGATTTATTGTTGTTTATCGGCCAATAAACAACGATTTGGGGTTCTGATGCGTAGGAATCAAATCATGAAGTCGTTTGCCCGAGTTGTTTCATAGCCACGCATCAGAACGACAAAGAGTTGTTTATTGGCCGATAAACAACGATTATGCGAAAACTATTACGATTCTTACATGATGTGACATACATTTTTGCAATTATAATTGGAACTACTTTTTATTTTGTTCCGCTCAGACTCGGGACTTCTTTTTGCGCTGTTTATTGGGCAGTTTAACAACTTTAATTGTGTTCTTTGTCTATAGAAAAATTAGCGAATATCATGTTAGAATTACAAATAGTATGCGCACATTGTTACAAAAACTTTGTTAAAAATATACCTCGCATCGTATGCACGTTTTAAATATTCATTGGTTGGGGCAAAAATTCTTGCAATTAACACCATTACAAAAAGAACTAAATAACTTTCCACAAAGTGGCTTCAAATTTATACACAAAAAGGCCAACTAGCGAAGTCATTTGAGCTACACAGTTGAAACGCCTCATACACTTATCACGAATTAATAATAAATATATAAGATTGGTAATAATCATATATTCGTTGCATGAATGTCATGCTATTTAAAGCAACATTGCAAATAACAATGACACCACCACAAACTACCAGGTTCAAAAAACTTATTTAATATGTAAGCCCTACAAATTAATTGTTGGTTTACGCTAAGGTCGCCAAAATACCTGGGGGGGGGGGAGGTGAAGAATAACAGTTTTTTTTATCTTTAACTTATTTTCAAAGTTTAGGTATATTGGAGTACATGTGAAATGTTTAAATGCCTCCCGTCAAAGAAACTGTACCTTTACTATAAATAAGGTAATAGAAGACGACATTTTCTGGCAAGAAACTTATAAAACAAGGCTTTGATAGCATTGCAATCAATACAGGAGTCCCCTACCGGTGAAAAAACCTACTAATTAAACATTGTGCAATACCGTCAAATCGCCCTTTATCTGTATATGTACAAAGTTTCATTTTCAAACCCATTTGTCACTGCAGTATTAAGTTTGTTTTTCTATTTTAGTAACATGGACCAGACATTCGAGTTATTTTTGAGTTATTGCAGTACTAAACTGACAGAAGGCAATCATATAGTCCATTCTGTGTACCAAGTTTCATGATCATATGTTATTCTTTTCGAATTATTACAGTATTCAGTTTATTTCTGTTTCAAGTAACATTCACGTGACCTTTGACCTCTGGTGAAAAATAAAGGGTCGTGTACAATCCTCACCTTGCTCTTTCTATGTATACAAAGTTTCATCAAAGTATCTTCAGTACTTGTTGAGTTATCGCAGGATCCAGGTTTGGGGGACGGGACAGACAGACAGAGTGAGACCGACGAACGAACAGACAGACAGACGCACACAGACGGAGGGCAAACCCATAGTCCAATCTGTGAACCAAGTTTCATGAAGTTTCATGATAATATCTTATGCGCTTTTAAAAATATTACAGTATTAAGTTTATTTCTATTTTTAGTAACAGTCACGTGACCGTTGACCTCTAGTGAACTATAAAAGGTCGTGCATAATTCTCACATGGCTGTTGCTACGTATACAAAGTTTCATCAAAGCGTCTTCAGTACTTTATCACAGGATCCAGGTTTTGGGGACGGACGGACAGACAGACAAACGGACGAACAGACAGAACGACACACAGACAGATGGCAAATCTATAGTTCAATCTCTGTACCAAGTTTCATGGTCATATCTTATGTCCGTTTTCAATTATTACAGTATTTAGTGTATTTCTATTTTTAGTAACAGTCACGTGACCTTTGACCTCTGGTGAAAAATAGGTCGTGCATAATCCTCACATTGCCACATTGCTGTTTATATGTATACCCAGTTTCATCGAAATAAGTTCAGTACTGTTTGAGTTATTGCAGGAACCAGGTTTTGGGGACGGACGGACAAACATACGGACGAACAGATAGAGAGACACACAGACGGATGGCAAACCTATAGTTCAATCTTTGTACCAAGTGCCATGATAATATCTTATGTTCTTTTCGAATTTCCATTTTTAGTAACAGTCACGTGACCTTTGATCTCTGGTGAAAAATAAAAGGTCCTGCATAATCATCACATTGCCGTTTATGTATATACCCAGTTTCATCTAAATATCTTCAGTACTTTTTGAGTTATCGCAGGATCCAGTTTGTTTTAGTTTATATCAATTCTTAGTAACAGTCACGTGACCTTTGACATCTGGTAAAAAATAAAAGGTCGTGCATAAATATCACATTGCCGTTTATATGTATACCAAGTTTCATCGAAATATCTTCAGTACTTTTTGAGTAATCGCAGGAACAATATTTTGCGGACAGACGGGGTGACGGACGGACGGACGAAGGGCAAACCTATAGTCCCCTCCGATGAAACACCGGTGGGGGACTAATTACTGAAAACAGCTGTTTCTACCGAAATTCAGAAAAAGTTATTAAGTGATTTATAGGCAAACAATCTTTTAGGGTCGGCGGAAAATATGGGAGTGCGGGGTGTAACAGGAAACCAATAAAAAAAATTACGCCCAATAGGTCAAAAGTTGAATAGCAGTTCAAAATTCCGTTATTAACGTTATTAACGAACACTCAAATCTTTCAAAATAATAAACACGGACGCTCTTGTTTTATCAATGTTAGTAAAACATGGTCTCATTTACTTAACATGATCAATAAAAACTAAAACGCACGTTTTGCATATTATTAGTAGCATATTTTCTCATGTATTAATAGCACATGCAATTTTTTTTTTGTAGTTTAATCTCTTTTAACGCATTAAACCCTAATAATAATTGTCAACATATCAGGGTTTTTTTTACAAAACTCATTACAAGAAATATATTAATAATTGTTGTTCGTGCCCTAACACTCAAAATGCATAATGTTTCCGTCGGTGTCAAAATGCGTTACAGAAGCAAAAACGTTTGCTGGTGTAAATTAAACAAGACCAGGCCGGCAGCTTAAACGTTTTCAAAATCAGACTTAAACTTAAAGCCCTGAAAAACCCCCAAAGCAGTTAAAACCCGTGATCAGGAGGGAACCCCTAGAGACGCGAAACCTCATCATCAGGAGGGAACCCCTAGAGACGTGAATACCCGTGATCAGGAGGGAACCCCTATAGACGTGAATACCCGTGATCAGGAGGGAACCCCTAGAGACGTGAATACCCGTGATCAGGAGGGAACCCCTAGAGACGTGAATACCCGTGATCAGTAGGGAACCCGTAGAGACGTGAATACCCGTGATCAGGAGGGAACCCCTAGAGACGTGAATACCCGTGATCAGGAGGGAACCCCTAGAGACGTGAATACCCGTGATCAGGAGGGAACACTAGAGACGTGAAAACTGATAATCAGGAGGGAACCCCTAGAGACGCGAATACCCGTGATCAGGAGGGAACCCCTAGAGACGTGAAAAACCGTGATCAGGAGGGAACCCCTAGAGACGTGAAAACCCGTGATCAGGAGGGAACCCCTAGAGACGTGAAAACCCGTGATCAGGATGGAACCCCTAGAGACGTGAAAACCCGTGATCAGGAAGGAACCCCTAGAGACGTGAAATCCCGTGATCAGAAAGGAACCCCTAGAGACGTGAAAACCCTAGCTCAAGAGGGAACCCTAGAGACGTGAAAACCCGTGATCAGGAAGAAACCCCTAGAGACGTGAAAACCCGTAATCAGTAGGGAGCCCCTTAATCAATTAAAACCCGTGATCAGTAGGGAGCCCCTAACGCAGTTAAAACCCCTGATCAGGAGGGAGCCCCTTAATCAGTTAAAACCAGTGACCAGGAGGGAGCCCCTAACGCAGTTAAAACCCATGATCAGGAGGGAGCCCCTAGAGACGTGAAAACCCGTAATCAGTAGGGAACCCCTAGAGACGTGAAAACCCGTAATCAGCAGGGAACCCCTAGAGACGTGAAAACCCGTGATCAAGATGGAACCCTAGAGACGTGAATACCCGTGATCAGGTAGGAACCCCTACAGCCGTGTAACTCGTGATCAGGAAATAACCCCTACAGCCGTGTAACCCGTGATCAAAAGCGAACCCCTTAAGCAGTCACATTAAATCTAGGACAGTTCGAATGTTGACTATCCGGTGGATACTTGTCCAGACGTTCTCAAGTAAATGACAAATACTTTAGAAGAACAGAGACTATGAAATGCTGGTTCATATGTCATCTTCAATATCTGGAAGAAGTCTCGTTGTGCGGCGGTAAAACAGCGCAACGGAAGTGATGTTGATAGAGAGCGAGGTCTCGATATAATGTATCTATGTTTTAAGTTTAATTAAAATATCTCAATGCGTTCTCGGGTTATTGAGCGGAAACCGTTTATCAATATTTAGTAACAGTGACTTGGACATTAACCCCACCCACCCATATGCAATTCCAAGCGAGGTCTCGCAGTACTGGACAAAGATATGCTCCGGACAAAGTGTTAAGGATTGATTTCTTAAATTTGACCTTGAATTGTGACCTTGACCTTGGACCTAGGGACATGGCTCTTGCCTGCGATACGCAGTCTCGCCATGCTTGTCACTTCTGTCAAGTTATTTGAAAATCCATCCATGCTGGGCAAAGATATGCTCCGGACAAAGTTTGTGACCTTGACCTTGGACATGGTTCTGGTTCTTGCGCGCGATACTCTGTCTCACCATTCTTGTCACTTCTGCCAAGTTATTTGAAAATCCACCCATGCTGGACATAGATATTCTCTGGACAAAGTGTCATGGATTGATTTCTTAAATTTGACCTTTGACCTTGAATTGTGACCTTGACCTTGGACCTAGGGACGTGGTTCTTGCGCGCGACACTCCGTCTCACAATGCTTGTCACTTCTGCCAGGTAATTTGGAAATCCATCCAAGCTGATATAATCCGTAAAAAGTGTTTAGGCTTCATTTCTTAAATCTGGCATTTGACCTTTAATTGTGACCTTGACCTTGGACCTTGGTTCTTGTGCGCGACACTCCGTCGCATCATGCTTGTCACTTCTTCTAGGTTATTTGGGAATTCATCAATGCTGGACAAAGATATGCTCCGGGCAAAGTGTTTAGGATCGATTTCTTAAATTTTACTTTCGACCTTGAAATGTGACCTTGAATTGTGACCTTGACCTTGGACCTAGGGACCTTATTCTTGTGCGTGACACCCCGTATCACTATGATTGTGACTTCTGTCAATATATTTGAAAATCCATCTATGCTAGACAAAGATATGCTCCGGACAAAGTGTTTAGGACTGATTTCTTAAATTTGACCTTTGACCTTGAATTGTGACCTTGACCTTAGACCTAGGTACTTGGTTCTCACCATGCTTGTCACTTCTGCTAAGTTATTTGCAAATCTATCCATGCTGGACAAAGGTACGCTTTGGTGAAGGTGTGAAGGATTGATTTCTTAAATTTGCCGTTTGACCTTGAATTGTGACCTTGACCTTGGACCTAGGGACCTGGTTCTCGCGCGCAACACTCCGTCTCATCATGTTTGTCATTTCTGCCAAATTATTTGAAAATCCATTCATGCTGGACCAAGATATGCTCCGGACAAAGTTTTTCCGACGAACACCCGCCCGTCCGCCATCCCGCCCGCCCGCCCGCCGAGGGCGTTCCCATAATACGACCCGTTTTTGAAACGGGCGTATCAAAATGGTATATGCACATGGTAAACATATACAAACAGACCTACATATCGGACACAAACAACAATAACAAAATGCATGCCAGCAAAAGCAAAAAAACTGTTGCGATATTTCAGTTGTAATGCTAATTGAACCCAACCCAGAAAACACACGACTATCGATGGCATCGGCGCGTATCAATTAGTAGATGCTTGCAAAAAGCGGTGCATATTCCAAGTTCTATCAAATGCCGTGCATGGATTCTTCTCAAACCCACGTAAAAACACGCCTGCATTCTTCGCAAGTTATGAAAAATAAAACATGAGGTGGGGCCTCACCCAGCAAAAAGAAATATATTGATCACCAAACATTTAAAAGCAAGTATAATGCAGAAATGGAGTAAATAAGAACGAAACAGCAAGAACAGCATAACAAGTATGATGGCGCATGTGAACCTGACATGAAACACTGACTTTCAAACATCTGCAATTATGTATTATCCACATAATTAAAAATATGCCACTGCATTTGTACGTAAACGACATGTTATTTAGTCTAAGCTCATGAAGCTCGAAGACGGACAAAACTGTTAACGGTTTTTTCTCCGTTTCACCATTGACGCTAAGAAATCTAAATTAGTTGCCAAACATTTGATGTTGCAACAATTACATTAGATATATTTTCCTCAAAAAGTGTGAACATTTGCTTCATTTTCAAATATTTTCAGAAGTTGAGTAGCCAATTAGGAACTTTAAAGCCAATGGCTATTTTGGCTACTGTTAGAGTTTCCATAGTTTCAGTACTTGCATATAAGCCACATGTACTCATGTGAATTCATTATTTAAGAAAGGGTTCCATGGAGAAATCAGTGCCTTAAGTAATTAATGATTTAAATTCGGCATTTATTAATGTAAAATTTGCGTCGACTATACATAACTGTCGCTGTTGACTACCTTTACATTTACTTTTATTTTATAATAGAAACTCTATACAAAAACGGTAAACATTTTACTTGCTTTATAATAAAAGTAAAATATATATATCACTAAGAGTGTCCCCGCATAATTCCAGATCAAGATTTTCGTAGAACATCGGATTGGACAATCTTACTCTTGAACTCCATTCATCGGTTTCACGAAAAAAGTAATGTCAGAGTTCTCTAAATAAACGTTTTAATGTAACATACAGTAAAATCTTAGCAAATTATACCTTAATTGAGTACCATCTACAAATTTACTTCTAAATGGTAAACAAACATGCAGTTTTAACGTCTGTGCCGCGACAAATTTAAAACTGTGCTATAAGTGGAGTGTAACCGTAATAAGTTGACTTAGTATCATTGAAAATCTTTTCCTACATTTATAACAACAACTACTGGGTCGATAAATACTTTCTATTCGATATGTTTAAATAAAATTTTGTTATCGATAGCCGCATTGGTGACCAGTAAGTTAATCAATAAGACAGCCGTCAGATACAGGTGTATTGTAATTAGATTATGGCATTTTAAGAAGTGATGAGAGCGTTTTGTAAAAGTGTCACAAATTTCGGACACTCTTTAATTTGAGTTTCGGATAGTTAGAATGCAATTTTGTGACTGCCATGCGTTTGATAGCATATTGTTGTAAATTTTATGGTTTTCTATATTATGAATATTGGGGGTAGTGTGTAATCCATGTCATTGAGCCACAATGATATTTATTTGATTAAATTAACATCATGATTTCAAAAGTTGTTTTGTTTATTTTATAGATCAAGAAAGATCTTAACATGGATGAAGAGGTTTGTATTCATGACAATTCATGTTTATAGCATAAATTCATGTTTGTAAATGTGTTTAAAGTTTATATAAATATTTTGATCAAAGTGTATTCACAATGTTCATAAACTGCGGCTTCACATTCATGCTAGAAGTCATTTATTGATAACAGATTTTTTTAGGGTTGGTAATCATTTTTTATGAAATGTCTTCTGTTTTTTTAACCAATTTTTGTTTCTCACAATAATTTTTAAAAAGCCTGTTGTATAGTTTATTGATTATGATATCCTAATTATGATATGGTCTGAAGTTAAATATATATTTTCTACACTTTACAATTCATTTTTAAAAGAAAGAAAAACAGTATAATACTGTCAGATTTATTTAAAGTTTTCTTTCTTTCAAAAGATGCAGATATTTTGCGTATTCACAATAAGTTTAATTAAATAAGTTTAAATTTTACATATCTGTATATTTTGTAGATCTTTTCACAAGTCACTGCTACCTTATCATTCAAAGTATTGGACAGAATACATGAAGACAGGAAAACCTTTTTAGCTGAAAACTTATGCCCACTTGGAGTTTTTGTTGGCGGCAATATAGACAATGCTGACGTGTTTGTGACAGGAGATCTTAAACAGATTGTTGCTTGTTGGTCCATGTTGAAGTGTAAATTGATCGAAGAAAATCAACACTTCTTGAAAAATGTTTCCAATCCGGATTTCTGTTTACTTTGCAATACAGGATCTATCTCAAGTGAATCACAAAGTAATAAAGAGAATAAAAGTAAAAACTCATCTAGTATGAAGGTGAATGCATTAAAAAAAGAAAAAGTGTCTGAAATTGAAGACGATGAAATTCCTGTCTACTGGTATGGCAAGAAGTCAAAGTATGGACGATCAATCAAGATACCACAACATTTACAAAGTGACATTGTTGACCTGCACTTTTTAAATAAAGATTCGGATAATGAAATAGATGTACCTAACAAATCAGAGGAGAAAAGAGAAGGCCAAAATGAAGGTACTTTAGATGGAAGTGAAAACTCAGACACGCCAAATAAATGTATTGAAGATAGTAGTGTCAAAGACACACGGTCAGGAAAAATAAATATTCTAGCACCAAAGGGTGACAAGAAAAGTCTAAAAAGGTATTATGAGGAAAGGATGCCATACAAATTCTTCTGCACAAAATGTTCTTTTAAGACAAAACGGCAGTGTCATTTTGATTCTCACATGGAATATCATGCTTCCCATCCTGACATTGAGCTATTCCATTGCATTATATGTGATTTTACCACTGTTCGGGGCAGCGTGTTAGCCCGTCACAAACTTGCTCATGCAGCGTCTGTACTCAAGTGTGATGACTGCTCATTTGTGACCGATAATCCTAGAAGTCTTAGAGACCACATGCGTAAAAAACATAACATTTTTGAGAAAGAGGATTCTGGTAAAAAACAAACAAAAGAAGAGATGTCCTTTGATAAGCCAGTCAAATGTGACCTATGTACCTTTACCACTACTTCCAGGATTAAAATCCTTGAACACTCCAAACTACACTCTGATGTTCTTCAAACACCTCTTTCAGGTAATGGCATGTAATAAATACTAGTATGTAAAATATTGTATTAATCAATGCTTACATAGTAATTTATTGTTTAAGATTATTACCAAAATCAAATATGAGAAAATATAATTGGTTTGACATTGCAGAATTTCCAAGAAATGTGCCAGTCTGAATTGATTTAACCTACACTGGGGCCAATGATTTTCTCAGAAAATTTCTCTCTACTATATATTAAAGGAACTGAGCTCCAGATGGTCAAATCATAAAAAAAAAAAAAAAGAAATACATGCTTGCATTGGGGAAAGCCTTGGTATTTTTAAATCGGAAATACCTGGTTCAAGAAAAGTGCGACCTTATTCAACTTCTATTTTCCAATAAAATATACTGTTTATGACAGTATTTGATCACGTTCAATACAAATGGTGATGGTTTTATGTATGTTTTCACCGTTTAGGAATCACTACAAAAAAATGCACATTTTAATGCCCATCTGGAGTTCAGTATCTTTATGATTTCCCTTTATAAAAACAATCAGAAGTCATCATCATTTAGCCAAGCATGTTCATATTCTACTACTGAGGTTTCGAAAAATGTTACAAGCTACCTATGTGTTACTGAGAATCAGATTAAGCCCTGGTCAAAATTTTCCAGAGCAGCCTTGGGCTTATTTTCGACCACAGCTGCAATTGTTATGTTGTGTACCAGTATGTGATGGTCACTTTCAGGCCAGCTCGTGTTTTCTTGCAAGCAGTGTTCATATGAAACCAAGCGAAAGGTAAACCTTATGCGTCACCATGACAATGTTCATACAGGAAGACGGCCACACCTGTGTGATCTGTGTGGCATGGCTTTCAAAAGGTGAGGCTAGGAATTATATCCAGAGAGATTTGTTTTGTTTGTTTGCTTGGATTTTTCGCCATATTTAACAGTATTTCAGTCATATAACGGCGGTCAGTTAACCTACTCACACTTTTCCTGGGCAAGCTTAGCCGATCTAACTGCTTAACCAGTACTAAGTGCACATACTTATGCCAGTAACTGACAACTGCCCTACATGAATCAGAGGTAGGGGGAGAATGGCTGTAGACATTATTTCATGACCAATCACCACCCAAGTTATGTGGCCTGGCCGGGGAGTGAACTCACGAACCCCGGATTGACAGTCCTGCGCTCTACCAACGGAGCTAGCTGGAACGGCTAACCAGAGTGTTTCACTCTGCTCCTTTCTTCGTCAACACCTACTGCCCTGGTCTGGTCAACAACAGCGTGTGGAATCTTATTTGAAATTATATATATGTTTTTGCAAATATTCAATGGCAAATGAAGAACCATTAAAAAATAAAATCTTTAAAGTGATTAAAACCCTGGATCTACCAAAATAATTGGAAAATCATCATACATGTCAAAGAACTGGTCAAGCTTTTCTCCTGGTTTCTTTTCAGCAGCACCCTGTACCTTTTCTGATCCTAGATCTCTCCCGAATGGTGAGATCATTGAACATAACTCAAGAGAAAGAAGAGACATATGGTGTTACAGTTTTTTTTCTGGTCAGTTAAAATAGTACGATGTATTCCGTTAATTTTGGGCCCATGGTCACATACTCTGAAATTAAACCCACAATGAAGATTTGTAAAATAAACTAATCCGTTCAGATACTAGAAATTTCACAATGATTTTAACCTTATACCTAACCTATAATAGTAGTTATATTTTTGGGTTATATTTTTATTTCTATTGTTGCTTTGTTTTACAGGACAGATGCACTACAGTCACATAAGGAGACTCATCTGGATAGATCAAAACGAAAGCTTCCATTCCAGTGCCTTAAATGTGGTAAAGCCTTCAGAGCAAAGGTGTGCCAAATGATCATATGAACTTGTAAAAAAATTTGTATAAGAATTTTAGTAATTTGTATGTTTGACATCAACTCCATTGCTTTGTTTACATTTTGATGTAGTTTTAACTTTAATTGGGGTTTTCTATTGCAAGAAATTATGCTTTATAGTAAATAGAATGTGTAGGATTTTGGGTCAAGCAATATGCTAGCGAAGTAAGGAAGCAAAAATTGCATTGGTGCAATGGAGCAATCATGAATTTGAGTGGTCTTTTGGATGTTGAGCATTAGTTCTATGTGGGAGAGACTCAATTAATAAACCTCTGGTCTAACACACTACATCTAAAATAAATTTGTTCCATGAAAATACTGTGGAAAAATTAAAATAATTACAAACCAGCCATACGGGGGGGGGGGGGGGCAAACTCTTATATTTCCTTACTTGTCCATTTTTTACAAATACTGTTTGCCAATTGTCTGTACAATAATTATATAGTAAATTCTGGCAAAATTTCACTTGTCCATACATACTCTGGGACAACCTGGGGAAAACAGACAATTGATTTCGCCAGCCCACCCCTGCTAAATGTGAACGTATTTCAGTTCCTCTTGAAAGAGCACCAGGCTGTTCACACCACGGTACGCCATCACCAGTGCCACATCTGCGGACAGCTGTTCAAGACTCCCATAGTTCAGAAACGCCACATGCAGTTGGTTCACTCCTCCACTCAGAAGCACATCTGCGACGTTTGCAACCGTGGGTTTAGCACCAAGTATGTTCTTAAACGACACAAGAGAGTTCATGAGGACGTTAATGCAGTCGCTGGCGATGAAAACAACTTGCAAAGTGGAGTTCAAAATGGATCCAGTGTTGGCAAACTGGATAGTGGTAATACTGATGGCAAATTGTATTTGGCAAAATATATGAGTAGCAAAACCAGTGTGACTGGTCCGGACCAGAAAGCAGCCGCAGAAAATGAGTCCGCAATTGAGTCGATCATGATTTCAGCTGAGAATTTACCAGGATTTGATCAGGGCTTAGAGCAGACGTCAGAAGAAATGCAAGAGGAAGTTGCTCAAGTATATGTTGATGGTAAGACTGGTTATTTGCTGTTTAAAGTAATTGGAAGTATCAGATGGTAGGGGTGAGTACCGTAAGTATTGGGACACTTAAAAATAGTAGTTTTTTTTGTCCCAATATTAAGGGACATAAACAAATAATTCTCGAAATTGTGTCCCAACATTTAGGGCAGTATATGATAAAATTTGTTCTGCATATATCTATGTCTTGAACCAATTAATTATTTTTATTTCTTCGGGATAATAATCGCTTACTAAACTATATTAAATATTTAATTATAAATAATTAGAAGGAATATTTTTAGGTGACTTATGTTTATAAGATCACTTATTTTTTGCTAGGGACTTAATGGTAACAAGAGATGTTTGTGAAACATGTATGCCCCCCGACTTGCAGCCTAGTTGTCAATATGTGCAATTGTTACGAGATTTGTAAAATATTGTATGTGCACATTAACACATGGGGAGGAAAGTTGATGCTTTAGAAAGTAAATATAAAGCTGAAAGAAAGATAGAGTATAATTATGGATTTATTTTTACAGTCTATTATATAAGGATACCTGTTTTCTGTTTGATTTAAACATCAAATAGGCCAAAACATCTCTAGATATCCTGCGGAAACAAAATGGTCTGCGGAGAAAACAGTTTTCGTGTTACAAGCCCCTGTGACCTTGACCTTTGACCTGTTTACCTCAAAATTGATAGGCGTCTTCCTTTCCTCCCGAGTAACCAGCATACCAAATTGGATGATCGTAGGTCAAAGTGTATTCTACATATCATGCGGAAACGATTTGGTCAACAGAGGAAACAGTTTTCATGTTACAAGCCTCTGTCACCTTGACCTTTGGCCTGTTGACCTCAAAATTGATAGGCGTCTTCCTTTCCTGCAAAGTAACCAGCATACCAACTTAAATGATCGTAGGTCAAAGCGTTCTCAAAATATCGTGCGGAAACGAGTTTCATGTTACAAGCCCGTGTTACCTTGACCTTTGACCTGTTGACCTCAAAATCAATATGCGTCTTCCTTTCCTCCCAAGTAACCAACATACCAACTTAAATGACCGTAGGTCAAAGCGTTCTCTAGATATCGTGCGGGAACGAAATGGGCTACGGACAGGTGCAATATACCCCCACTTCTTCGAAGGGGGGCATAATTAATTGAGAAGCTTAATTGAGAAGACCATGCTCCAGTAGAGTATACAGTTTGCACCACGTGTCAACTACATGCAAATATACCCCTGATGGTGTATTTTATGGTGTATAGATATGCAAGTGCAATATACCTTGTCACAAGTCATTATGCAACCAGCGTAGTGGCAGGGTATTGAATGTTTATACAGTAACAACATAAGGTGTTATTTTGTTGTCCCAATCTTTAGGGACAGGAAATAATTCAACTTTCAGATGTGTCCCAGTATTAAAGGGCATGAAAAATAATTATTTTTCCAAAAATAAGGGGTGTTCCAATATTTAGGGTGTCCAAATACTTAATAGGGTAATTACGGTAAATTGTTGTATAAGTACATAGTAATTGAAAGTGCAGGAGTCTGATTGTGTGATTCATAGTACTAGTAGATGAACTTGAAAGATTTACATTTGGACAAGGTAAATGGATAAAAGAACTGATATATGTACAATGACAAAAGCTGTTTAATGTTCTTATATTTGCATTTGCCTATGGCTGGAAGTTTTATATATGTGTATGACTGGAAGTAAATTTAGTGAACGCACTACTTGTAATAACATGTTGATACCATATACAAACGTGGCGCGTCGTGAGAAAACCGGTCTTATGCATGTGCGTAAAGTGTCGTCCCGGATTAGCCTGTGCAGTCTGCACAGGCTAATCCGGGACGGCACTTTCCGCTTTTATGGTATTTTCTGTTTCAAGGAAGTCTCTTCTAACCATAAATCCACTTTAGGCGGAAAGTGCCGTCCTGGATCAGCCTGTGCGGACTGCACAGGCTGATCCGGGACGACACTTTACGCACATGCATTAAGTCCGGTTTTCCAACGACGCGCCTCAAATGTATGTATTCCATGTTTAAGAAACCTGATATCAGTGTTCACAATCACCACTCTTTTTCAGAAACTGAAGCTGGGCTAGATGTACAGGAGATGAGTGTCCTTGACATCAAGAGAACAGAGCCGCTATTCCTTCCGGTCTCATCCACGGTGGTTTGTGTGGCGACCGCCGAAAATGCCGGAGGCGAAATCACCCAGAACTTGAGCACGTTCATTGGAGTGGATGTGAATGGAGATCAGATACAAAGCATTGATGGAAAGGCCATCAATGAGCTATATATAGAAACGGAAGTGCGGGAAGAGGAAATACAGTGCACCGTGGCAGGGAATTCGCTTCTGGATTCAGACGCTGGGCAAGTCTTCGAGACTCAAGCAGTGTCGCAGGAAATTGATGCCAGTCAGGTTTTAAGTAATGATGGGCCGGCGACTTTGAATTTGGAGCTGCTCGAAGGGCAGAACGTTTTCCAACAAGGGCAGATTATTGGTGATGGGGAGTTTTTGGAATTGATTGCCAGTGATGGTAGGACCTACCATTTGAAAATTGAAGGACTTGGCATTGAAAATATTCTCTCTCTTCCATCAAATTCTAGTAGTCAGACTGATTAATATATACATGTTTAAAGTTACTATTTAGTGTTATTGTATTAGTTTCATAGTTTACTGTTTGAACATTAATACATGTGTAAGACCTTTACTGTTTTTCTTTCTGAAAAAAAGTTAATATGTAATTGCTCATTTAACCATGGTCGATGTGTCAGATGTTTCTTTAAAACTGAAATATGAGATGTTAAATTAATAATCGAAATAATCCAATAAAGCTTTACTGGGAAAGATGAATAAATAGGCAAATCAAATTTTAATCAGTTATGTGACAGAATGGTCATACAACCAGTTTTCTATGTTGAAACAAATCTTGTTTCTAAATATAGGCAGGTGTTATTTCCTTTCTTTTGGGTACATGTATCAGTATCAACTTCAAATAACAATTGTACAGCTTTTGTGAAGATAAGTGACGGTCATTAGTTTTCAGTAAGTTTTTAGAGCTTTTTGGGAGTTAATAATTATATCATTATCATTAAATAATTATAAATTTTACAAACAATAGAAAATCATGTTTAATTTACAAGTTAATCATGAATTTAATTAGGAACAATAGGAATAAAAACTATATTTTATTTGGACAAGTGAATTTTGCTCGCGGACAAGTAGATTTTTGCAATGAACTTGTCTGTGGACAAGTTAATAATAATTTTTTTTTTATATTTCAACACCCCTGTCTGTATTCAGTCTTAAATGTACGAGTCACTTTGTCCAAAACATTATAAATGGCATTGAAAAGATAAACTTTTGCACTTGCACAACTTATCAAAATGTCCCGAGGAAAGACAATCCACTTGTCCCAGGCTTTCACAAAGCATCTTAAGTAATTTCTTAAATATTTTGATTCACTGTATATATTCCATTAATTAACACAATGGCATGCTGTTTTTATGTGTTAAAACATATTTTAATAAAGATGTAATTTCAACATGTTGTTTAGTGCTAAACTGTGTTTCTATGGGATTACACAGTTAAGGAATATTGTTGGTTTAAGGCTAAGGATACAATTTAACTGAAGATGATTTGTGAAGACCACCCCAGTCAGTGGGTAAATGTGAAAATTGTGTGTCATATGAGTGAACTGCTGTGTTAGTTTACTGTTGTTTCTACTATTGTTTCGTTTATTTAAAGTTCTCAAGACAACTGTTCACAATTTTGTAATGTGTTTTCTTGTGCATTTCTCTATTATCAAATATTTGTTGCATTGATACAGTTTAATTGACTGAAACTTTGTGAGATAAATATTGATAGTTTGTGTGTGCATTTCCCAGATAGTTTTATGCAACATATTTTGATTTTGATTTTTTGTCACAAGTTTTCCAAAGGTATTGTCTATTAGTTG
This sequence comes from Congeria kusceri, assembly GCA_027627225.1. Lineage (NCBI taxonomy): Eukaryota > Metazoa > Mollusca > Bivalvia > Myida > Dreissenidae > Congeria > Congeria kusceri. The sequence continues at coordinate 13,803,896 of CM051038.1, forward strand.
GTAAAATATTATATTTTGTATCTACAGTGATGCAAAATGAATTCCTTATTTCTTTCATTAATGCACAAATGCTATTTTATTTAATGTATCTTTGATACAAAAAATGTTATTTAAGGCATATAGATTAATTTTCTTGGTCTTATATAAAGAACGAGAGTGCAGGAGCAGGACAAATTTAATAAAAGCACAACTAAAGCATTGGAGACATTGGTGACATTGGTTTTCCATGTTGCACATACATTTATCGTGGAAAACGTGTTCTAAGATCGATAAATATCGGCTTATTGTTTGTAACATGTTCGAGTGATTTCCCTTTGACTAATAGCATCGCTAGCAATACCCAACACGTATTGCGTAATTTACTTTTTTTATGACCCCACTATCAATGATTGGGGGGGGGGGCATATAGAGTTTACCATGTACGTGGGTACGTACGTATGTGCGAGTGTACGTATGTATGTGTGTACGTATGTTCCTGTGTATGTATGTACGTGTGTACGTATATTCAGATTCCTGTCCGGACAATAACTTTGTACAGCGTTGCAGGATGTTCAAATAACATGGCAGAAATGTTAAGCATAATGAGATGGTGTGTCGCGGGCAAAACCAGGTCACAAGATTCAAGGTCATACTTAAAGGTCAAAGGTCAAATATTAGTATATAAGCCATAGACCCTGCCCGGAGCATAATTTTGTCCAGCATGGAAGGAAAGCAAATAACTTGGCAAAAATGTTAAGTATGGTGAGACGGTGTGTCGCGCGCAAGAACCAGGTCCAAGGTCAAGGTCACACTTGAAGGTCGAAGGTTAAATATAATAATTTAAGCTATAACCCCTTTCCGGAGCATAATTTTGTCCAGCATGGAATGAATTTCAAATAACTTCGCAAAAGTGTTAAGCATGGTGAATCGGTGTGTCACGCGCAAGAACCAAGTCCCTAGGTCCAAGGTCAAACATCAAATATAAGAATTTAAGCCATAGATCCTGTCCAGAGCATAATTTTTTTCCAGGGGGGAAGGAATTTCAAAAAACTTGGCAGAAATGCTAAGCACGTTGAGACTGTGTGTCGCATGCAAGAACCCTGTCCCTAGGTCCAAGGTCAGGGTCACACTGAAAGGTCAAAGGTAAAATATAAGAATTAAAGCCATAGACCCTTTCCGGAGCATAATTCTGTCCAGCATGAATGAATTTCAAATACCTTAACACAATTGTTAAGCATGGTGAGTCGTCGTGTCAGGCGCAAGAACTAGGCCCATAGGTTCAAGGTCAAGGGCACACTTAAAGATCAAAGGTCATATAAAAGAATTAAAGCCATACAACGTGTCCGGAGCATAATTTTGTCCAGTGAGGAAGGAATTTCAAATAACTTGGCAGAAGTGCTAAGCATGTTGCAACAGTGTGTTGCGCTGAAGAACCATGTCCCTAGGTCCAAGGTCAAGGTCACACTTAAAGGTCAGTGGTCAAATATAAGAATTTAAGCCATAGACCCTGTCCGGAGCACAATTTTGTCCAGCATGGAAGGAATTTCAAATAACTTGGCACAAGTGATAAGCATTATGAGGCGATGTGTCTCGTGCAAGAAGCAGGTGCCTTGGTCCAAGGTCAAGGTCACACTTAAAGGTCAAATTCAAGTATACGTATAAATGTTAAGCTTTATAAAGATTTTTTGTCAGGACTAAACTTTTTGATTGGAAATGTGTGATACCTCAACTTACTTCACAGAATAAAAGAATAAGCAGAAAGTACAATATAAAAATGACAATTCTCCTTTTGCAAAATATTTTGTATGCATATAGCCAAAGCAGGGCCATGTAGAACAGGCTGCATAGGTGGGGGCATCCGTGAAAGTAAATATCTCATGATGTGGTGATGTGATAATTTCAAATCGTGAATATTACATTACACGTGTACGTGAGAGGTAAACAATACGTGATCGAAGGAATACATGTCTATAACAAAACTCCATGTATACAAAATGTATATGCTTGCTAATTTTGCACATACATATTAAGGATTGATTTTAATATTTCAGAATCTAACATTAAAATAATGCAGAATGTTTTGCAATTTTGTATAAATCTTTGGATTAACATTAAATTGATGCAGAATGTGATGCAATTTTGTATAAATCGTTGGAAGGTAGCCCTTGGATACATACGTTTATTTGGTAAAGCGCAACAGAAGATAAATTGACAAAAATGAACTACGGCAACCTGGTTGAGTTGCGCGTAAATAAGACACATATTATGTAACCCCGGGACATTAACGCTCTCATCAAAAATAATGTGAGCTGGTGCAAAACTACTATTTGTACTAAGTGAAATGTTTCTGCGTTAAAATTATCGCCAACAATATCTAACTTGGTTAAATATGTGCCGGTAGTTAATATTCATATAGAAAAAGAAAACGCACATTGTAAGTGTACACCAATGATCACTACTGTATAAATGTTGCAATTACGAGTATTATTTTATATATGCGAGGTATTGAAATGTTTAAAGGTTGTTCCTTACAGATTAGGTCTTAACTGTTAGTTTTCTCTTTGTCACCAAGTCTCCGTAGAAATTGAATGATTTTCATATCTTTACATACATGGTCACCAAGTCTCCGTAGAAATTGAATGATTTTCATATCTTTACATACATGTAGAACCAAGTATTGGAAACGTTGTTCTTCAGTTGTCGTTAAGATCAATTTAAAAAGGGGAACAATATACGATTGCAAATGTGCTTCCGATTTTGGCTAAAAATAACTTGGTTTCAAATATTTTCTGGATTTCTTAAAAGGCCATTGCCACAACAACGTCGACGTCATTAACGTAAAATGGACGCCAACGTAATTATTAAACCAACAAACGCTTACAAATTCATTGACACTTATTTGTTTATCAGTTAGCCCGTATCGACTACTTGTCGTATTTATTGATTAATTACGTATCGATTTCCGCCGATATACATCTCGAAACGTCAATCACGTTCACGTTTACGCGGAACGTATGCTTGTCAGAAACGTAACCCTACAAAATTGACGTCGACTGATTAGTTTAGTAGCGGAGATACTGATCAACAAATTAATGTTAATGTTTTAATTTTTCTGATAAGGATCTCTAAACTTGCATAATAACATATTAACTTGAATTAAAAACATGGAAGTAAGTGTTCAGTTGTCTACAGTGTTTTTTTTTTCTCTCGTTTAATATTTATTGTAGTGTGTAAAGTGGCGATATATTGAAAAATTATCGACGTGTCAATAAAATATTAATATTACTGTATTAATGCTACGTGCTGTTCTTCTCAAAGAATTTGAATGGGATTGGAAATAGAAGACATCTACATAAACTGGAATACGGTTTCTTTAAAATTACCAAGTGAAAAAGACCATTAAAAGCTTCAAGAGAATGGAATAGTTAATTAATCGGCAGGCAAAATAACGTTTGCGAGCATTAAAATAACGAGAACGGGATCTTTTAATATTTTTTCCTCAAGGTACAAATATACAGAATAATGACCTATCACACATTAGCTGTGTAGTATACTGACCAGTTTACGTTCATTCGCATAAACGTAACGTACGGCTACGTCTTTTTGACGTTAACGCGACGCCTGGCTAAGCGACGAGCGTTTTTACGTACAGTGGGGATTGCATATGACCTGGCCATAGGGACATTCATCAAGTAGGTGAGCTGTGCGCGATAGAACACTCCATTGAACAACACACGTCATCAGCAGGTGTCGACAATTACGGGCAACGTTTTTAACAACAGAAAACTGGGACGCGCTGAACTGGGATTATGAACATTTTGTTATTGTGGATGACTTATAATATTGACCAATATAACAGGGGATGGTTGTGTGACTGTTTTTAAGGAATGGACGTTTAAAGTTGGCAATACATGTGGAAGGATTTAGTAAAACCGTAAAACTAGAAATCGGATTTGGAGTTAGTTGCAATGTTATTTATGCCAAATTAAACAGGGAACTCGTATTAAAAGGCTGCACACACTAAATGATTTAAATAAATATTTCCAAATCATAGTGTCGATTTTTTGAACAAGTATTTAAATATTAAGAGACTTCATATAAACATAAACGGAAGAAATTACGACGTGGGATATGCAATTTATGTATAAAATACATAAACCATATGAGTTTTGCGCATACAATATTGTATAATAGTTGATGCTTTCACTTTATGGCAAATGACTTATTTTCGAAGGAATGTAGCAAGTATTAGTTAAATTTGTGATTGATCGTGTTTAAAGGACCGACGTGAAATCATTTGTGTATATGATAGTCCAATAATTTGCAACCACATTTTGCAAACTTCAAAAATTCCAAATGGAGTTGAAACTGAATTATTTCCGTCAACAACAGAGTGTTAACGTGAACATGTTCTGGATACCAATTCTGTTGTCAGTAATACTGGTGCCAGTGATTGGATTTAACGTGAACACAAGGAACGTCAAAGTATTCAAGGAATCGGACGGTTCATATTTCGGATATTCGGTTGCCATCATGCAGTCCAGAGGGAACTGGTATGTACAATGACTTCGCTTAGTTGCCTTGATTTATGAATGGTACGCTCCCTGCAGACTATTACAAGACCGAACATATAAATAATTTATGAAAGAAGGGCGTCACATAAAGAATAATTTGCGGTCATTTGCAGCAAGATTGAGGTCATTGAAATAACCCTAACTCTCCCTATGTAGGGCCATCATTGAACCATTTCGGGAATACTGTCGGTTGTTTGGCGCATTTGCAACAAAAAGTAATATATAAATACAATTTCAACAAAAACACAAACATTTAAGAACGAATTCAAACACTATTAGTGACATCCAATTAGAGAACAATCACAAAAACAACAACAGAAGACCGACCACTCGGTACTGAAGTTAAAGTAATAACGTCGACCCACTTAAACACATGGAGTTAATGTTTGTTTTGTTTTCAAGGGAGGTTGACTCAATAGAAACAGCGTTCTTTTGATCTTTTTTAACGTTTGATACGTTGTTTACGGTAGCATATGACGTTCGTACGTATCGGACTCACTATGCGGGGTAATCACATGCTAGCTTGTCGAAGTAGTCCCTCATGTATTGCTCGTAAATTCATCGAAAACTCAACTCTTAACGTGTTGACACATTCGATGTCTAAACGCAATAATATTTAGCCCTCGGGCCCCATATACATGCGCGTTTGTGAAAAACGCGGAGTTTAAATGGTGTACATGGAAGATTATGTTCGGGAAATAACTATTTTAGGATATTCGAGTATTAATTGATAAAATTAAGTAAATTGCAGAGGTTTTCAAAACGCTACATACGAATACTTCTCGTTGCTCAAACCAACCAACTAACCAAACAACCTATCAACCAACCAGAGAACCAAACAACCCTGCAAGCAAGTAAACAACCATCAGTTGGTATATTAAACATATTTACTCAGCATCCAACCCAATAACAAATTGCTAGCAAAATTTTAAGCAAAACAGTCATTTATTACATTTTGAATCTAAGCAACCTCAAGTATACTTGGTTAATGTTTGTTCTACATTGATATTTCCATACGATTATTTTTATTCACTTATGCTTTCTAGATACTCTCGATTAAGCGCAATACTTAGTCATAACATACCATACTGATATTAGATGTAATGTCTATCAATCGTAATCCACTGGGTTGGGTAGTTTAGTATTTATCATTTAGCCCATCTTGCCATGGGTTGCACTACTGTACGAATAAACCCGCTATGACGTTCGAAATGTCCTGGTCGAATGACTAATCTCAATGAATACCCATTACACATAGAGAAGAATACGAAGGTATATTTGAGGCGTGTCGTGGGAAAACCGGGATTCATGCATGTGCGTAAAGTGTCGTCCCGGATTAGCCTGAGCGGACTCCGGACGACACTTTCCGCCTACAGTGGCTTTATGTGATTACATTACATTTATTAATTCTGTTTGCACTATTGTGTAACTTAATTTGCTATCCGAACGATTTTATCCTGAGAGTTAAAAGGGCAACTAACTGATACTACTTATCTGATGTTTCTGAATCAGTTTGATAAGTACATGTCTACCAACTGTAGAATTCGTTATTTTTGTTATTGATACGTGTTAAATACCCGTTTCATAATTAATTAATTAATTTAAAAACAAACAACAAATGTGTAGCTATTAACATTTGAAATTTCATAGTTTTGCGGTTACCCCGTTCGGAAATAAAACGTGTTTACATAAAGAAAACGTTAAGTCCAGAAAGAAAGCTTCATTTTTTTTTTTTTTTACTGAGGGTATAGCTATATTAGTCTTTTTAATGTAAACACATACTATCATTTGGCCATTTTTCGGTTGCTTTTCTCGTGCTCGATGCTTGGTAATTATCAAGAATACATCTTTACTTAACGACTACAAGCAATTCATAACTGTAATGAAAACATGAAAGATGAATTACTCTCCCATCGTTTTTGTTCGCACCAGTATATGACAGATAACATAAAAATTCACCAAGGCGACGATACTAAAGTGTAGGTTGAACGCGTACAAAAAACGACCTCATCAGTATGTTTGTCAGACGAAGTGAAAGAAATGTCACAATGTCTTACTTGATATCAATTTACTTTAAACTGAAAACATTACGGATTATTCTTACGCCAGCAGCTCCAATCCATAAAGAGAATATATTTTTGGCGTCGTCTGCTACTTTACTACGAAAATATATATTGTTTATATTTTTGGTCCAGTTGCTTAAAGTGACATACCGCTATTCACAGAATTTCGTTATTTTTGAAGTGTCGTAACGTAGTGTATCAACAAAATATCATCAATAAATAACTTAAAGATTCTATCAAGAAAAAACCCCACAAAAAAAACACGCCTTCACTGGGTCTCGAACATACGACCAACTCACCAAAAAATCTGCCTTTAACACTCACTATAAAAGAATTAACATTTTTCTAAACAATCACTAAACATGTCTGTTGGTCGATCTTAGAGCATTCGGGATAGAGCGACACACGTTGTAAGCAAGCTTTAAAACTCACACTATCAAGCGACTCACCGGTCCCATGAAAATACATATAATCAGCTACTTAAATATGCCACGCATTACATAAGGAAGATCGTGCACTTCGCTCATATTGCACCTATTTTTTTCCAGGTTGCTGGTTGGAGCCCCCAAGGCGAACGACCCTCTGCAGGCCCCTGAGAGACTGGGGGCCCAGCTGGGGGTGCGGACCCCGGGTGTGCTGCACTACTGTCCTATAGATGGCACAGACACCAAGTGTAACCAAGTGCCCGTAGATCCTACAGGTATAATGAGAACCCAATCCATTGAAAACCTAAGAATGAAATATAATAACGTGCATAGCTATTATTTTAAGCACAATTAATGTTTAAATTTCATGTAAACGCCTTTCATTAAAAGACATAAGAAAGAAATATAATATATAATATCTAGCTATTATTCTAAAACAAGTAATGTTTAAATACCTTGATTTGTAATTTGAACATTTCTCTAGTAGGACTTTGTTATATAATACTGGCGGCTATGCTTTTGTTCTCAGAAGCTCCATGCTTACTGCGCTCACCGACACTATACTTGTTTTTTTACCCTTAACTAAAAACATGATATTTACAGGACTGTTTATTGGTACATGTATTTACAGGACTGTTTATTGGTACATGTATTTACAGGACTGTTTATTGGTACATGTATTTACAGGTCTGTTTATTGGTACATGTATTTACATTTACTTATAGCTATGACTTTTTAGACTGATTTCATCACATTAATAGATGCGATTGTTTGATTTCATCACATTAATAGATGCGATTGTTTGATTTCATCACATTAATAGATGCGATTGTTTTACGTACCGAAATTGAAATGTATTTTGTACTGATAAAAAGTTCTGCTCGGTCAATATTTCCCAATAAGTAGTTAATGTGTCTGTAATTTATAGTTATTAAGTATACACTATAGTACCGGGTAAATACGCGAGTCTGAAGGGGTATCCTATTCATGCGTTATGTTCCACATACGTCAGTATGGGGCGCGGTATTTGGGTTGGGAGTTGAGTAATTGTTGTAGCATACTTTGACCGAAATATGTTAGTTATTTAATGAGCCCGCAGGGTACTACACGTGTTTTATACCATATTTACCAATAGCATCGCAACTTTCTACGATGCCGATCCCAATGGGCAGTTCCTAGACGTCACGTGATGTCTGACATGCTTGGCATGCGTGTCATTCCCAAATGTAGCGCTGTCGCATTGTGTCCTTTTAGCGCAATCGTTCAGCCCAATAAGTAGCGTGCGTATAAATTACAACTAAATTTCAATATACTGCACGCTACTTATCGCACGGCAATTAACCTTGCATAATAGGCTCCGCCCACCATTTACCGATCTGATATCACAGTAACTGAATACCGCAAAGCAAGGAAAACTCTGAAATATGGTATAATGAAGTAATAGAGCACAAGGTCCACGAACAGGGTCCGCGAACAACACTATGAGTAAAAACAATATGTGTCATATCTTTGTGTCATTGACATAACATATAAGCCTATTTTACCATTTAGGTAAGATGTTTTTTGTAGGTCTCTTTAACATTCATGTTTCATAATTTTCGATTTCAGCCATGTTGGGAGTCTTTCTTATATGACTTTATTACCATTGTTTTAAACATTTTTTTATTTTCTTGCAGACGAGTTTAACGCTGTAGCCAATCATATTTTTTCCAATTTTTCCTCAAATACAAACTGCGCAGAATTTTCAAATCACTTACAAAACGTACACCATTAATTGTAACATAACTATTTTGATTTTGCAAACATACGATTCGTAACCTTTATATTATTATGAGCTTGTCACATTTTCAACACCGTAGATACGGATAGGCATACATTGTGCATTAGTATTTGATCGTTTTAATAAGCACGCAAAGTCACTGCCATTTGACATTTAATGTGTAGGAAAAACTGTAAGTATAGCGATTGACATAGCCTTCAACTGATCGGCGGCTTATCAAAACCTACCATTAGGCGTAAAAAAAATACGTTTGTTTTACGTTACCAGACCTACCCTAAAAAAATGCCCCGACCCTAGAACATTTTATTGGGTTTGTCAGATTGATTTTTTGTTTTATTTACCTTTTTCAATAATTAAATGTGTTTTTGGATAAAGAACTGTTTTGTTTTGATAATATCCACTTATAAACAATGTTTACGGATATTACTGATATGTTCAGTTTTAGAATCTTCAAGTTGACCATTTACCAAATAAATAAATAAATAATAATAAAAAAAATCCCGACCTACCTAACCTAATTTTTTGGGCATGTAACCTGAAATAAACAGATTTTTTTTTTACGCCTTACAAGGCACTTAGTGTGTAGTTACCGACATCAGTTCGATATCTCGTACATAGCGAACTATTTATACAAAATCTCAGCGGTTAGAAGCTCAACACCCTTGGCAAATTGCTGCATATTGACATTTGTTCTACAATTGTTGTGGCAACTGTATACGGAATGCAGGTAGTGGCTGAAATTATTTATGGACATGTTTAGTTCATGACAATGCCTAATTAATATTCATAAATATACATTCTTACTTACCAAATAGCGGCTATTACCACAAATCTATGTTTTGACTGCTTTTATAACGACTCAGATACTTAGAGTAAAGACTAAAAAAAACAGCACATATAGCAACTAGCTGTTAGCACATGTATAAGATGTTTCCATTCAAATGCATTTATCTTTTTATTAAAGGGAACTTGTATCTACTCACCAAGTTCAACGAAAACATTGAATATGTATTGTCAAATTTCAAATATTTGTGTCGCCTGACTAGGCGACATATAGGGGATACTTATGTCGGCGGCGGCGTCCCCTTTTGCTTGTCCGGAGCATAACTCTTAGACTATTTAAGACCAGTCGCACGTTATTCGTTCCTGGTAGCGTAACATATGTCAAGCTGCCTATTAACGTTTTAATAAGAAAAGTTTTAAGTTTATTGTCTTATGTACGAACAAATTTATATATTACTTCGGATGCTTAAATCAATTAGGAATAAACCGCATTTTTAAGTATTGATTAAACTTAAGAAGACAAAATCTTAAATTCGATTTCCTACTGTCGAAAACGTATCATCAATAAATATCAGCTCTTATACTGAGCAGCAAACAAATATGTGTATTCATGAATAGTTGCCAGTGGATACGACTTACTCTTCAGATATTCATGTCAGAGCGTATGATAATACGGCAAGTCAACTGCCGTGGTTAGTTTGTTCCGAGCACGCCACTTCCGCTTCCGGTCCCTTTCATATTGCATATTAAGAAGCCTTAGCGCGTTCTCCGCTCTCCCGACACTTTTGTAGATTAGACTTTGTATTCTCGCTCAAAATTGATGATTCATTTTAATAAGTATTTCCCATTTTACATTTATACTTCTGTTTATCTTATTTTTTTTATCTTAGCATGCCATTATGTGCGATCACAATAACACATAATTTGTCCATTTTTTTCGGAAACCCCCTCCCCACCCCCACCCCACCCCCCAAAAAAGTTCTTTATAATAGCCTTAAAATAATCTCTATAAATATGTTAATATAATATCCATAGTTGTTGAGCATTACATAGTTGACCGCATTCGTATTATAAATGTAACTATAAAAAAAAAACGTTCCTAGCGGAAAAAACGCTAGAATGACGTCTACCCAAAATAACGTTTATATTCTGTATAGGGGACATTTATAAAGGCGCAATACATGAAGAAATTCAAATAATAATTTAATGAAATTTACACACGTGACTAAAACCACTATTTACTGTTGCATTATAAGATTTAAAAATTAAAAGGTGATAGGAAAAAAAAATAATTGCAATTATTACAATATATATATATATATATGATTATTAAAAAACAAGCATACTTTTCAAGAACAGGGGACATTCTAAAGAACGTAAAAAAAAAACCAAAAACATTTAGTTTCATTTTTATTGTTGCGCATTACGTTTTTCCAATAATTTTTACTTGTGGAATGTATATCTTCTAAAGCATTTCTGAAACATGTTTGTATATTATTTACACCTTACTCGACAACAGAGGAATTAAACACGTATCAGATAAATCAGGCGTATATTGTTTAGATTTTTAGTAAAACTGTAATAATTAATGTATATAATGCAACGACTGTGGCAATATTTTGAAATCGTTAACCCTGGCATGTCTTGTTGTGAATTATATGTTGAAGTTTAAAAATAAATAACATCAAAAAATAATAACACGAACTTGATCTCCGCCATGTTCTTGCAATTTACAATAAAATGACGTTTCGGACATCGTTAAAGGAAATACACGCATGGTGTAAAAGGTATCTAATTATAATCTGAATAATTGCAAATTCGCCATATTTTTAAAAATAATACACATTCAACATATTGACCAAAATTCCGTACCTTTAGTCTACATCTTCACTTTATTGTCAAAGCATTTGTGAACACCCTAATGTCCCCTATGTTGGCCGGGACAATTCAACGGACCTTCTTTTTTGCAAATTTTTACCTTATATAAATTTTACTAATCACCTTGTTTTTTCGCAGTTGAAAACGGAAATGAGGTATCGGTCTAATAATGAAAAAACAGACGTGTATCTTTTAGCGCCGCGGAAATACAGACGACATTTCGTTTCAAACAGAAATTAACTGTTACGCGGGACATTGCAGAATTTGACGTTTGACGGTGACCTGCTTTTCTTGTAATAAATTTACAAAATAATGTATGTTATGAGACTAATCAAAATAAAGCATATTTTATGTGGATTAATTTGGTATAATTGATAGCAAATTCTTTAAATATTTCGCGTTTTTATGAAGGTTTAAAGATAGTCCGATAGGCGTATTTTCAAACTGACGTCATTAACGTGCGACTGGTCTAAAGCTATCAGCATGAAACTTCATAGGTAGATAGATCTCATTGAGGGGAAGTGTAGTGCACAAGAACCGTTACTCTGCATCACATAATTTTGGAGTTATTGCCCTGTGTTTATTTTCATACTTAATTTTTGTCCGGAGCATAACTCTAAGACTATGAAAGCTATCAACTTGAAACTTCATAGGAAGATAGATCTCATTCAGGAGAAGTGCAGTGCACAAGAACCGTTACTATGCACCTCATACTTTCGGAGTTGTTGCCCTTTGTAAATGTTCATACTTATTTTTGTGTCGCATTTTTGGTTTTAATAAGTCTTTTCTTTGCAAATAGCCAGAGTGCAGTGCTTTTGAAGATTTCAATAAATCTGTTTAAAAAAAATTTGAGCATTAACCTTAAGTGCTTTCTCATTTGGATTCACGTAAACTATCCGGCGTTAGGCGACACATCCGACTCGCGGAGTTCTAGTATTTACAAAGCAACCGATTAATAGACTACTATCGTTCAGTTTGACTTAGTTTGTCCGTCTCTCAACGCCGATACATTAGCCTTCAGCTAGCTACTACTTGTTAACGTCATCTACACAAGTACCTAACATTTCCCACCAGCTTGATGGATTGTGATGTACCATAGTAACTAAAATACTAGTATCTCAAGATTTGATCGTTTGTTGATTCGTCATACATCGCTTTATCTAAATACCAATCTGCATATCTCATTGTACATGGCTATCCTAGAAAAAATGGACCGAATGACACACAGTTACGAAACATCTTCATTGGTCTCGTATAGTATAGTTACTGGTTTATTACTGGTTTATTTGGCAAATCGGCATGAGCAATGCCTTTGGCCATTTACAAAACACATAATGAAAGATGGCCATTAGCAACATTACAAGTTCAAAATACATAATTCCAATTATACACAGCAGGTTTTATAAAATATTGTACAAAAACATATATATCTATAAAGTGAATTGATTAACTCATTTCATAAGAAGGTTAAGAAGCAACACTATCTAGGGTTTGGGAACGTCGTAACATCGCAAAGTACGCCAATTTTGAAAGTCGTCTTAATAAACCAATTTTTTCAGATGACATGAGATTAACAAATTTATTAATAGTACTAAAGCATTTGAAATTTTATATTTTTGCCTTAAGTCATGATACAGGGGACAGCAGAGAACAAAGTGGAATTCCGACTCAACAACATTGTAATTGCATAGTTCACATAGTCTGTTAATTCTATCCACATTATTGTATCTTCCTGTTTCAATCTCAAGAGAATGTGAACATAATCGTAACCTAGTCAATGCAATTCTATACTTATCATGGTCAATAGCATCTAAATATGTTTCATACCTAAAACAGTTTTAAATTTGTTTTGAGACTTCACAGTTTCCGACCATATCTGTACATGTTGGTCACACAACCTTTGCTTTAACATGGGTATATAGCAACAGTTAATATCAAACATATACCATAAGTAGCCATATCCAAGCTTATCTAATGCATTAGTAACCGCCGTTAATATGCTAGTAATGTAATGTAATGTTATGAAATGTAATGTTATGTAATGTTTTGTAATGTATGTATATTAGTACTGTAATGCAGCATACTAGCAATGTATAGCAGTAATGTTATTCATACTGGTAATGCAGTGTAATGTTCTAGTAATATAATGTGATATATACTTGTAATGCAATGTAAAGTTATAGTAAAGTATACTAGTAATGTTATATAAACTAGTAATGTAATGTAATGTTATATTAATGTAATGTGATTTATACTAGTAATGTAATGTACGAGTAATGTAATGTTCTAGTAATGTAATGTTCTAGAAATGTAAAGTAATGTAATGAAATGTAATGTAATATTCTAGTAATGTAATGGACTTTATACTAGCAATGTAATGTACACTGGTAATGTGATGTACTAGTAACGTTATGTAATGATTACTAGTAATGTAATGTTCTAGTAATGTTATAGTAATGTAAAGTAGTGTATATCAGTAATGTTATATAATGTATACTACTAATGCAATGTACTAGTTAGTAAAGTAATGTATACTACTAATATAAAGTTATAGTAATGTAAAGTAATGTATACTAGTAATGTAATGTATATACTAGTAAATGATTGTTGTAGTAATGGAATGTATATTAGTAATGTAACGCAAAATTATAGTGTAATGTAATACAATGTAGTGTGGCTTAGAGTAAGGTTGTGTTTTATTTCGATATAAAAACAATCAAAATACCTCATGGACGAAGTACATGTAAGATGTAGAGTCTACATTGCTCGTGATGTTTACATGTTAAATATCGAATATATGTGACATGCAATTCCAGTAACTGTTGTTTTCGATTCAAAACAAACCTCACGATTAATGACTTGGGTATTAACAACATCAAACGTTGTCAATTTATGAGAGCAATATTACAGAGGATACATATTACTTAAATTTAGGTCTACAATAAACGTAGCTTCTCATATTGAATTATGTACTACAGTATATAACTTCAATCCGATAATCCACAAAACGGCTGAACTGTCCTTTTAATGACATGTACTTTCTGAACTAAGACATTCTGACTCATTGTTCATAAACATTGTGGTCATCAATCATGTTGGCGATCAGATGTTGCTGGAAAACGATCGTAAAACTGTCGTTCAGTACACGCCCGATTAGATTACTTTTGTCAGGCCAAAATCAATGAACCGTGTCTGTGCATAACAAGTTTTTACTCCAACATATAGAGAACGCGTTAAAATTCCACAACAACAAAAATTTAACAACCCAAAATTATTCCACCAGGAATCAATAAACTGTGCCAGTTCACACCAGACTTGCTTAACAAATGAAACTTCTATCTTCAATGCAGTTTCTACCTCGATTGACGATTTTCAATTTATTGCAAAACCAAGCATAGGAAAATTTAATACACCCTAATTGTTGAATTATTCCCAACGAAACAAATAATAGGCATTTAAGCTTGCACACGTGTAACCAATTTGCGAGTGTGCAGTGATTTACAAATATAATGTGTTTGGTCCGTCCATACGTCCGTGACTCAGTCAGTGAGATATGACTCTAAACTTTTAAAGTCACGTTTTAAAACGAATTTGTGATAAAAATACGACTCAGAGGAACTACGGTTACTGCGGATATTATGACCAAGATATGAAAACAACAACAACGACAAATAAACACAGTAAGATACTTCACCGTTTCTTCTAACATAACTTACTGTCGCAGTTACGTAAAAAAAAAAAAATCGGAAATGCAAACTTTGTATTCATCGCGATTTCTTTTCTGCAGGCAATGTCGGATTCCGTCCTGGCGTTAGACCAGACCGGAAGTACTTCGTGAACGCCAAGGACGACGAATGGTTGGGTGTAGCCCTCGATGTGTCCCCGAACAACGACCGATTCACCGTAAGTTCATCTTCAGAGGTCATTTTCGTGGATCAGTTATAAATATTTATTTCTGCTAACATTTTTAATTCCCGTTCAAACAGTATTTTAAATAATTTTCATTAGAGAGCGCATCAAAATACAGTTTTAATAATTAAATATACCAACAAGCCTGTATAGAGAAGATTCGACCCAGACAGGGAAAGAGCATAATTTAGTGTTTTTTTTGTCAAGAAATGATGAAAAAAAAACACGCACGTTTAATCTACATCTTATCCTAAGATGACTAGCGAACAGTGAAGTGACCCACGTATTCCATCCAACAATAAGCAGTATGAACACATTATCTACATTGTTGCGACTAACTGACATTCCAGAGTTCCACGTATTCCAGCAAAACATAAATGACTGAAGCAAGAAAAACACTCCATCCTGTAATAATTATTTGAAATTATATACATTTTAGTTGACTAATGAATCTACTTTATTTATCAGGCTTGTGCACAGATTTCAGTGTTCCACTTATTGAAATAGTACATACATCGCAGAAATAACTGCATTTACTACCAATTACATACTTTTTATTCAACGATAAAGGTTATGCAGGTATTTTGATGTATCGCGATGCAGAATTACTTGAAATTTGATTTTTCAGCAGTTTATGTATGGACAGCATTAAGTGCTTTTGTCGAAATCGCGAATGCATTCTATGTTTCTTACGGTTGAATTTTTATTTCAATTTTGAAAGTACAGAAAAGCATCTTTAAAAAAGAGACAAGACTCGCAACATATGCAATTTATGAAATGGGCGAACGACGCCAGAAGATTGGGCTATTTTACAATGCGACCCTATGGGGATTTGATTCACTGGTACTGGTTTCTAACCTTCAATTCTTTTACTACGACAGGTGTGCGCGCACCGCTGGAAGAACGCGTTCTTCTACGCCCAGGGTATGCTGTACATGCAGGGCATGTGTTACGAGCTGGACCCCTTCTTCCAGACCCGGGAAATGCCCCTACTCGTGGACTCGGACGTGGGCAACCTTATCCACTCCCAGGACCGCTGGCCCATCTGGGCCTATGGGTCGATGGGCCAGTCAGCGCAGTATACCAAGGTAGAGGGCATGCTTTTGTTGCAAATTGTTTGTTTGCAACTTTACTCCAAACAGTTATGAAGGGGTTTCTTTGACAATGAATGTTGGAAATGGACCAATGAACATATCGTTGCATATATCTGTAGGATTTCAAAGGAATACTAGAGCACAATTTACCTCTAACAATGTATGATAATCTATCGGTACTTATCAGAGGACAGGATAAGGCGTACATAGAAATTCCTTTTTTAAATTAATTATCTTCTCCTAAGCGACTACTACATTATTTGAGTTTTACTAAATTGCATCATTTTGCACTGACCAATGAATGCATTACTAAAATGCATTAATTTTACCCCCATACATTTCCGACTGTATGTCAATTTACCTCCATAAATTCTGAATCGAGCGTACATTTACCCTCTTCACCACAATTTCCCGGAGAACCGACGTATTTCGTCTTATTTTCTCCTACTTTCCCGGAGAACCGACGTATTTCGTCTTATTTTCTCCTACTTTCCCGGAGAACCGACGTATTTCGTCTTATTTTCTCCTACTTTCTTTTCAGAACGGGGATGCAGTCGTAATGGGCGCTCCGGGTCTGAATGACTGGCAAGGTAACGTAAAGTGATTCAGACAATAATGGGAAAAAATATTGTTAAATCAAGTAACGAATATATATTATTCGTTACTTGATTTAAAATATATTTTACCAGTGCAATGAGCTGTATTGTGAAATAATGACCTTGTCTGAAGGCACTTGATTAATAGTTAATAGGAAATTGCTTAAATTAAAAACAAACTCTTATACAATTCATTTGCACATAACAAATATAAATACATTTCATGTAATTACAAATGCAGATTAAAGAGCTCTGTTGTATATAAATATCTATCATTGAGTCTTTTAAAAGTCTATAGTTTTAAATTGCATTTTATATACTGGGCTATAATTATCGCTTATTAACAACACCACACGGCCGAAATAGTTTCACCACTTGTTAACATACGTACTGTACATTTATTAACGCAAATTTTCACGATTTATTCGGTTTTCATTTAAATGTGAGGATTTTCACTCTACATTAAGTATGTGATAACGTGTTTCTATTTGTTTACAAGGTGGTTTTGTGACAGAGGACAACTTCCGAAATAATTACACAGTGCAGCCGTTTGCAGACGACAGACAAAACTGGTTGCTAGGTAACGATGTTTACTATAAATAAAACAACAAAACAATAATTTGAGTACTCACCAGCTGGGATGTACATCCATACAATACAAACATACACAGGATGGTAAAAGGAAGTTTATAGTGGTCCCGCATTGAAAGTCAGATATATGAATAGTTCCTTATTTTCTATCCTTTTCCTTCTTTTTATATACTCAAAACAAATTCATCGTCAGGATTTGTACCAAATCACACACAACTACAATAGTAACACCAATAGCAGCAACAACACTTATAAGTAAAACACATCGGTAAATGACATCCGTGAAAACACACATACAGCTGACTGACATTAAGAAACATCAGGTTGTCCACGTGGAAAACGACTTCCGGTGTAAAAATGTACACAAGCACAGCTGCGCACAAGGAAAGCGTGCTTTTGTTTAGTGGCCGAAACCAAATTAATCAATATATATGCAGGAAAAAATGTCAGGTTATGTTTGTGATAAACGGATTTTGTAATATTTTTAGCTATAAAAGAGCTCTGAAAATAATAAATTGTTTCACATAATTACACAATATAAAATGTAGATATAAGTAAATCGTTATAAATTATTATTAATTATAACTCATAATTACACAATAGTAATAGAGAGATTATTGCATCTTATGATGTTAGAATTCATTTTTAAAACGCAGACTCTTGTTATCATATCAATGTTCAGTCGTGGCATAAGTGTGTTTAAACTCGAACCACTTATGGTTCAAACTTAATAAACACATAAGTGATAGCAACATAAAGGGCCTAACATATTACCTGTTATTAAGTTAATTGTAACAAAACTATAGGCACATACATCAGATAGACGTTTGTTAATGAAATTAACGACTATATATTATGCACAAAATGACCGTTTACGGACTTTTTTGTTTCGTACAAAAAAATAATTTCACAAATTCATTTATAACTGAATAACTTTTTCATACGATCTAATTTTAGAACCAATTTCCCATATTGGTATATACAATAACTAGTGCATACGTCTAACAAAAAAATGTCCTTATTTTGTAATAGCTTTTGTATATCATAATATGATTTAAAACAACATATGTCTATATTACTATGCTATTGATATTTCAGGCTATACCATTGCGACAGCCAAGTTAACGCGGAACAACATTAATTACGTCATCGCCGGGTCTCCGCGCGCTAATCTTAATGGAACCGTGAGTTTTGTCTATTAAGATGACACCATTTGCTTTTGTTAAAGCTCTGTAGGCCTACTATATTATCACTCGTATATCTGCTAGTTATTTAACAGTGACAAACTGCATAAACATCTTCAAGATACCTACAGTGGATTTCTTTAATAATGTTTTACACTTTAAACATAAGGAAATAATGAGATACATTTCGCCACGTTGTGACCCATATTTGACCACAAAGCTAGCGGTCTCTGTTTGTTCTGTCCAAAACTGTATATTCGGCCTTAGCAACAACGGCACAGAACTACTCAAACTACTCGAACGCATCAACGCTATTTTTGTCGTTGTTTTAGATTTTTATGTCCCCGGCATCTTGATGCGGAAGGCATAAAGTGATTGTTTTGTCCGTCCGTAATTCCGTCCTTTCGTCCGTCTGTCCATGCGAGACTTTACCATTTCATCTAGCACCAACACCGCTTACTACAGCACTTGGATACTTACACAGTTGTTGCTTATGACCATTCCTAAACTACCTATATCACCCAACCTCACTTTGACCTTGACCTTGACCTAATTGGACTTAGAATAATTCAAATGGGCTGTCCAGCACCAGCCGGGGGCATGTGTGTTTATCGAAAACAGCGTCTTGTTTTCAAGTTAGCCCTATTTTGTTCTTTGATTGATTGATTGACTGTACCTTGCAGGTGTTCATCTTTATGGACAAGGTGGACCGCGTGCTGGCACCGCCTATGATAGGGGAACAGGTGGGTACTCGCCGTCATAAATTATGTGTAACTCACTCGTATAACTCTGTTCTAAGACTGAACTTAGTCACATATGCATTTATTGCCAGAAATAGATGTAAAAAAAACACGTACCACTACTTTGGGCAGTAGCACGATAATAATTTTGAATGCAAAATAAATATTTAAAACATAAATGAAACTAAATGTTTTTTGAACTACATAATAAAACGACCAATATCTTAAAAAAAAATCGTCAATATTTAATGACTACAACATACAAATAATCTTAAGGTAGGACGAACCATTCAAAATCGGTATCATTACATAATTGTATACGTATGTTGTCTTTATTTAAGTTTGGCAGTAATTTCGGTTCCGTAATATGCGCTGCTGACGTCAACGCAGACGGACTTGATGACGTCATCATCGGCGCGCCACATTTCTGGACGAACAGGACCGAAGAAGGCCGAGTGTATGTCTACATTAACAAAGGATCGGTAAGTCTCTTTTGAACATAAAAACTACAATTTTGTTTGTAAACAAACAACAACTGAGAAATTCTTAACACAAATAAAAAAAGAAATGTTTGAATGTACATAGATGAGCACTTTGACCGGTAAAACTATATGTTAATGACTATTTCATTTCACATTGTTGCTGTTGTTATTGTGTGGCCTAGATACTATTTAGGTATCTTTGTTTATAACAGATCTATAATGAATGGGTTTTTATTATTTTTAAAGTTACAGCTTGAGCGTCAGAAAGACGTTCTCAACGGATCGACGTCAGAGCGCGGGCGATTCGGAAGCGCTATCTCGGAAATCGGGGACATCAATAAAGATTCGTTTACTGGTAAATATTTACAATACTGCATACCGAATCAAGACATAAATTACTTTAAGCAGCCAAACATATATCTGCAAAACACTGCTCAAAGAAAAATATGCACCCATTTCTACAGCTTTGATCCTTTAAAATGTACATCTGTATTGTTCATGTGGATGGTTTCTTTGTTGTTTGTGCTACACCCGAAATACTATATGTTCATATAAATTTCATTGAAAAAAATTATGCTACTCATGCAATACTGCTATTTATGGAAGCGTCCTGGTGCCAAGTGTAAAAATAAAAATAAATAAATATTAATCAATATTAACAAACTTATCTCGTAATTACGACTTAGTATCTCGTAGTTTCGACTAAATATATCGTAATTACGACTTTTTATCTCGTAATTACGACTTTTTATCTCGTGATTACAACTTAGTTTCTCGTAATTACCACTTTTTATCTCGTATTTACGACATAATACATCGTAATTACGACTCTTTATCTCATAGTTAAGACTTCTTACCACGTAATTACGACTTTTTATCTCGTAATTACGAGATAAAACTGTATAAAAGCCAAATGCGATAGAAGCAGTATTTTATAGATTGAAATAGTATCGTGACCTTACTTTCATCAGACGAATTGATATGGACCTTCAGATTTGATCGTTGTTCAAATTGGGCTTACATTATTCTGAAATTTTAGGATGTCTTGCAGTAGGGAATGATCCAGACCTAAATAGCAGGGTGCAGCACCCTGCTCCTTTTTGGTTCCTCCCTGCTGCCCCTCTGGGCAGGTCAACAGTTGAATATCTTTAGAAATATCATATATTTTTGCCAGAATTCAATGACAAATTCCATGTCTAATAAACCTTAATTACACGTGGAAGCATTAAACTGATAAAATACCTGGATTAACCTAATTACTAGAAATTTTCAAAGAACTGGTTAGGCTTTCCCCTCTGCCCCTTTTGAGCAGGACCCTGTACCTTTTCTGATCCTAGATCTTTCCCTACTTGCAGTGAATGGCTTAAAAATGAGCAGCAATAGTAGTTCTTCTTCTTCTTCTTCTTCTTCTTCTCCTCCTCCTACTACTACTATTATTACTACTACTACTACTACTACTACTACTACTACTACTACTACTACTACTACTACTACTACTACTACTACTACAAGCACTACTACTACTACTACTACTACTACTTCTACTACTACTACTACTACTACTACTACTACTACTACTACTACTATTGTTACTGCCACTGTTGCTGCTGCTCGGCTTCTACTACTACTACTACTACTACCACTACTACTACTACTACTACTACTACTCCTACTACTACTATTGTTACTGCCACTGTTGCTGCTGCTCTGCTGCTACTAGTACTACTACTACCACTACTACTCCTGCTACTACTACTACTACTACTACTACTACTACTACTACTACTACTACTACTACTACTACTAATAATAATAATAATAATAATAATAAAAGTAATAATAACAATATGAAAAAATCTTCATTAAATGAAGGTATCAACATGTATTTTTTTCAGACAGACAGACAGACAGACAGACAGGCACACAGTGTACTATTAGTACTATTTCAATCTGCTTATATCACACTTGACTTATGCGTGATCACTACTCTCTTAAGTCGTAATTACGATTCTTTATCTCGTAATTACGAGATACTAAGTCGTTATTACGAGATACTATGTCGTAATTACGAGATAAAAAGTAGTAATTACGAGACACAATGTTATTACGAGATACTAAGTCGTAATTACGAGATAAAAGTAGTAATTACGAGATAAAAAGTCGTAATTACGAGATAAGTTTTCTAATATTGAGTATTTTTTATTTATTTTATTTTTACACCTGGCACCAAGACGCTTCCATAGTTATTTGTTTGGCGATATCGTTTAAAATAATGTACCAATGCAGCTATGTAGGATCATATTTTTCACAAATCATATTTTTCACACGCCTGTGAAAAATAGGATCTCATTTGTCACATTTATAAGTGTGAAGAATGTGATTGGCCAAAAACGGGGTATGCGTACGGTTCATATTTTTCACATATTTTATGGTGAAATTGTATCGCTACAATTATTTGGAGCATAATTATACAGTACTCATCATCGTTATTATCATCATCATCATCATCGTCATCAATTATTCTCGTCATCACCATTAATGTAATTATAGTTAACGTCATCATCAGTATTGTTATCACTATGAGAAACTAAGCACTATTAAGGAGCTATATACTAATATATGCATGCGCTTAATCGTTAGTCAATACGTTTGTACGGTCTAATTATGATACAGAAATGCATACTCGCGTACGTCCATACGAATGTACACCATTTTATTGGAATATTAGCAAATGCACGCATCAGAACGTACGTACAAAAAACCGTCTTATTTTGGATTATTAAAACCAAAATAACCATGCATATGTCCGCCCGAACTAGAATATACGTATACACGGACGGTAATATATTGACCTTATTAGAACCTCCGCACATGTTGGTACGTACGTTTGGACAGTACAGTATCGTACCTTGCCGTACCTAACCGTATCTAACTGTACCGTACCTAACCGTACCGTACCGCACCGTATCTAACCGTACAGTACCTAACCGTACCGTACCGTACCTTTCCGTACCATAGCATTACAAACCATACCATGCATGCCATGCCACGCCATGCCGAACCATATCGTACCATACCATACATGCCATGCCACGCCATGCCGAACCATATCGTACCATACCATGCATACAGTACCGTACCGTAAATCATACCCTTATTTTTCGGGCACATACAGTGTGAAAAATATGATTATGTTGGAACAAATTCACTTTTTTTTTGAAAATTTGAACCCTTTTTTGTGTGTGAAGAAATATGATTTGAGTGCTTATCAAAAACTTGATATTGCGAGGTGTGATTGCGAGGTGTGAAGAATGAGATCCTATTTTTCACACCTGTGAAAAATGAGATCCTATTTTTCACACGTGTGAAAAATATGATTTGTGAAAAATATGGTCCTACACAACTACAAAGAGGTTGAAATAAAAACAGATAGGGGAGACTATTCAAACAGGAATTATACGCAACTGTCGCCGAAATAGTGGCGAAACACAACCAGTTTAAACAGTACCCATTCAATCAATCATATATCTTCGTAAGAATTGATACAACTGCTGCTGTAGAACTGATTTGTACGACATAATCGGTAACATACTTCTACTTTGATAAGAAATTATACGCAACCGTTGCCGAAATATTTACGCAACAAAACTAGTACCCGCAGATCAATTAATTTTTGTTCCGTTGCAGACATCGCTATAGGGGCCCCGTACGAGAACGATGGTGAAGGGGCCATCTACATCTACAACGGGTACACAGAAGGGCTATGGCCCCGCTTTTCACAGAGGATAGGGGGCGCATCCGTTCGACAGGGTCTCAAGTCATTCGGTGCAGCGCTCAGCAAGATTTCAATAAATAACGGAGAATGTAAGTGTTGTATATGGCAGTATCTCATTAACATTCTCTCTGTAGAGCAAAGAGTAGGATTTATTGTACACTAAATTCGCCATTACAACCTTTTAGTTTCAGTTACTTAGTATTTGCATGGTAAATTTATATACCGGTAAACGATGAGTCGAAATTCACGTTTATCCGCAAAGCTTTAATTTTCGTTCAAAGACTAACAAAGACATTCGAATCCGTTGATTGTTCTGAGTTTCCTTCGTCCATCTAATAATATTGTCTACGCTTTAACGATTTGTGTTACTCATATTTAGCATTCCGCTCTCGTTTCTTTCTCGCGTCCAGTATTCGCCGTGGGTGCGTACGAATCCGACACCGTTGTGGTACTGCGTTCGAACCCCGTCGTTGCCACGGAGACGATGATGCAGGTGCGCCCGGACCGGATTACCGCCAGGGAGCCGCACATCAGCCTCAAGGTCTGCTTCAAGTTCACGGGAGATGCCGCCACTCTGCCCACCAGTCTAGGTGAGAGTTGGACCCATAGTAATAAAACTGCTGAGTAAAACAAAATTAAAGTTCCCAAAATCGTCCTCTCCTCTTTCATTATACTCACCATATCATACATCGCATAATTCTTTTTTTATTATACTCACCATATCATACATCGCATAATTCTTTTTTTATTATACTCACCATATCATACATCGCATAATTCTTTTTTTATTATACTCACCATATCATACATCGCATAATTCTTTTTTTATTATACTCACCATATCATACATCGCATAATTCTTTTTTTATTATACTCACCATATCATACATCGCATAATTCTTTTTTTATTATACTCACCATATCATACATCGCATAATTCTTTATTTATTATACTCACCATATCATACATCGCATAATTCTTTTTTTATTATACTCACCATATCATACATCGCATAATTCTTTTTTTATTATACTCACCATATCATACATCGCATAATTCTTTTTTTATTATACTCACCATATCATACATCGCATAATTCTTTTTTTATTATACTCACCATATCATACATCGCATAATTCTTTTTTTATTATACTCACCATATCATACATCGCATAATTCTTTTTTTATTATACTCACCATATCATACATCGCATAATTCTTTATTTATTATACTCACCATATCATACATCGCATAATTCTTTTTTTATTATACTCACCATATCATACATCGCATAATTCTTTTTTTATTATACTCACCATATCATACATCGCATAATTCTTTTTTTATTATACTCACCATATCATACATCGCATAATTCTTTTTTTATTATACTCACCATATCATACATCGCATAATTCTTTTTTTATTATACTCACCATATCATACATCGCATAATTCTTTTTTTATTATACTCACCATATCATACATCGCATAATTCTTCTAGCAAATATGATTTATTTTTTAAACTGTGAAATACTCGTGCATATGCAGTCATGCACGAACCGATCTGTTTCGTGGACATTCTTGTTAAAAGTCACAGACAATAACATCCTATAAAAGTGATATAATAATGAAGCGAATTATTCCTCTACGATACTTATTTAACCATTTGTATAACACCGAATAATCGGTACAGTACAAGGATGAACGTTTGACTCAGTACCATGGGTGTAATTACACCATGGAACAAGAATCTGGTCATAAATATTAAACCAATACCAGGTACCGTTAATATTGTCCAATCAAGTTGTAGGGATACTATTCATATGTAATAGAGAACGAGGACAGGTTACATAGCCGTACTTATTGTTTCGCTTCAGCTATCACGTACCGCCTCGAGGTGGACACGACCACCCCCATAGGCTCGGTGAGGGCCCTGGTGATCCCTAACAACGTGCCCGACATCTCGCGCGCATTCGAGATCCAGCGAGACGAGTTCGTGTGCGATGATGAAATTCGTGTGTACGCTCCCGTAAGTATTAATTTAACTACATGTTCATACATTACTGACATAAGTACGCTAAATTACGTAAAATATCGCAACTTAATTACTGGACTTTCAATGACATCACATATGACCTTCGACATCAATTTATAAAGCACACATTTCGTTATACATGTAGTTGTACGACAAGGTTAAACGTTTTTTAGGATTCACCAACCGATAATTATTGCCCTATGACACCTGAGCACGTCTGTACTAGGTTCTCAAAGTCTTCGCCACGTCCTGATTTTTCGTAGGGACGTGGTGAGAACGTGGCGAAAAGGCGAACTATCTTTCGATACCCCGTATGTACAATGTCCCTTCGTACTACGTCAAAGCGGTTCTCACTACGTCCTTACCACGCATATAACCACGCTTGCTCTGCGTCCTATCGGTCTCTAGTACGCACATACTACGTAACAACCACGTCCACTAGGCATATACCACGTATACATCAGGCTACTACTACGTCCACGCAATACCATCACGCAATACCACCCCACGCTCTGTCTGATATCTGCTATAATTATGTGGTGGCATGAAAAGAAAGTTGAAGCATGCATTTGCATCATGAACTCGCAACTGTTCCGTTAGCCTATGGGAATGGCCATACTGAATTTTGCTGTCCACATTTAGTGAGTCATGGACCCTGTCCCCTGGCGGCTATGTTTTTTTAACGAATCAAAATAATTTGACGTTTTATTTGTAAAAAAACACCTTTGTGCGCAATTATTTCGAAATTCAATCAGTGGTTTCAGACAAGAAGATTTTGAAAGTTTTCAATATAGCCATATAAGGAAAAAAGGCCCCGCCTCCTGGCGGCCATGATTCTAGCGAATCAAATTTTTTTAAAGGGTTTTGGTGGAGGACCACACAAGGAACATTCATTCCACCTAGAGGTTTCAGAGGAGAATATTTTTAAAATAAATTGTTGGCGACTGACGACGACGACGGACGACTACGATGGGCGACGACGGACGACAGACAACCACTGACCACGAAAGCTCACACTTGAGCACTTCGTGCTCAGGTGAGCTAAAAACATTGACTCTTCAGTCATTTCAGTAATCAGCAACATCGTTTTAGACTTTTATGGTAACGATGGGGACAGAGAGCTAGAGTTAGAGGCGTATAGAACAATAAAAAACGATGACGACGTCGACTTCATCCCAAATACATATATCACTTCCGTGTTCTAGTACCAGGATATCTGGCGGAACGTTGATGTAGAGGCGAGGTACAGCCTGGACGAGTCTACGTGCACCAGAACCAGCTGCCCCGTCCTGGAGACTTTCAACGGCAAAAACCCGGACTCCAGTTCACCGAAGGGACTGCTTAAGAAAACGGTACGTTTGTCGCTAATTTTAGCTGTGGTCTTGTGACCGGTTTTTCATAAATGTTCATCCTGTCTGTTTATAGTTTATACGCCGTGCCGAGTATTAACGCAGCTTCTTTCTAGCGACATTTGCTAGAAACAAATGGAAGGAGCGCTTAAAATAATAATATTATTCATAAATAATAATTATTTATAATATTATTTGAGTCATACAGGCAAAATATAGCGGATCCGTAGTCTAGGGCATGGTAACACATTAACTTTACATTCAACATAATGAATACCGCCTTTTAAAAATAAATGATCAAACACTAATTTGATTACATGTCGTGTTTCTTTTATATTAGATCCAGTATGACAAGCAATGTGGTCCCGATAACATCTGTGACACTAGACTGTCTCTTCAAGTGAGGCCCGTATCCAATAGCGACCACATCGTGTTCGGGAAAGACACACACCTAGGTGTCCAGGTCACCCTTGGCAACGCCAACGAGAATGCGTACAACGTCATCATTGACGTCACAGTTTACGGGAATAACTCGAAAGGGCTGAGATCGTATGGCTTGCAAGGTATGTTCGTGTTGTTTTTTTTTCGTGTTACGAATTTTACTTGCAGCAATGTGCATACAATATATTTGAGGCGTGTGCGTGGGAAAATCGGGCTTAATGCATGTGCGTAAAGTGTCGTCCCGGATTAGCCTGCGCAGTCCGCACAGGCTAATTCGCGACGACACTTTCCGCCTACATTAGATTTATGTTTAGAAGTGTCTTCCTTGCAACAGAAAATATCATAAAATCGGAAAGTGTCGTCCAGGATTAGCCTGTGCGTCAATATGTATCGGTGCTTACGATTTTCTTAATAAATAACATCTAAGAAAGCAAAATCCGTATTGTTTAAGGTGTAACAGGTAAGAACCTATATTTTTAACTAAACAAACTTCATATACATTTAATAGCGCACCAACAGAGACTTTCAACATCTGCTGTGCACTATTGTCAATAACTTGAATCGACAAATATATATGTTTATACTAATTAGGCGAACCCATTGTGGACTGCGATCAGTTAGTATACGAAACGCTTGACGTCAATTTGACGTTACCCACACATCGCTGCCACGTGCGGAAGCCGTACCCGTTAGAACAGGACCAGGAGATTGCGTTCCTGATCCAGTTTCCGCTGGATGACGTCAACATGCGCGAGTTCCGGGCGACGTTCTCCGTCAGAACGGAGGAACAGATGACGTCACAAGGATCGGCGACGTTACGTTTGCCAGTTAAATCGGAATATGGGCTGCGCATTGAAGGGTACGTTTGTTTAACATTTTGCATTCACCATTATACTCATTGCTTTTTCCATACATGCATATCCTATTGATGTACATGTATTATATTAATACAAGACGACATTTCATTTTATTTATCCACAAAATGTAAAGTAAATGCAAGTGAAGTGAAAACGTTGATTTAAATGTATTAAGGATAAAAAACGGACGGTTTTAGTTAAGCATATACACGGGAGATTCATTTTAATATCGTGACCGTCGTCTGCTTCAGAACGTCCAATCCCGAGCAGGTGACCCTGGGTGTCCAGCAGGAAACGGACACGTGGACGGAAGTGGAGCACAGATACTCCGTCAAGAATCTGGGCCCCAGTCCCCTAGAGCACGCGGAGTTCCTGGCCTATGTGCCCGCCATCATTCACAGAAACGACCCGCTGGTTACAAGCATATCTGTCTGGGTATGTACTAAACACGCACTCACTAAGATTCCCCTCACATCAGCTGAATGATAACTAGTAGTCTGTAAACTTTCAAATGATTGGATGATTTTCAAAGTTTAAAACAAAGTTAATCGTGACTGAAGGAAAAATCCACCCAATGAAAGCCGTTATGGCGCATCAGACTGTTAAATGACCCGCTGGTTACAAACATATCTGTCTGGGTAGGTTTATTTTTCAAAGACCCTGCATTAGACTCTACTTTTACATGGACTATATGGTAGTCCGTAGCTTTTCAATAAAAAAGATGGTTTAACAATTATGACTACAACACATTAAACCGGGACTGAAATAGGATAAAATTATGCTCATCGGAAGCCGCTGTGGCTCATCAGTTATTTTTGCATAGAACATCCAATGAAGCTCTAATGCAAGTTTTGTTACAAAACATTGTAATCATTTTTGCCAATATGTTGTTTATCGAATGCAATATGCCTTACAATTAATATTATAACCATTTAAAATACCATTTAAAATGCATACATTCAAACACCGATTCTAAACTTAGTTTCAAAAATATAAATACCCCCGATACCACCGCAACTGATGTTTGCGAGACTTAAAATACAATGCTATTTCCAGCTATGGAACTACAAATATGACCCGCCAAAGAAAGAGCGTTGCTACGAAACAGTTCTCGACGCCAAAGTGCCGGCCTCCGAGTCGGCCGGGGGATACGCCATAAGTGTGGTACGTATACTCGTTATACAGGGGTGTAAAAATGAGACAAAGACCGTACTTTGCTACGGCATCTTTAAGCGGCTACTGCGTGCCTTATTTGATGAATTTTCAAAAGTTTCGTTTATCTTCTAGTCTGTAGGGGTGTAACGATATATCGGTATACCTGTATATCGCGGTTTCTGATCTCGCGATAATATATCGCGATATATAACTTGTATACCGGTATTTAACGATATGTAGTGTTCGTGTGTTTACAATTTCATTTCATGAAATAACTATGATTATTAATTATTACTTCCGTCACTCTTGTGTTGATTTTGCATTTGTCTACATATCTGCTCCGCAATTATGATTATTATAATGTAAATTACATTACATGATTCAAACGTAACAATTCTGTTTCGATAGCAAATCATTACTACTGATTTGCTATCGAAACAGAATTGTTAAGTTTGAATCATGTAATTTGAGAACATATTGTATTTGTAGGACTAAAACGTTAATACTGTTGAAATTGTGATAAAAATTATCAGTTCATCATTCGCTGAATTACAAACCGATTTTGACTAGTTGACAGAATGTTTCTTTTAAATACACAAATGTAAAACATAATGCATGTGTTTGTGTCAAGATACATTAACAACCTCAACTTTACTGTTGAAGACTTTTATTGAATTTAATTGTCTTAAAAGATACTTTTCTAAGACTTGCTGTTAATGTATGACTGGAAAATAGGTGCTGGTGAGATTTATGGTGTTTTGGTCATGTTTGCCAGATACTGAACATTACGACGTTTTCCTGACTTAATTGAAGATGAACAATGAACAGACTAAGAGCGTGCAATGTTTATAACAAATTGACCGTCACAAACCTTGGTACTTTCAGAGAGATAGAAAGAGAAACAGTGCATTTCAAAATGGGCAATATATCGCGATATGATTCAATGATATCGTTACACCCCTAATAGTCAGCAACGTTACCTCTTTCATTTTTTTCTATCCAAGACCCGTGCCTGATTTGCCTTACTCAGACCCTAAGTTTGTTCTCTTTTTTTTCAACCGAACATTACCTTCATATATCTGAGAATCTTATGTTGTGTCATTTTCGCACGGACTAACCTCCGTCCCCTCTGTGCCCCCAGCACTGCTCAGCGTTCTCGTGCAAGCGTTTCTCCTGGCGACAGTACATTCTTCCTTTTGTTCTATCCCAGACCATTCCCTCATTTGAATAGCTCTGCCATAAAGTGTGGTGTAATTTTAACCGGACTTACCTTCTATCTTCCCGTTCTCTACCAGGACTGCTCGGCGTTCCCGTGCAAGCGTTTCTCCTGCTTCCTGACGACCTTCACCAAGGACGAGTCACTCCTGGTGTCCGTCAACATGTCCGTCAGTAGGCAGATACTGTCCCGCCTTCAGGTAGGTGGCGCCACCTGTAATTAATAGGATTTTACAGGTACTAATAAATCGAGGATTGAAAACCAGAATGTACTAACTGCCATTTAAATCAATAGACGTTAGTACCTTCTGGTTTTCAACCCTCGAAATGATAGTGGCTTTGGAACGAATGATTGTTACAGACAGGTGCTACAGTTGAAGTAATAGGAGTTTTACAGATCGAAATGATAGTGGCTTTGGAACGAATGATTGTTACAGACAGGTGCTACAGTTGAAGTAATAGGAGTTTTACAGATCGAAATGATAGTGGCTTTGGAACGAATGATTGTTACAGACAGGTGCTACAGTTGAAGTAATAGGAGTTTTACAGATCGAAATGATAGTGGCTTTGGAACGAATGATTGTTACAGACAGGTGCTACAGTTGAAGTAATAGGAGTTTTACAGTAAGTTATGATAAATTAGTAGCTACTTTGGCACGTTATAGGTAAGTGAAACAACTGGAGAGAAAAAAAGATTATATTACACAAAAAAAGGTTTTGATAAATAAGCAGATATCTTTAAGGAAAAAATGCCGCGCTCATTACATTATAAAAACGTTCACTGTTATTATCTCTATAGTTGCTATAGTTGTTAGACATTAGTGGTTGTATTTTTTTTTTTTTCGAAATACGCGCTTATTAATGAAATCGCGTGTCATAAATACATGATAAAAGAGCATATGACATGTAATAAAACAAATATTATTTTATTATTAAACAAATTACAACAACATATGCACAGCTTATTACTGTAGAACATTATTAAGGACTACATTTCTGAATTTATACAAAATGTTAACGCTAGCATTTTTGGAAAAGTGTCCGGTTGGAGGAGTGAAAAAAAAAGACACATACTTTAGTAAATTAATGACTAGAATTTCACAAATGGAAATGGGCAGTGATATTAAAATCTTGATGAATTATTACGTACAAAAATCGTAAAACACAACATTAACTTAATCACTGCATGATAAATATGACATTAATACCAACAATAGTAACATTAAAAGGCAGTGTTTATCATATAACAACTTCTGTTAAAATATGCTCACACTTAAACACAGTAGGCCTAGGTCAGATATCGCTGGACCGGGGCCATATTATATGTATAACAACATGTTAAATGAAGTGAAAAGTAACAAAATATATGTTATTAATAAATCAATATACACAAATGAAATTTGTTAATTATAATATTGATATAAAATCATAAATTTGTATTTAATACAATGATTCTAAGATCTTAATTTGTTTTACTAAGTATTTTCTTCTGACTTTAAGTGTTGCATGATACATAAAATTTAGTCATTTCTTCAGCGTTTATTGTTGCATTCCGTGTAACAGGTTGAAACCCTTTCACATTTTTTACATGTTATTTTTTTTTTGCTTTTTGAAAAAAAATCGGGTCGGCGGATCCGAGAACAAAGTAATCAAAAACACTCGCCTTATTACATACGTATGTTCTTGCGTAACTGTTTATGAATACAACTGTTATTGTGGAGTATGACATCCAGTTTGGTTTCGGAACCATAATGTGAGCTGAGCTATTCAACATTCCCAATACTAACACTTGTAAGCTAGCCGTATTCAGTCTCAGCATGACGAAGTACCTTGTGATATAATAACCACATGGCGTCACCCATGGGAATGCTAGACGTGTTTTATAAGCTTGCCATGAAAAAAAGTTATTATCATTAAACTGACAAGAGACGCAAACACTGGGTACATTATATGATTATAATAATTTACTCCGCACAGACTAATCCAGGACGGCACTTTCCGCTTTTATGGTATTTTCTGTTTCAAAGAAGTCTCTTCTAAACATAAATCCAATGTAGGCGGAAAGTGTCGGCCTGGATTATCCTTTGCGGACTGCACAGACTGATCTGGGGCAACACTTTACGCACTTGCATTAAGCCCGATTTTACCACGTCACGCCTCAATTATTATTAATAATTAATACATCAATTACGTCAATTGATAACATGAACTTATTTTTTCTTCTAGGCCCGTGATACGGTCCGGCTTGCATCACGAGTATCGATTCCGGAAGTGAATTTTGGGAAGAGTTTAGACAAAGAGGTAAATTAAATATTTGTTTACAAGACGGCATTGTCAAATTATATGATAAAATGTGGCATTGTTTCATAAATAGGTTTAGTTATCTCCGATCGTGGAAACGGTTACAACCCAATTTGGCCATACATCATTGTTGGAAACACACCCACGTTTTGGTTTCTCAGATAATGTTGCGTTTTTTCAATTAAAATTATAATTTATTTACCTTTTTCGTACTTAAACTGTAAAAAAAATGACAAAAAAACCTTACATATTCATTGAAAACTTAATAGTCATATTGAAAACGTTTAGTTTTTTGAAAGCGTGTGGTAAAATCAGATACAATTGTAGCTAAGTTTGTCAAGTAACATGTTACTGGTTGATCTTGACAAACTTTAAGCCGTTAAGGGTGCCTGAAAGTTGTTAGTAAATCAAGTTTAACGGTGGCTAGGCGTAAAAAAAAAAATGTTTGTTTCAGGTAACATGCCCAAAAACTTAGGGTAGGTAGGTCGGGATTTTTTTTTTTTTTTTTTTTTTGGTCAACTTGAAGATTCTAAAACTGAATAAATATTCAAATTGTATCAGTAATATCCTTAAACATTGTTTATAAGTGGATACTATCAAAACAAAACACTTATTTATCCCAAAACACATTTAATTATTGAAAAAGGTAAATAAACCAAAAATCAATCTGGCAAACCCAATAAAATGTTCTAGGGTCGGGGCATTTTTTTAGGGTAGGTCGGGTTACCTGAAACAAACATATTTTTTTTACGCCCTATTTAATGATGGCTATGTCATCGGTGAACTCCTAGTTCCACCCTATTGGCTGTTGCTCTGGTATACATTTACTAGTATTAAAATAACTATTTTGCCCGCAGGTGGAGACGATGTTCCACAAGTCTACGAATAGCATGGAACGCAAGAAAATAGCCATACCGATATGGCTTATCATCGTGTCCGTGGTGTCAGCTTTCCTCGTGCTCTTAGTTATCATCGCCATCTTGATAAAGGTAGGTGTTTCTCCCTGCTATTTGCCCATTATTCAACCTCTTCACAGAGATTAAACTGGTTCCGGGCATAGCAAGAATAAAAATCCTGCAGACACCAACCAACTTGTGGCCATCGTCAGATCACATTGTGTTAATTAAAATGGTGAACAGGCAGAAGAAAACGAGGTGGACACCGTAAAATCCTTGCGTTATGTTTACTTTTTAGTTATCTCTTTTTGTTCTTATTTTAAATCCAAATATATATGTCTGAAACAAGAATGTAATAGTTCTGATGTAGTTTAATAAAATAAATCCTTTCAACTCTGGAAAGTTTTTTTTATCGGAGATTGCAGTATTTATTGTATCGCCTAGGGGAAGTAGCCGCTGCGAAGGGTATGCCTATACTGATCGCAGAGGTAACTTCCCCTGAAGGTTCACAGTAGCCACTGCCACTGCCGACAGTTTGTTCCGATCTGGAAGAACTTCTTTTAAGTTAAATTCTTGATAATAATAATACATCAGAAAGAATGCATTATTAGTATAGATTTTATCTTTGAATGTTAGAAAAAAGATACATAAGAAAAGATATTAATAACATTGATATTTACGGTGTCAACGTTGTTTTCTTTAGCGTGTCCATTATCTTTAGTTTTAACCATGCGATCTGACAATGGTCACGTGAAAGTTGGTGGTGGAAGGGATTCGATGTGAGCTATGCACGGAACCAGTAAAATCTGCGCGGAGTTCTTTTTTTCCCTTTTTTAAAAGGTCCTTTGCAGATGTCGTTGTTGTTTTTTTCAATTCTAAACACTAACAGAATCATTTTAGTTTCCAGTCTGCAGATTGTACACACCGGTCGTGTGATCCTTACATCGACCTATGTACTTTCACCTCAAGCATTCTGAGAATAAAATTACTTTCAAAATGGTTTCCTGCCAACATTAAGGACAACGAAAAATCTTTTACACTTGAACGTTTGACTGTTGCAGCATTTTTCGGATTTCCAATTCTTTACAATTCTATTTCTACACTAGGTCGGGTTCTTCAAACGACATAAGAAAGAAGAAATCAGACGTCTCAAATCCACTAGGAGAACGTCTTCCCCTTTGAAAGACACAGTGCGAAACACGGCGTCCAACCACGAGGCCAACGGCACCAGTGACAACACTAGAATCATGAGCTCCATTGAAGACGCCAGCGATAGCAATGAGCACGAGCATGCGCATGACAACCCAGTGGCAAGTGCGCATGGCATTGATGACGTCAATGGTGGCTATAGTTACCCAGAAAAACGGGACAATTTTCTGAATGATTTGCAAAAGGCAACTAACAAAAAAGGTCATGCCATGGGATAGCTATATGTCAACAATTTCAGTTTACTGTTTAATCCGTATTTGAAAGGAAGGAGAGGATAAATCGTGAAAGATACATAGATAGAAAGTACTACTTTGGTACAACATAAAGTGCCACTTTGGTACAAACAAAGGTTCCACGTGCATGCTCATATCAGACAATGAAGTTTGATGGTGTTTACGGATCATGACGTCAAAGTCGATTATTAATCACATCTTCTTTGAGGATTATTGATAAATCCATTTTAACGAACATTTGTTATCGTAAAGTGACATGTGAGATGATCAACTTTAGTTGCCATTGAATGGACATACGTTTTATATAAAAACGGCGTATGAAGACCTGTATTTCATTAAAATAATTAGTCGTATACCTTTATAAATTATATTCGTCGAGATTTCATCGAGATTGCATGCAAATATAACACATGTGTATACCTTTTAGTCCCATGCAAATATCAACATGTGTATACCTTTTAGTCTTATAATACATATCACAATCTGCAACCTGTCGTAAAGGTATAAAACTTATGATGAAGAAAACCGTCCTATTAACTTTTATGATATTATATATTCTAAATATTGTCTTAATTAAAAGCATAGCAAAAGTAATGAGACGTTGTTAAACTTTAGATTGATAACTAAGATATTAGGAATAAGTTTACGTAGTGGAAAAGAACTGTACAGCCATTTTTTTAAGTTTCTCACAAAGCCAGCAATTTTAACGTCGTTAATTGTCTAAATAACAAATAATTGTATTTTTGTACATTAATTGGCGGTTAATTGTCTAGTTATGAGTTGGCCTTTTAGTTTTGAACTTAGTCAGATGCGTTGATAATTTAAAGCATGTATTGTATTATGTTGTTTTATACATATTATTTTATGAAAGTTATGTTTTGTCATAATGTGCTTTTAATGTTTGTAAATAAATTTGGTTTACTCTAAACATGAGTATAAGTATATAAATAGTACACACATTTACATAATTTGTTTTTCGTGCAAAAGTATGCATGTCCGAATCAACAATCATTGAGCAACAACACAGATAGGGACAAAGAGACAAATAAGTAGGCAATATAACTGTAACATTGCGCTCTCATTGCAACTGTTAGCACAACGTCAGTCATAAATAAATAAGTGTGGCGTAGTGATTTTGTGTAGAAGTGTAGCCCTGTGCATTTTCCTCTATTTCTACAAACGCCGGCTTTGTATTTGTCACTGTACATAGCAATAAAAAAATGTATGTATATTTTCTTAGCATCTATTATCAGCATAATGTCCTTCTCTCTGGAACATAAAGTATGAAATATGAAAAACAACCACGATCTCCTTTTTATGTACTAAAAGTAATAACACAAAGAACACGTTTCACAAAGATTTTAATCCATGAAAGCAAACACCACATGTAATAAAGAATAAGACGCTATCTTAACAAACGCTAGTCTTTATAAGTAATACTGCGTATTTTATAAAATGCTTCACAGAAGTCTCTTTCTTGAACATTTTATCTTATGGCTTATATTTCTTTGGGTCCCGCCCGTTTAACGTTCGCGGCTCAGTGCGCATCCACCGTGAAGTTCAGAAGAACCTTGTCTCCTGGGCTTGGTATGTACGTGCTCACACCTAAAAAAAGTACATGACTTGGTATAGTAACATTGTGTTTACATAATAGGGAAAGATCTAGGATATAAAAAGGTACATAGTGCTGCTCAAAGGGACGTGGGGGTAAGCCATTCCAGTTCTATGACGTTTTGTAATAAATTGGTAAATCCAAGGATTTATCAAGTAAATGCATTTAATGAAAGTTTTAATTATAGTATATTCATTTGCAATTAATATATTTTCAAATATATATTGAATTGTAATAGATGTTGATCATTTCTGTGCTCACCAGCCAAGGGTGGCAGCAGGGGGAAACCAAAAACGAGCAGGGTGCAGCACCCTGCTATTTCACGCTAGATCTTTCCCTACATAAATAATCGTAAATAATGTAGTATGAATAATTTCACAGTTGTAAAGTGCGACACTTACTATGTGTTTAGATCTCAGACAAGTAAATAATTATTTAGCTTGAATAATCGCAGCGGTTCAAACTTTAGACACGTGCGTCAGTATGTACCGGTATGTGACTAGAACTACAAGCTGGCAGCTTAATGCTACTCACG
The DNA here is from genome assembly GCA_027627225.1 of Congeria kusceri. NCBI lineage: Eukaryota > Metazoa > Mollusca > Bivalvia > Myida > Dreissenidae > Congeria > Congeria kusceri. The sequence goes on from CM051038.1 coordinate 13,841,592, forward strand.
ATTGTTCAATATTTTATAAGTCTGTTAGATTATATTAATTTAAATCTTATTAAGCGCTATGTACTGCACCATTATGCAATACTGATAAACAAAAACATGCCTTGATCCAAAGGACCAAACGTTGCATTGGAAAATTCCCAGTAGGTTCTGTTGTCCTTCCAGTTACCCATGAGGCCATTGATTCCTGCCACGAAGTAGCCGTAGTGAGCGTAGTATGTAGCCGTGAAGCTGCAATGATATTGGTCCAATAACACACACTACGGGTATAATATCAAGTGGAGCTTTAAGCCATATAGTCTTAGCGGGGTAGGCAAAATATCATCAATACTTGTCCGTATTTACCAATGCTCTTTGCCATTTGTCTGTACAGAAATCATTAAGTTAATTCTGGTAAGAGAGGTCATTAAGTGAAATTAAGTGAATAATAACGCTTTAATGCAAGACATAGCTTCGATGCCAGAAACAGTTGATGGAACATAAAGTCTTATATACGGAGCTTAAAGTAATAAATATATCAAAGGTAGAAAATGGTCATTCAATGGCATGGTATTAGTCCAATTACAGAATTTCCGAATGCGTATGAAATAAGTGCAATGACATTGTTTCAGTAAATAACAGAAACTATCGATGTTGTATCAAATATAGAGTTGGACAAAATCAATAATTAGCAATATCTGTACCAGAGAAACTGCAAACATACATGTGAAAATACATCAGAAACAATATTGTAGTTTATAAGGATGCATACCTCCTATAGCTCATGGTGTACCTCTCGACGGCCTGTTCCATATAATACAAGAAGGGTTGCTGCCCTCGTAACTCCATCGGCATCGACTTCGTGAATAAAGGCCAGAAGAAATTGTTGTTAATCGTGTACGTTAACGATGATCGACATAGCAGATCACTGCCACAATTTTCATCCCTACAATAAAAGGAACAATAATTGTATCACTATACGACTCGTAATTTCAAATGTTCTGTCATTATGAAGAAATAGTTGACCTTTGGCGTCGCTATACTTTTGAGTCTGACTAACCATGTACTAAGAACCATTAGCCACATGATTGTTAGAATCATCTTGCATATGCACTGTCATTGCGAAGAAAAAAATTAACATTGGTTGCAATATATTGTTTAGTCTGATTAACCATGTACCAAGAAAGCAGAAGTCACATGATTGCAAGAAAGCAGAAGTCACATGATTGCAAGAGAGTAAATTGTAAATGGTCTCTGTACTAACAAAGAAAAAGCCGACCGTTTCATATATTTTTAAACATATTATCTAGAAGTGTTACACCGCAATAGAACTATTAGTTAAATCGTGGGAAAGCGTCTTCACACAATGTCTATAGTATGTATTTTTTAGAATTATATACGAAATACAAGAGAAATTGTGATTATGAAGTAAACACACTATTTAAGACATTGCACAGAATATATGTGTAAGAAAAACGTCAAGAAAAAACTTACCCGTTGACATACGCGACGCTTGCGATGGCACAAAGCAAAACGATCAGATATAGCTGCATTTTCATAACCGATTACGTATGTGATGTCATATTATATGGGAACATGAGATATGCAATTAAGAGATTAAATCCATGTTCTTATTTAATTGGTTTATTATCAGTTTATACCATTGTAAGGTTCTCAACATGTATCGAAGTAACAAATGTATAAACAGTTTATGTAGTTTACATAAAACAACTATACTGTTTTTCAAATATACAGCGAAACGTGTGCGTTTGCAGTTTTCTTTCTTAATTTTCTGTTGTTAGCGTGTACGTTTACAAATGTTTCGCTTATCCTGTTATACAGGTAACGTAATATCCTATGAGCTGTGAACATTAGTACTTCAATTTATGTCAAGCAGTTGAAATACTTTTCAATGTAAACATTTTCGATGGTAAAGTTTAATCTGCTACAAAGCGCTGTTTTATAATTGAAACCTATGTTACAAATTTTGTAGCGAACTCTTTTGCTCAAAGGGGGTCATACACGCTCGAAAAACACTTATATATGTTTACTATTTATACAATAAAAATAAAAACTGTATATCTATAAATAAATAAATGCTCATTATATACAATATCTACAAAATGTTAGAAAAAATAGTATAGTGACGTATTCGCACACGTTGTTACTTCTCTTCAAAATCTTTATATCATAACAAACACGAATTTAATAATAAGATAAAATAGTGTTTAGTATTATTAGTGTGTACATAAAGTCAAAAGAGTGAAAAAGTGATAATTTTGGTCAACGTTAAACAAATTGCATACACAATTTGAATCGATAGTTGATTGTATGTTTAATTTAACTGAATATGTAGTACATTATTTTTAACACACATATCACAAAACGGCGATGCGTTTTGACAAAAAAGTAGCTGCTTGTCCATAAAAAATTAGATATTAAAATTAGGCAATAATTAACATGTCCAAACATGCTTTGGGACAAGCTTGGCAATAAAAACCATTGATTTCGCTATCCTTTTTTCATGTTCTCATGTTAAGAGCGATATAGTTGTATAGTATCTGGCACGAGCTGTCATTTAAAACAAGAATTTATTAAACGAGTTGAGGTAATTTGTTAGTAAGCGAGCCTTTGTTAACTTGTACAAAATGGCTGTAACAGTTTCCAGTGATAGGTTACCTCCCTTGCTAATGTCGCAACAAGAAAGATTTCGTTAAAAGATTCCTGGACCCAGACGGCGATCCGAGCCACAAACAAAATCATGAGCCACCTGGCCCCGTGTTCACAGAACAAGTTAAGCCTGATTTTCTCAGGGTAGATTTACTATCTCAGAGATGAATATTTTAATCAAAACGTTACACATGTTGTGTTATTTTATCTAGAAGAAAAGGTATTTCGAAAATATCTAGTTTTTAAAGATTTTGCTCATTTGAGCTAGAAGATAACGAGCAGCTAAGATTTATCTTAATCCTATAGTTAATCCTTTGTGAACATGGGACCTGGCCCCGTGTTTACAGAAAAGGTTAAGCGTGATTTCAGGTTCAAGATGAACTTCAGGCTGAGCCAGATATTTCGGGATTAGGCTCAAAAATGGTGTTCACTAAAAAGCTGGATCAAATTTATTTGTTTGTCAAATAGATATTATACATAATTTTGAACTCCTCTCAGCATACCTTTGCAATCTGATATGAAGATTGTAACTACAACCACACGACATTTCGTGTTATTATATCGAGACAAGAAGTTATTTAAGTACACAATATTTACGAGAATCTGCTCAGCTGAGTTAGAAGAGATCAAGATCAGCTAAGACTGATCTTGATCCTGTAGTTAATCCTTTGTGAACACGGGCCTGTTCATAAGTATTTGCGTTGCTAACTAACAAACAGACAAACAAACCAAGGGCAGCAAAAACATAACCTCCTTGCCGAAGGACACTTTAAATTTTGTCCTGATTTTGGTTCCAGTCTCTTTCCTTTTTTTGCTAGACACTCGCTTTGCATTTGACAATGTCCCTAACAAGAGACCTTAATGTGTATATTAGATGTTTCGTGGCATCTACATGTATTATCGTTCGGGCAGTATTAGTAATGAACATAATTTGCTGCTATCTGAAACATAAAATATGGTTTTCGTAAACCAACCACGACGATCTTAGTTTTTATTTACATTGTATAACAAAACTGCGAATAATAATACAAAGAACACGATTCACAATGATTTTAATCTGTGAAACCAAATACCGCATCAAATTAATACAAAATATTTGAACAAGCACTTGTCTACAAGAGCTATACTGGGTATTTTACAAAATGCTTCACATAAGCCTCTTTCCTGAACATATTCATCTTAGGGTTTAAATTTCTTTGGGTCCATTCCGTTGAATGTTCGCGGTTCAGTGCGCTCACGAGTATCGACCGTGAAGTTGAGAAGGACCTGGTCTCCTGGACTTGGTATGTACGTGCTCACACCTAAAACGACGACATGTACTAGATCAAGTAGGATTGTGTTTCCATGTAATAACTGTCATATAAACATCACACTTAAAAATTAGGTACGTTCAGTTTGCGTTTAAAGTGACTTGTTCATAGGTTTTCGTACTTTTGAAAAATGTAATTTAAAGCCTTAACTGCAAAAACTACAAAAGTTGGACTGACCAAAACAAATAACCACTAAATAACCACAAATCGAACCACTTCCGCCTCTATAAAAAATCTGTCACTCTAACCACTCGACTATTCTGACTGCCAATCTCTTTATACATGTAGTTTATTTTTAAAGCTTTGTAAGTGTAAAAATACAGTTTGATATATTTTAATTGATGATTTTTCATAAACGACACTATATTTTCAGTATATTTGTTTGTCAGTAGTGTTATCTTGCATGTTTGTATAATATGAGTGTGATGTATTTTTCTTTTTGGGATCTAGACAAACATTTTGAAAACTGTCTATTTGCCAATATGTGAACAGGTCCCTTTAATGCTCTGAAAAGTACATAGTTTCTAATTGACTATTGAAGCCCTTTAGGCATACATGTGACATTATACGATAAGTGACTAACCTACACCAAAGCAGCAACTTAATGTCATTCCTGTTCGCTAAATATTTGATAAGGATCGTTTATTAGACTGTATTGATCAATGTAAGTAACGTTTATTTACTAGAATGTCTTACAGTGCAGGTAAACAAAATACATGCCTTTATCCAAAGAACCAAAAGTGGCATTAGAAAACTCCCAGTACGTTTTGTTGTCCTTAAAGTTGCCCATGAGGCCATTGATACCTTCCACGAAGTAGCCGTAGTGAGGATAGTATGTAGCCGTGAAACTGAAAAGATAGACAGCTCGAAACTGATGGTGCACCAAACTTTCAGGGCTTACCGAATCCGTGGTGATAACAAAGTCATAGAAACCACTGATGGCTGAACACAATCCATATCTCGGGTTGTCAATGGGCGTTAAATGCTATAGTCTAAGAAATCAAAAACCCATAATACCACCAAGCCATTGATGCTTATTTCCAAACAAAAAGTGATGCAATTAATAATATTTTTTCAAACAAAGTGTGATACACAATCAATATCAAGCTATTTAATTAATAGCTTGCATTTTAATTTCGACCAAATTAGCTTGCATTTCATTTTCTCCACAAATAACTTGCATTTAATTTTCTCCCACTATATTTGCATTTAATTTTCTCCAATAATAGCTTGCATTTTAATTTCGACCAATATAGCTTGCATTTTAGCTTGCATTTTATTTTCGACCAAAATACATTGCATTTTATTTTTCTCCAAAAATAGCTTGCATTTTTTTGCGACCAAAATAGCTTGCATTTTTATTTCGACCAAAATAGCTTGCATCTTATTTTCTTAAAAAAATAGCTTTAAAATAGCTTGCATTTATGTTTGCATCTTAATTTCTCCAAAAAGTGGCTTGCATTTTATTTTCTCCAAAAAAGCTTGCATTCTATTTTCTCCAAAAATAGCCCGAAAATAGCTTGCATTTTATTTTCTCCAAAAATAGCTTGAAAATGACTTGCATTTTAGCTTGCATGTTATTTTCGACCAAAATAGCTTACATTTTAATTAAATTAAAGAGGTGGTTAAAGCTGCAAAATATTTGGTACTTTGAAAACCTTGAAACTAGCGCTGAATGTAATTTACTTTAAATGCTGTTTAAAAGAATGCGTACTTCTTATAGCTCCTGGTGTTCTTCTCGACGGCTTGTTCCATGTAATACAAGAAGGGTCGCTGCCCTCTGAGCTTCATTGGCATTGTTTTCGTGAAGAAAGGCCAGATCAGATTGTTGTTAATCGTGTACGTGAAGGAGGATCGACACAGCAGGTCACTGCCACATTTCTCATCCCTACAATAACAAACGCGCATCAGAAAGACATGAGCCGATAAACAACGATACTTCCATTTAATTATTTCAAATCTAACTTGCCCCTACGACATATTCTGCTAGATCTAGGCGAAATATATTTTTCAGTTTCGGAACTATTTTTTCGGATTGTTTATTTACTGTGGATTTATATTTTTTTCTTTTTTTGTTTGTTCTTTGTCTATAGAAAATGAAGCGTTTGTCATGCTAGAATTACTAAGAAACAATAAGTCACATTATTTTAACACTCTAATTTCGAATGCTCTGTTATAATGAACAAAAAGTTTATCTTTGGCGTTGATATACTTTTTGAGTTTTACTAACCCATACACTAAGAAACAATAAGCCACATGGTAATATGTCTCTACTTTAAATTGCCCAGCCCCTTGCGTAGAAAAAGCTGACCAATGGCGGCAATATAATTTATAGAGTCTAAATAAGCAAATACTGTAAAACAAGTTGATTCATGATTATAATACACTACTTGCAAATCCTCTGTTCTCACGAAGACACACTTCTGAGTCTATTATACATTATAATAAGAAACTATTTGTTTTACCATTATTAGACCTTTACAAATGACCTGCCAGAAAGAAAACTGACATCCTTGCCATAAACAATTAATTTCATCATTGTAATATTCTGCTAGCAAACGCTTTGACTTATTGCGTCGATATATCTGACAAACCATATTCTAAGAAAGCATAAGCCACACGATTACAAGATTCAACGTGCAAATGCTCTGTCCTTTCGAAGAATAAGATGACATTTGGCGTCCACATACTTTTGAGATTGACTAACCACACTAAGTCAAGATTCAAGTTGCAAATGCTCTGTCCATGCGGAGAAAGTCTTCGACGTTGATATACGTTTGAGTCCGACTAACAATACACTAAGAAACCAAAAGTCACACGATGATAAGATTAAAATCAAATGATTTCTGTACTAATAAAGAAAAGGTTGAAATTGTGATATATCTTTTAAATCTATGTCACACCGCATTAGAATTGTTAGTAACACAATCATATGAAAGCGTCTGTACACAATGTCTATGTGCGTTTTTATTGACACCAGACATATGTCAGAAATATATAAAATACCAGAGAAATTGTGATTATGAGGTAAACAAATGGTTAAAGACATTGCCTAAGGCTAAAAAAATAATGAATTGTTTCTCAGGCACTTTTTCTAAAAAATCAGGAGGGAGCGCGAATTGTTTGTTTTTATTAAAGTATTTTTTTCTGCTACTCGTTTATATTGGCACTATGTAATGGCTTATTCAAACAAGTAAATAAGTGCAGATTAAAGACGATTTTAAGTTTTAATAACAACATCAACATCTCTTTTTATAAAATTCTAAATATAGATGTATTAATCACAAACGGTCATTTATGCAAGCTGACGTAAAAAGGCAATCAATTTGAATGTTCATAATTAACATAAGTGCCTTCAAATTGATATACCATCAGCATTAAAGTACTCCTATTTATAGAATTTAACTCTCCGTAATTCATATTTTTATAACTGTCAAAAATAGGAATTATTTTTGCAATAAATCACCAATAAATTGTGTAAAGCAAAATCAACACTTGTCAATGCAGCTGGCCTTTCGTTTTTTTCCATAGGACTTATATTGACACAGATTTTCTTAAAAAATATGGATGCTAAATATTACACAAGCAAAAGCATCTACGAAACGAAAGTTAATGTCAACAAATAGACGATATTTATAACGGTACCCAATCGAATATGACTTTTTGTTCAAAATTTACACAGTATTTCACAATTTTTGTATATCCGATTTATATAATTAAATCAGAAAGGAAAAAAGTTACCGGTACTGGAAATACCGAAACCTCTTCCGGGTAACTCTTCTTCCGTTATCTTAAAATTCGGATTCGTTTAATTTTAAACCGGTTTTGTTCGGTAACATGTCCATTAGAAACACTATCTGCGAAGTTTCATTTTGTTTAACATGTTTCTGGACTGCTCCTTTAAAACCCGGGCGCGATCGTCAAAAAATAGTAAATAAATTGTTTTTGGCATTAAATGAAATTCGTGGCGGGCCATTAGAAAACGTTGCGGCGCTGCCTGAGATACAAATCATTAATTTTTTTAGCCTAATATATTTGTGCAAAACAAACAGTGAAGAAAAAAACTTACCCGTTGACATAAGCAACACTTGCGATGGCACAAAGCAAAACGATCAGATATAGCCGCATATTCAAACTCGAGTGCGTTTACAAACGATATCTAGATTATGTTTGGAAATAAACAAGGGAACACACATATAAATATCCAGTTCGTATCAGCTGTAAACATGTGATAAAATACCCTGTTCGTATCAGCAGTAAACATGTGATGTCATATGGGAATAGATATACAATTTAGAGATTTAATCCATGTTCTAATTAAATATGTTCTGGTTTATCATTTCACTTCACTCGAATTTCGAAACGTAAGGTTCGTGTAAGTTACTTGTCTGATAGTTACGTACCGCACACTTTTTCCAATATGTAAGTTTTCTCTTGACATAAAAATAAAAATAGCTAAATGGTTTAAATTTGATTTGACAACTTTGTACGTGGCATAAATAATAATCTAGATAATCGATATTGGTCACCGGACGTAGACCGAACGACTGTAAAATGGCCATTAGTTATTAATGGTACATTAAAATCATAATAACATTATGAAGTGATTGTTTAATACGGGTAATTAGAAAATATAAGGTTTTATAATTATGTATATAAAATCAAAATGATGCACAGACATAAATGTGATATAGTGATTATGTGTTTCATCGAAATACGTACATTGGTCATGAGTTTATCGTTTAAGTAGTATTTGTAACACAAACAAAAACAACGATGCTTACATTGGACGCAGTAAGCTGATAATATTTTTATAAGGTCACCGATTATAAAGATCAAGAGCGATAGCCATTTATTATTGTGATAACATTAAAGGACAACAGTAACATTAAAGAAGATTTGTTAAAACGGCTGATTTTTTTAAACTGTTGTTTATGGTTAAATTGTTACTACTATAACATATTTCAGACGCTACTATGAACATTTTATTACTTGAATGTGAATATACGTGCTATGTTTAAGATAATGCCCGTTTAAACAGCAAACAAATACATGTATAACAAGAGTGCAACTCAAAGTTACAAAACAACCTACATGGGAGAACATCGAATCCTAATACATTATTGCTGTCATTTATAATGTTATTAATTACAACTTCTGTTTATTTATAAATGACACATTGTATCCGATATATATATTCATTTTCTTTTTGGATTCTTGGACAACAAAGGAAATTGTTGTCAATTTAAATTCTCTATAAGTTACATTCGGTGAATATGTCCCTTAAACTCCATCAGTCTATTTCGAGCAGACAGCGCACGTCAGTTCACGACCGTTTACATAAGGCGGGCACCGCAGTGACCCACAAATGGACTCCACAAAGTAAAAGAGCCGACCGTTATCGTTTTGGGACCCTCCTATGAGTGTTTCCGGTCCTTCGTCCATACAAACATATTCTGTCGCGCCATGATGGTCGGAGTGATCTGCCGAAAGGTAGCCATAGTATTCAATCGTCCAGCCGTCCGGACAGTCGTTCTTTGCTGGAAGCATATAGACGGTCGATCTTGTTGTATGACATACGGCACACGGTACATCAAAGTCATGCGGGTCCTTTCCGAAAAAGTTCACTCTGTTTCGCTGATCGTATTCATATTCAGCCCCATAAATCTTCGCTCCCACCTGCACGCTGTCCTCGTAAACGCCCCAAATGGGGTCCTTTGGCAGACACAGATAATTCGCCGCTGCTCCGGTTAGAGAGCAATGTGTTCCGGCCGCGTAGCCATCATACACCAAGTCTGTGCCGTTGCCTTGGCAACTTGTACGGCCCCATCTGATGTATACATTGCCAGTTCCCGCTAACGAGATAACGTTCTCTACCTTGTTCATCTTGTCTTGGAGTATCTTTATTTCATTACCAGACTCCGTCTCTGATTCTGTAAAAAAGTAACGAATGAAATTCAAGATCCAACTGCAAACATTAACAGAGGTATTCAATTTATGAAGTGGTTAATGATATGTTTATCAGATTGTTTATATTAACCGTATTTAAATTCAATTAGCTGACACAAAAAAGGTCTTTCAAAGCTGACTATTACACGGTTAATAACATATTTGTCGAACATATATAATGAAAAAAAATACTGTTAATTTGCATCAGCTGGTTATACAATAGACATGAACACCACAGTTCAACATGTACACAATAGCAACAACAATTATTAGTCTATCAATGAAAACAAGACAATCGGCGTTAAAATTAATATTGAGATGTCATTTTTTGCCCTAAATATAATACAAGAGGACCACGATGATCGGTCACGTGACTTCTCGGACCCCAGATTTTTCGATCCCTAATAAGGAGACTTCTCGGATCTCAGATTTTTCGGTCCCTACTAAGGAGACTTCTCGGACACTAGATTTTTCGGACACCATAAGAAAACATATCGGCCCCAAAATTAATTTGAGATAAACTTAATCATTATTTAATATCGGGAACAAATGAAAATTATTCTATATATTAGACAAGTGTACATAGTTATATTAAATAATATACTGTATGTATCATTATGCAACTATCAATATTTTCCCGTGGGGGGAAGCGGCGGGCTGATCCAGGGGAATTTGACAAATTTTATTTTTCGGGGTCTAATTCACCAACCTATAATCAAGCATATTTGTCTAAATCCCCTCAGTGGGAGAGGCTATATGTTATTAAGTCTATTACCCAGGGACCCAGAATCAGTCGGAATGTCAAATTCCCGCCTGTCGGGAATCGCCTTCAGTCTTAAGTCCCGTATATGCCCGCCGCTTCCTCTCCCCCCCCCCCCCGGGGGGGAAACTTTGATAGGTACATTAGTATTACACATAGTGTACTAATGCTACGCAAATGAAGTTAAAGTAACATTAATAACATTTCGACGTATTTACGAGACTTCTTTCACCACATTTTACTTTAATATATAAAGATGTTGAACATTTCGATAACTTGAATAACATATACTGGAGAAGTTGATAGAAAGGTGCAAGTATTAATAATTCTTAATAAAACGCAACCACATTTCAAATATAAATAAACATGCACCGAAAGTTTATAAATATAAATTCCCCATTTATTGAAATTCTCGGGTCTAGGATTCTCCGGACGCTTATTGATGCGTGTGCATCAACACAGCTTTACCGAGCGCTATTTTCAGTCTCAAAAGTATGCAACAGTAATTGGTATACATTAAACCATTGTTGTAAGTTTGCATTCCCTAAAATTAGAAAATTTGCTCAATTTTATTGGCATTCAATTTTCCCGCTGCATAATTATCGCACGAAATCTAGGTCAAAAGTGATCTAGACAGCTACGCCGAAAAAATAAGTAAACATAAAAAATACTTACGTGACAGTTTATTTTGTAGTCGCAAAATCGTCGCCTGTTGTTCATTTACCAAGTCCACCAAGGTTTTGTGTTCATACTCCATCTGAGTAATCTTGGTCATCATTTTATAATCGTAGTCAAAGCGCGAAAGACATGTCGGTTCCGTTTGTCCACTGGCTTCCTTACAAAGTATCAATACAAATACCACAAGTCCACATACAATCTTAAATAGCTCCATTACGAATGTATTTTACACAAGAAATAAAGAGTAAATGCGCACAAAGGTCGGTTGCTGCTTTTTTACGTTCGCAAATGTATTTAACACCGGGAATAAAGAGTTAATGCGCTAAAAGGCGGATTTTTCTCCTTTTTATACGTCAATGAGCCACGACGTTAATCTGATACAGAACAGGTAAATAAACTAGCAGCCGCAAAACATGGAGAAAGTCAGCTATGGTTCAAGGTTTATTTGAATAACAAACAACTGAAGACATTATTTTTTACTAGTTTTCTGTTCCTGTAGTGGCAAGGTCATTGAAAAGCTGTTTACTCACCTTGCGATCTCGCTTTGACCGCGGATGAATTTTGAACATATAAACAACGTATAAATTCGTGATGGCAACGAATATCATAACGCTATTCGAATTCAATATTCGAATAATATTCGAATATTCGTTCGTTTTTTTAATGTCCGAGTCTTTGTTTATTTATCCAAGATGTATAATAGGTAAACGAATTAATGTGTCGTTAAAAGGTTAGATACCAGTAAATCATTGATTATCCCTCCGTGGTCCACTCAAAAGTAGTGCCTATTACATTTTCTTAGAAGTAACATAACATATCTTTTTATTGCAAATATTGGAAGAGGGCAGATTGATCTTTAAATTGATACCAGGCTTGCACAATCTGAAATAAAGGAAATGCTAGAAAAATGCTTGGAAAGTTTGCCGTTTTATAATGGGACCCTCTGGGAATTGGATTTACTGGTTTCTAACCTTTAAGAAAACCAGGGACCGGCCCTTTAGGGTCCACTTATACATAAAATCACCATGTAACTGTGTTATTTTATTACGTTTATTACTTTACACGGAAATAAATGTGAATAATATCGTAACTGACACGTTCTCTACACTTTTTAAAGCAAAACCTGTTTTTTCGGGTAAAAAAATGAAAAAAGTACGGAAACTAGCCTTATGCACTCACAGCACGTCGAATAATGTTATACGCGAATATTACACGTTTTATACCTTATTACTGTCCATTGCATTACAATAAGTCTAAATGAACTGGTATTTTGACTGGTTTATGTGATTTAGGTGCGAATTTTAGTTCACGCTCCCCATACAATCCAAGTACTGAAGCTCAAGCCAGATGGCTTATCATGTGTCATTCTCAAATGCGTTTTTGGGACATTTCTACTTAGCGGATCGACCTGAAATTTTGCATTTGTGGTACAAGTAGGTTAATAATGGTGTAGAAGAGTTTTTTTCATGATAGCAAAATGTTGAGTTTTCTTTAAGGTTAGATACCAGTAAATCATTGTGTATCCCACCGTGGTCCATTCAAAAGTAGTGCCTATTACTAAAGAGTTCCTCTCCTCTTCTGGCAAAAAAGCCATTTAGGTATCTCAGACATGCCTTTTGTGGTTATTTCTATTATCCTATGCGTATCTGCAACATTTTGGTGCATTTCATTGGAGGCTAACTTGAAAGGTGAACTTTTGGGGTGTGTTTACTGTGGTATGGGGCTTTTGTCGAAATATGACTGCCGAAACCCTGTTTTCTACCGGTGCCTGCATTCAAGTGAAATGCATTTTCTTAGAAGTAACATGACATATCTTTTTTATTGCAAATTTTGGAAGAGGACAGATTGATCTTTAAATTTATACCAGGCTTGTACAATCTGAAATAAAGGAAATGCTAGAAAAATGCTTGGAAAGTTTACCGTTTTATAATGGGACCCTATGGGAATTGGATTTACTGGTTTCTAACCTTAAAAACCGTTCTTATCGTTGTCGACTCTATGAATTTAATACGAAATTTTCCATCATCATCATCATTATCCTCCTCCTCATCATCCTCATCATCATCATCCGATTCATTGATGTCATAATAAAACAACATAGAAAACAGTTCTTAGATTTTATTTCGAATCATTTACTTTGTCATACATTTATTAATAGTAAAATTGTAAAACAGATCTATACACTACAAACATCGCAAAACAGACACGCAATACACAAAGCAATCAGACAATTTAATAAACACGTTAATGAACGAGAAGACTTTGAGATTAATCGGGAAACACACATAGTATATGTGCTGTTTTACTCATTTTTTGTTTGTTATATTGAGGTAATAAATGCTTTAAAGTCGGCATGAACAATGTTGTTAATGCACCGCTAATTAAAGGAATGAAATTAAATTAATAGTAACACCTAAACCGCATAATGCACCATACATTGTTCAAACATTTGTCTCCAATTAGCGTCAGTGTGAAAACATCGGTCTCCAATAAGCTTCAGTTTAGCACCCAAATAATGTTACACAAAAACTGCGCAAATATCGGTCTCTTCTTAGGGTCCGTTTGCGACTCGATTGTCACAGTTTGCTTAATCTGTTATCTCCCAGTGTGCATACGGGTATCAATGGTGTTAAATAACATGTCAACGTGTCAAATTAGGTAACTGTGAAAACATAATGATCGCGGATCATAGACTTAAACTAAATTATTAAGGAGAATTTTTTTTTTTGCCATTCGAATACTCATTTAATATTCGAATATTCGGTCAAGTATTCGAATGTTCGAATATTCGATTATTCGTTGACAACCCTAATATAAATACGAAAACAATGGTATTATAATGTCCTCGGTATATTATATTATAATTATTGGTTATCATTTCCTTCTTACTGCATATGTCTAATATAATGGAACTGATAGTGATTCTAATTGTGTTTCAAAACGTTTACAAACATGTGCAGTATTAGGTTGTACAAGATAGCGAGCCTTCAGTTCTTAATATAGTTTGGAAAGCAACAAGTGTTCTGTTCACATAAACTGTAATTATGATGATAAAATTCAGTTGTTTCGTATTTATAGCGATATTTCAAGTTTTTCTCGTCGGCATCTACATATCCATCATTCGTATAAACAGCATCAGTGGTTCTCTATCAACGAAAGCTCAATTTACAAGTGGAAATAAAGGAAACCGGGAAGATGAATCGCCGAAGGAATTCGTTAAGGTTGCCACTGATATATTCGTTTATTCGGCATACCTTGATGATAGACAAGATCGATTTGTAAGAATGGTTGGAATAATAGTTGATGAAATGTACCGAAAACCGGGCGAGTTAACATGTAATATGGCGGGAACCAGGGTGAAAGCAGCATTTTATAAATCCCGTGAGAGCCATTCATTAGAATACGCTGCCGTATTAATTTCATGTGAAATACCAGTCACTGTTACTGTAGATCTTTTAGCCAAGCAAGGACTACTACTAGAAGGTTATATTTCACAATTGGTGCCAACTGAAACAAGAATAAACGTGAAAGTTCCGCACCGAAAAGAACCAAGAATAGTTGATGTAGAAATAGGTGTGTGTGTGCCACCACTGTTTGGGAGCATTGCTCCTCTGAAGATCATAGAATTCATTGAGGTAACTAAAATCTTAGGTGCAAGTCAGGTTATATTCTATAATTATGACATAAGTGACTCCCTACGGCGTGTATTGGACTTATATATAGACATTGGGGATGTAACAGTAAAACAATGGAAACACAATTTCACGAAGAGTGAGCTTTGGTACTATGGACAAAGCGCAAGTATATGGGACTGCTTGCTCTCCAATATGTACAAATATGACTATTTGGCATTTAATGACATTGATGAATTTATTGTACCAAGAGAAGTAGACACTTGGCAGAAAATGATTAAATCGATTCTTTACTCCAAAAACTTCTCAGCTAGGACGATTGCGGCTTTTGAATTTAATAGTTACATGTTTAAGGCCTCTTCCAGTGACATTCGACTCCAAAACAAAAATGAGTTACAACTAGCTACCATAACATCGAGCATTAGAACGGAAATTTCAGATGCCATGCGTTCCAAAATTATAGTTAATCCCCGAAAAGTGTTCGAGTTACAGATTCATCGTTTGGGTCAAGGCCTTGCTCCGGACGATCAGGCAGTAAGAATACCAGACACCATAGCAAGCGTTCATCATTACAGACACCAAGAAGGTAGTGAAGATTTCAAGGTTATTCGTAGACGCGGTGAAGTGCTGCCAAGTTATGTTGTGGATGAGACAATGGCAAAATATCAGGAGTCTATTGTACAGGGAGTGAAGAACATAAAAGAACGATTTGATAAAATTTGAAAAATATGATGTTTATTTTAAAATAATCTTCCGTAATCAGCATTTCCATTTGGCTGTATTTTAAATGTTTCATGTGGAAATGCAGTAAGTGCTCGTGGTTTACGTAGCTTAATATGTTATTTATTTCAGGTAAGATAATTCGCGGGCGAGAGAGTACGGTGCATTCCATGGCCAGTTTGATCAAACAAGATCGGCATTATGCGAATCAATAGTAAAACAGTTAAAAAAAATACTCGTTAATAATTGTGTTATCGGTTTTACTACAAATATGGTTGTATACTTACAATAAATAATCACAGCATTTAACATTAAAAAACTAATTCTAACAATATATAACACATTACACAACAGGTAGATAAATACAACATGTAAATACTGCTATGTACTGGTACATGTTTTATCAAGCTCTTTCAAATACCATCAAATTTATTTATGAACAAAAAATAACGAATCATATGGGTACATGTACTAGTAAATTTTGTGGACACCTAGTATGTCATTATATCTATGTATCTATAATTTAATCTATGTTTTTAGTATGGATGTGTTGTTTTTTTTCGTATTAATTCAAATCATCGCATAAGAAAGTTGCAGACGTCTTTGGTATGTTTCTATATAAGGGACACTCCACTGTTCACTGTTTTCGTAGATTCAGTGTTTAAATTCGATCTTGGAAACTGTTCTATTAACCTTCACAACAGATAGCCACTTTTCTTATGGTCTTAAATTGGCCACCTTATATTTTGAACGAGGGCAGGCGAATTGAATGTTCTTAAACATCAACCTTATTCAACAAATGATCTAAAATTATCATATTACAAAATAAATAAACAATTGTAACCATAAACAGTTTGCAAATAATTGTTTAACACGGGAAACTAACCTGACCCACATAAGTCTGAATAACATAAGATACATTTTTCTATCATTGGCTTCGTGAATTCTCATTGGCTGTCTCTGCCCTGAATGACCCAGACAGTGGTGTAGTATCTCATATCATAGACCGAGTGTTCTGTTAGCGTATGTACAGAATTTAAAGCAGAACCACCTTGCTTAAAGTCATGTGACCAACCTAAATTTTATGACAGCGTTTGCATGATTATATATTACTTGAAATCATTTTAATCATAAACTATGGATACAAAGTTGATAACTTTAGGTAGTTTAACTTGTAGATTGACAGCATTTATATCATTTTCGTTTTCGGTAACACGTTTTAAAACGTCCGGTGAAAGTTGCACAGAGTTCGGAAACATTCTATATAGAAATAAGGTCAGATGTTAAGTTCACGAAACAGTTTTGGTGGCCGAATCCATAGGAAAGAAGTGTTACCTCTCCAATGGTTTATATATTGATAACGTTTGGTTAAGGTGGTTTTAAAACTACAATATAAATGTATACATTTCATCTTTATAAAGAACGTTAAACATTGCAGGACATTGGCTACTTTTCACTTTAATTGTTCACTCTAGATTATGTCGTTAGAAAACCAAATTACATAGTAGATCTAATATTTGACAATATGCTTTTACTAGTATACCAATCTTCGAAGGTCTTGAAACTATCGACTATACACAAGATGGTTGTCACAATATCATCTTCTGCTAGTCTCTAACATATTCGCATAAGTGAATTACTGAATATATGTATTACAACCAATTACTACCAAAATGTATTAACTGGATGTTGTAAATACATTATTTATAAATATAAATAAATACAGTTGAAACATAGACATATTATGCAAAGTGTCACAGCTGCTGTTTACCCATATTTCTCGTCAAGTCGAGACTGTCAATCTGTACTGAGAATATATGAACCCAGCCTACCAGACAACCCAAATGTCAAATTACACTTCACTTACAATTCGAAATCATTAAAGCTAATTTATCATACGCTATCATACACTATCCGGTCATCCGGTGATCTGAAATCACAAACAATACATCTTCAATGCTACACATACATAGTGTGTCCTTTTCGTCACCTCATTCTGAAATGCAGTAGAATATACAACGCAATTCGCGTTGAACGTAATAACGTATATCACAACCGAACACATGTAAGGTAGATCCGTCTCCCTAAGCATCCGGAGACAACTATTGATCTAAAACAGTAGATGATCCAAACTACGAGTTCGTTTTAATATTCACACTAGATCCTCTGACATGATGTCATCAATATCATCATCCGAAATATTGTTGTTTAAGATGGGATCGCTTTCTACCAAAGTAGTTTCTTTAATATCGGTATCTTTTGATGTCATGTTGACCATAGGATTACTTTCTGATTCAACGCTCACTGCTTGATAAGCATGCCCGTTCATGCCTTCAGCACAATGTGTTGACCCATTCAAGCCATTGTTTGATAGACGTTTTTGTGCAGGTTTGTATATAGTTGTTTTACCGTTTGGTAAATCTCGTGCGTCAGAGCTTGCTGACGAAACTCTGTGACGTGAGACAAACGACGTCATTGTGTCACGCGCGCGTCTGTTGTACGAACTGCCACCTCGTCTCAGGACAAAACGATACCACTTTTTTCGTATTTCTGATTGAACCTGTAAAATGAATGCTTTTTTTGAAATACGTATTCACCACGAATACAAATGTGCAATAAACGTTTCATTCATTTAGTTCATGGCGATTTCGAAATTGTTAAATATATACTTTTTATCACTCAGAAGGTTTTCGATTGGAAAAAAGTGGACTATATGTGTTTCTTACCTCGCTATTCAAGAAGCAAAACAGTAAACTGACAAGAAATCCCTGAAAGTCAAAAGAAAACAAGTAAGTCGATAATGATTACTGCGACACATATGCATATAAAATGGCACCAATACATATATGCCTAAATAAAGAATGCTTATCAAATATAATGACAAATCTAATTCAATAAATGTGCAGCAAAAATGTCATTAGCAAAAGTGACTTGCAACATGCTGTTTCCATTAGGCACATATGTTTGTTTGCATTCGTTTGATGTGTCTTTTAACGCATATAGGATTTACTAACTTTAACATAAATACATTAATCTATGAATGTTTGAAAACATACTGTAGCGTGAAGCTAAGTTTAACCATATAAACGTATTTGATAAAGGCATAATAAGGAGAACTATTTCGAAATCACTTAAGGGGAAGCGTGCATATCCAAATGTTGTAGTGATATATTGAGAACGGACTTTCAGCTCTTGCTTAATTAGGCATATATGTATTGGTGCATTTCTGGGTACACTTGTGACGTAAATTGTGTTCTATGAATTGAGAAGTTTGTTTATAAAGGACAAATATCGGAAGAACACCAGGAATACTAGAGAAGCCAAAACTGAAAGTTTAACCATATACCGTAGAACTGGTTTTATTCGCGTGGGTTTTATTTTCGCTAATATTCGCAACTTTATTTCCTCGCGAATTCAAAACCAGCGCGAATAAATGTGTATGTCCGAAAATATGCTACTTTTACCTCGTAATGCACCATATGGTAACAAGGCTTTGATAGTATTGCAATCAATACAGGAGTCCCCTACCGGTGAAAACCCCTACTAATTAAACATTGTGCAATACGTCAAATCGTCCTTTATCTGCAGATGTACAAAGTTTTATATTCAAATCCTATTTGTCACTGCAGTATTAAGTTGTTGTTTTTTCTATTTAAGTAACATTGACCAGACATTCGAGTTACTTTCTGAGTTATTGCAGTACTAAACTGACAGAGGGCAATCATACATGTAGTCCATTCTGTGAACCAAGTTTTATTTACATATGTTATGTCCTTTCCGAATTATTACAGTATTAAGTTTATTTCTATTTTAAGTAACAGTCACGTGACCTTTGACCTCTGGTGACAAATAAAGGGTCGTGTACAATCCACACCTTGTTCTTTCTGTGTATACAAAGTTTCATCAAAGTATCTTCAGTACTTTTTGAGTTATCGCAGGATCCAGGTTTGGGGGACGGGACAGACAGACAGAGTGAGACCAACGGACGAACAGACAGACAGACGCAAACAGACGGAGGGCAAACCCATAGTCCAATCTGTGTACCAAGTTTCATGAAGTTTCATGATCATATCTTACGCACTTTTCAAAATATTACAGTATTAAGTTTATTTCTATTTTTAGTAACAGTCACATGACCTTTGACCTCTGGTGAAAAATAAATGGTCATGCATAATTCTCACATTGCTGTTGCTATGTATACAAAGTTTCATCAAAGTGTATTCAGTACTTTTCGAGTTATCACAGGATCCAGGTTTTGGGAACGAACGGACAGACAGACATACGGACGAACAGACAGAACGACAACAGACAGATGGCAAACATATAGTTCAATCTCTGTACCAAGTTTCATGGTCATATCTTATGTCCATTTCGAATTATTACAGCATTTAGTTTATTTCTGTTTTTAGTAACAGTCACGTCATCTTGGACCTCTGGTGAAAAAAAAGGTCGTGCATAATCCTCACATAGCCACATTGCCGTTTATATGTATGCCCAGTTTCATCAAAATAAGTTCAGTACTTTTTTAGTTATTGCAACAACCAGGTTTTGGGGACGGACAGACAGACGGACAGACAAACATACAGACGAACAGATAGAGATACACACAGACGGATGGCAAACCTAAAGTTCAATCTTTGTACCAAGTTTAATGGTCACATCTTATGTACTTTTCGAATTATAACAGTATTTAGTTTATTTCTATTTTAAGTTACAGTCACGTGACCTTTGACCTCTGGTGAAAAATAAAAGGTCCTGCATAATCCTCACATTGCCGTTTATATGTATACCAAGTTTCATCGAAGTATCTTCAGTACTTTTTGAGTTATCGCAGGAACAATATTATGCGCACGGACGGACTGACCGACGGAGGGCAAACCTATAGTCTCCTCCGGTGAAACACCGGTAGGGGACTAATAAGTCCAATTATATCATTATAAGCAATTTATATCAACGGCATAGGTTAAGAAATGTGTGAAAACAGCCCATTGTTACTGTGCGTTGTCGTTTTCAGGCTTAGTTGTAACGACAACACTTGCATAAAAGCAATTTTCGACTTACTGGCAACTGACGCGGTACTATTTGTAAACGCTTGGTAAAATAACGTAAGCAGTATACCCCATTACTTTTTGCGTCATAACGATGCCGCGAATTCAAGAAGTCGCGAATTAAAAAAGGATCATTTTGGGACAAAAACGCGAAAATTCGTCCTCGCGAATTTAAAGCATTCTACAGTACGTATTCGATAAAGGCATAATAAAGAGAACTATTTCGAAATCACTTAGGGGGAAGCGTGCATATCCACATGTTGTAGTGATATATTGAGAACGGTCTTTCAGCTCTTTCTTAATAATTATTTACCCATTTCTGGGTACACTTGTGACGTAAGTTGTGTTCTATGAATTGAGAAGTTTGTTTATAAAGGACAAATATCGGAAGAACACCAGGAATACTAGACAAGCCAAAACTGAAAGTTTAACCATATGCGTATTCGATAAAGGCATGATAAGGAGAACTATTTCGAAATCACTTCGGGGGAAGCGTGCATATCCACATGTTGTAGTGATATATTGAGAACGGACTTTCAGCTCTTGCTTAATAATTATTTACCCAGTTCTGGGTACACTTGTGACGTAAATTGTGTTCTATGAATTGAGAAGTTTGTTTATAAAGGGCAAATATCGGAAGACCACCAGGAATACTAGAGAAGCCAAAACTGAACTATACAGTAGGGCTTTCTTATTGGTTTGCCATATGCACGATTACTAGAGTACTACAACTGAGAACATTTTGAAAGAAAGGTCAATGATGACAAATAGAAATCGGCATTATGCACCGATGTTTGTCTGTTACTTGTACATTTCTTTAAGTGAAAACATGAGTAATACGTTGTTTGCCATTTATGGGCCAATGGCAACAAATGTAGATTTTGTGAACTTTAAGAATTTATAGTATTTATTATGGGATGTACGCAATAATCTAAATATATATATGTATGGTTTGTGTAAGTTGAAAATAATGTCATAGGCACGAAAAACGTAGGGGCCACTTACTCCGATTTAACGATGACGACGATAATGTTGTAATTACAAAACAATGAAGTACGGCAATGAAGATCATAATAAGGATCATGCTGACGATGAAAATGCTGATGATAGACTAATAAATTAGCAACATAATACGTACTTTACCCAACTGTATTAGGTATATCCGTGACATATATAATTACAAAACCTAAGCGTTTACCTGGAAGGAATTAAAGAACATCTCGTAGTAGAGTTTGACAAGTTCTGTTGTCTCGTCCACGTTGTCAGGGAGACCAATAAACACGATGTAATGGACACCGAACAAGGGAATTAGAACCAGTGTAGATTTGGCCAACTTCCTGTATGTACATAAAAACACTTGAAACAAGTAATATCTAATTGAAGCAGTACCACTATTATATATTACAATGCTGTTAACAATAAGTTAAAATGTTAAATTAATTGTAAAAAACTTGAGTTTGACAAGTCAAATATAAAGTATGTAAAACTCCTGATCCATCAGAATGGAAAAAAACCGGTAAAAGCGGAAAATAGGTTTTCTGGGTATATTAGAATAAACACTATATTTAAGGTATTCAGGCATGTATTTAAGCTGCATGACACGTGCACGTTTGTTACCAAAACCCAACAGCACTTCTAAAACTATCAGGCGTATTAATAGTGCCATTACGTGGTATGCATCATATGTTTACGGCATGGACAAATGTTAGTATTACATAATATAGGTTAGATACTAATATTTTCAATATTTTATAACGAAGTTTAATTATTAATAAATACAGTATACATGTACGGTGAGTTTTGTACAAATATATGTATATATACATTTAATATAAACGAACGAGTATACTGCTGCTTGCTATGCATTTGTAACGTGCATGTTGGAAACTCTGTGAACACGTTATTAAATCCCATCGCCAATACTACTAGCACTAAGTGTTTTATAATAATTATATTATGTTTAGAGGTAGGATATGGGATCCCATGCTGGCATACACTAAACTGATCCTGACATGCATGTTATCATAATTACCAGAGTCCGTCGCTACAACACATATATGTACACATTTAATACCTTTAAAAATTACTCCTATAAATATGAGTTCCATATTGTTTTTCATCATGTTACATTTTTTAAAATGCTTTTCCATGTTTAATATTTTTCTTAATATTGACATAATACCGTTTAACGTCAATTTCTAATAATTTTCAAAGAAACTGTAATTTGAAATTATTTTGCATAGTAAATCAGCATACACTGTTTAGACGAAGTGTGGATTCTGCTCCATACAAAAATAACTACTTATGATTAATATTTTGAACTACCGTTAAAGTGTGTTAATTTTCTATATGTATAGCTTTTGTTTATTTTCAATTAATTGACTTTATAGCACTTCTCGAATGGCTGTGTTATTGTACACTTGTTTTCGGTACATTAGAATACTGTATTTATTTCTAACTGTTTTGAAAGGTATCTGTGAAAATTTGCTTGTGTTTGTTAAATTACATGTTCAGCGTTACTTTCAAATCGATTTTAAATTAAATGGTTTATGACAATTCCAGAAATTATTCCATTAAGAATGCATATGTTTTCTGAACCTATGTGTTAGATGTATGATTTGCTATATTAACAAGGCGACATTGCTATTCATATATTGACATGCTTATTTTACATACCTGTATCTGTACCGGTTACTGTCTGGTGCATTGAATGCTGTTAGCTTCGTGAACAAAACACGAATGATATTCAAGAATATAATGAAGTTGATCTGAAACAACAAACATCGAACATTCAATAAATCAACTACAAAAACTTGGTGATGAAGAATTTAAGGCGCACGTCCCTTAGTATATAACTGAACGATGTTTAAGCGTTTCTTCACTCAGACCGAAGTAAAAAACGATCACACAATGAAATCAACAATTATTGTCTAGATATATAAATATGCTCGTTATTTCAAGATCCAATCATCTCGAAACAATATAGAAAACAAGAAATGTCTTTAAAAAAGACAATCAGCGTTGACATTAATATTGAGATATCATTTTTACCCTAAACATAATACAAGACGGCCAAGATGATCGGTAACGTGGCTTCTCGGACCCCAGATTTTTCGGTCCCCACCCATATACGGGGACTTTTCGGACCCCACATTTTTTGGACACCATAATAGAACTTCTCGGATCCCAAAATTAATTTGTGATTAATACAATTATTATTAATATTTGTACCCTGAACAAACCAATCATACCGCCCCATATTTTGTCCAATGATACACGAATAACCCAAATAATTTACATTAACATCATTATTATATAAATTTGTCAGCCAAATTAACAATGTACGAAAATAATTGAGCGACTGAATGAAAATTATTTTGTAACATACGCGTATAGTTATTCTTAAGTAATATAACCTACCTTCACTTTGGAAGTTATCTAATATATATGCATAATAAATACACATTTTGAAGTCATTTTATCATTTATACTGTGTATTCTAATGAAAAGCAATCTTCAGAGAACATTCAGCGCATTAAAAATAATAATGACTCACATTTTTGATAACACAAACATAAAATTTCATTAGACTATGGCGATTGAAAATTATATTGGGTAAGAATATGGTGTATCAAGGGTTTCTGTATATAATTGGTATTAATGCTACGCAAATGAAGCAAAAGTAACATAAATAACATTTCGACGTATTCCGATACTTATTTCACAACATTTTATTTATTGAAAGATATCTTTTGATAGGTTGATTAACATCTACTGGAGAAGTTGATAGAAATGTGCAATTCTAAACAGAACGCAACCACAATTCCATTTAAAATTAACATGCACAGTACGTTTATATGTTCATACTGATGCTCAGTTCTAAAGTGTATGTCGAGAATATGTTTATAACTTTATTTTACCCGCTTATGTAAACAATTATGTACATTTTAATCCCCAAAAGTATGCAACAATTGTTGGTATTCATTAAAACATTGTTGTAAGTTTGCGTTCCCTAAAATTAGAAAATTTGCCCAATTCTATTGGCATTCAGTTTTCCCGCTGCAAAATTATCGCAAGAAACCTAGGTCAAAAGTGATCTTAGAGAGTTACGCCGAAAAATGTATCAAATATGATAAGAATAAATTAAGTACAATAGAAAGCACTCGGACAGCGCAGACCTCCGCCAATACAGCTCATTCCACAATGTGTTGTGCAAGTAATGAGTTCAACCACATAATGTGGCAATTTTCCTAATATCCCAATAATAAAACATCTTTAATAAGAGTCCTTATTTAAAAAGGTTTCCGGAACACCACCAAAAAACAATCGTTTGTTCATGTGCCCATTTCTAACCTTTCCGAAAAGTTAATGCAAATCTGTTAATAAGTGTTTGCGTAAAGTTGATAGAATTTACTAACAGACAAACAAAAGCGGGTACAAAAGCGGCAGTTTTTATGTGTAAGGAAAGTATGCCATTACCCCCATTGCTGCGACAATCGGTCCTCTTATCAACCAGAAATAACCACTGGTCGGGTGAGTGTTCCAGCATCTGAAATTACAACAAATGACAAATAAAATATCTTATTGTAGGCTTATAGTTTTATAATTACTACTACAGCAGGCATGTATTTCAGCATATCGAAATACGGTAACATACTAGTATCATGCAAATACCATAAGTCTTATTGTGATTTTAAACAGTTAAATATCTTGATATGAATAAGTTCTGTATGGAAACGTTTATTGAAGCGTATTTAGGATTTCCAGATACTATTTTAAACAGTCCACTCCATTTACCAACGAAAAGTTTATCAGTACTATTATATTATCCTATTGGAAGCTTGGAACCACCATAATAATTTTAGTGTTAATGCTTGTCATTGGTTGTATACTAGCTTACTAAATATGACACTGTACATAGCAATAAGGACGGGACCTATTTTACGAAAACAACACTAAATACGCAATTATATATGGATACTATAGTTCATTTACATCTGTTACTTACAGCACATCCTCCAACAAGACCCTAACAATGACCCATGGTACCACAAACAGCACTGGTGCGCCTGAAAATAAAACATTACGTCTTGATGAAATGCACTGGATGAAACGTGTTCAAATATAATGACTTTAATTTATTCCGCACTTACTAAATAAGAAACAAATGTTGTTTTTTTGCTTGTGCATTACAAACAACACGAGTTCCTAATGTTTGTATTATTTTTACAAAAATATATATTTGAAAACATTACAATCCCGATGCACAATAACCTTTTCCAAATGAGATGCATTCAAACCGTATAACAAATGGTGTGTTTTTGCTGCAACAATTTACAGGTATTATCACTTTAAACCTGCACCGAAATAGCGTCAAATAAGAGATATTCAGTACACTAACTTGCGTTAACAATGGTGCTATAATACAATGCAATATAAATCGAGTAACAGCAGTTTTTTGATGATATCTTGAGGAAAATTTTAAAAATATGAAAACTGTATTTGTATTAAGAAAAACTCACCCCAACCAAAGAGCACCAGTTTCTTCACCCCAGACTTTTCCGAGAACATGGCGACTGTGATGAGCATGTGGAGGTATATTCCCTCCGTAAAAATCCACATGTAGTTCGCACACAAGATGTAGTTGAAAATAGAGAAGAATGTCTTGCATTGCCAATGCTGTAAAACAATAGTCGCACTGGTATTAACGTGTTAGTTACTGCTGTTAAAGACACACTACTTCTTGATATCATAATACAATCCAAAACAATAATGGTCTTGAATTGCTAATGCTGAAACGCAAACGGCGCACTGGTATTAACGTGTAAGTCACTGTTTGTTAAAGACACATTACCCATTGATATCATATTAAATCACAAAATATTAATGGTCTTGCATTGCGAATGCTGAAACGCAAAAGTAGCAAGTTGGGATTAACGTGTTAGTCACTGTTGTTAAAGACACATACTTTATTGTTGGAAATCATAATACAATCACAAAAAATGAATGCATAATAATCATCAAATATTGTTTCAAATATTACGAATTTGTATATAAAGTCAACATTATACATATATAGATAGATATATGCAAAATTTAATCATAAAAGTATGCTCGCCACAGTCCATAAAATATAATTCAATACATCGCAAATTTGCAATAGTTCTAATAAACGTTAATGGTATTTATTCGACTAAAAACTGTTTCTTATTTACGAAATACATTTTATAATTTCTATGTTCGAAAACGCTTGGTACGAACGGAACAGACAATAATAATAATGACAATAATGTACTAATAGACAATAATGATTTACTCCAGATACATCACCAGCTTTCGCATACAGAAACTATACGATAATAATGAACCCAAACGTTGCTATTTTAAGGATTTCAATGCGTTTTTGTTTTGTATTTTTATCGGTAGGATATCCATAAGAAGCGATTTCTGCAATTTTTTTTTATTTTTATTTTTTTCCGTTCAAAATATATTTTATTTTCCTCGTCAATAGGTGTGTGAGGGTCGAGGGCATCCCACTCCACACCGTACAGAGTTTACAAGAAATATATGCATATTATAACACATTTTATACATTTTACCATCAATAGCTTTTACATTACAATATAAACAATATTTGTTAATAAAAAGTTGACAATACAAAATTTCTAAGGTCCCATATCACAACTACTGGAAAAGGGTAACAATAGTTCCCATTCTTTACTTTTACGCAAATCATTAAAATAGTTAATTTCATTTAGTACATGGCAATGCAAGGACAGGTACGATTTTGCTGCTTTAAGAGTGGGTCTAGTTTGGTTCATTTTACAATTATAAATAAACATTTTGATCAAAACAAATGTTAAGTTTAAGGGTCCATTTGTATTTGCATGTCCCAGTATAAAGGAAGGCATATTAAGAAAGTTCGAAAAATGATTACATCCAGAAAAAAATTCTGTTATTAACTGATTGACATGCTTACATTCCCAAAATATATGTTGAATAGTTTCACATTCAGTTTGACAGAAGGTACAGTTGGCTGAAGTGGCATAACCAATTTTAAATAAGAAGGAGTTTGTACCTATGATTCTATGTACAATTCTATATTGAAACCACTGTAAATTGGTATCCTGTGTAATACGAAAAGGCATATCAAAAATATGTCGCCATTCTTTTGTTTCAATAGAATTAAAAATGTTCGACCATTTATCTATACACACTGGCGAAGACTCATTTTTGCTAATTATATCATACATAGGTTTTGTACCTTTTGTGTTTTCTAAGATGGACCTAGGCTAGTGGGAATAAACGGCTTCATAAAGTAAGTATCATAAGAGCTTCTAAGCTTCATGTATCTTGCAACTGCGTTAATAATTCCTAGGAAAAATAAGTAGTTTGGATGGAAGTTATATACTTTGCAGAAATCATCATAACTATAAAAGGTTAAAAGTTCAGCATTGTGCATCAAGTCCCCAATAAAATGAACGCCGTTTTCAAACCATGATTTAAAAAATACACTTTTGTTACCAATTGTTATGTCTGGGTTATAGAATATTGGATTTTGTAGCAAAAGCTGATTTTTAAATGGTTCTTTTCTACAAAGTTCAGCAAATGATTTCAATGTATCTTTCCAAAATTCATTTTGTATCTTGTTAATTAAGTTTTCAGGATAGTGACTGCCACAGTTGTATAATTTTTGAAGATCAATCATTAAATTAACAATATTTATCCATTTTCCATTCCCAGTGACAATTCTACGGATCCATGAGCACTTCAGAGAGCTAACAAAGGAAAACAAATCAATCATCTTTAAACCTCCTTCAGTATATTCCTTTATTAAAATAGTTTTGCTAATTCGTGGTTTACCATTCCACACAAAATTAAAAAATAATTCATTGATCTCTATTAACAAATTTTGTGGTGGATTAGGCAAGGAAAGAAAGAGATGATTTAACACCGGCAATGCTAAAGTTTTAATTACTTGAATTCTTCCTATCGGTGTTAAAATCCTTCTGGTCCAGTTTTTTAATAAGGCTTTATTTTAACTATTTTGTCAGCATAATTTAGTTCTACCATTTTTTTAAGGTCAATGTGGAATGTTAAGCCAAGCATGTCAAATGTTTGTTGGTTCCAATTTAATTTCCATCTTGTTTTAATACTTTCGGAGCTAAACTTATTTTTACCTATCCAGACTACTTTCGTTTTGTCGAAATTAACTTTTAACCCTGAGTAGTGTGTGAAGTGTGACAATACATCTAAAGTTTCATTGAGAGATGCTGCAGAGCCATCCAGGAGTATCGAAGTGTCGTCGGCAAATTGTGACAATTTATATTCCATGTCATTAATTTTGATTCCCTTAATCTTAGGATTAGACCTTATTTTATTAGACAATATTTCAGCGCATAGTATAA
Organism: Congeria kusceri; assembly: GCA_027627225.1. Lineage (NCBI taxonomy): Eukaryota > Metazoa > Mollusca > Bivalvia > Myida > Dreissenidae > Congeria > Congeria kusceri. The sequence continues at coordinate 13,870,743 of CM051038.1, forward strand.
AAATGTAGCAACTGAGCGGATCCCCTTGTCTGCAGCCACGTTGTATTGGAAAAAAATCTTATAAAAACCCACACTGCGTGACCGCCGATACTCCGTCTTTATACAATACATTAAACCATTTTATTATATCAGGACCGAAATTAAACCATGATAGAGTCCGATTAACAAATGCCCATGACAAAGAGTCAAAGGCCTTTTCAAAATCTATTAGCAACAGCAGACCCGGGATCGTAAATGAGTCTGGTGTTCTCTCCTATGAACCTACCCTTGATAAATCCAGATTGGTCATTGTTTATTAGTTTATCTATATACAGTTTCAACCTGTTTGCTATGCATCCAGAACCGATTTTATATACAGTATTTAGTAACGTTATTGGCCGCCAGTTCTGTAAAAATTGTCTAGGTTTGTCACCTTTTGGAATGCAGGTAATTATACCTTGTGTTTGAGTAACGGATAAATTTCCACTTGTAAATGCATGATTTAAAGCTCTGCAAACGAAGGTGCCCAATTTTGGCCAAAATGCCTTAAAAAAGTCATTTGTAAAACCGGATGAACCTGGGCTTTTATTATTTGCCATGTTTTTTAAAACAATAGAAGCCTCATTTAATGTGATTGGCCCTTCTAAATTATTTAACTGTTCACTTGACAGTTTGGGTATTTCTATGTCATATGCATAACTATTTAAATCTTCATCGTACACGTTTACATTTTGAGACTGGTATAGTTTTTTATAGAAAAAGGCAGTTTCTTTTAAAATGTCAGATCGGTTATCTAGTACAATTCCATTATCATTAATTAAGTTGGTCATAGTTTTTGTCGTATAATTGTATTTTTCAAGGTTACAGAATAGTTTCGAGGGTTTTTCACCATTTTGAACCCATTCAGCTCTCGACCTAATAACGGACCCTTTTAATTTTTCATCATATATATTTTTAAGTTCAGCTTTTAAATTATTAATATATTGAACATTATCATCTGTGAGAGTTTTTTCTAGTTCTTCGATTTCGAGTTTAAGTTGCTTTTCACGATTGTTAGTCGATTTCTTCTTATAGGAACTGTAAGATATAGCTTTGCCCCTTATTTCCATAAGTAAAGTATCGAGAAAAAGTTGATCATCAATCGTGAATTGTATGTCTTGATCTTTTATATCAGACATGTTATCAAAATTATAAACGGGGACCATATATTGTTGTTTAATTTCGTTTATTTTTTTATTAATAGTGTTTAAGTAGACGATATCACCTAACAGATTATTATTATGCTTCCATAGACCTTTGCCATGGCTAAAATTAGTAAATTGTAAAGACATGATTACAATTGAGTGATCGGATTGGAAACTTGGTAGAATGTTTACATCGACGAATGCTGGTAATAAAAGCGGTGATAAAAGGAAAAAATCAAGCCTAGCTTGTTGTATGGGGTTTGTTCGTCTCCATGTGTATCGTTTCGAAACAGGGTAGTTAACTCTGAAAGGGTCGGAAAGATTGCGTTCTTCAATATGCTTTATAACAGTTTGTCTTGCATTTTTATTATTCACTGTTTTATAATTATCGTAATCCAGATTTGGGTCTAATACTAAATTAAAGTCACCACAAATCAAGAAAGAATCATTACTAATTGTGTCAATTTTCTGGAAGATATTGTTAAAAAAGTCCGGGATATCAGTGTTTGGCCCATAGATAGTAACAATGGTAATTCTGGTTTCACCGAGATTTAAATCAAGCAGAATAAAGTTTCCTTGGTCATCATAATAAACGTTATGTATTTTGTACTCAAGTTTCTTTGAAAGGAAAATTGCAACACCGCGGGAATTGGAAGAGCCATAACTCATAAAACATTCTGCCCCCCATTCTGAGTAAATAGTTTTATATTGATCGCAAACAAAATGTGTATCTTGAAGACATAATATGTCACAATTTGTATCTTTTAAATATTGAAATACTTGTAATATTTTCTTTATGCCCTGGATGCCTCTGCAGTTTAAAGATAATATTTTAAGGGAACACATTAGCGAGAAGCATGAAATAGGTGATTATAGTGATATGTAAAAGCAGGTGCATCGGTTTGAACGCAATAAGCAGGATCTCCATATAAGGAACGGAAGCAACAAAAAAGTATAAACAATAAACAAACAAACATAAAAGAATACTGACTACTTTGACAGACAACCTAAGCATGGATTTCCTCTATAAACACTTAAAAGGAAGTTAATCATCGTGCATTAATATATTGGCATATATATGCAATTGGAAATATATCAGGTTTAGATACAATAATGTCTCAATAGACCAAAAATTTAAGAAATGTAGCAGTTGTTTACACTTCTATTCAGGATAAATTATGAAAAAAATCTCTATATTTACTCATAAAACATTCATTTATCATTTAATTTATTGAAAGCTGGGGGAAAAAAAACTAGTATTAGAACGTGTTGTATTTGATAACGTTCTAGAAAAAAAAGGCTACTATTGCTATAATATTGTAGTATGCAGTCACTGTTACTAAAGAAAAACGGTCTTCGCTCAATAACTTGAGAACGTATCGAGATATTTTAATGAAACGTCACACATGGATACCTTATATTGAGACCTCTCTTGGGATTGCATATGGATTGGGTGGGGTCAAGGTCATGGTCACTGTTACTAAAAATAGAAAAACGGTCTCCGCTCAATAACTTGAGAACGCATCGAGATATTTTAATGAAACTTCATACATAGATACCTTATATTGAGACCTCGCTTGGGATTGCATATTAAAAATTTTTCTTAACAATTGCACATATTCACAACTTGGCTGCAAGTCGGGGGGCATACATGTTTTACAAACATCTCTTGTTTTGACTTCCGTTACTATATAAAATAAAGAGTGAGCTTCCTTGTATATTTACATAGATAGGACTAGGCTTTTTGGTTTGTTGAACAACCAAGCGTCTATGTGGTTTATTATAATTGCCAAGTACTTCGGTATGCCTTCCTGTGTATTGGTACACCCATTCATGCGTGTGTGGAGTATTACAGGACTTTGAATGAACTTATGTATACTTGCACTAACATTGAAAGTTTCAGTATGATATTCCCTAGATAATTGAACACAAGTAAAGGTTGATACAAGAATTCCCCTCAGTCGTAGCAAGACGGACATTCATAATTGCTTAAGTGTAACATTCTCCCCCTCCCCCCCCAAAAAAAAACAACAAAAAACAAAAAAACAACAACATAAGTACCAAGGTAATCGCTTAATATAGTCAAATCTCGACCGGCCACCCTTTACATGTTTGGAACTTTATAATTCTTCAAAATCATAATACAATTACCCAAAAATATTTTAAAAGGCCAAAATAGTTCAATTATTTCTTTTTGGTATAGTGAAAACAACGTTTTTATTAAAGCGCAGTCCAGAAATATGTTAATAAAAAATAAACTCGAGTGCGTTTACAAACGATATCTAGATTATGTTTGGAAATAAACAAGGGAACACACATATAAATACCCAGATCGTATCAGCTGTAAACATGTGATAAAATACCATGACCATGACCTTGACCCCACCCAATCCATATGCAATCCCAAGAGAGGTCTCAATATAAGGTATCCATGTGTGACGTTTCATTAAAATATCTCGATACGTTCTCAAGTTATTGAGCGAAGACCATTTTTCTATTTTAGTAACGGTGAGCTTGACCTTGACCCCCCCATCCCTATGCAATCCCAAGCGAGGTCTCAATATAAGGTATCTATGTATGAAGTTTCATTAAAATATCTCGATGCGTTCTCAAGTTATTGAGCGGAAACCGTTTTTCTGTTTTTAGCAACGGTGACCTTGACCTTAACCTGATGACCTTAAAATAAATAGGCGTCTCCCTTTCCTACCAAGTAACCAGCATTCCAACTTAAATGATCGTAGGTCAAAGCAGTCTCTAGATATCGTGCGGAAACGAAATGTTATATGGACAGACCGACCATCCGACCGACCGACCGACCGACGGAAAGGTGCTAAGCAATATACCCCCACTTCTTCGAACGGGGACATAATTACATGTTTGGTTTCCGAATCAACATAGTCATGATAGTGCATGTATTCAGGCCGGGTACTTCTTAATATTTATTGACTTCCGTTACGATAGAAAATGGCGAGTGATCTACCTTGTATATATATACAATATAGAGACTAGAATTATGTTCTAATTGTTCAACAACCGAGCGATAATGATAAACCCAACTAAATCGTCATTTGGAGTTCATGCAATGCACAGAAACTCTTTGTAGTTCTACCGAAACAAAGGCATTGAATGTACATTTTAGACAGACTTAAGACCGACGTTAAAACAATATCACAAGGCCTCTGAATATGATCAATAAATTATGAGCAAAGTTTCAACTATACTAGTTGTAATAAGTACAATTAGCACATAGTCAGTACATAGTCAATACAAAGTCAGAAACAATGACAGAATCACAAACAGATCAAAGAAAAGTCCCATATGTTTTCCCCTCAGTTGTTTACAGTAGACACAAGTCACGATCTGAATGCGTAGCAAGTAATTACAGCTAATTAAATAATTACAGCTATGACCCTGATCAAAATTCCACCCAGAATAGGTATGCATTCTGGTAAGACTATACTTTATTACAAACAACCAACTTAACCAGGTGGATCTGAAAAATAATGGAAATCATTATATTATACGAACAAATGATTTTTTAAAATAAAGCAGTTTGACAAACTTTCAATATGAACGAACGTAATTTGACAATGTAGCTCCTGTAAGTATGGATTGTTCGCATGAAAACGTGATACAATTAGACGAACCAAACTAATATGATTGCAATTAAAATAATAGTTATGTATTGAATGCGAGAATAATTTAGTCAAGACCACTGTTTTGCAGATTTTTCAATTAAATACTAACATTATCATGGAAGAGTAAAAAACCAAGGACAATAGCGTCATTTCGTGTTAATTTGTATGTAACACAAAAAAACAACAATTGACAAAAACAAAAACAAAAACACAAATAATAATCATTAAAATTCCGAGCAAATGAATTTCCATTGTAGGATTAGATATTAAATTTGTGTAACATTGCAAAATTGTTTTACAAATTAATATTGTTTTGGTACACTTGATGCAACATAATGTACGTTTAGTTTTCCAAATATATACACATATAGGCGTGGTATCTCTATATCAGATTTGTCCATTATAACTCATATAGGCGTGGTATCTCTATATCAGATTTGTCCATTATAACTGTTGTAATTGAAATATCATATTTAACTGTTGAAGGTCAACGTCCAAAGAAAACCTGTATTTGGGGTCAGACGGACACGCAGGTAATTCGTGTGTGGTTAGAAGCATATGTTTAGCATATGTGCAGTAACCGGACATTGCGACATGTTCCAAAAATGTGATTTAAGGAAATCGTTATAAAATAATTAACGAGGCTATCACAGTATTGCAAGCTATACAAGAGTCCCCTAACGGTGAAAACCCATATCAATAATGTGTGAACCTTTGACCTATGGTGAAGTGCATAGTTATGTAATCACCCTTAATCTGTATACCAAGTTTCATGATAACACAAATATACCCACTTGTGTATGTTTTATATACATTAGCTAGTATAATACATTTGAACAAATGTTTACTGATATTAATATATTTCAGTATTTAATGTTATTGACACTTGGGTATGCTTTGTATACATTAGCTAGTCTAATACATTTCAATAAATGTTTACTGACATTAATACATTTCAATATTTAATGTTAAATATTATCTGACCTGAATTATTGTATGGATATTAATATTGTTCAATATTTAATGTCAAATGTTAAACGATAGAAATTCTTGTATTATTATTAATACTGCATTTGCCATTTACACTTCTTGTACTTCCCAAAACATTAACCATGTCTTCTTCTTTTTTTTCTCGCAACTATATTTGTTGTATAGGCTATAAATTTGCAATGTGCTGTTTTATGCCTAATAAAGATGATGATGATAACATTTTATGAACTTTTATAGTTAATGCAGTATTACGTTTTTTCCCCTATTTTAGTAACAGTAACCTGACCTTTGAACTAGGGTGAAAAATCAAAAAGGCACAATCCTTAAATAGACGTTTATATGTGTATCAAGTTTCATGAAAATATTTTAGTACTTGTTCAGTTATCGCAGGATACAGTTTTTGCGGACGGACGGACGGACAGAGGGCAAACCTATAATCTCCTCCGGTGACACACCGGTAGGGCACCTACAATAACTATATTATCACTTACAGAACTATCTTCCAAAAACACAATCTGGCCGCTCTCGGTCTCTGTGACGTCGAAGCTGAATCCCACACCATTGACGAGTGCATTTTCCTTGACGAACGAGATGACTGCACGCAGAGTGAAAGAGACAAACAGGTTGATGTGGATGGTGTTACGAGGGCAGTGAAGACGCCTGCAGCAGAATATAGGAACAAATAATGTACATGTATTATTATTGGTATTGTTATAGGAGATGAAGACACAGAGATTTATGTGGATGGTTTAGGACAGGTGAGACGTTTGAAGGAGGTCACAGAAACTATTAAATTAATGTATTATTATTTGGTATATACAACAAAGCATTTTTGTTTTAAGTTTTGCCCATGACGACTTGGGATTTATAACCACGCCTAATTAGGTTAAACTCCGACAAAAACCGTTGAACGTATACGAATGTTTTAGAGGACATCTCCGCCAACCACTTAAGTCCTATCTTTCTAAACGGCTAAACACATTGTCAATCAAATCTCGTTGTATGGTCAATTGGTAAGGGTTCAACCTGTTATCTGGATATAATTACCTGGAATCTGGCTTAGTCCAAACATACCTTAAAAAGCATATAAGGATGACACAATAAAGTGAAAACAAATGTTGCCTACATAATTTCTACGACATAAACAACGAGTAATGACAGACATTTCCATTTTGAGGCAAACGATGAGAAAAAGCACGAGAACGCTGTTGGCAGATGCAACAAAACAGCGCTTAGAAACGTCCGGTTTAAAAATATGTTAGGGATAATATTCCAGGATCTGTTCTCTTTACCAATGTACTTCAAGTAGTTTATGGTTGAGATAAAATTGCATGAATTGTCCCTTTGATTCAAAATAATACCGGTACGTTCGGTAAAACTAAACTAGCCCAATGCCAGGATCAAATGAACACCTGTTCAATAACTCATGATCAAGGGATATAAACTTCCAGTTCAAATAAACCTTAAAGATTTAGTTTTAGATACTAATATGTAAACTGATCCAAGAGCTATTATGGGTTTATGGGTTCGTGGGCTTATGTGCCCACTCATGTGATCGCAGACATTGCTATAAAAAGTATTGAACATATAATCTTGTTTTATATTTCAACATATCATCGGCATTTGATAAATAAGTAGTATTATGTATAATGTTTTACTGTTTGTTATTGGCCTTCTCAGCAAAATAAACAATAAAGACTGTGGGGTGTGGGGTATGCGATATAGAGCTGAATGAAATGCTTATATTACCATATTACTCCTGATTGTGCAATTATTACGCTGCGTCGCTATTCCTTTATTCTACATATACTCACTTAAAGTAAATCATGATGGTGACAGCGAGGATGAGAGACGCAAGCGAAATGCCATATCCTATATTGTACATCAAACGTATGCGAGGCATGTGCTCCTGGTATAAGAAAAACAAACGATAATAAAATAACAAAATCGACTAAAAATCATCGTATTCCGATCATATCCTAACTAAAATTGTCACATGAGTGAGATATACCCCCACAATATGGCCTTGTCACAAAACTGTGGCATCCATTCGAAAGAAATGGACAGAGCGATAATGCTTTAATTTGTGAATGGTCAATAGTGTATTAGGAAAAATGTAATTTCAATAGGAGCCATAATTCTGTCAACATTCAGTGGTTTGTAACCAGAGTTGAACTTTATTTGTATTTTATGATGTTACACCTATGTACCAAAATTAATTTAAATATCTGAAACCTTTCATGAGTTATTGTCCATGTTTTGGGGAATTTAGGTCAAAAAGGGGCCATAACAGTGTAAACATTTAGTGGTTTGTAACCAAAGTCAAACTTGACCTGTATTTTATGATGCTACCCATGTGTACCAATAACAAGAGATGGTTGTAAAACATGTATGCCCCCCCGACTTGCAGCTTAGTTGTGAATATACGCAATTGTTAAGAATTTTTTTTTAATATGCAAGCCCAAGCGAGGTCTCGATATATGGTATCTATGTATGAAGTTTTATTAAAACATCTCGATGCGTTCTCAAGTTATTGAGCGGAAACCATTTTTATATTTTTAGTAATGGTGACCTTGACCTTGACCCCACCCACCCCATATAAAATTCCAAGAGGTCTCAATATAAGGTATCTATGTATGTGTGAAATTTCATTAAAATATCTCGATGCATTCTCAAGTTATTGAGCGGAAACCGTTTTTTTATTTTTAGCAACGGTGACCTTGACCCCACCCACCCCATATGCAATCCCAAGCGAGGTTTCGATATATAGTATCTATGTATGAGGTGTCATTAAAATATCTCGATGCGTTCTCAAGTTATTGTGCTGAAACCGTTTTCTTCTATTTTTAGTAACGGTGACCTTGACCCCACCCACCCCATATGCAATCCCAAGCGAGGTCCTAATATAAGGTATCTATGAACGAACTTTCATTAAAATATCTCGATGCGTTCTCAAGTTATTGAGCGGAAACCGTTTTTCTATTTTTAGTAACGGTGACCTTGACCTTGACCCCACCCATCCCATATGCAATCCCAAATGAGGTCTTGATGTAAGGTATGTATGTATAAAGTTTCATTAAAATATTTCAATGCGTTCTCAAGTTATTGATCGGAAACCGTTTTTTATATTTTTAGTAACGGTGACCTTGACCTTGACCCCACGCACCCCATATGCAGTCCCAAGCGAAGTCTCAATATAAGGTATCTATGTATGAAGTTTCATTAAAATATATCGATGCGTTCTCAAGTTATTGAGCGGAAACCGTTTTTCTACTTTTAGTAACGGTGACCTTGCCCTTGACCACACCCACCCCATATGCAATCCCAAGCGAGGCCTTGATGTAAGGTATCTATGTGTAAAGATTCATTTAAATACCTCAATGCGTTCTCAAGTTATTGAGGGGAAACCGTTTTTCGATTTTTAGCAACGGTGACCTTGACCTTTGACCTGTTGACCTCAAAATGTATAGGGTTCTTCCTTTCCTCCCAAGTAAACAGCGTACCAACTTTCATGATCGTAGGTCAAAGCGTTCTCAAGGTATCGTGCAGAAACGAAATGGTCTATCGTTTTTCTTTTTTTAGTAACGGTGACCTTGACCTTGATCCCACCCACCCCATATGCAATTCCAAGCGAGGTCTCAATGTAAGGTATCTATGTATAAAGTTTCATTAAAATATCTCAATGCGTTCTCAAGTTATTGAGGGGAAACCGTTTTTCTATTTTTAGCAACGGTGACCTTGACCTTTGACCTGTCGACCTCAAAATGTTTAGGGTTCTTCCTTCCTCCCAAGTTACCAGCGTACCAACTTTCATGATCGTAGGTCAAAGCGTTCTCAAGATATCGCGCGGAAACGAAATGGTCTTCGAACAGACCTACCGACCGACGGACCGACCGACGGACGGACAGGTGCAAAGCAAGATACCCCCACTTCGAAGTGGGGCATAATTATTTAAATATGTCAAGCCATTGTTAAGTTATCGTCAGGAAACCATGTTTTTAGGGAATTTTAGTCAAATAAAGGGCCATAGCTCTGTGAAAATTTAGTGGTTTGTAACCAAAGTCGAACTTGACATGTATTTTATAATGCTACACATGTACACCAAGAATTATTTGAATTCGTCAAGCTATTTTTGAGTTATCGTCCGGAAACCATGTTTTTCGGGAATTTTAAGTCGAACAGGGGCCATAACTCTTTAAAAATTTAGTGGTTTGTAAACATCATCGATTTCGACCTGCATTCTATGATGTTACACATGTGTACCAAAAGTTATTTGAATATATCAAGCCTTTCTTGAGTTATCATCCGGAAACCATGTTTTTAGGGAATTTTAAGTCGAAAAGGGGCCATAACTCTGTCAAAATTTAGTGGTTTGTAACCAATATCGAACTTTACTTGTATTCTATGATGTGACACATGTGTACCAAACATTATTTGAATATGTCAAGCGTTTCTTGAGTTATCATCCGGAAACCATGTTTTTAGGGATTTTTAAGTCGAAAAGGGGCCATAACTCTGTCAAAATTTAGTGGTTTGTAACCAACATCAAAATTGACCTGTATTCTATGATGTTACACATGTGTACCAAAAATTATTTGAATATGTCAAGCCTTTCTTGAGTTATCATCCGGAAACCAAAAACCAACAGACCGACAGACCGGCAGACCGAAAGACCTACAAGCTCACTCCTATATACCCCCCTAAACTTCGTTTGTGGGGGCATAATGACTACATATAAATAACAATATAGAAACAAATAATACATGTTATTGAAAAAAAAACACTATGATAAACTTATTAGCATTTCTTTAATTGTGATAATTAAATTCGCCTCTCTGTTAAAATATTTGTCAATTAGTAACTTATCAATTAGTAAGACCATTTCCAATAGTATGTTTAATATGGAAAAGTTTGTTTAAGAAGCGCATAAATACGACATCTGAGCGACCCACCCCCACCCCCCCGTCCCCCGTACGTACAGCGATGATTGCCGGCACTTCCTCGTATTGGTTCCCGTTCTTCTCTGACATGCACAGTGTCAGGTTGGTCCACGTCTCGTTCAGATCCGGCCTCACATACCACTGGCCATCGCTCGTGCACGTTTTAGACGCTGAAGCTATAGTAACAGCGGAAACACATTAAATCATATGAAGCCGTGATTGCCAATAAGCATAATTATACGAAACTTGGTCCATTAATAACATTCGCAACATTACACCGTGTCATGTTAACGATATAAATATAGTACAGGCAACTACAGTGTCCTGATACATCCGATAGAAAACAATAATATATAGAATTGGCAGTCAGAAAACAAACTGATACAAAACAATGCTCTAACTACTTGTGTATTACCAATCTAAAGTTTTTGATGGCACCAATATGCCAGCTGTAATTCGATGGCACAGGAAACAGCACTTTCATTCAAAAACCAGGGGCCGAACGTGCATTATCAATGGTAATGGTTCCAATGAAATAGAAAGCGACTAAACGAGATCATAGACAGAAAAGCTTCGTAATTATGTCAACTCTATTTGAATGACAACAATGCATCATTTTGACTAAGGCGTAAATGGTGAACTTAAAGATTCTCAAACTGAATAAATATTCAAAACATATCAGTACTATCCTTAAACATTGTTTATAAGAGATACTATCAAAACAAAACACTTATGTATCCAAAACACATTAAATTATTGAAAAAGGTAAATAAAACAAAAAATCAATCTGACAAACCCAATAAAATGTTCTAGGGTCGGGGCATTTTTTAGGGTAGGTCGGGTTACCTGAAACAAACATATTTTTTTTTACGCCTAAATAGAGTGCTATTACAAGATAACTATGCTTAGCTAATTCAGAGACAACACTAAATAAACGACACCTAAATGTGCAGTTTTGCTGTCATCATCTTTGATCTAAGTAAATTCAAACAACCACATACCTGCCAAGTTAAAGCCATTCACATAGTCGGGACAGGGCAATCTAGCCGTCGAACCATTCTCCACGGCGGGCCAACACAGTACGCCGTCCCATGTGGGCGGACAATGAGTATCTGAAGAACAGACAAACACACATGAGCAAACACAAAATATATGAAACTCCATCAGCAGTTGCGAAACAACCCTTATAAACATCCGAACGGCCCTTTGTTTCCGGCAAACCAGGAAACGCATTTTGCCCTTACCACACCATACACGACAAGAACACACATAATAGTATATTTATTATATAGACGCTATCTAAAGCGAGTATTCCAATCCAAAAGACAGGTGAATGTTTCAATTGTCTATTTATAAGATATTTTCCGAATAAATACTGTTGCCAACAAGATACAATTGTAAAAGTTAAAAAACAAGTACTGATGTTGTTTTTTTTGTCCATATGTTGGTTTAGTTTTTCGCCGGTTTCATTTTCAACAGGTGTTGAATAGTAGCAATACCACCATTGCATGTGTATCGAAGTGACCGTTTTGTAGACAAACATAATATAGACCTAATCATTTAGATTTCATCAGGGTCGTTTCGAAAGTATCTTACTACTTGACATTTTGAAGAGAACGCACAAAAATAATATATTCACAAAAGACATTGTAACCATGCGTTTTATGCGTTTGTTTGGATCATAAAACAACAATATTTTATCCTATTTCGTTCGATATACACGCATACACGCAAAAAATATAAATAGTAGACACAAGTTCATATGTGTAATATGTACCAAACAAACTCCACACTGGAGGTCTTCCGATAACCTGACGTTACAAAAAGCACCGTCTACATCTGACGTAAACCATAAATTTCACCTCATCTATGTGTGGTCTTTAACCGCATTCTTGCCTCCGTCGAAATTATGTATTATGTTTTAAACAGCTACAGCAAAATCCCAAACATCAAAGACCGGTTTTCCCTCTATGCGTTGACAGATGCTTAATACAGTTGAAGCATGTCTTGTGCAATTTGCAGGTTATTAAATCTTTCCCATGCATACACGTAATAATATCAGAAACGACCGACATAGATGGCTTTTGATTTTTCACGCTATGCTTTTATTTGGTTGTGTTCATTTTAATGATTAATATAAACTACTGTCATTTCAACAAACTAAATATTAAAAACAGAAATACATTATCTGTTTAAAATCGAGAAACGCGTTCAAAACATATTTAATACTTACATTCTATAAAATACACTACTTCAGTTAAAGGTCCACAAAAAGATATACAATTGAAGACAATTTAACTTTCATATGCTATTTCAAACATTTGTATATACTGGCATTATTGAATATAATACAACTAATGTTAAATCGGTTGCAAGTCAATTATCACAAAACCACAACATTGCTGTTTACGCACATATTCGGCTGCATTCGGTTCGTGTAAATGCAACGTTTTTATCCGTCAGTTCTTATTGAAACAGAATTAGATATAGCACTGAGCGACGTCAGGTGTTTCTATTCGGATTCAGACGGTGAAATGCAACGCAAGCATGGTGTTGTCTGTCTCAGCCACGATTCGAGACAATGTAACACAGCTAAGAATTTACTTTCTGGCGCCTTCGCTAGTAAATATCGCCCTATGTTATGGAATTTACTTTTGACACTTATGTTTTATCATGATGTAGTAACTGTTCGATACCGCTGTTATATATTAACCATTTTTGCTACAGGCACCGTAGGTTTAAAATAGAGAAAATGAATATTTTGTTTATAATACACATTACAATTTTACCGCCCATTAGTAATGATGGGACTAATTGCAACAAATATTAATTGGCATAAAAGGCACACTCGTATGTAGCTGTGTCAGCAGCTTTTATTTGACAAGATAGTTTGTGTCAGCCATAGTTATTTTGGGGAATAATAAATGACACTAATTAATTGCAAATATGGTGTGGGAACATATCACTATTACGACGACGGGGCAAATTCTCCGACATCGTAAGCATCCTAGTACAAAAACTATATACTATAAAGTGCTCTATGTAATATAAAAGTACAATCTAGATTACGGTGAACAATTTTTACAATTTATCATTTGTACATAATTATAACAGTTTTTTTAGTTTCAATATTATGCCATATATCCACCAAAATATCAAACTATCGACAGGGACGTTACATACATAAAGTATTAGTAGCTTCGTTCACTCTGTTTAGTCAGTCGGGGCGCCAGGGGCCGTATTCCAAAAACATCTTAAGTAAAATCTTGCCCTTCACCTTTAAATGTAAATGTTTCTTAAACAAAATATTCCATAACATTATGCAAAAGTCAATGTGCTTAGTATATATTAATTATCAACTGGTTTTGTTATTGTTTACTTAGCGGTAAATATATTCAGAATTGTATATGAACGAGTTGTCAAAATATTACATTATAAAAATTAGTACTAAAGTGAAATTGTTTTAAGATAAACTTAAGATGTTTCTGGAATACGGCCCAAGATCACCGATATTGAATGAAGATGATTTAAATTTTAATTTCGTTATCATATGTGTGTGTTATGCTTGATTCATGTTGTATGTATTGTGTTGTGTTGTGCTGTAATGGCATTGGGTCACTTGCCCTAAATAAAGGACCATTTGACGTAAATGAGGGTTTCTTTCCGCAGAGGCAGCTGGAGTTTCACATATTTTCTACGTCTACATACGTAAATTAACTAAGAATCGAGTATCCATGTATTGCTTGAACAAATCTGTAAGTTTGAAACCATTTTAACAACACATGAACACATTAAAGGGACATAAAGCTACTTAAAGAGTAACTAGGACACATACAGCAGGTGCAGTGAAGAGACTCTTGCATCAATGCGTCTAACCAGACGTGCAGCCTGCAATGATTTTTCACCACCCGTGGTAATTTGCGAGTGATGCATGGCTTCAATCACAAGAATTATCATGCAAAAACTCGTGCGGATGTTCCTTTGCAATGATACACGTGTGTTTACATTATGTTTTTCATGCATTTTTATCAGCAATCATCTGCATAATGTTTTATTCTTATTCAAATACACGTGCTAAATTGATCGTAAAAAAACTGCAAAATTAATGCAGCAGAAGCTTGCAATGATGTAAACAGGTTTTATCGCTTAAGATTCTCGTCTTTGAAAATAACTAGTGTTTATATTTCAAATCAGCGTGTTTGATGTTTAGGACAATGCCTACAGTGCAGCCCACTGGCGTGATTGAATCGGAACTTGCATCACTAAACAGATTGCAATCATTAAACACCTTTTTAGCATTTCGACATGTTTTGTTAACGACAAAATAAATATTTGGATGTAAGATGTAAATACATTGACCGATATCTTCTGAATGATTCATAAATGTTACTTTGAGACGGAAACAATGAAGTAACTTGTTTTAGTACAAATCTGAGAAAACAGTCAATTCTAAACGCAATGCTGGAAACATATAGACGATTATATCCTAAAGAGTTCACTGGTCAAGTCACATTTGTAAGGACTTTCAACAATATATATTTTGTGTGGTCGTTTTATTAAATAAAATAAAAAACTAATGCGAAAGATATAAAATATGATTTGGATAGCACATTCCCAAAATGGTATATTGCCATTCTACCTATACTTTAACAGTTTTTTGTACCATATGCATTTGTAAATACGGGCTACTTATCATGAGAATGGGGAACGAAACACTTTCAAAACTTTATACTATTCTCGAAAATAAGGAATGCAAACGGATACCTTTTAGAAGACCTCGAATCTATGAGCAATTAAACCTTGAACTAGGTTAAATGTTGTAACAGTTACTAAATGTAACCTCTCAGATCACACACAGACAGCATCTCTATTGTGGTAGGTATCAAATATGCTCAGTTTCTAGAACTGTAAGCATCCCCACGTCATCAATTAACCACCGCACAAATACCGCATCTGTTAGCAGATGTGTTGGGGAGGCAAATGGCTCTAGACATACAATACATCGTGCAAGGAACATACCGCACCCGTGATAAATCGCGTAATTCGCACAATGATGCATGACCCCAATCATAAAATTATCAGATAAGAACATCATTGCTGGCATGTGTTAACATCAGTTTTTTGTACTTTTTTTGTAGCATCTGTGAGTTAATCTCCAAGAATATGTGTTTCTAATTGAAATACACATGCTGAGTGCACCGTTCACAATTGCACAGTCAATACATTGTACGAATTGTACGAACAGGCTGTTTTGCTTCACTGATAGTTTGAATTCATATATATATCAAAGGGGTGTTATATAACAGCATTTTTTTCGTGTACAGGACAATTCATGTAGACCACAAACTAGATGTGAGTATGAAAATATATTGGTTGTGTTTACTGGATTCGTTTTACTTCCTTTGCGGTAGATGATAGATCGAGCTGTGCCCGGCATGTTTTTATTAGTTTTGCTGTAAGAAAACAACTCTAAACATGTCATGTTAGCATGCATTAAAAGCCGTTTTATTCTACTAAATATAGATTAATGGATGGAACAGTTTCTATGTGTTTTTGGCGATCATTAAACATGGAAATATAGTGTAGCAGTTGTGTAGCAACAGTAGCTGAATACAATAGACATTAAAGGGACCTGTTCACAGATTGGCAAATTGACAACTTTCAAAAATGTTGTCATAGACTCCAAAAGGAAAGTATACATTATATACAAACAAGCGAAATAAACTCATGACTAAGAAATATATTCGAAATATCGTTTATGGATAACCATCAATCGAAATGGATAAATGTATAAATCGTTTGTAACGCTTTTCAACGGTAATTTGAAAAACAGGTGTATCACTTACGTAGCGTTAAAAATACACATCCAAATGTATAAGTCCGAATGGCTAAGTTGTTAGCGCATGAGATTTTTGATCTCAAAGGTCCCGGGTTCAAGTCCCGGCGAAGGCATTTTTTTTTTTTTTACCTTATTTTCTTTATATACATGTAATATTGTTATAGAATATTCCAGATGTTGTAGTTTTTGCAGTAAAGACATTTTATAACATTTTCAAAAATACGAAAAATCTGTGAACTAGTCCCATTAATGACCTGATTTGCACACAACATTCAAATGGTCGCGTTTAAAAATAGATATGCGAACAGAAGAACTGTGCATTTAAACGTTGTGACAAGAACCAACTTATTGAGAGAAAAAAACAACAAATAAGTTCTAAAACGTCTGAGTGAAAATAATATAACTTGCAATTGACACACATACGTTAAAGGCTATTCGGAAATAATATAAAGTATGGATATTTCGGACAATGTTTACGTTACATGTTCAATGACACTTCTTTAACTTTCAAAACTAGATAATGGAGCTTTTATTTCACAGATATTCAGATTAATTGTAAATCGGCATGCTCACATCAGGAAACCGGTGACAATACTAGTGTTTATTTCAAGTCAAGCAGTAATTTCGCTGTCATATTTGTGGAAATGTAGTTCCATAAAACTCACAGAATGCCAAATATTTACGGTTTAAAATGGGGTGAATTGTTATTGTTTCACGAGAGAAATGTAGTTTCATACAACTCAAAGTACAAATGCATGACAAACTTTGCGGCTTGAAATCAATTTAATTTTGATTGGTTCACACTTCTTCTTTGCCTCAACAAACGATGGACAGTTTTCAGAGCAGATGTTGTACGGTTTAAAATGGAGTGAATTTTATTGTTTCACGGGAGAAATGCAGTTCCAAAATTCATATCATGTCAAACTCTAGTGCTTTAAATCGATTGAATTTTGATCGGTTCACGCTTCGTGTTTTGATTCAAAAAAACAATGAATAGAAGTATAGCAAACACATATAAACTCCTTCATTGCTATAGAAGTATAGCAAACACCACATAAACTCCTTCATTGCTATAGAAGTATAGCAAACACCACATAAACTCCTTCATTGCTATAGAAGTATAGCAAACACCACATAAACTCCTTCATTGCTATAGAAGTATAGCAAACACCACATAAACTCCTTCATTGCTATAGAAGTATAGCAAACACCACATAAACTCCTTCATTGTTATAGAAGTATAGCAAACATAGAAGTATAGCAAACACCACATAAACTCCTTCATTGCTAATCCAGAAGGTTGTTCTGTTTTCGTGGAGAAGTAATTGCTTGTACTTTGTAATATTTTTCCGATTTTCGTGGAGAAGTAATTGCTTGTACTTTGCAATACTTTTCCGATTTTCGTGGAGAAGTAATTGCTTGTACTTTGCAATACTTTTCCGAACATTTTTCGATTTGTCTTAACTTTCGCGATGTAGCAAAAGGTCAACAAACAACATTCAGAAAGCTATCCGATTCCGTCATTATCTAAGATTATTGAGCTTGAGCCATGTTCCGAAAACATCTTAAGTTTATCTTAAAATATTTTCACTTAAATTCCGATTTTTGTGCGACAATATTTTAACACACATATAAATTAGTGAAACCAATTACAGGTAATTAAATTCAAGTTAATTAATAAGTTGATAATTAGCGAACACTAAGCATAATTTCAAGTATACACAGAATTACATGACAATTTTAAGGCTAAGTATAAGATTTTTCTTACGATCTTTCTGGAACACGGGCCCAGATATTTATTTTAATACAAGACATTTATAAGAACGTAACAACATATAGACAGTCAATAGTATTGGCCGTAGTGCCCTACACATTTACAGATGTCTGGAGAAGAATCAAAATTAATTCCATTACCATCATAATTCTCCTGACGTGTTTTGCAAGACAATTAAAGAGGACACATTTCACTCAAACTGCATCAGCCGTAGATATAGCACATAATAACACTTTACAACACTTAACATATATCAATGTTATCAATGCCTCTATTAGTGACAAAAGAAGACCAAATTGGCCAAAAACTGAAGTATATTAGATATGATTCTCCAGCGACATCAGCGGTAGCGAAAAATTTAGTTCATACCCGAAAGTTCTTTATTTTACGCTAGTGAAATTTTATTTAAAAAAACAAAAACAACAACAACATATGCCACGGTGCATAAGGTGAAAATAGTACACGTACCGGAAGTCTTGTTTTCCTGCAGTATTCGACTGTAACACTGCATCTGTTGATCAACTAGGTACTTTCGTTGCTCCTCGCTGCTGACAACAGCGACCGACTGACCAAAATAATTAAATATATAAAAGATATAATAAAACGTGTTAAAAGGTATACTAAGATGTTAAAATGTCTTTTCTTTGGTTTCAACATGTTCATATATGCAAAGGAATATACATGGATTATGTAAATAAAAAGTGGATAACTAGTTTATAAAAGATGCTTTTTTTTTTTTTAAAGATGCTTCGATATGACGTTATGCTGATGATGTTAATCACATAACTAATAGCACGTGTTCGGTAATTAGTAAGACTGATATAAAATCACATTGATAATATTATATACGAATACATAATACATTTTCTATATCTCATCGATTGACACAAAATGTTAATTAAATATGACATTAACGAGATATCGACTTACCATTGTTACTTTATTTCGTAGCTTTCATGACAAGTAAGTGAATATGTTATATTTCCACACGAAAACAGGTTGCATGTTTCATTCTGCAACACAAAAGCAACAGAAATTAACGTCTGGCCACCTGACGATTTACAAGATATACAAAAGCAAGGTGAAATATATGCAGATATAAATGGAAAAATGCAGATATGCAGTATGTTCCTTAAAGGCCGAGCGATTATTATCGGCATATAAAAAATAATAATTATAATGAATCAAAACGATAAATAGCTCGTAAATTTCAGGAAAGACAGGTTTACTATGGCTATTTTTGTCGCAAGGTATTTTTCTTTCGTATTGAAGAAGACCAGAAAAAATACTTGCAACTTAATGCAAATGTGTAAAGCAAAACAGAAAAGCAACGTTCAGTTATAGATTTAAATACATAAGAAAGAGTGGTAAAAGTACGCATTAAGTAAATGTTACCTAATTCCAGAACATAGTGTGGTCATTTTGAAATTAGAAATGTCGGTATTTATTTGTAATTGTCCACAGTGTCTGATAAATCAATGCACATATGCGTTCATCACCATAGGAACAGATAGCATACGGCTCACATTCATCTAGGTCAATAGCAAACACTCTAAATAGAAATTTAATGATAACAGAGACCTAATTACAAACGAAGAACGTTGTACATGTAAAACTCGCCCGAATTAAATAAATTTCCACTAGTACAATCATACAATCATGTCAATGTTTCAATTCCATATCCAATTTTGTATTCTAGTAAAATTGCTTTTATAACTTTTAATCTCAATGAATGATGTTCTTATATGAAATATAAATCCAAAACTTGAGGATTTCGATACAATACTAACATCAACAGAGGAAAACCAAATACGATACAAGTGGAACACGAATATAAACAAACAACAAGAACTTGAAACCCTTATGATTGACCTATAAAGCTTATAATACAAAGGCTATTCTATTGTACTGTTTATTTTATTTATCTGACTAGAACGGTTCTTCAGCATAGGCAATGCGGAACAGATGGTCTGTGTTCATTAACGGACTTGACTTCGATGTATATAACCACTTGGATATGGATACGCCAGAAGCTGGCATCAAACTCTAGAATGTATTTTTCTTTGATGGGCAAGAACGCATGGTCGACCGCTTGGTGTAATTATAATTATACACATGCATTTCACTACCAAATATCCGAGCAGAAATGTTTATATTCGGTATTGTTTATCCGAGGCAACCTACTTTTAACCAGGTCAAGCCAATCTGGTCGAAGTTTTTACTTTGAATAATTTTTAATTAGATTTACACGTTATATTTATAGCAAAGTATTTATTTTTTTATAATTCACTAAGATCTATGTCCAAAATCAACAAATATTTCGGATAAAGAAACACATTATCTGAATGTGTACTTTGTATTTCTGCAACGATACAACATTTCTTCCCAAAAAGCAAAGCAAATGTTTATTTGGTGACCGTATTATCACAATATGCTCTTAAGTAAAAACTCAATTACATTTCCTAAAACTTTAATCTTCATTAAGTCATTGGCTGCTACCTTAAGACAATATGACAAATGGTCCATATTCAACGCAGGCCTATTGAATTTAACAGGGAAAAAAAATTGATTCTGTATTTTCACTTAATGTTATAAGATTATGCTATAATAGGAGCTAACTGCGTAGATATGTTATTGCACTGGTAATGGTATGTGGTACTATGACATGTTACCTTAAGGTTCTATGACAAAATAGTCAATAATCCAACGCTTAAATGATACATTTTATTTCTTTGGTTTCAACATTTTCATGTATGCTAAGGAAAATACATTGATTATGTAAATTATTAGTGGACCACACGCTTTTGAAATATTATTTGGTATGTAGTGAGACTGATGATTTTAAGCACATAACAATATATAATGTAAACGTGTTTGGTAATTAGTAAGACTGATATTAAATCACGTTGATAATAATGGCCCATAATCCAACACACCGTTTGCCAAAGTCACGTTTTGAGACCAATGTTAATTTGCGTGACATTAAGGTCACATTAAATTTTGTTGTTCGCAATTCTGGGCGCATATTCTTTGGATTCAAGAAGTTTCAACAATGTCAAAGTTTCAACTATTTAACAATTTAGCCCATGGAATAAGGAATGAAAGGCGAGTAATCGACCGCCTTGAAATGTTAATAAACAAGATTGTAATATTTCTTAACTCACAAGAGAAAATGAGTTGCGGAAAATATTAAAGTGCAAAATAGGCATGTGTTGTAGTATATATACTTTAGTAATTGGACTTGGACTTATCAATTATTACATAAACATACCGATTTTAAATACACAAAACATCAGATTTCAGAATAATTTTATATTAAAACAAACAGTGCATAACCATTTGTTCTTGTAATATTGTATTTATTTTATATGAACGTTATTATTAAGTACTCGTATAATACTCAAAATAAAAAAACATTCCATTAAAGATGTATTAACAATCATTAAAGCAGCCATCTGCTGATCTTTAAAATTCAAGAAAACACACTCCTGCACAAATGACATTCCATATCCATTTCCACAAGTCGTGTGGTCAGTTCAATTCTAAAGAACGTGCAAAATTATTTAAATAAAATATGATACTGGTCATGAAAAATAAACAAAAGAGTATTTCAGTCGAAATTATGCAAGAACATACGTCATTAACGACAACAAATAACCTACTTGTTACAGACGAATTATACAAAGTGTTGGATAACGTTTGCAAAATCATTAAACCTTGCTAGCAACTCCACAACTCTATAGCGGCCCAGTAGTAAATACGCGTTTAGCAACTCGAGAAATCCAAAACTGAATACTCTTTTATTTCCATATAAAGCATGTGAGTTTGCAAACTGTGCAATGGTTTTCAAGCAACAGAGGGTATGTGCTTAATTTGGCTGCAGCTATTCCAGGTCGGTGCCAACCTCTGAAGAACGCAGGAAGGAAGAAATGACAGATGAGTTTACTATACCCTTGATATCGCGGAAACAAAGCATGTGCAATTAAAAGTGCTGATTTACTGCGTGTATCATTTGAACAATATGTGACCTTTCCACGCCATCTGCCATTTTATAGTTTCTAGTGCAATAGATTGGTAGGATATTTAAGTTTCCTTATTTAGAGTATTGTAAACACTGCATTGCACGCGCTCGTGTGTAGCTAACTGTTGGTAATGATGTCGAGTTATTGAAGGCAGAACTCAAAGATGCCTATTAATAAAGTATGGTTGATTATTGTACAAGTCAAAATGCTTTTGTGTTATCATATTTTAGTAAGACAAGTTTTAACAACGTTTCCAATCTTCCTATCAGGATCTGGTCAAAACGACGATCAAAGTCCTCAAATGAAGGTAAAGCACTGTTATGCGAATAGGAAATACGTTTACAATGAAGCCAAACACGTCGTTTGCAAGTCCCATTAAATTATTACATTATCTGATCTTAATTCATTGCATCTGGATATAGACGGTTATTTCTTGATTACGATGATATATGTGATGTAGCGTCAATGACGAACGATTATTCTCGTGAGTATGTGTTAGTACCGTACCTGACTTCTTTTAAATTTTACACGAAAGGCAAAAAACTAATTCAAAAATTGAGTTTTTATTTCATATATTTCCAACAAATTAAATTTTCTCCATCAATTGGCAGTTATTTTTTACAAACAGTTAAGTGAGAATACAAAAGTATTTGTACATAGTTGTTCAGTTGCATGACTTTTCGCGCTGAAATTTTGTAAGCATAAACTATATTGTAAGAGCACAAAACAGAGATTTTGCTTTCCTTTCTGACAACAATACATCTTCACTTTTGACAAGGCAAGTTTAATATTTATCATCCATATTATAATAAATAACAGATATCATCAATTGCATCTACTACAATTAAATTATTTCGTGAGGATTTTTTTCTGAACTAAATTGTTGGTGCACATAATGTCATTGTAACTACGTGTAGTTACCGTATATTTTGCACAAACAATTGTGGCAGTATACGATTTTTTTACAAGTCAGAATTTTAGATGGAACGCAATCCTAACATTATAATAGTTTATGAGAATAGGTATACATGATATAAATTTGGTGAATTTCCTAACAGATGTCAGTTTCATGACTTTTTGCACCAAGCAGAAGATATTTGGTTGATTCTATACAATACTGTATAGGGAAGTTGACAACAGTCGAAGACAAAATTGTAAACATCATGCCAACATAATTTTATGAATTACTGTTCTAAACGCATAGCAAACCAGTGTTATTTATAAAACAAGGAACTAACATGATTCTGAAACTGCTATCTATACGTATATTAGTTAGAATAAACGAAATTCGAGATAACACCCATTACAATATCACAAATGCCTATACAATGCCAATTAGGTTTAACGGAAAATGTATTGCTTGGAAAAAAGAATATGGAAATTTAAATTTTAATTAACGGTATTTGGTAAATCATTAGTTACTCATAAATGAGTTTAACTTTTCAGTACAAGACACGATTCAATATGAACATTGAAATTTCAATGTTAAGTGTGTGCGCTATTAAATCGACTAATTTAATTTGGTGGGTATTGATAACATAACGACTAACCAATCTTTGAAAACATAATGGCTGTGAAAATCAGACATAAGAAGAAAACAATTACAACGATATCAGTGCATTGGGGTAATTGGGTCTTAAATAGCATGCAATGCACGATAAGGCAAAATACAAAGCAAAATCAACGCTGCGTATGAATTTGCATCATCCTGGCCAATTTAAAGAGCACTAGAAATACATTAACATGGCAACGAATTGATAGCGCTTATCCAGATGTAGGCCCATTTCTGAAGGCCTTCTTGTGTCAAAGCGGCTGTAATTGAATCTGGTGTTTGGGCTGTAATAATGGTCATGTCTGAAGAAAATAGTAGTCGCAGCCTGATTGTTCATTCAATCCGTTCGTTTATTATGATTAACATATTGACAGATCTGTAACGTACTTTGTTCATCTCTTTTGTTACACAGAATTATTTTCGTTGGTGTTGAATGTGCGATAAAAAAAAATGAACAAAACCTAAATGAATGTGAAATTCAAATAAAATGTTTTAATTAAATACCACAATTAATGCATGATATACAGTATATGTGACTTAACCACTCTGACGAATGAAAATTATTTAGTCAAACACAGTTATGAACGAATTACAGAGGTAATGTAATACACTTAATCAATAATATTCCAACAGAAATTAAACTATCTAAGACTGCGAGTAATAGTATATTAACCACAACAATACGTGAGTCAAGATAAACAACTAAAGGACATCTACACTTGTTTTACAGATGTGATACTTGATTGTTTTCTTCATGTTAATTGTGCAAACTGTCCAAATTCAAAGTTCACATTATATCGCTTTCGTTTCACAGAGGGTTAATTGTGTAACAAGAACACGACATTTATTGTAACAGACATTCAATAAGTTAAACAAACATAGTTCGAGGTGAAATAAATGAGTGTTTTCAATGCAGGTACAGCAAGTATGCCAACAAAATGACTTTCTGTCATTCAACAGTTTTTACCAACATTCTTATGTCAGCAAGACAGATGGTTGCAAAGGCTCTCGCCACAAACTAGTCCATACACTTGTTCGCTCCCAGTCTATATCTACACATGTACTTCAATTCAATACAGACTGAAATGTAACAACTAAGAAATAAAAGTTTATTACCTTCGCCAAGGGGGTTATGTTTTTGAGGGCATTAATTTGTTTGTCTGTTTGTAATAGTTAGCAACTTAACGCAAAAAAGTTATGGATGGATTCTGCATAATAGAACATTGGATGTTGTAGATTTTGTCTGATTTCTGTCCGCATTAATTTCTATTCTATTATGTCTACAATTTAATCATTTATATATTTATTCTAAAATATTTCGATTAAATAATAAAGAACATAATTAATGCAATTATAGATAGTTTTTATAGCAGTTAATTGACAATAATTAGTTATTCATATGATATTTGCAAAAATTTTATTTACAGTAATGATGTGTTTATTTAAGTGCATTAATTAAATAGACACCATTCAAAGATCGGCGATCATATTAGCAATACCTAAAACAACTTTTGAAATACGGACAGTCAATGCATTTTAGAGATAAAAAATAATTGAAGCATTGTAAATATGATAATATTTGTCGACGGTGTAATGATAAAACGACGTGTCGTATCATATTAAACAAATCATAGTTTGTTCATGACGAACATGATTTCTCATTGCAGGGCAAATTAGTACTCAGAAGCAAATCTTACCTTTTGCCAAGAGCATTACTTGAATGTTAAGGAGAAGATTACTTGCAAAATAATGGGAGCATTACCTACAAGTTAATGGCGGCATTATTTATAAGTTAATGCGAGCGTTGCCTACCAGTTAATGGCAGCATTACCTACACATTAATGGCAGCATTACTTATAAGTCAATGGGAGCATTACCTACAAGTTAATAGGAGTGTTACCTACAATTTAATGAGAGAGTTACTTAGAAGTTAATGGGGGCACAACTTACAAGTTAATGGAAGCATTTATTAAATGTTAATGAGAGCGTTACCTACAAGTTAATGTCAGCATTACCTACAAGTTAATGGCAGCATTACCTACAAGTTAAAAGGAACATTACATACAAGTTTATTGGAACATTGCCTACAATTTAATGGGAGCATTAACTGGAAATTAATGTGAGTATTACTTACAAGTTAATGTCAGCATTACTTACAAGTAAATGGCAGCAATACTTAAATGTTAATGAGATATCTACTTGCAAAATAATGGGAGCGTTACCAACATTGCCTAAAAATAAAGGAGACATAATTATGAATGATCAATTTCAGCTAGTTATATTTATTTATGAACTTACTTATAATTATATCCATGTAGTTGTATTCTAAGTTTATATCCTCAAAACAGTATGTAAACTAAGTGTTTTCTAACATTATATTTGGTAACATTTCGAAAAAGTTAACTGCGAAATCCATGCAACATGTCGTACGCGCATGCATGTATGATATACTATTCTTTATAAAGAAGTTTTACTGCCGCGTTGTGGTAACATCTCTAAATTTCTCACGATTAGTAATAATTCAATAGAAATTTAACAGAAAATTTTATTTAATAACGTTCAAAAATAGGCTTAGTATATATAAGCTTAGCGGATACGCTGTGAAAATACAGTTCCCACATTCAACAGAATAGCAAATCGTCCAATTACAATTTGACTAACCGCGGCTTTAATACAATGCCAAAAAACAACACAATTCCAATTGAAAAACATAATAACAAACTGACCAACATGGCCTTAATATATTGGCAAAAAACAACATAATTACAATAGACCAAAATTTGCCTTGATTCAAATCGCAAAAGCAAGAGAATGCCACTTTTATCCTTATTTTAAACCTTGCCTTTAATACAATAACAAAAAAGGAGGATTACCATTTGACCAACATTATATTAATACAATGGCAATATAAGAGATAAGTTCCATGTTTCAAACCTTACTTTAATACAATGGTAATATAAGAGATAAGTTCCATGTTTCAAACCTTACTTTAATACAATGGCAAAATAAGAGATATGTTCCATGTTTAAAACCTTACTTTAATACAATGGCAATATAAGAGATAAGTTCCATGTTTAAAACCTTACGTTAATACAATGGTAATATAAGAGATAAGTTCCATGTTTCAAACCTTACTTTAATACAATGGCAAAATAAGAGATAAGTTCCATGTTTCAAACCTTACTTTAATACAATGGTAATATAAGAGATAAGTTCCATGTTTCAAACCTTACTTTAATACAATGGTAATATAAGAGATAAGTTCCATGTTTCAAACCTTACTTTAATGCAATGGCAAAATAAGAGATAAGTTCCATGTTTCAAACCTTACTTTAATACAATGGCAATATAAGAGATAAGTTCCATGTTTAAAACCTTACGTTAATACAATGGCAATATAAGAGATAAGTTCCATGTTTCAAACCTTACTTTAATACAATGGCAAAATAAGAGATAAGTTCCATGTTTCAAACCTTACTTTAATACAATGTCAAAATAAGAGATAAGTTCCATTTTTCAAACCTTACGTTAATACAATGGCAAAATAAGAGACAAGTTCCATGTTTCAAACCTTACTTTATAACAATGGCAAAATAAGAAATACAAGTGGACCATCCACGCCTTAATGCACTGACAAACGCAAGATAAGTTCAATGTTACAAACCTTACTTTAACACAATGGCAAAAACATCAGAATTACAAATCGTCCAACATTGCTATAATACTATTGCTAAAATACCATAATTACAAATTCACCAACTATGTCTTAATACAAATGGTAAAGCAATATGATTAATCTTGGCCAACCTTACCTTAATAGTTATTAAAACTCGCAAAAAAATAATCCGACTATGATGCCGAAAACAAAGATATAACACCGAACACTTTCATAGGCCTAGTAATTTAATAATGTCACCGCAAGCTTGTTCATTCTCGATTTAATTACGATTTTTTTAAAAGGTAAATCGAGGACAAATGAACCCCCACCAGCTGCGGCACAGACTTGTTCAACGGCTCTTCAATTTTCAATATCTGAAACAAAAATCTGAGTTTCTCTTTAAATAAAATATAATAATGAAGACGTTCGTATGGCTTTACATAGAGCGAAATGCTTATAACGAACTATCAGAGATCGAATAATAATCATTCATTTCCAACTGATCAAACCGATAGAGAAACCAGTGCATTGTACACTGCGGAACTGTCAGCAGTGGAGAGGTACGTCCATAATGACAGCACTAGCAGTATGTGTAATTACTGTAATGGCTTCTATTAATAATGACATTGGCTTAAAAATAGAAACGCATTAATTTATTGGACTTTTAAAGCTCGTGCACAGAGATTTACGAGAAAGTGGCCAATATCGAGAGCAATTATTTTGTTTTTGTTTAGTTTGTTTTTGTTGTTTTCAAATTATTGTTCTGCTTGACCAATTACTTATTATAATAATAATAATTATTATTATTATTATTATTATTATTACTACTATTAATACCGGTATTATTATTATCGTCAATATTATCATTCAAATAACTATCATCGTCATTTTTACCAGCATTATCATTATCATCATCAACAACAACAATAACAACAACATCATCATAATAATCATCATCAACAACAACAACAACAACAACAACAACAACATCGTTTATTCATTTCCCTGTTTCGGATACAACTCTCCCATATATAAGGAACAGACATAGCTAAATTTGCTATTGAGATGTACAAAAAAACGCATCCATTTCCACTTCTCAAGCGGTCCATATAATGTTATTTAAGTCTAAAAACATTCACGTCCCTGTACCATTCCAAACAAATAAATGAACTAAGCTACAAGCTCATCACACTGTATTGACCTTCAACGGTACAAAGATTTATTGAAGTATAATTGATATATAATCTGCAATTATTCATCTTTGAATTACCGGTATTTTTTTCTACGATCATTAGAGAATTTACTTTTATTTTTTCTTCATCATCGGCGTTCTTAGACTGCACAAAAGAGAAGTTAATGTAAATCAATTAAACAGTGAATAACATATGGATTAAAATTCTGTCCTGAAAAACATGCATAGAAGCGACCATACAATTATTGTCTAAAAAGTGTTTTACAGACAGCGTTATCTTAGATCATGTCAATAATATCATTCATTTTGTTGACATTATTGTTTGCTCGTCCGGATATAAATACCAGTACCAGCGTCCATTTATATAACAAAAGAACGCAACTACAAAGCAATATCTTCATCCATCTTCGCGCAAAAATGGCGAAAAAACACATATTGTTCTATGTAAAGCATTCAATTCAACAATGTGTAACAGGTGTTTTGTAAAGAATTTTACAGATTAATCAGCCACATCTGCTTGAATGGAAAATTGGAAGGGATTTTTTATTATTTAACACAGATTGCAATGATATAAAATTAGCCTCGCAATAAAAATTAAACTTGTTTTGTCCTCGCATTTGTGGTAAAGCAAAGTTATTTGAAAATAATAATATTGCAAAGGCAGTAGTATCAACGCCGTGTTTGTCCAGAATGCTATTTTAAAATCTTAAAATGGTGAAAATATTTTCTTCAGTACTCAATAAGAGGACAGTCACCTTACCTGCTTGCCATAAAACATAACAATCCCAGAGTCATGTTTGACATTCGAGATTTCATTTGATCCGATTCAAAAGGCCGTCAGTTGAATAACCAAAGCTTGCATACTCAAATTTACCAAAATTAGCGACCTTGGATTAACCTATCAATTGGAAAAATGAGAGTTTAAAAGAGAGTGTTGCAATTTGTTTAATGTTTATATAGAGATATAGAACTCCAAAAAGAGATCATTGAATTTAGTGAGTTACCAATGAAGAACGAATCAACAGTCATTCGAAAGCTTTAAATATAGAAAAATAATAAAATTAACGATAAATACCCAACCATAGAATATATTTCATGTCTTGTAATTTTTATCTTAATGCAACATTTGTATCTAATACATTTTGGCCAAAACAAAACATGCAATTTCTAAGTCGCAGTACAAACATTAGTATTTATCTCGCTCTTGATTGCGAAATTGCACTGCACATGGCAAGATAACTAAAGTCAGTCCCTGATTTTTTTTTTCGTGCTTTACATTTCATACAAGGCCTTTGGCTGTGTAAAGTGCTTTCAAGTATATACAAAAATAACGAAACTTTCAATATAATGCAAAAATATCCATATTTGTGTAGTAGTTATATTATGCAAGGTAATTTAAACAACAATTATAAGATAGTAAATATCTCAGATGAAAGCAACATTTGCATTTACTATCCCTAATTGGTTTAATTTGGAGCCGTTTAATGTTGAATTTACTAGATCATTTACTCGTCTCTCGGTCATTGCAACTACTTTGGCATATGCGAAATCCAATATTTTAAATCAAATAGGTATGTCATTTGTATAAATACAAACGCATTATGCGGATTAGTTAGAAACTGCCTGCATCTCAGACCGTTAAATGCGACTTCCATGGCATAAATTAACCGAATATTTGCTACATTATTTTTACGGTTCATAAAATATAAGAGTAAAAAGCATGTGTATGGATACATTTTGACAAAATAAATTATCATCATCACAACCATCATCATCATCATCATCATCATTATCATCATCATCATTATTTTCATCATCATTAACATTATTATCATCATCATTGTTATCATCAACAACATTAACACAAACTACGTTTACTTTATTCTCTTGTTTCGGATACAACTGTCCCATAATATAGGGACAACACGTCAGAAATAGCAACACTTCTTGAATAACTAGAAATAGGCGAGTCGGATGTGTCGCCTGACGGGGCATAACTCAAGTACGAGTACGATATCAGCAATATGCCGAAAACCGAACTTAACCTCCTTTTATGCCTACTAACACTTCCCTAACCTTTCATAATGATTACACAAAAACTTATCAAGTTATTGTGTGCACAAGCCTTATTTGAACTATTTTTTTAAAGGGAATAATCCAAGAACGTTAACAGCAATTATGCCGAAAATCGATCTTAACCTTCCTTTAATGCTTACTGACACTCCCCTAAAGTTTCATAATTACTGCACAAAAACGTCCCAAGTTTTTGTCTGCACAAGCCTTATTTGAACTATTTTTTTAAATGGGCATAACTTAAGTACGATATGAGCAATTTTGCCGAAAATCGAACTTAACCTTCTTTTTATGCCTACTACGTAACACTTCCCTAAAGTTTTTAATGATTGCACAAAAACTTCTCAAATTATTGTCTGCACAAACTGAAGGGGACGCCGCCGCCGCCAAAACTAACCCCTATACGTCGCCTTTTTAGGCGACACAAAAAGTATCTGTTTCAACAATTCCACTTTTCCAGCGGCCCATATAATGTGAGTTAACTCTAAAACCTATTATGAACCTCTATAATTCCAATCAAATAAATGAATTAAGCTACACGCCCATCACATTGTAGTCAATTACAAAGGTATAATGATGTATTGAAGCATAATCAAGATATAATCTTTAATTATTATTCATTTTTCAATTATGAGTATTTGATTATATGCGATCAGTAGAAGCGTTTACAGTTATTCACTTTCACTTTTTGCTTCATCATCGGGGTTCTTAGACTCAAAAAGGACAATTTAAATCAATAAAACATTGATTTACATATGGATTAAATAGTTTTCTCTGAAACAGCATGCATACGCGACAATACGAATATTGTTTGAAAAGTATTTTACAGACAACGTTATCTCAAAACATGTCAATTATTTCATTCATTCATGTTGAAATCATTATTTACCCGTCCTGATATAAATACCAGTACCAGCGTCCATTTATATAACAAAAGACGCCGAACTATAAAGTAAAATCTTCGTCAGTCTTCGCGCCAAGCGTTCGCACACGAGATAAAAGTGGTGAAGAATACACATTGTGTTGTCAGAATTCTATCTAAAGAATTCCGTTTAAAAATATCTTCAAGCTGTTTCGTAAAATCTTTATAGATTTATCAACACAATCTAATTGTATGAAAAATGGGAAGGGATATTTTCTCATTTGACACAGATTGTTGTGATAAACAAATCAGGCTCGCAATAACATATGTAATGTCCTCAAATTTGTGTTAAGGCTAAATAATTTTTAAATCATAATATGGTAAAGGCAGTAAGATCAACACCGTTTATATCCAGAAAGCTACTTTAAAGTCTTAAAATCTTACAACTATTTTCTTCAGTATTAATGTGGACAGTGGTTTAATTACGTTAGTTATTGAAAGCACTTTACACAACCCAAAACCTTGTATGAAATGCAAAGCACGAACAAAACAATACAGTAGGGACTGTTCCGAGTTTTCTTCCCATTTACAGTGTTATTTCGGAATCAAGAACGAGCACTCAGGATAAATTCTGATATTTGTACTGCGGATTAGAAACTGTCTGTTTTGTTTCGGCCAAAAAGAATTCAATAAAAACGTTTATTTACGTGTACTGTATGAAACATATATACATGTATAAGGTCGCGAATATTCGGTTAAATTATACCATGGAAATTACATTTAACGGTCTGGGATGCCGGCAGTTTTCTTAGTAATCCGCAAAATGAGTGTTTATACAGATGGCATACCTATTTGATTTGCAAATGGTGAGTTTCGCATAAGCCAAAGTGGTTGCGATGACCGAGAGCAGGAAATTATCTGGAAATATAAATATTAAACGGATGTTAATTAAACCTATTAGGGA
Source organism: Congeria kusceri (assembly GCA_027627225.1). Classification (NCBI taxonomy): domain Eukaryota; kingdom Metazoa; phylum Mollusca; class Bivalvia; order Myida; family Dreissenidae; genus Congeria; species Congeria kusceri. The sequence continues at coordinate 13,903,410 of CM051038.1, forward strand.
TAGTAAATGCAAAAGTTGCCTTCCACTGTGATAATCATTTACTATTATTGTTTCAAATACAATGTATAAAATAACTTATAAATTATTAATATTTTCGCATTCTATTGAAAGTTTTGTTATTGTTTTATATACTTGAAAGTACTTTACACAGCCCAGGGCTTGTATGAAATGCAATGCACAAACAACAAAATACAATGAGGGTCTGCCCATAGTTATCTTCCCTCGAGACGTGTTATTTCGCTATCAAGAACGGTCACTCTGGGTGAATACTGATATTTGTACGTCGGCCAGAAATTGTCTATTTTGTTTCGGCCAAAAATGTATTCCATACAAATCTATTTTATGGTAAGGAAATTATTATTTACGTTAATTTTTCCATATTTAAAGGTTTCGATTGACTGTCAACTCGTTCTTTATCGATAAATCCCTAAATTCAATGAACTCTTTTGGAGTTCTATATCAACATTTAACAAATTGCAACACTCTTTAAACTCTATTTGTTTTCAATTGATAGATTAATCCAAGGTCGTTAATTTCGGTAAATTTTAGTATGCAAACAAGCCATGGTTCAACATACGGCCTTTTGAATCGGATCAAATTAAATCTAATATGTCAAACATGACTCTGGGATTGTTATGTTTTTATGACAAGAAGGTTAAGAGATTGTCCTCTTATTGAATACTGAATACAATATTTTCACGTTTTTAAGATTTTAAAACAGCATTCTGGATATAAACGGTGTTGATCTTACTGCCTTTACGATACTGTGATTTCAAAATTATTTAGCTTTACCACAAATACGTGGACATAGAATATTTTATTGTGAGCCTGATTTTTCTATCATAACTTCCCATTTTCCATTAAAGAAGATTTTGTTGATTCATCTATAAATATCTTTACGAAACAGCTTGTATGTAAGCTCATTTATTTGATAAGACATAAATAGTTTTAGAGCTAACACAATAAATGGGCTGCTGGAAAAGTGGAACTATTGAAACAGACGTTTTTTATTCAAGAAGTGTTTTCTGATTCTGATGTGTTGTCCCTAAATTATACGACAGTTGTATCCTAAACAAGAGAATAAATTAATTTTAATTTTGCAAATCAAAGGAAGTATGCCATCTGTTAAAACACAAACTCCTTTCGCGGACAAGTAAGGAAACTGTCTGCATCTCGGTAAACAGTTACTTACATGGCATTAATTAAACGAATATTTGCGATATTACTACATATAATTACTTTTCATAAAATATAGTTCAACGAAAAAAACTTGGACTTCAAATTCGATTCTATATTTAGCGTCCCCTTGATTTTTCGAAACCTACCAACCAGGCAGGAAAATACAAACAGTGAGTCGATAAAAACACTTTTCTTTTACAACTTATTTATGGCAGTGGTACAAGCTAAAGCAAATGTTTACCTGCAAAACTGGTATATACCATCAAATTGGGAACCTACTTTAACACAGCAGTTTAACTGTGTAAATTGACTAGATCTAGTTGCACACTGTTTTTAAAAATATGGATAAAAACACCTAGAAGTCTTTCTTTCAAATGTGTATATGCTTTCCAACTTCATTTTTCACATTGTCAAAATGTTTTTTTTTTCGTTCAGGCATCCAAATACCTACCGGCCCGAGGACGCCAAACATAGAATCAAATTGGTATGGCCAAAAGCAGTTTTCCGTTTTACTGTTGTTGCCTTTCAGTTTGCCGTTGTCGGTGCTGTTGTTATAATATGAATTGTTGTTTATACTAAATGTACGTAACAAAACGCCAACGTTCATAGTTACTGTAGTGGCGAATGTGCTGCATTTGATGTCGAACAGACATAGTACTACATGTTGTATCAATCGGATTCCATTTAGTACTTTTAGCGCTATTTTTTTCATTTAGAATATGCAAAATGTAAACACTTTACACTGCATTAAATACGTATACATGTACATATAAAGAGTGTTGGAAAGGTTGTGCTTCGGCGTTGTAGTTGTATTTCTGTGTACAGGTCGTTACAAATTTATAGCATTCCCTTTAACCATTTGAATATTTGATCATCTAAACACCGAATACAATTTGACGTTTTTAATGAAATGTTTGAAGTAGAGTAAATACAACTATTCAAAACCTTTAAACCACTTTCAGCGAAGGTATTTGCGTTGGTCTATTTCTAATCTGTTTCTATAAATGTAACATAATTTCAAGTACAGAATATAATAAGCCGGATACCCCCATCAAAGCGCAAGGAACGATCTCCCGTGTGTTTGCACTGTAAATTTCTTGTTTATTCGGAGAATCAGAGCAAACATGTAAATAGTCTCAAAGGTATGTTTATGTGAAAATAAAAGAAAGTACGCCACAGACCACCACCACCACCACGACCATCATCATCACCATCAACATCATCGACATTATCACCATCGTCGTCCTCTTCGTCATCATCATCATGATCATCACCATCGTCGTCCTCTTCGTCATAATCATAATAATAATCATCATCATCATTATCATCATTATCATCATCGTCGTCTTCGTCGTCATCATCACCATCCAAATCATCATCATCAACAGCAGCAGCACAACCATCGCAAGCATTGCAACCATGACCATCACCATCACATGACAACAATGTGAATAGTGAGCGTCTATATAAGTGAAAATTAAAATTATGAAACTGATCAATTAAAAGAAAACCAAGTACGTAAATCACGATGCGCAAGTGTTTTATAACAGATCAATTCAGTCCTTTGAAAGGACACACAACAAAGGCTGATTCATATTTTGCCATTATCAAAATTCCACTTGTCTCCGCTTAGTGGTCAAAGGATCTCGTATTTGTAACAAAAGCTGTCCGCTTATTCCATTAGCGGCAACGTATTACTCTTCAAAAAAACGAGCTATAAAAAGATAACCCACTACTCCATAACGATCACATTGCTATTCATAACTGCAAAAAAAGATAACTAAAACCGATGATGATTTCATTGCTAACGACCCAGATTAAGAACGCGATCAGTTCGAATTTATGAAAACGCGTCGACATTGCCAGGAGGTCTTAGTGAACTGGTTTAAGCTTCCGCATAGCTGTTCGAAACATCACGTGTTGTCATGCACATTGAGCTATATGTATATAGGCAAACCAGGAAAACAAATATAAAACGATTACTTTCAACAAAATAAAGTATTGATTATTTTAAATTGAAATAACCTCTAACGTAACAGTAAAAAGTTTAAAGAAAGTTCATAATTTGTCAATATAAAAAGAAAGTGTAAAGCATGAGTAGATATACACAATTTTATCGAGCAGCTAAACTTATTCACCTGTTAAATTTGTGACAATGAATGCATGTGTAATTAACGACACATGCACAAACAAACAAAGGCAGAAGAACGAAAAGACTTGGCCAGAAGTGCAACTTAAGCAGATCATTGTAAACACGGGTGAGAGCCACGGCGAATGTTTTAAAAAGATTGCGTCATCACAGACCAAGATAGAGGCGCTTTCAAAACCACAGTCGATACTTCCAACGCTTCTTAGTAGCAACTAATGCATTTTAATTTCCATTATTCCCCTGAAATATACATATTAACCTACAAGTACATGTATATCGTATTTGTAAAATGTAGATAGGGCAGCTTTAACCAAGACTCTTCAGATGACATTTGACATGTACCAAAATCCCGATGTATCAACATAACGACAAACTCCCATTTTCCAACAGCTGCTTAGTCATTCTGTATTAAATTTATATACATGTATAGAGAGAATAACCGGTTACTAACTGGTTATTTGTAATATATCGTGTGAGGCCTAGTATAGTTTAACACTGAGGCTTGTTTATTAATAGCAAAGTATATCAGGCAGCTAGGGGTGTAACGATATCATTGAATCATATAGCGATACATTGCAATATTTTGAAATATATCGCGATAAATACCGCGATATATTTTCCATATTGAAATGCGCTCTTTCTATCTCTCTAAAAGTACCAAGGTTTTTGACGGTCAATTTGTTATAAACATTGCACGCTCTTAGTCTGTTCATTGTTCATCTTCAATTAATTAAAACGTCGTAATGTTCAGTATCTGGCAAACGTGACCACCACCACCACCACCACCACCACCACCACCACCACCATCATCATCACCATCAACATCATCGACATTATCACCATCGTCGTCCTCTTCGTCATCATCATCATGATCATCACCATCGTCGTCCTCTTCGTCATAATCATAATAATAATCATCATCATCATTATCATCATCGTCGTCTTCGTCGTCATCATCACCATCCAAATCATCATCATCAACAGCAGCAGCACAACCATCGCAAGCATTGCAACCATGACCATCATCATCACATGACAACAATGTGAATAGTGAGCGTCTATATAAGTGAAAATTAAAATTATGAAACTGATCAATTAAAAGAAAACCAAGTACGTAAATCACGATGCGCAAGTGTTTTATAACAGATCAATTCAGTCCTTTGAAAGGACACACAACAAAGGCTGATTCATATTTTGCCATTATCAAAATTCCACTTGTCTCCGCTTAGTGGTCAAAGGATCTCGTATTTGTAACAAAAGCTGTCCGCTTATTCCATTAGCGGCAACGTATTACTCTTCAAAAAAACGAGCTATAAAAAGATATACTCCATAACGATCACATTGCTATTCATAACTGCAAAAAAAGATAACTAAAACCGATGATGATTTCATTGCTAACGACCCAGATTAAGAACGCGATCAGTTCGAATTTATGAAAACGCGTCGACATTGCCAGGAGGTCTTAGTGAACTGGTTTAAGCTTCCGCATAGCTGTTCGAAACATCACGTGTTGTCATGCACATTGAGCTATATGTATATAGGCAAACCAGGAAAACAAATATAAAACGATTACTTTCAACAAAATAAAGTATTGATTATTTTAAATTGAAATAACCTCTAACGTAACAGTAAAAAGTTTAAAGAAAGTTCATAATTTGTCAATGTAAAAAGAAAGTGTAAAGCATGAGTAGATATACACAATTTTATCGAGCAGCTAAACTTATTCACCTGTTAAATTTGTGACAATGAATGCATGTGTAATTAACGACACATGCACAAACAAACAAAGGCAGAAGAACGAAAAGACTTGGCCAGAAGTGCAACTTAAGCAGATCATTGTAAACACGGGTGAGAGCCACGGCGAATGTTTTAAAAAGATTGCGTCATCACAGACCAAGATAGAGGCGCTTTCAAAACCACAGTCGATACTTCCAACGCTTCTTAGTAGCAACTAATGCATTTTAATTTCCATTATTCCCCTGAAATATACATATTAACCTACAAGTACATGTATATCGTATTTGTAAAATGTAGATAGGGCAGCTTTAACCAAGACTCTTCAGATGACACTGGACATGTACCAAAATCCCGATGTATCCACATTACGACAAACTCCTTAGTCATTCTGTATTAAATTTATATACATGTATAGAAAGAATAACCGGTTACTAACTGGTTATTTGTAATATATCATGTGAGGCCTAGTATAGTTTAACAATGAGGCTTGTTTATTAATAGCAAAGTATATCAGGCAGCTAGGGGTGTAACGATATCATTGTATCATATAGTTTTTGACGGTCAATTTGTTATAAACATTGCACGCTCTTAGTCGGTTCATTGTTCATCTTCAATTAAGTCAGGAAAACGTCGTAATGTTCAGTATCTGGCAAACATGACCAAAACACCATAAATCTCACCAGCACCTATTTTCCTGTCATATATTAACAGCAAGTCTTAGAAAAGTATCTTTTAAGACAATTAAATTCAATACAAGTCTTCAACAGCAAAGTTGAGGTTGTTAATGATTTTGACACAAACACATGCGTTATGTTTTACATTTGTGTATTTAAAAGAAACATTCTGTCCACTAGTCAAAATCGGTTTGTAATTCAGCAAATAATGAACTGATAATTTGTATCACAATTTCAACAGTATTAACGTTTTAGTCCTACAAATACAATATGTTATCCAATTACATGATTCAAACTTAACAATTCTGTTTTGATAGCAAATCATTAGTAATGATTTGCTATCGAAACAGAATTGTTAAGTTTGAATCATGTAATGTAATTTACATTATAATTGCGGAGAAGATATGTAGACAAATGCAAAATCAACACAAGAGTGACGGAAGTAATAATTAAGAAAAAATACAGTATGTAAAAAACAATACAATAATACAATACAATAATCATAGTTATTTCATGAAATTAAATTGTAAACACACCAACACTACATATCGTTAAATACCGGTATACAAGTTACATATCGCGATATATTGTCGCGAGACCAGAACCCGCAATATACCGGTATACCGATATATCGTTACACCCCTACAGGCAGATATATTATATACCAGTGTGAAATTTGTAAAGAGGTTTGATAGACATAAAAAGTATATTCAATACCACGACGAGAACGTACGCTACGTTTACTATTTTTTTGCAAAGGAAGGACTAATAGGAAAAAAAATAAAGAAACCTAATTATAGTTATAGTAAAACATTAGCAATTTCAGCATATGCAATTATTTTACTATCAAAAATGGATACGAAAATGAAGTAAACGTTATTTCTGTTAGAAGTAAACTTTATTTGAGGCGCGTCGTGGGAAAACCGGGCTTAATGCATGTGCGTAAAGTGTCGTCCCGGATTAGCCTGTGCAGTCCGCACAGGATAATCCAGGACGACACTTTCCGCCTACAGTGGATTTATGTTTAGAAGAGACTTCCTTGAAACAGAAAATACCATAAAAGCGGAAAGTGTCGTCCCGGATTAGCCTGTGCGGACTGCACAGGCTGATCCGGGACGACACTTTACGCCCATGCATTAAGCCCGGCTTTTCCACGACACGCCACATTTATTCTAGAAGTAAACGTTATTTCTTCTAGATACGCAGTATGATGGTAAAAGCAATTGGAGGTTGCCATGTGAATATACGTTACAATAAAAATGGATACGGGTATAAATGTTTTCTTCTAAATATGAACTACAACAAACAACTCCATTTCTCACAAGCCCACCATCGAGCAAACTTCCGCTTATTTTATTGCTACCGATTCGACCACACACAAAAAATAGTATTGATTATACAATAGTTATAAGCATGGATTGGCGAGTATGATTCCCACGTTTAAACATTGCAAATTTGCGAACCATGGACCAAATCTATGTTTTTGAACTTTTTCTCAAAATTTAGTGAACCATGGTCTACTTTAATATTGTGATTTATACATTTAGGTCACATTAAGATAATATCTTTAACAATAATAAAATATATGTATACCATATTAATACATGTTGATTTATTAATCACACCATATCTACTGTTCCACCAAGAGTGTTTTCAAACGTTTTAAAAAAGACAATGTCTTTTGAAATATCACAACAAATAAAATAGTTGTTCAAACAACAGGATAAGCATTAAAAAGGACATTATACGGAGTTATTGCGATATTATAATAGCACATTTATTCGTTGTCCATGTTACTTTTTGTTTAATAATTATGAAGTAGTAAATTAGGATTACGTTCATGTCCGTTTCCTGAGTAGAACCAGTACTTTGAACATGCATTTCTCGTGGAGCTCACTTGAACGCTTCCACACACTCGCTATATCGCAAGGCGGACACAATATCTATTACCACTAAGATTTTTATCTTGTATGTCATCTTAATTCATCAACGAAATAGTACAATACGTTTGTTTCAAAGCATTAATCAATAACAGTCACCTATTTCACATATTTAATTGTTATCAATTACATTATCATACTATAATTAAAAGATTGCCATATTTCATTGACATATTAATATAAAAGAGTTCATTAATTAAATGGTAATGAATTTTTAAAAGGGCAGTGTGTTTCGTAGTTTGGGGCTGGAAAACATTTCTTTAAAAATGGAATTTTAAAACAGAAATCTGTAGAATCTATCAAAACTGTTAGTATGTTATGCTACTTTGGTTGCAAAACATAATTATTTTGGTATTTATTATGCCTGTTTATGTAAAAAATACTATCTTCCAGGTAGCAATTTTATCTCGAAAAATAACAGATATCCGTCAAAAGGTTAACCTTACACAAGCAATGTGCTTTCCAAACCTTGAAATATGAACATATTATAGAACAGAACAAAATTCAGTTTTAGAAAATTATTTCTCACAGCCAAACACTGTGAAACTGCTCCTTTAAATCATATGGTCCTGGACCACAAAAGGTCTCTAACGTAAAACGTGTCTTATTGGTGTCACATATTAACACGTAGCTCAAACTGATATGAAAGGACGTTTAAAGCAGTAGTCCAGAAATATGTTGATAAAAATAAAACTTTGCAGAAATCGTTTCTAATGGACAATTTACCGTTCACAATACAAAAAAAAAACAATTGAAATCTGTAAAATAATAACGTTCCGGTTACTTTGTATCGTATAGTTATCTGTATGCTATAGCTAGTGATGCCTCTGTAGTAAATCAGCATGTACGTAAGTGTTTATTCCGTTCGTACCAAGCGTTTTCGAACATAGACATTAGACAATGCATTTCGTAAATAATAAACAGTTTTCAGTCGAATATACGTCATTAACGTTCATTAGAACTAATGCCAATTTAAGATGTATTAAATTATATTCTGTGGAATGCGGCTTTAACTACGATTACTCTAGGACGGAAACGCGGACCAAAGATCCAGTCAATTCGACATTTGACGTCTACATATCTGTCAACGTCTACATATCTGAATTGAAAAAACTGGAAAAAAATATATAGCTAAATTATTGACCAAGATCATGTGGAAACAACGATACTTGATGAAGGTTAATAGCGGAGTTGTTCATATGTTAGTATGCATTCATTATAAAAAAGATTTACAATATGTATTTACTGTAGGCGTAAAAAAAATAAGTTTGTTTCAGGTTACCCGACCTACCCTAAAAAAATGCCGACCCTAGAACATTTTATTAGGTTTGTCAGATTGATTTTTGTTTTATTTACCTTTTTCAATAATTAAATGTGTTTTTCGATAAATAAGTGTTTTGTTTTGATAGTATCCACTTATAAACAATGTTTACGGATATTACTGATATGTTTTGAATATTTATTCAGTTTTAGAATCTTCAAGTTGACCATTTACCAAATAAAAATAAAAAAATAAATAAAATAAAATAATAATAATAATAATTATTATTATTTTATTGTTGTTATTATTATTATTATTATTATTGTTGTTGTTGTTGTTATTATTATTATTATTATTATTGTAATTATTATTATCAGAACTTTTGTTGTTATAGTTCTAGGTCATTACTGATCTCTTAACCATGTATTTATACATATATTGGTGTATAAAATATAACGTACTACTGGGGTTACCTGAAAATAAAATATTCAATATGAAACGTAGTAATAATAATAATGATAGTGGCAGTACCAGTAATAGCAGCAATAGTAGCAGTAGTACGAGTAGTAGTCTAGTCGGGTTTTTTTCGAAACAGGTTAAGTATATTTACCATATAAATGCAAATCCAGTCCAGTAGCGCACTTTTAACAGATACACGTTGAACTTCTCAGATTCGAATTACATACAAAAGAAGATCTAGTGGATTTCTGACATTTAATGTTTACATCCGTTACAATGTCACTGATCTGGATCAACTTTAATGTTCATCTTTTTTTTACAACGTGACTGTAGTTCATTCCGATTTTCTGTATATTAACAGTCAATGATATATTGTTTAACACAATCTTGTGTAGCCATATGATTGTACTAATAATCTACCACGCATTCACGTTTTTCACTTTACGCTTTTCAGTATTTATAGTTCTCCAATAGCACTCTCGTTATATCCTCTACAGCGTTTCACTGCGTTTTCTTTTAAATTTGCTAATACCACTTATTATTACAGAATAGCATAAGAGATCATAAAATAAGTTCACAATAAAACCGTTCGTAAATGTCCCTAATGACTTTACCTTCGCCTACTAAGATTGTCACTTAGGCCGAGTAACAAAATGTTATGCGAAGCAATCGCGCCCGTACCTATGTATTCACAGCAACTCATCGCATTGACAAAGACATATAGGCCCTATCCCAAAGACCGCACAGAAAACAGGTTTCAAAGGCGGCAATTTTCTTATAGCCAATCGACAATGCGAGAAAGAGCAAAATAAACACAGGGGAATTGAAAATGAAATGAATATAAAAGCAAATATTGTAACAGAAAACTACATAGGTATTGAGAGTTACTAACTGCCTTCGAGCGCATATTGGTGGAGTTATAATTATAAACAAACACCGATCCAGAGGCCCGTGTTCCGAGCAGGCGTGTTCTGTCGAGACTCCAGTGTCTGTTAGCAGCACAGCGTATGTGCCAGGAACGGTAGAGAAAAAAAGGGGAAAGATTCGCATGCTCATCGTAGACTTTAAGTGTAAATCCAGTAACACTAAGAATAGAACAGGTATTAAAAAATAATAAATTTTGTATTTAATTACTATTTTTATATATGCTAATGTTCATAGGTATTAGTTAAAAGCAAGTTGTTCTCATTTTATTATAATAATCGCATAGATTAAATTCAGCTTATTTGTCGAAATGTATGCATTTCTTTGTACATCAGGTATGTATGATTTTATATTATCAGCCAATGCCCCCAGCATATATTAGAAAAACAAAACATCGCCGTTTATATGTCGCAGGTCAGTGATGACATAATAGCTATCACATATTTTTGTATGGTGCACGAGATCTTTTATGACCATATGTGGTGCACATTTTTGTCAATACAATTGTAGGATTTATTTACTCGGGACTTAGCAAACAGATATACGTACTGTACGTTACAATAATTGTATTTAAAAAATAACATTTGTACACAGCTAACCCTTTATACAAGATTATTTTGTTATTGAAATGTCATTGGCTTTAATTTGCCCATCGATCAATATGTACTAAAATACAAATGTACGTTAAGGTGCCCATTGAGTAATTAAGGATGTCGTTTCACAAATGACGAGTGAAAGAAATGTGTATAGGGTAGTTTTCCAACAAGAGAATCAAACGATAAATGTACTTTTACGTTTCAAATTAACTGAAATATTAATCTCCTAAAATAATTAACCTATTGTTCTTCAAATAAAATACTTGGACAACATTTGTCCATAGATGGATACAATAACATAAGAAAAACGTAATATAACCTTTAAGGTCCACATTTAGTGTATTTAAAAAGCCCTTCAAATATCAGGCAGAAAATTATTGGGTTGTTTTCGCAAGAGCCTCAAAAGTTATTATTTAATGACACTTCGACACGGTTATATTAACATAGTAAATATTCAAATACCGGACTGTCAATTGGCAGTGTTTGCACAAGCCGTACATTAACCAAGAGAAATGACTTTGCGGAAACCAATCAATGGCAATGAAAAGATGAAATGGCTTAGGAGCGCGGAAAAGCCTGTGAAATAGGATAAGAAATAATTGTAACATTCTTGTCCGTCGGTAAACATTGCTTACACTCACTTAGACACTCATCAAATATCAGAATAAAGGTTTCGTTTTGAGAATGTCAGATTCATTCTTTTGTGGTTTAAAACGGTTTTCGAAAATGTGCGATGACAATAATTCATTGAGTAAACTAGATTCCTTTTAAATAAAAGCAATACAATACATCCGGCACCCAAAGTCGTAAATACGTTTTACGCAAGGCTGTTCTAGTGTTTGTTTTGAACAAGTTTTCATGTTGTTTTTCTGCTAGTTTGCCTGTATTTCGATAATCGAACGGGACCGAGATATTAGAGCCACATACATTTTCACCAAGATTAGTGTAGATCGGATGAGAACTGTTGGACTTTTAGAGTGGAAAAGAGCTCAAAAGGCCACTTTTAGATAATTCAAGGGCCATTACTTTCAAATGCCTGTGACAATTTGACTGTTATCGAACTTGGCCGAGGTATTATGCCCACAAACATGTTCATCTCTATTTGTGAAGATCCTGCTAAAACTGTTGAACGGAAAAGGCAAAAAGGCCAATTTTAGATCATTCAATGGCAATAACTTCAAAGTGTCTGAGGCGCTTGACTGATTGGCCGAGATAATATGCCCATAAACATTTTCATCATGTCTGGTGAAGATCGGATTAAAACTGTTGGATTAAGAAAGGGAAAAAACGACCAAACGACCCACCGACCGACATCTGCAAACCAATACACATCGATGGGGGAGGCATAATAAAGAGCTGAATTTACATTGTAACAAACTGCTAACCTTGTACCAGAATGTTCACTGCTCGTTCTTCTGTACATTCTCCTACAAAACAGGTAAAAACAACAGTTCAGTTTAACAACATCTATAAGCGCACATTCTTTTATTTATCTTAATGTAATATAGCGTCGGCTGAACTAAGTGAACATTACATACGTGTTGAGCGTGAAACTATCGTATCCGATATATTAAGCAGATACAGCAGATTCACGCCCAATCCTTGATAAAAGAACAAATCCTGAATAAGAAAACATCAACAAATAATTCGGTGCTACGAATTAGAAACACAGAGTCACCTTGATAGAGAAATATACATACATTTCTGTTCTTCCCATGCAATCTACCTTTGAAATAAATACAACAGCTAAACATCAATAAAACAAATCTATAGAAGAAATATATTTTGGACACTTCGTCCGTTAATTGAAAATCTTTATGAAATTACTCGGGACTACTTCTTACAATCATTGCCCTAGACTTCCTCTGCAAAAGTCCTACACAAAGGTACCATGCCGTACGTATCAACGAATTAATAACGCAGTAATAATTAACTCTTACCTTGTATACAGATCTGATTATATTCACCGAACATCTTGACTTCAACAAATTCTTCAGCCAACAAGATATTGACAAAAGCACTGTCAACATATTGACAGCAAATAAAAACATCGCGGATTTTGATGTCGATTGCGATATAATAAATATTCCATCCTTTCTATTTGCATATGCAGAATGCTGTTCAACTGTGATTATACAACCTATCACAACTAAAAAATGGCCACTGTGACAGGGTAGAACTGGTTTCACAACAATACCACAATATACATTACATATGAGGCGTGTGGAGAAACCCGGGCTTAATGCATGTGCGTCAAGTGTCATCCCGGATTAGCCTGTGCAGTCAAATCCAGGACGGCACTTTCCACTTTTATAGTATTTTCTGTTTCAATGAAGTCTCTTCTAAACATGAATCCACTGTAGGCGGAAAGTGCCGTCCTGGATTAGCCTGTGCGCACATGCATTAAGCCCGGGTTTCTATACGTTTTATATGAAGAAAGTAAATCAAGGTACAAATGTATACAAAAGGGCTATTCTAATTTTAGTTTTTTTGTCCGTTTAATCAACAATGTTTTATGCACCAAAATACTTGTATGTGCGTGTGCATGAATGCTATTGTTGTCGTTTGTTTGTGCAACTGGCCTGAATAAAGATACGATAATCAAATATGCCAGTGGATGCAACCCGTGCGATTCTTGTACACTACGCTGAACGAATAACCACCATATAGCTACCAAATCGCGTATGAATGGGAACTCGTACATTTAGCAGAATGATTTCAATTACATATCATTATAGTCAATGAATGACCAACTGGTCAAAACATACATTAATATATGACTGTAACACATATCAAGGTCTGGCTAAAATATATGTGCAGGTTACTGGTATACATAACTGAAAAGAAAATCTATGTCAAGCTAGAGCATATTAAGTTATGACATGTTTACTTTAAAAAATAAATATACTGCCATATAACACCAACATATTCACACTATAAGTGTAGTTAAGAACATGGATAGCATGTTATACACACAAGTAATCCAAACGGTTTCGTACTTATTATGAATAAACATGCTACTACTTGAACAGCTAGCTTTGTATATGGCCTGTTTAAACATCGACCGGCCGCATAGCTCTTGTTTTAATTGTGTTTATTTACTATGTGAACGTGATTCTTACTAGTCCTATATTTAGCGTCATTACGCTAATATAATAATTAATATTTAGCCAGTGAGCAAATATCTTATATCGGTTATGGAATATATGAACAAGCGCAACAAACGGTTGAAATTATTACCATTTTATTTGCTATTGGCAAGTGTAAATATGGTACCACATTTAGACGCCGTCTTTTGTCATGCATTACAATAGTGTTTGCTCAAAACTCCTGAGAGACTTTTGAATCAATATGAGACAGTCTCTAACTTAAGAACAATTATTGACACATCGTACAGTTCGTATTTGATTAGGTATATTTAACAATCCTCTTGACAACAATACAGCTTCTAGTTAGCGGACTACTTATTTCCTGAACTTCAATTCTATGTCAAGCTGGTAACTGATAATATTTTTAATAGTATTTGTTATCCAGCCCATAGAAATTGAAGTCAATTTCAATGACCATTCGCCGCATAGGATCCAGAATCGTGTCTAACTTGTTCAACCGTCTTGTACTCTTTCCTTAGTTTGGGCTTTGAAAAAGATGACACGTTTAAAAAATACGCTTTTCAATAGTGCGTAGAAACTTGAATAACCACCAAGCTCACCCCTACCTCCCACCGAAGATCTGAACTATAATTATATTTACACACGTTGTGTAACGTATATGTACTTATACGTTTCTAATAAAAACTAATAAAGACATTTAGCTTATGCAAATATAATTATAGAGTCCAATATATTTTGTATGACGCATTTTCCACGAGTACGGAAATGTGACACACGTGTCGTGTTTTGGTTTATATAACAGCAAGATATTAAACGGTGTTCTTATTTATATACGCAATAATTATATATGTGCATGTAGTATTTCCATACTCAAGCGAGCAATTGAAGCCGCTGAGCATATACATTTTAACTAATGACTACTTTACATTTTAGACTAAGATGTGTCTACGGCGCCCGTAAACTGCCCGTAACTCTCTTTCCGTGCGGCATCCTTGAGGAAGCCGTGCGATTTTCGTACAATACCGTAAGGATTTACGGGCGCCGTAGCCTCTACGATTTTTACTGAAAATTATACAATTTTTTAAAAGTGCGTAGCACAAAAACATATCGTACATGGCACCGTACGATGTCAGCAAGGGTATCGTGCGGAGGCCGTGCGGGGATCGTGCTGCAAAATCACGGATTGTTAATACAGTGTCCGAAACAACAACACATCGGGGTATCGTAGTATCGCGCGGCATCTGTACGGCTCTCGCATAGGTATCGCTGCATCCAAAAGCTAAAATATGGCTCGGCTGCATGGTTGCCGCACCATCTTCTCACGGAAGCCGCACGGCTTCTGCACTGATGCCGCACGGGCTCAGTACGATTTCCGTGAGAAGTGAGACCACCGGACAGCTGCACGAAAATCGTGCGGCCTCCGTGCGGTCACCGTACGGATTTGCCCTCACCTGCTCCCGAAAGACAGTACAAAAAAAATGCACGGATATCGTTAACAATGTGAACACAGACGCCGTAGCCCGTAGCCACCTACGATTCCTGAACAATCGTACGAAAAATCGTAGACGAATTTATCGTACGGTGCCCGGGACAAATGTAAACCAGGCATAACTAACAAATTATACGTAGAAGACGAAGCATACGACGACAAGCTTTAGTGCCTTTGCCCAAGCGCAGTCAATGATGTTGAGATTGATCACTGACAAGTAACAACGTTCAGACATTAAAACTACGCAAGTATATTTCTGATGATTGTTGATAAGTTCAAAGCGCATATATACAGAGGCTAGTGCCGTTAGGGTGGGGGTAATAACATGACAGTTAGGATTTATAGCACGAGACCTATGCAGGCCAATGCATTATGGTATAGCGATCAGAGGCCCCATGCACCAATTACTGACGATGCGGTACGTGTGTCGCCCAACGTAAAGCGCTGGTCAAATACGACAAGCTTCCTTTGAACGCCATAATATGTTGACGAATTTAACCTCTTGTAAAAATAATTTAGTTGAACACATTACTAATTCAACTAAAGCGGGCATTTCAGACGCTTTGATACAATATAGATCTACATGAATATTGTGTGGGCCTCGTGCATGCAGTGTAAGGTTGCAAACATAAATAACATGCAAGATATAAATTTCGATCGTAGAATATGTACTGATCAGTCATTTTTAGTATTTTGAAAAAGAGAATGGACAGTATTATTATTTTAAACCACTGAAGAGAAATGCATTGTAACCGAGTACAACTTTATTGGTGTTTCGCAAAGATTAGTCGAGTGTAACCTACATAGAATAATTATTGAGATAAAAGAAATACTGACACCGTTTAATATTGTTATTTTGTCCATTAATTTGTATATTTCGAAATGTTGAAACCTTATTTTTGTAGATATGATGAGTGAAATGAATTCAAATCAGGTATTTTTATAATTTTTATTGACATTTACTTAACAATATGCTTACTTTTACTGTGTTTATGTATTGTCATATATTTTCGCGATATAAAAAATTGTTCACTAAATTAGTAAAATAGAGTTCTCGCTAGGATTTCGAAATATGGAGTCCAGAACTCCTTCCTCAGAAAAAGTTAGCGTCCCAGTAATCGTCACCACATATCCCTTCCTCACCCACTCTTTTAAAAATAGAATTACAACAAAAATGCTGTGTGTCCAAAAAGAAAATCTTATTTAAACAAACTGTTTTTTGACTACTGGTAATGACACAATTTAAAGAAACAACAAAACATTTTTGATATATTGGAACAAAATAAATGGGTTGGTGATGTTTATTTACTTTCACGTTCGACAAGCACTTAAATGTTGCTAACTTTCATTCAAATTTTGCCACAGCCTAAGTTTTTGCATATAATACATTTACACAGTACAGTTATGATTTTGAATAGCTCTTTTGTTAGTAAACACTAGTAGTAGTATTCATACTTTTTTTAATAAATGAAGACATGCTCTTTTTTTAATAAATGTAGTTCTGGCTTCCATAACTTAAAATGTCGCTTGTTATATTTTTTGACTGCGCGACATAATAGTTATGGAGCGACCCCCATAGTAAAGTCTACCAGCAATTGTCAAGAATTTGACAGTTTATCAACAGTCACCAAAAAAACCTGCCCAACACAGCTTTTACATTCATTACTGAACCAAATAGACAGCATTATTAGATAGATGGATAATTTTTACATCTAGTTAGCATACTTATGACAAAATGTAGTCTAAAACACTTCTAAATTGCCTTTTCCTTACTAAAATGTGGAGGAAATCAGTCACATAGAAGACATTCGTTAACTGAGAATCTCGCAGGATGTCACAGTTATGTGACTTTTCATCTATTTTTAATAACAGAACATGTGCTGTGACTGTTGTCAAACACAGCCTGAAACGAAACTGACATTTCATGGATTTGTACTTCACTGGTGATTGTTTTGTGAACATACTATAATTTTAATACCTAGTAAAAAAATATTAGATGAAACATCACTTACATGAATATTAATACAATATGTTTTCTGATCAGACATTAGTAATTGTACAGATATAATACATTATGGAATACAAAAACCATGTATACAATTTGAGCACGTGAAAAGGTCAAGGTCGATCCGAAAATATCCAAATGAAAATCTCGTAGTCACACAGTCACGTGATAAAACAGCAATGGCTGCGTAATTGTACACTATGTGCTAACCAGAGGTTTTTTCAGGTATTATTCAATCCATTTGACAATTTCGATTCTCAAAACATGCCCCAAGTAAAAAGTTTATATCGACTTGCATGTATATGTAATGATTTCCTCCAGAAATTGCAAATTTATGGATTTATTGCGTGACATAAATATGTTACGACTCTGGTTGACTTTGTATACGGGGTTGGCTTCTGCAAACAGGTCTAGTCAGTACTATATAAACTGTTCGCTGACGTTTCTTTAGCTATAATAAATGAAGCCATACGTTTGACACGATCGACGTACGCAATTTGTCAAGTTACACAACTTCATTATATTAATTCTTATACTTAGTAAACTGTTCATTTCGCCAAAGTTGAATAGACTGAGTTTTAGTGAATGTGTGTAGTAGCCTTGGACACAGTGGTATAAAGGTGTTTGTCATGTGTACACCAGTGAATTATGTTTATTCCAATCTTCAAAAACATTGGGTACTTGACGCGTCATCTGTTTATTTTTTTTGTAACTTATTATCAACCCTCTCTGAACTGTTTTTGACTCATAGGTCCAACAGAGTCTTCTATTCAAGCTATGGAAACTTAAAACACCAGTCAAAACCCTAATATGAATGTTTAAATAAATATATGTCCCTGAAAATGTGAAAATACGCTCTCATTTTCAAATAATTTCCGACATTTTAGTAACCTTGGCAATTTTGGCTACAGGTAATGCCATCATTTAATATCATATTAAATGTACCTTTGATGCCCCATTTCTTCAGCCAATAATGATGAACACATGAAGTCTAAAGTAACAAAGACTAGTATACTTGTAGGACATGTAACATACATTCAGTCTTGGGTAGGTAATTTACTGGACAACCAAAACATACTTTCAAAGTTTCATTCAACTTTAGTCAGATTCAAGACTCAGAATCTATCATTGAAAACTTACCTTTAATGTCTTGAACTTCCTCAGCCAAGAATGATGAACCCAGGTTCAGCCCCACCCACTTCTGGGTCAGCGGGGGGTCCAACTATGATGGCAGGGGCCTCCATGTCGCAGGCTGAACGAGAAAAGGTCTACCAGTGGATCAGCGAGCTGACAAGTCCTGAAATGAGAGAAAATGCACTACAAGAGCTAAGGTGAGACACGGGAAAAAGAATACCATAATCCTGTTGACTGTCATGCCCGAACATTCTTCAAAAAAAAATAATTGAGGGCTCAGCGTGAAACTGTTGTATCTTATATACAAATGTTAAGCAGATACATCAGTTTCACACTCAGCCCTTAAAATATATGTTACAATTAGAAATATCAGCCATATCAATGTATCAATTAGCAATATCAATGTATCAATTAGCAAAATCAATGTATCAATTAGCAATATCAATGTATCAATTACAGTTAGCAATATCAATGTAGGAACTCCTTTCTCACTATGAAAATGAATTACAAGACCTAATGTAGGAAGCACAGGAATAAAATTCAGGGTTCCCTCTGGCTTTTGAAAAGTTGTCGCCACTTTTTTTTTGCCAAATTTGCAAACTTGGAGCCAAATAGGCGTCGCACGTTATTTTTAGCTAGAGATGTTCGGGTGGCATACTATATATAACTATATTATATATAACTTATATTTTCACTATATATAACTGTTATTGTAATGCATTAATAATTACTCCTGCTGAAGAATACAAAAAATTAACAAAACACCATATATCTCCTTAATCAATTTATTTCAATAACATTCAATTTAATAAGTAACAAAACATAGCATATTTCATATACAAATGCAGTAAAATAATTATTTATTTATTATTATTATGTCCATGGATCATAATAGTTTAAACAAGAAATATTTTAGCAATGCACTATTAATATGTGTATTAAAATCATCAATATATTGTTTTTAAATAGACATTTAACAATGCATAAATGTTATTATTTTACTTATAAATATGATACATATTAATACATAAATATACACATATAAATACAAGGCACAAATACGGCAAGGCAAAGTACACTGGAAAGGAAACTGAAAATATACAGAAGACATCAATTAGCAGCAATTCTTTAAATATTATGTGCACCTACCAAAAGAATTCCGACTTCCAAAAGTCTTTAAAATTTCTGTTCACTGGAGAATTTTGAAGTTTGACCATGTTAGATGGAGAAGTGACATCATCAGAATCTAACAAAGGAGTATTTACGTCTGAAATGGCCATTTTGACAAGTAAATTTTCATTTCAAATTCAACATTTCATACCGATTGTCGTAACAAACAGTTTACTTACGGACTTTTGCTTATTCATGAACGTGTGTAAAACACTGCATACTTACTATTATGTTTTGATTTCTAATTATCGTTTGATCTCGTCCTTAATCTGTTACAAACATGGCACACTCCTTTTAATTGCCGGTATCAACGATTTAAAAAAAAGCTGTTTGTTCTACATGCAATTAAAATGCCAATCTAATTGCCTTGGGCCATATAATCAGTCGTATGTTATCGATATGCATTCAGTTTCACGCTTCAGTTAATTAAATCGTACCGCTTGCATCACTAATCAAAACGCTGACAGCGTAGAAAGACTGTTGACGAAAAAAGAAACTAAGAGCAAATGAATCATGTGAGTATTTTTATCATAACAAACATTTATTGAAGTTAGTCACCTGTCTGTTATATCATTTCTACAAAAAAAATCACGAAACTCTTAACTATACACTCTACATACAATAAATTGGTTTAAGCTGGTATTTGACCTAATTAAAGATGGAGATCCAGGCCACTGTATTTTGCACATTAAAGCTTATATAGCGCGCGTGTAATTCAATGCTATTTATCTACAACTTTCCCATCATTATTTTTTTGTTATTCGTGGAAGGCAAATAGTTCTGTGCAAATTATTTAAAAAGCAAACAGAGTTTATATGCATACTAGTCAATCTACAACGGGTAAAAATAGTCGATGAACCATAGAAGTTCGAATCAATATTCAGTGCTTGTTATCACAAGCGCTATGTTTAGTAAATACAAATTTAAATAAAAATAAGTTAAATTAGTAAAATACATTCAAAACTCTCTTTAGAAGTACCATGCTTTTCCATAATTCTTATGCATACATCAAAAACAATAGCAATCATCAATCGAGTGGTTACGATCACTCTGCTATATGTACTGACTCAATACACTGTTGTTAAACTTACGCAATATGATGTAATACGCAGTTAACCAGTCAACAGCACAAACAGATACGCTATCATACCTATGTGAATAGACATAACATGAATTCACTTGTAGATGTGAACTAAATGGATTACTATTATTGTTCATTAGTGTTTTAAGTCGGATCTATTTTTTGTCATCTATTCATAGAAGGTGGCATCGATAACAGGAAGCCTCAATGCTTTGCGAGCAAAGCGCAGTAATTTATCGATTTACTGACTCGTAGCCTGCAAAGTAAAGAAGTAGTTCCCTCAAGACCGATTTCTGAATACACCTACTAAATCCTGCGCCAACAGTCTAAAAATCAATACATGCGCAATAACTGTCGAAGTTAACCGAGTCAGCAAGACCGCTTAGGCTAAAATGTCGCTTACGTCATTTCAATAGTAAATAATTCAGACAAAGAACGCTGTCGCCAGAAAAATCGCCAAACTTGAAAATATGTCGCCACTTTTGCGATTTTGTCGCATTTGGCGACAGTGGCGATCGCCAGTGCGAACCCTGAAAATTGACTAGTCAAATGATGTTTTTTAAACACATGTCCAGATGTACACGTATATGTTGTAGTTTTTACTGAATTATAATATCAAAAGCAGTTCTTTTTCCTGGAGAAAGTTGCCCCAACCCTCAGTGAATGTTACCCTGAAACGGACTTGTTCTTTATAATGAAATCTGTTTCCAATTATAAAAAAAATAGATAACCAAATGTTTTGAACAGAAAAATTGTTAAGTTTTTCAAAATAAGTCTTATTGTTTATTCATGCATCAGCACTCAAATATACCAAGGATACCATATTGATAAAGACATGCTAAGTTTACTTTATATTGGTACTATGAATAAAATTAATAAACTCCATGTGTTGTTAAAGGTGAACCCAAGTTTTTACAACATATTATATCTTAAATTTCAAATTAATAAGAAACTAATAGTCTGCTGTTTTGCTTTTATTTGCTTGTAGCTTTCATAAAGCAAGTTCAATGCTGTTGAGTCCATTGAATCAAATTAGAAAAACGCGATCATTGTTATTTTAATATACCGTATGGTAGAAACTATTTCAACATTTCAGCAAGAAACGTGAAGTAGTACCTGACCTAGCCCCAATGCTGTGGCACAGTTTCGGAACCATTGCGGCACTGTTGCAAGAAATTGTCAATATGTACCCAGCCATAAATCCACCTCATCTTACGGTATGTTACAATTAATCTTTTGAAATATGAGGTATAATATACCTTTGTCAGAGATTCTTGGTATAGGTTTGTTGTTACTAAAAAACAAACTATTTAACCTAAAGTTCTTTATAATCTACCAATCTAGGTTGGCACCAAGAAATAAAAATTAGGAGCCAAATATTTTATTTTGTCATAATTTTATTTTAAAATATTTTTTTATTTTATTTTTTTTCCAGAAAAGTATACCTCATTTGAAAAATATTTAAGAAAGTGTAGTAGCCATTAAATGTTTCAATTTAGGTTACTTGTAATGCAAGCTCATTAAAATCAAATCCTTCAATTGTTAGGATCTGAAGACACGTTCATTTGACATTCCCAACAATAAAACATCAGCCCTGCTGCGCCCAATGAAATTGCCTTTTGCACAGCAATGTTTGGCCATGGTTTTTGAAAAGTGATGCATTTCCAGCTGATCCTCAGGAATAAATCATTTACAGTTAATTTTCACGGAGATAACAATGGATACAGTGGTACCTAAGGCGAGTAAACATCCGAAGTTCACGTTAATTTCGTGCATAGTATTTGTGGTTAATATATGAAGTTATACCTCAAAATTTTGAATGCAACAGTTTGATTGGCTCCTAAAAAGGTCATCTGAACGTGACCCCTAATGCAAAGTCATCAGATCCAGTCAGCGCATAATATAGTAGCGTCAGACAGGAGATGACTTTAATGAGATTGCTTGTAATGCTAATGTGAAATTTTGTTACTGGTTCAGTGAACAAAATCATACATGTATATAATGAATTACATCTATATTAGCTGCGTAGAAGATTGTGAAAAAGATATTTCATGTGGTATTATACGAGCTAGCATATGAATCATGTGACAATTTACGAATTAAAGTGCATATTTTGAATAATCACTCCTTGCCAAAAAGCACACAAAATGTGAACAGTGTGTAAGTGTTTGTTATATTTCAGGCCCACCAGTCCAATCGCGTGTGCAATGCACTAGCCCTATTGCAGTGTGTAGCGTCACATCAAGAGACCAGATCAGCATTTCTAGCAGGTGAATAAATCTGTCATTGTGAGGATAGTGATGTGTACCAGAAATTGCCGATAGAAAACTAAACAAAAATGTCTTCGGTCCTGAGGAGAAGGGTCATAAAGAGCAAAGGCAAACTGTGGTGGTTTGCATATTCAAACTCTCAATACAAGCAAAATCCTGCATTTTGATTGAAGACATTTTCATTTTTTAACATTTTTACTCAGGTAAATGGTCTGCCTTCCTTATTAACTCGACCTTTCAAAGAATTTGTTAAGAAATAAAATGCTGTCTATTTTGTTAGAAATAAAATGCTGTCCATTTTGAGAGAAATAAAAAGCAGGCAAGTTTGTGATAAAATAAAGTGCATCCTATTTTGTAGGAATTAATATGCATGCTACTTTGGGAAAATTAAAGTGCATGCTATTTTGGGAAAATAAAAATACAGGCTATTTTGGAAGAAAAACAGTGAATGTCATTTTGGTAGAATTAAAATTGCAGGTTATTTCCAGAGAAATAAAATGCATGCTATTTTAGCAGAATTAAATGCATGCAAATTTTGGAGAAATAAAATGCAGGCTATTTTGGGAGAAATAAATAGCATGCCATTTTTGGAAAATTAAATTAGTGTTGTGCCGATTAATCATTTAGTCGATTAATCAACAGCTAATATGTAATTATTAATTGGTTGATTAAGATTTGGGATTCGTCGATTATTGGAAGATATCTATGCATGAGTTTTCTTACCTAAAATTTACAATCCCTTTCTTTTAACTTGAACAAGTGATCCCATTCATTTATGTTTCAGTGACCAAATAGTGTAATTTAATAACACAAATGCACATGTAATTAAATACATTGTTCAATAGAATAAAATGTATTAATGATTTGTAGAACTAATATTTGTCTCTAGTAAAGCTGTTGTGTCTTAATTATAAACAAAGAAGTCCATGATGGCTGCACTCAGTATTGTTAAAGATGGCCATGGAGATATTACTTTTTTGAAAGGTTTGAACAAAGGTCATAAAATGTAAAAAATAAACATAATAAAATTATGGTCTTTGTATTCATTTGTCTCGCTGGTTAACTGTTATATTTCTTTAGCTCACTGTTTTACCGCTGCTTATCAAAAACTAAATAAATTTTGCATTTTTGCACCCAACACAAGATTTATATTGTTTGTGCGGTTGCTCAACTTTTCAATAATTACATATAATATATCTGAAATGTATCTTGTCAATAGTCCAGTGACTCCAGCGTGTTAGTAGGAAAATACAGTTCACTAACTGTATTTACAAAATGTGTGTTATGCCTATTTCCTTAATAATTGCTATATAAATCAGACAAATATTTATTGCCAAACTACTAAAACAATGTAAATCATTAAAACGTTGCAGTCAAGGGTGTATTTCCTTTACTTTCAAGAATCCTGATTAATCGGCTATTTAGTCAGAACTTGTTGCTGATTAATCGACTAAAATTTTGGACACTGATTAACAACACTAAATTAAATTGCAGGCTGTTTTAATGCAGCTACTTTGGGACAAATAAAATGCAGGCTATTTCAGGAGAAATAAAATGCAAGCTTTTTGGGGAGAGATAAAGGGCATGCCATTTTGGAACAATTAAAATATCTTTTCTGGGAGACATAAAATGCATGCTAATTTATGGGTTTTTTTTTAAGAACTAAAATGCAGGCTATTTTGGAAGATATAAAATGCATGTTTCTTTGTGGAAAATAAAATGTGGCTATTTAGAGTTTATATTATTATTAGTATCAGACATTCCAAAACGTTTTTGGGGTTTAGCGGACATTCTGACCTGTGGTTGTGTCATAATCCATGGACCAAATTCACATTCACGAGACACAAAATGGATCTGTTTTTGGAATAAGTCCAAATTTTACAGAACATTTAGTCCTGCTGCGTTAGATCTTATACCTAATTTATTATTAGTCAGATCCAACTGCGCGACACTTATCGGAATGTCCGATAATTATTATAATTGGCCTATAATTTCAGCTAACCTGCCCCTGTTCTTGTACCCATTCCTGCACACAGTTACAAAGACGAGGCCATTCGAGTACCTGCGGCTCACCAGCCTTGGCGTGATTGGAGCGCTAGTCAAAGTAAGAACAGAATACTTTCGCTAAGAGCTACTTGTACGGTTGTTGACTTTTATATTTTTTAGAGTATAAGCTATATTTTAGTGAAACAAAATATCACAATAGACAATGGCTACTAAAATTTCTGAAATTATTTGAAATTAGGCATATTTTGCAATTTTCCTGGATATTTTCATTACCAGTATTTGTGCGAAGTCAAATTATTTTTTGCTTCTAATTTGTATTTATTAGTGCAGACCTTGCTGTAAGATGACACATTTTATTCAGTTTGACACAAAATACACAAAAATTCAGTCGCAAAACTACGGACAAGGCATTAACATCAATGTACTAGTACATGTTTACATTTTAATTCAGTAGCAGTGAAGTTAAACAGCTTGATTCTTATTGTTACTAACAAAAAGTTTAAACTTTATGTTTCTGTGACTTGAAAAATTTAAACAAAAGCTACCGGGTGTTTATTTGTATAAAAAATCATGTCCAGCAATTATTAAAGCAGCAGTCAAGAAATATGTTAATAGAAATAAAACCTTGCAGAAATCGTTTCTAATGGACATCATACCGATCAAAATATAAAAAAACGCATCGAAATTGGTCTAATAATACCATTTTGGTAACTTCTTATTGTATTTTTTTTTTGTATGCAATAACTGGTGATGCCTCTGGAGTAAATCAGCATGTACATTATTGTATGTTCTGTTCGTACCAAGCGTTTTCGAACTTAGATAGTATAAAATGCATTTCGTAAATAAGAAACAGTTTTCAGTCGAATAAACATCATTTTCGTTTGTAAGAACTATTATCAAATTACGATGTATTGAATTAGATTCCATGGACAGTGCCTTTAACCAACATATTTGTATACACCAATATTTTATCGTGATTTTGATTGTAGTCTGATGAACAAGAGGTGATAGACTTTCTGCTTACAACTGAGATTATTCCCCTTTGTCTTCGAATCATGGAGTCAGGAAGTGAGCTCTCGAAAACTGTAAGTATATACAGGTTCTGATATAAGTACACAATGGGAAAACTGTAAGTATATACAGGTTCTGATATAAGTACACAATGGGAAAACTGTAAGTATATACAGGTTCTGATATAAGTACACAATGGGAAAACTGTAAGTATATACAGGTTCTGATATAAGTACACAATGGGAAAACTGTAAGTATATACAGGTTCTGATATAAGTACACAATGGGAAAACTGTAAGTATATACAGGTTCTGATATAAGTACACAATGGGAAAACTGTAAGTATATACAGGTTCTGATATAAGTACACAATGGGAAAACTGTAAGTATATACAGGTTCTGATATAAGTACACAATGGGAAAACAGTAAGTATATACAGGTTCTGATATAAGTACACAATGGGAAAACTGTAAGTATATACAGGTTCTGATATAAGTACACAATGGGAAAACTGTAAGTATATACAGGTTCTGATATAAGTACACAATGGGAAAACTGTAAGTATATACAGGTCTTGATATAAGTACACAATGGGAAAACTGTAAGTATATACAGGTTCTGATATAAGTACACAATGGGAAAACTGTAAGTATATACAGGTTCTGATATAAGTACACAATGGGAAAACAGTAAGTATATACAGGTTCTGATATAAGTACACAATGGGAAAACTGTAAGTATATACAGGTTCTGATATAAGTACACAATGGGAAAACTGTAAGTATATACAGGTTCTGATATAAGTACACAATGGGAAAACTGTAAGTATATACAGGTCTTGATATAAGTACACAATGGGAAAACTGTAAGTATATACAGGTTCTGATATAAGTACACAATGGGAAAACTGTAAGTATATACAGGTTCTGATATAAGTACACAATGGGAAAACTGTAAGTATATACAGGTTCTGATATAAGTACACAATGGGAAAACTGTAAGTATATACAGGTTCTGATATAAGTACACAATGGAGGTTTATTTTGGAATTAGTTTATTGTACGATCTGAATTAAATACCGCAGTGTAAAGTATATGCTGAATTAAATACAGGTACATGTACATAATGTAAATTTACTTTTCAATTAAAATAAAGTAAATTCCTAATTATACACAGATATATGTACACAATGCAAGTGTATTTTGTAATTTAAATAAGTAAAATCTGATTTGTATACAGGTATATATACACAATGTCAATTATGTTTAATATAAATAAAGTAAAATCTGAATTATATACATGTGTATGTACACAATGCAAATTTATTTTTTGAAGTAAAATAAAGTAAAATCTCAGTTGCATGTATTTTTCAGTCTGTTTGGGTACTTATAATAGTGGAAACGTATATTGCAGAGCAACTTTATGGGATTGTTTTGTATCAAATAAAGATGAAAAAACTGCTGTTTACAGTTGATATAAATGTTGTTTGATGGGTAACCAGTAGTCAATTATTTTGTCATTTAGTTTGGTTGAAAATATATTGTGGTTAATCACTTACCTATGGTAATAGCTATCTTATTCATGGCTGAATTGAACCCAAATTTAATTGTTTTTGTAATTCCACGAGAGTATCAGACTTGATTCAGCTTGTTCATGACATAAATGCATGCAAATCCAGTCATCAAACATTCCAGCAACACTTGGGAAAACATAATTATTATCTTTTCAAGATCCTTTTCAATATATTATACAAAGATGTGATTCCCTCCCTTTGAATACCAATGTGTATGTGCAATTTGCTGAATTTCTTAGGAAATTATTGATTTTGGTGAACTCTTTATAATGGAGTTTAGGTAGTGTCCTTCCCTTAAGAGTGGTTTAGAAATCTCACCCAAGAATTTTGTCTATATATCAGTTTGGTGTTTGAGCGGAGAAGAGTAAAAAGTAGTTCCAATTACAATTGTAAAAATATGTGTCAAACCATGTTAGAATCAAAATAATTTGCGCATTTTCGTTATGATGTGTGGCTATTAAACAACTCTGGCTAACACACTCTTGGTTAAATTCCTATGCATCAAAACTCCAAATCGTTGTTCATTGGCCGATAAACAATGATAAATCAAAAATTATTTCCGAATTGCTTGTTTTCATTGCCCAGGTTGCCACATTCATCCTTCAGAAGATTCTACTTGACGAGACAGGGCTGTCATACATCTGCCAGACATATGAACGATTCTCACATGTTGCCATGATACTGGTTTGTACATACGTATACAGTCCCTAAAATAGACTTACTGTATTAAAACCATTCCCGTACCAATTCCAGCATGAAAGGTTAAAGAAAATTAATTTAAGAACATACTTGTTATTTTTAGGGCGAAATGATGTTAAATAAAGTTATTACAACAGGTTTTGACAACTACCTAAAGTAAACATATAAGTTATATTTTTGAAAATCTAGTAATACTAAATTAGTTTGGAAAAATCATTTCAGCATTAAAAAATTTGCTCTCCAACATTGCATGCTATTTATTATGTCATGCTTTCACTACAGACATGTGATAAAAGTTAAATGTTGTTTTTTTAGTAAGTCTTAAATGTGTAACATTTGGTCTAAGTAACTTTATAGAAATAACACTGATTTGACCTGCATTTACCAATCAGCTGATTTGACATGGGCCCGTATGTATACAGATTCTTAAGCAATTCAATTAGAATTTGTGTTTAAAACACCAAGCTTTGGAATATGTGCATGACTCATACATCAATAAATTCAGTGCAGCATATGCATCTAATTATTTACTATATGCATTTCTTTTCCAGAAAAAAAATTGAAAATTTTGAAATTTTAAGATTTTTCTTAATTATTTCAACTAGGATTCTTTATAAATACCAGCCCTGCTTTAAGCCGTTACTATTATTCTACCTGCATTTAGACATCAATGAATTATACCTGCATTTATCAATCGATAAACTCTACCTGCATTTAGCAATGATTTGACCTGCATTTAGAAATCATATCATTTGACCTGCATTTAGCAATCGGTAATTTGACCTGCATTTAGCAATCGGTAATTTGACCTGCATTTAGCAATCGATTAATTTGACCTGCATTTAGCAGTCCAATTATTTGACCTGCATTTAGCAATCCATAATTTGACCTGCATTTAGCATTCAACTTATTCTACCTGCATTTAGCAATCCATTAATTAGACCTGCATTTAGCAATCAACGTAATCTACCTGCATTTATCAGTTGAATGATTAGACCTGCATTTAACAATCAATTGATTATTACTGAATGAAACAATTAAGTCATGTGTCTGCTTTTAACAAGTAGGATACTAGGTTAGAGAAAATATACCAGGTCCGCTCAGAACTTGTTTATGACCACGAGTTTTTGTTTGTTTTAGTAAGCAAGAGTACGTTAAGGTCATATTTACAGAAATATGAACGTCTATAAATAAATATGAGTTAATCAGCTAGGCAAATCATTTACAGATGGTTATGGCGCACATTTTCAAAATATTGGTTCAGATAGGTCAACAACTTTGCCAGTAATCATGTGATCTGTTATGACCCATATGTTTATATACAGAATTGTATATTGTTACAACATAAACATATAGTATAATCTTGATACTTATATTTTCCAGGGTAAAATGGTGCTGCATTTATCAAGAGAGCCTTCTGCTAGACTATTGAAGCACGTTGTGAGATGTTACCTGCGTCTATCAGACAACCCAAGGTATCATGTTTTGTGCACGATGTTCAAACGTGCATGATTACTTCGTTGTGGATCAATTTCAATCATAACGGTATCATTTCACTGTGGATTGAATGGATCATTGATTGTGTGGTCAATCAGTAATTCAATATACTTGTCACATCATGTCTTAAACTATTGTGTAAAAATAAAATGTAAAGAAGATATAAGCAGTATGTTGCTGTGTTGATATTATATTATAAATCTTTTCCAGTTTTCACAGGAATTACACATTCTCGGAAAAATTAGTTTAAAAAAAAATTGTTTCTATATGAACTGTGTCAGAAATGCAAAATGTTGTTGCAGAAACTATATATACAAAAATTATGCATATTGGTCGCATAATTATTTGCGAAGCAACTACTCGTGTATTTCATTTGTCTTTCTTAAAAGAGACAACAAGTACTGGTTCCACCCAGGAATTGGACTCGAAAGTATTATGCCACAGGGTCAGTTTTGTTGAATGTTTTTAATTATAACAGGCTTATGCCTCTTATTTGATCAATCAAATTCATTATTTTAAACTTGATGCTACAGAGCATAATATTGTTTATTTCGATTATCAAACATACAGTTTTCTTTTGAAAGGAATTATGTCTTTACAATATTATTTATGCACAAATTATTTATTAAATTGTAACAGTGTGAGCTTAGGCTAATCCTGTTATTGAAATAAGAATTCTTCAGCTTGAATTTTCAAGTAATCGAGTCGTGATTTTGATACAATCAAGCTTAAATAAATAAGTTTAAACTAAATTAATTATTGCAAAGCAATTATATCATTGATCACCTGTGTTTCAGGGCAAGGGAAGCTCTGCGCCAGTGCCTTCCAGACCAGCTCAAGGACATCTCCTTCGTCAACCACCTGACTGATGAGAACTCCACCAAGCGCTGGTTTGCTCAGCTGCAGCAAAACCTTGAAACCCCGGGTGTGCCAGACCCTCGAAATCCGGGCATGCCCCTGCACCAGCAGTGAATGTGATGCTAAGACACTGGCTAGCGACTGGCTGGTGTGACTTTCTGACAATTCTGCCATTTTTCCGAGGTTTTTTTTTTTCGAGGATTTACGGATAGTGTTGGACACTGGGCAGTTAAACCAGCAATTGTAAGCAACTGCTGGTGTTTGCAATTTCGCCATTTGCCAGGCGTTAAAGATAGATTGTTTAGATTTTTCAATTATGCCATTATTTTAGGTTTTAAGGATAGGCCATTAGAAACCCTGGGCAGTGAAACGTGTAACTATAAGCTACTGCTTGTTCTAATTTTTTCACAGTTATGTGGTTTTCAAGGAACTCAGGATAGACTGTTGGACTACAGGTCGTGGAACCTGAAATTATATACAATATAAATCTGTAATCATGGCTTATAAGGTTCCGGCCTTTAAATCTCAAACGTTATCATTTATATTTCACACCTTGTATTAATTATAATAACAATATATTTAGAAAAGTTTGATTTGCATTAAAATTTGTCATGAAATTTTTGCTTTCTTCATCCCAATGACTGTGTTAACAGCAGACAGGAAACAGCAACACAGAAAATTTCACATTTCAACACGTGGAATTTCATAGAACTGTTGCCATTAACTTCACACAAATCAAGCATATTAAAATAGAAAAGTTTTATGCCAAGTATTTCATGTCGGCTATCAAATAAGTTATACAAAGCCAATGTTTAAAAGTTGTATTTGTGTGAACCATGTCTATGTGTGTTATATGTTCATGGTAGGCATTTTTGTCTCAGTTTTTATGTTAGCCAATGGAATTGATATAATATATTAACCAGCAATTTTGTTGTTCTTAACGATTGGAAGTTATATCTTAAAATGGCTTTTTAAATATAAAGTCTTCAATAAAATGATTTACTTTAAATATGACTATTTATGTCATTAGTTGTAGATAAAGTCTATTTTTGTAGACAGGTTGCACAGATAAATATACCAAATAGATTTGAACTTGTGTATCAAAATAGCTTGTGAGAACATAGGCAAACAGTTTCATTTGAACTTGTGTATCAAAATAGCATGTGAGAACATAGGCAAACAGTTTCATTTGAACTTGTGTATCAAAATAGCATGTGAGAACATAGGCAAACAATTTCATTTGAACTTGTGTATCAAAATAGCATGTGAGAACATAGGCAAACAGTTTCATTTGAACTTGTGTATCAAAATAGCATGTGAGAACATAGGCAAACAGTTTCATTTGAACTTGTATATCAAAATAGCATGTAAGAACAGAGGCAAACAGTTTCATTGGAACTTGAATATCAAAATAGCATGTAAGAACATAGGCAAACAGTTTCATTGGAACTTGTATATCAAATAGCATGTAAGAACATAGGCAAACTGTTTCATTTGTACTTGTGTATCAAAATAGCATGTGAGAACATAGGCAAACTGTTTGATAGATACTGTTAGGATGAGTCTAAATATGATATGATGAGAACATTCTTTGGAAATACCACTGAATTTAATCAGAAAGAATCTTTACTATTAATAGATTTGAGCATGGCATTCAGTTAGTCATATATCTATGTGTGCAAAACAGTGTTCATACGTTCTTTTTTTAAATTAAAGACAAAATGTTCATTAAACATAAGTGTTCAATGGTTTATTCAATTTTCCAAAAGGTCTAAGGCCCATAAATTAACAGTTACATGTCTTACGCAGTATAACAATTTTATGAAAATTGCATTATTACATTAGCATTGGAATCTTGCAAACAACATTCATTGTCAGTAATAGTACATTTTTGACAAAAATATATAATCAGTTTTTCAATTTTATGCATAACAGGTACAATCATTGTGCAAAACACAGTGTGTTCATGTGTCAATAAAACCCATTTCTTACATACTGTTTTGCCTTCTTACTAACTCAAAATCAAATTAGTTAATTTTTAAATGATTTACCTTATTAGAAAATGAAGAAATTACCTTATTAGAAAATGAAAGAATTCAATCTATAAATAGATACCAATGATGCTTGGCAACAGTTTAGTAATCAGGATTACATGTAGGTCCTGTAGTATTAATGTTCCTGTACTTAGAAAATTCTGGTTAAGGTTTGCATGCTGCAAGTTTATGTCTCGATATCTAATTCAGATATTCAAATAAAACTTCACACATGTCTTCAGGGTCCTTATAATAAGGTCACTGGCCAAGACCTATAACTGTGACCCGCATTGTAGCAGAAGTATGCCCCTTTTTGTACTTCAAAAGTTTGCGTGCAATTATGTATCTCTGTAACTACTACAGATATTAAATTGAACTTCACAAATGTCTTTGGGCTCATTATGTAACCTAACTGACCAAGGCCCATATCTCTGACAAAGAGTTACATGTATAAATAGTTGAGTGCGCTGTCCTGAGACAGCTCTTGTTTCACTGATTAAGATTTTACAACAGTACTTGTATTTGCATTGCAGGACTTTAAGAGCAAACATTATGTGTCATGACATTATGAAAAGAACAGTTACATTAACCTACACTCTCTGTTATCAGACTAAAATTACACCGTAAAATAAACTACCCTTTTGGGAGATCGTGCGCTTTAGTCAAATTGCACTATGTATTGTAACATGTTTATTTTATCAAAAAGGCAACTAGCAACAAATACAGCATCTGTCCTTTCTGTGAAGCAGTAGCTATTTTAAAGGAATTTATTCTTTAACAGATTGTTATCAATTTAATATTATATGACTTATTGTCATAATGGCATTAAGATTAAGACTAATAACAACAAAATGTAACAACGTGACAGTGCAGAAAGTTAAAACAACCATAAAATTTGCGTTTTTCCAAATCGGAGAAGTTTGAATTGTAAATTGTTATTTATATGAAGCTCACATGAGTATATATTTATAAATTGTATTGGTCCATGTAACTGAAAAATACCAGTATTCACATTGGTCTGTTATTAATCACTTGCTGGCAATTAAATTGGGCAGGTTTACAAAGTTAACTTGATAAAAATTATGGCAGTATGCGTGAAGGCACAAAAAAACGTAATCATATAACGGAATAAATAATTAAAAAGTGTAAAATTGTTGCAATTAAATATTATTTTTGAAATGTTTCTGCATCATAAATAAGCCATAAAATGCAATGGTATGAACACAGTTGTGATATGGGTTGTGGTTATTTCCAGAATAACTTCATAAATCATATTTAAATCTTTAACTTTTGAAAGCTGAGACACATATATTACATTTAAAGAATTTATTTAAATCTTTAACTTTTGAAAGCTGATACACATATATTACATTTAAAGAATTTATTTTATGTAAGTATACACCCAGGTCCCAGTTACTAAAAACTTTAACGGACAATTAAGCTAACATTCGTTTTAACTTTTGGAAGAGGTTTTTGATGTAAATTAAATGTTAAAATTTTAAAATTTGCATTTATTTTAAATGAATTGATATGTTCAAATAATTGTCTAATGCTTCATAAGCGAGATGCGTGTAATATTAATTTTATTTACATCTAAAGTAAACAGGCCATTAGCTTAACCGGCCGTTATAGTTTTAAGCAACTGGGCTCAGATGTTTCCATAATAATTTGCAATAAACTGAACTGCACATTTTAAGTTATGCAGGTTTACAATATGACTTTATTGTGCATGCTTGTAATTTTAGGTGCGGTTACACCATAAACTATCGTTACGTTGTAGAATCACGATATGAAGTAATTTTTTTACATCTTTATGAGAAAACAATGGCTCACATGACTATGTCATAAAAATGATGAGAACAGAAAGAACTGCATCTTTACACAACCTTAAATGAAAAATAGTATTGAAGTACAAATAAGTGAATGCTATTATTCCAAGCATGTCATGTATTTATATACTGTGGTTTCTTTAAACATGTGACATTAGTAGGTCTGGTGTGATAAGAAATGCATAATACTCGTAGTTTACTTAAATAAATAGCTTTATGCCCACCTGTAGATGAGTGGAACATGTGTACGACAAGCAACAACATGCATACATACAGGTACCCACAGCGGCCTTTGTAATTATAATTACAACTTATATATAATTATAAATTATATTATAATACAGCATATTCAAGTAGTTTCAGAATACAGTATTGTATGTAAGTGAAAACATACATATGTATACATGAATTACTTTTAAATAATTCCTGTAACTCGATGATTAAAATGAGTGATAATATATATAAACATGCATTTCTTCGAGGCTTTTCAAGGTTACACTTTTGCGTTAATAATACGATTTATTGTAACTTTGTAAGATTGGTATATTGTTAGCGATCTCCACAGTTTTGAGAATACCGGTATATCCGGAACCCACCAGGTTTTTCGGGTCTTGAAATCTTGCTTTTTTAAGGGAATGTTATGCTGAAAGTACAGAACCCAGCTAAACTAGATGTGTCACAGACACGGATGCCCCCACGACACATGTTTGGACACAGACAAATGGTGTGTCGCCAACAATATATTTTGCCTTGACAAATTTATTTCATATATATTATATAGTGGAACAGTGACAAAGGTCCATAATTCCACTTAATTGGTCACAGCCAGAATGTGTTCCTTTACGATCACCTATACGTTAAGGTCCTTTAGCTGTGAAAGTTTGAGCAAAATTCGCCAAGCAGTTAAAGAAAAGTTGAGTCCACAAAATTTCGGAAAGTAATTATATTATAAAGTGGAAACAATGACAAAGGGCCATAATTCTGCCAAAATTGGCCACAGCCAAAATTCCTTCCTTAACGATCTCCTACACGTTAGGGTCCTTCAGCTGTGAAAGTTTGAGCGAAATCCTCCAAACAGATAAAGAGGAGTTGAGTCCACAAAATTTCGGGAAATGTATATTCTGTCGTGGCAAAAATGAAAAGGGCTATAATTCTGTCAATATTAGTCGCTGCCAAAATTCCTTACTTGACGTTCACCTACACGTTAAGGTCATTCAGCTGTGAAAGTGTGAGTGAAATCCGCCAGCAAATAAAGGGGAGTTGAGTCCACAAAATTTCGGGAAGCATATATTAGTGGAAAAATGACAAAGGGCCTTAATATTGCCAAAATTGGTTGCATCCAAAATTCCTTCCTTCATGATCACCTACACGTTAAGGTTCTTCAGCCGTAACTTGTAATTGAACGTGCAATAAAAGCCACCTGTGTATAAATTCTGCAACCAATTTATTTTATATTATACAATT
This sequence comes from Congeria kusceri, assembly GCA_027627225.1. Taxonomy (NCBI): domain Eukaryota; kingdom Metazoa; phylum Mollusca; class Bivalvia; order Myida; family Dreissenidae; genus Congeria; species Congeria kusceri. The sequence continues at coordinate 13,939,560 of CM051038.1, forward strand.
TTGTAATAGATGATTCAGCTTTTGTATGCGTTCAAATTTAAATAATGCGTAAAAACTGTAATATATGTATATATAACAAACTTCAATTGAGATAGTTTAGTGCAGCTGTAGTTACAATTTTGTTAAGGTTGATTTATCTATGGTAGATGTTAAAATTCAAAACAGACTGATGTAAAAAAAACACAAAAAAACACACACACTAAAATATATGCTTATGAAATAAGCTTAAAAATGTAAAAATAAAAATACAAAATGCATAAGGGTTAATATAATTCACTACTTGTATTAAGCGTCATAATGGGACTGTATTCATATGCGTAATAACTTTGGATTAATTTAAGTAAGAATTATCTCCCTTGCGAAGTTGTGTAATCTGAGTATAATTTTCCGATTTCGTTGCAATATGAACGTGTTGGTAATGGCATAATATTGCATAATAGTTTTTCTTTTATCTTATTAAGTTTCATGCAATTTAGGATTTTTATTTGAAAAGTTTACATAATACTAGTGTAATTAATAATAGTTAGGCCACTCTCTGTTTTGACTCTTTTTTAACTACATTTCAACATACGTACATTGCACAACCAGTCTGCCCAAATGGCTTAAATGCGGTCTTCGTGGTAATCTGAAATGTGATTGCTTTTTATAACCCGAAATACTAAACCCTAAAATACTATAAAAACACCACTGAATTGTTAACATACCAGCATTTTAGCGGTAATAAGTCATGACTGGTTGGAAAATTACTTCACACAATTTTGGTGTTTATAGAAATTTGGAAACCCCAGTTTTTATTACCCGCTATATACTCCTAGTTCACTTCTATTTATGCAACTATTTATAGAGCTGATTCAAACATCAGAGTTGGCGATTCCACCACTTTTCAAGGTTTAAGTCTGTGTTGTAGTATATGATTTGTGTGGAAGGAATTTTTATTGCAAAATGAGTACGATTTTAAAGAAAAAAAAAATCTGATATAAAATATCTCAGTGTTACTCAATTCGGATAATTTAGAGATTTACAGAGTGGTATAAGCTAAATTGCATAACAATGTAACACCTATGTGGTAATTGTAATTCTTGTATTTGTATATCTGTTGCAAAGATTGTATATCTGTTGCAAAGATTGTATATCTGTTGCAAAGCAAACAGTTTCATTATAACAAAGACAAATTGTTGTTTTATCTAAGACCTTGTTGCTAGAAATGCTGTTTAACAGCAATGCTTGAAGTCCTATATGCTATCTTCATGACAAAGCATTACTTAATGTTATCTATCTAATGCTGACTGCCAACAGGTGTAAGAGTATTGTGACAAATGCTACAAAAAAACTTCGGATTATTCACAACTTTGCTCGAAACAGGTGCTTAAATTGTTGAATTACCTAATGCCTGTTTGTCAGACAATTCATTTATCAAACCTCTTATCTGTGAGAGCACACTTGACACTTTTTACATACAAGCATATGACAAATCCCAAGGAATACGGAATCTGCTTGACAGTTCTGTTTTCAGGCCTTGAAAAAACATACGCATGAGCATGAGTTTTGCTCTTACAAAGCAATGTTCCAAGGCCCATTTTCTGTCACTTTCTTACTTTCTTCACTAAGAATTGAGAACTTGCAAAAGATTAAACAAATAAACATGACTGTATGACTTGTTTAAAAAAACAACAACATGTATCTTAGTTTTTCCGTCTTAGTGTGATACACAAAATTATTAAGATGTGCGATCTTTATCTTAAATATTAGATATCTTTAAACCTATCTTCAAAAATATTCTGATACAAAAACAACTATTTTATTCCATTTATCGTATGTGTCAGTGAATATTGTAATCAAACTTTGATGACAAAAACTAAACTTTGTAAAATTTTGGAATTGAAAGTCTGTAGTTACTTTAGCTACATAAGGATTAAACTGTGTCCAAAATCATGCAGTTATATCATACACGTATAATAGACAACTGACAAAAACATCAAACTTGTGTGAGCGCTCAGAACCAGCACAACAAGAGACATACCACAACCCTGTAAGTGGACACCGGGAGGGAGGGAGGAAGGAGGCGAGGGAGAAAGGAAGGAATGGAGGAAGGAATGAAGGAGGGCAGGAAGAAAGTATCAAGGGAGGAACGAAGGAGGAAAAAGATGCGCGGGATTTAAGAAAAGTGGACGGAGAGAGGGAGGTGAGGGAGTTAGAAAGGAAGGAGGGGTGGGAGGTATGGAGGGAGGTTCGACAGAGAGGGAGGAGAGGGAGAAAGGGACTTAAGGAATGGTTAAAAAATGGAAGGATGGCGAGTTAGGAATGGAGGTTTACAAGGAGGTAGGGAGGGGTGGGGCGAGGACAGCTTAAAGAGGGAACGGGATACGGAGGGCTGAGGGTGTCCCTTACCCTTAGCGTACTGCTAGTATCGTTAGCAAAAGTGAATATTTCTATTAATATTTTGCATTAATTATCATATACATCCCATCAAATGTTCAACGCCGTTTGCACACCATGATCATGCCAGCAGCTGATTGCCTTCATGGTCATGCTATGTCATATAATTAACTATATTACGCATTAAATACACGGCAAAGCGCCACGCGTGTACAAATGCCCACAACATCTCCATTTTATAATGATCTCTGCACTTGACTAATTTTTGAAAGCCTGCCAAAATAGGAACTTGTGCGCCGGTGCACAAGCAAGCCTCGTGATAATCATGTACACCCACTTGCAGTTCTATTCATCATTTTTCTGCAACACCATTATTTTAGTCATAATTGTAGATCTATGTATGTAATAATTAATTATAATTACTGTTTTTAGGAGTACCTCATTTAAATCTATGCACAATGGCCATTATAATGGTATAAACGGACTTGTGATTTATAATGGAACGGTTTTGTCACTTTTATTTATGGAGGTGTAAGGCGTAGTTACGGCTTATTTATAGCAATAAACGTTTCCTAATTTAAGAACCATTCTGTTTTCAACTAATGCAATAGTCTCTAGTATTCTCCGGTATCACTTAACAAAGTACGTGGTTTAGGCGGAAGTTGCTTCAATCAATAACAATCTAGATTGCCTTTATATATCTTCCAACCACTCTGTTTTCAACTAATCCAATAGTCTCTAGTATTCTCCGGTATTACTTAACAAAGTAGGTGTTTTAGGCGGAAGTTGCTTCAATCAATCACAATCTAGATTGGCTTTATATATCTTTCAACCACTCTGTTTTCAACTAATCCAATAGTCTCTAGTATTCTCGGCTATCACTTAACAAAGCAGGTGTTTTAGGCGGAAGTTGCTTCAATCAATCACAATCTAGATTGCCTTTATATATCTTCCAACCACTCTGTTTTCAACTAATGCAATAGTCTCCAGTATTCTCCGGTATCACTGAACAAAGTACGTGTTTCAGGCGGAAGTTGCTTCAATCAATCACAATCTAGATTGGCTTTATATATCTTTCAACCACTCTGTTTTCAACTAATGCAATAGTCTCCAGTATTCTCCGGTATCACTGAACAAAGTACGTGTTTCAGGCGGAAGTTGCTTCAATCAATCACAATCTAGATTGGCTTTTATATATCTTTCAACCACTCTGTTTTCAACTAATGCAATAGTCTCCAATATTCTCCGCTATCACTGAATAAAGTACGTGTTTTAGGCGGAAGTTGCTTCAATCAATCACAATCTAGATTGGCTTTATATATATGGCAACCACTCTGTTTTCAACTAATGCAATCGTCTCCAGTGTTTCCCGCTATCACTTAACAAAGAACATGTTTTAGGCGGAAGTTGCTTCAATCAATCACAATCTAGATTGGCTTTAAAAATCTTTCAACCACTCTGTTTTCAACTAATGCTATAGTCTCCAGTATTCTCCGGTATCACCTCACAAAGTACGTGTTTTAGGCGGAAGTTGCTTCAATCAATCACAATCTAGATTGGCTTTATATATCTTTCAACCACTCTGTTTTCAACTAATGCAATAGTCTCCAGTATTCTCCGGTATCACTTAACAATAAGTTAAGAACTTCACGAACTAATAACGAATCAACTACGAATCCTTAAATGTATCAATTTTTAGCGATTCGTTGAATTCGTGATGTCTGTGGAAAGGGGTATAAACCCCAGGCTTTCAATACAGTGAGCATGCATTTTGTAAGATATAAACTCACATTACGAAACGGATGTAAAATATAATTTGGACAATTATCTCGTCCGAAACTAACATATTCCAGCGCATTTAATACTGTCATTTGTTAGACATATTGTTGAAATCAGTACCTAGGTTCGAATGATTCGACGAATAATGATATTTTAGAAACGATACTGATTTAATTGGTTTAAAATATAAATTTTATTTATGTTATATTAAATAGTGTTTAACAGAATTAAATACCTTTTTTGTTATGCATCATTAATTGGACTGCCAAATGCATAGATGTATTTTATGACAAAGAAAAAACTGGACTGCCCCTTTAATGAATACAATTTCGGTTGACAAAATTCTACGTTCGTAAATCAGTATAAAAAGGGAAAACAAACTGTTATCAGTTAAAATGTCCATCTTGCATATACAGTTGCATTTTATAATTGTTAAAACCCTTATCGGCCACTCCAAAGCGCAGATAAACTACTGGTTTCTGCAAGTAACTCAATCTATAGTATTTTGCAAAATAAAAGAGCCATGCCAATAAAATAAATACAGTTACCTATCACAGGCAAGAGTCGTGCATATTTCAGGCCAGTCGGAACACGCGGTGTAATCAGTGCATCATCGGAACAGTAAACCCCGTTTTCCTCGTGCGCCACGTGTTCTGGAAAAAAAATCGATATCAAAGCGTTGTGGCGCTATTGGTTTGCATGTGTTGCATTTTGTTCAATAAACTAAATGTACATGTAGTGCAAAAAGATCCAACTTAAGAATATACATATTACATAGTTGAGATGTTTTACATATCTAAATAAACTAACGATTACTACAAAACTGTAAACAAACGGTGTTATATACATTTCGAAAATCTGCACTACTGTTCATTTTTTGGCTTAAATCATTTGCAGCATAAATTATATAAATATGCAAGTTAAAATGTAAAAACGGATGCAGTAAATAGACGGCTTGTTGTTGTAGTCGCTCAACTGACAGATCAACGAGATTTGATTGACTATGTATTGATCCGTTCAGAATGTCGGGAGGTTTTGTTTTTAACAAACTTAATGATTTATGTACACGTTGATTGTCGGAAATCGAACCGAGAGGGCGTGGTACTGAACCCAGTAGCGATTCGTCAACTGCTATTCATAGACTGTGTTATGTGTTTTGTAATTTCTCCGAATTAAATGTTGAATCTTAAGTAAAATGCCATTACAGATACACCGTTCTATCAATTAATATTAATGGCTTTTAACAGTATCAGTTAGATGTTTCTGTTTCGAAAAATGTATAACATTTATAGCTTCTTATAACCACAAATCGCTCTCTAAACGTACATGATTGATAATAATGTTCGCGGTTATAGAGCTTTTCGTCGCTTAACAAACAATTGGTGATCACTTTTGCGCTTAAATAATTAATCGTCAACCTTACTTTTGTAGCGCAGTATACGCTTTCCCTGTCGAAGCATTAAATCATCTCAAACCGCTAAGTAAATATTTGGGTGTTCCATTCATAGATACGAAAATGTTTAACTAGCTGTGAAGCCCGTGTCGCTATCCGGGAATGGTTGTAGAGACTAGTGTAACCGCCGCATTTGGTGGGCGTTAACCGCGATGTCTGGCCTAGTCGTTTATTGACTTTTATTTACTATTTTCCTCAATGAAGTAGATAAGGCATGCGTTAAACAGATTATCTTAAGCAACAAGGATTGACCGTGTTTAACTGCTCTTGTGCATTGACTTTTGTAGAAGTGCCATTCATTAGCCGTATAACTTATTAAAAAGTGTTTATATCTTTATGATTTGGTGTTCTTGCTGTTGTTTTTGGTGTTGTTGACAATGCTGCTGCTGAAAATGAACATCTATTATGATGATGATGATGATAATGATGATAATGATTATGATGCTGACGACGACGATGATGACGACGACGACGCCGACGCCGACGATGATGATGATGGTGATGATGATGACAATCCGTTGCTGTGACCTTACATTTAAGCTACAGCCTGTGAAAATGAATGTTCGCACTCTTTCAATTTTACTTTTTCTTTGTCAATTTCATCTTTGCACTATATTGCACATTAAGAAACTGTGTAAAATTGTTTAGTAGGTTTATATGCAAAGTTTCGTTGCAATTGCATTTGATATAGTGGCGGTTGAGACATTTGTGCTAGAATAGAAGTGAAACTTGAAACATGACACGTTTTCTCTATAGCATGTATTCTAGGCACAACTGGTAGAATCATTTGTGCAACTGGTACCCTTGTCCTTTGACTTTGTATGTATTATATACTTTAAATAAATGCAAATTCTTCATTATCAATAAGCGTTTCTCAAATACCAATTAGAAAACTAAAGCCATTTCAAAAATGTACATTGAAACGAGCCGGGAGAATCAAGTACAAAAGTAATATTCAACAAACACAATACATTAAAAGCACAGGAGTGTAAGGGTGATGACCATTAATGAACTATACTCGAACTTCTTATGGGCACAGTCATTCACGTTAGATCAATATGGTATTGTAGCGAACACTCATTAGAGGCCATCCTTATAGTAGTAGTCAATTAACCTTTGCATTAACATATGCTAAAGCGGTTGAATGGAGGAGACAAAAGTATAGGGAAAGTAAGTACACGTAAATGATAAAATAGTACACGCAGAAGACTATTCCTGCCTTAAGCAAAGGTAAAGAAAGTAGTTAGCATTAAAGAAGTACATATGACTAACTAAATAAGTCATACAATATTTACATGCTGAATTTAGCAAACGTATTGAAGGTCAGTCATAGAAAGTATGCATAAAAAAGATTCAATCGTAACCTTTGTATTAACCGGTTGAATGGTAGAGTCAACTGCAGGGAAAATTAACGCATGTGGATAATAAACAATAAACAGAGGAGCTTCGATTAATTTAGCAAACCTAAGGAATGTAAATACTAATGAAATGTGCACATAGGTCCATCACTGAATTTAGCAAAGATAGGGAAAGTAAAAAAGTACTTAAAAGTAGATGTCCATCTTTACATTTCGCAAACGTTGGGATAAAATGTACATGTATAGTATACATGATACTAAAGCAAAACTAAAACATTCGATAAGCCAAAGATAAATATTAAAAGAAGTATCTCATTCAAAAACCAGAACTGATAAAAGATTATCGTATCCCCCCATCTGTGTTGAGTGTAGGTCTGACCAGAGTATCATTCTGACATAGTACATTAAATAGATTGCAGACTATATACTCTTAAGTATAACTATATCGTAATGTTTACTCTGCCGGCCCCAAACACCTACTCATCGGGCATGGGCACACATATACATATCCATGAAAGAGATTCTGTCAACTCTTTCCCGCGAATTTTTCAAATTAAAAGCATTTAGATTGCACATAAAATGTAACAAAACTCGTGAAAATATAAATTTCTATGATCACTCGTGAACAAAAATAGATATTCTACCGAAACCAACAAATATCCTCTATATGATACTGATAAAAAACTTAAATACTGATATCAAAATAGGCATATTCTAATGATCGAAATAACCCTTTGATGCTTATCGAAATATGCCTTGGATACTAATCGATCGAACTATGCAATAGATGCTGATCGAACTATGCCTTAGATGCTGATCGAAATATGCCTTGGATATTGATCAAAATAAGCATTTGATACTGATCACAATAAGCATCTGATACTGACCAAAAAGGCATTGACACTGATTTAGAATTTACATCAGACTATCTCTGTGTCGTCTTTGATAGCATACTGTCTCTAAAAGGGTACGCAACGTGTGTACGACCCCACGGAGTGATATAACATATGTTTTTTTGCTTGTATAATATAGAATCTACTTGAACGCGAGATAACCAGATTTATCAAGTTGGACTTGTGGTTTAGAGCTGGGTTCCCGAAAACATCGAACGACACACACAGCGAGATAATACGGAGACTGAACCGTACTGTGTTCCATTAGGGTCACTCGTTGTTTCGCACTTTCGACCTATGGATTACAAGCGCGAGAACGCGAAAACACAATGCGAAGTAGCGAAATCACGATGCGAAATTGCGATAATACGATGCGAGATCGCGATATTAATTTCGCAACCTCGCATCGTGTTTTCGCATTCTTGACCTTTGGATAGACAAGGGCGCGAGATTACGAAGCGATATCGCGATATTAATTTCGCGATATCGCATCTAAATCTCGCAATTTCGCATCGTGATTTCGCTGCTTAGTATCTTGTTCTCGCGTTCTTGCGTTTGTAATCCAAAGGTCGAAAGTGCGAAACAACGAGTGGCACTAACGGAACACCGTAGAACCGCGTGTCTCGTTTTTGTTGCAGCTATTATTTGCCATGATTTCATTTCATCTTGTGCAATCATAGCCGGCGAGGTTAATTTCCCTGCTAAGGGCGTCCTTGAGAGATAGCAAGTGTTACCATTTCAAAATGTAGATAAAGCCGAATCTTATTTAAACACAACCGCCATAAGCCTCTTTTGTCCTTTTAAATAAATTAAGTGGGCTTTAACTTTTTTGTTACTTAAAACTACTATGCTAACGTAATTTGAAAATCAGTTTTCGATGCATTACAGCAGAACATGACACGTTCCGACTTCGGAAACCTTATTTTCCAAAATAAAACTAGTCTAAAAACATTTAGTACGGTTTTGCTTTATGCTGGTAAAATGCTGTTAATACCTATTTTAAAATCATTCAAATGCTTCATGCATTTATTTTCAACAAAAAATTCTACCTCTAACGTATAGATCTATATTTACAATGATTCTTGTATAAACGCTTATCGTTAGGGTCCCACTGCTATAATTTATATAATATAACCGGTAGTCATTTAGTAGAATATATTATATTCTACTAAATTTGATTCAGATGCGACTCAAAGCACTCTTCGTCTAGCCTTTTAGCATTGTACACGTATGTCAGACTTATATGAGGGATTTGTCTTAATACAATAGTTATAGTAAAATCTAGCTCATTATAAACTATACAATTTAAATAATTGGAAATATTTTAGTTATTTAAATTTAAAGGATTTCTTGACAAAATTACTTTAAACGCTTTAAGTTCTGCAAAATCTGTCGTTTGTATTTGCTATAATATTCACTTTTATTCTTGGCATAACAAGTTAATAATTGTTATGTGATTAAAGCTTAAACTTTTCTGTTCAGCAATCCTTACACGCATTCTTTGCAATGTCCAGACAATACCAAAATAAAAACTCCAACTTCATGCCTCCTTAACCCATTCATCGCTCGAAGAAACCCATTGAACATTAGAATGCGTGTTTGAGATTGTGTCCTCGCTGATTGTGCATGTTCAAACAAGTTGCTTTTTTTACGAGCGTTTTTCTTCATTGAGAAATTTCGGCCTATTTCTTTACATCGCGCATGCGTGCCACCGAACGCGCCGATTGGTCGCGCTGTAAGCACGTGGTGCTTCAATGAATCCGTTCTATTCCCATACAGGTATGTAATTCACACACCTTACAGAGCAGGTGGAGAAAAGACGGGTTTAATACTACGCGTGTTTGTGGTTAGATAGGCTTTATTTATACCGTAACTCTAGATACAGGGATTGTATAAGGTAAAAGCTAACGTGTGCTAATTAATGCGAGCTTAAGTGACCTTTTGCATGAGATCGTCTCCTATTAGTGGAAAAGTGTCGGGAAATTTGATAAAGATATTAATACCTGTGACGGAAAGATATTTCAGTTGCTAATAGAGAAGCGAAGTGAGCGGACATTCTTCGGACATTAATAAATATTACTGTAAAGCTAACAGCGAATAATTACAGTATTCAAGAGCGTGGTTTGAACGAGTGGTGTAACAAAAGAGTGACATTGGTGCATTCGACTGACATATAAACTATATAGACAGAAACAAAATGGGCCAAATGGATGGTACTTCAGAAACCGAGGTGAAGACGAAAATCGTCGTCGTCGGGGACTGCGGGTGCGGCAAGACGACGCTGATCAAACGATACGTGAGCAACACATTCACAGAGGTCAGTAACTTATTTCATTTATCATACATGTAAGTCTTACTATAATAAGCCGTTTGACGAAATTAGTGTTACATTTAGCTTAGTAAATGGCTATTGTATAAAGGACCAAAAGTTTGTGTTACTGATTTTCTTATCACAGAAAGAAACATGCACATGAATGTGAAATGGTATATATGTAGTTACTCTTCGCTTGATTCATTAATTAATTAAAGGAAACACTTAAATACAAGGTATTTTATTGAGGAAAATCCTCACGAAACCTTGAGAACAAATATGAATATAATAACACATAATGCTATTTTTTATTGTATATATGATATGGATCATAATATTGGACACGTTGTGTATATGTCTTCCATTCTTTTGGAAAATACAGATATTTTAAAAGTCATGTTGTTTGGGAAATATATTGCGCTGGTACAGTTAAGATGGGTAAAGGTGGGTCACAACAGGACGCAGAAACTTCGAGGAATACGTTACTCGTACATTAACAATCACTCAGACGATCTACCGTCTATCGGTGATAGCGAATGTTATGGGCGAATGTTGCGGTCGGCAACGAAGGTAATGTCTTGATACAGAACACTGATAAAATAAATTAGGCGGATATCTGCAATTGATCAATTACGCCGAATAATGCACTGTAAATATGTCTGTATCACATCTCCGCGTTAACGCTACCACGTGACTAAGGGGAAAGAAAATGAACGCCCCAGGGTATCTCAGTATTGTTTGTGTACTTAAATGGTTAAGATCTTCATTTCGATTGCCGCCATCTCCCGACAAAAGATAAATAATGACTCTTCATTTGTACAAATAGATAAGGCCTTAAGTCATTTATTCAGTTCTGATACCTACATTACCAGACTTCCCTTTGAATACAGACTCGTATGGAAGATAATACACTTAAGAAATTAAGGAAGCTGTGATTGCTGGTGCACTTCATTTATCTATCTTTTTATGCATTAATTTATTCTGTTCAAATGTCTTCAGTTAACAGTTCTTCGACAATATTATTTGTTAGTTTTAACTGACTCTAATTCCTAGCTGTTGAGTTTCAAGTATTTGGTAACATCACGCTTGAAACCGCATCCTTTCTATTGGATTGGTTAACGCATAGAAAGAATAAATCAAGGTGGTTTATGTCCCCCTCATAAAATTACACGGCTGAGCGACGGGCAAAAATGCGGATTTCGTCATTCATTAAGATGTATAACAGCCAACAAAGTTCCGGCCTTTTTTACCTGCTTAGTACTGTCAACGAGGCATTTACTTCTGTCATTTGTTCAGACCAAGTTGCAAATGTAATTCATGGGAAGCTGTCAGCACTGTGACAGTTATTTTAAAATGGTCTTGACTGAATATCCTGGGCAAAAAATACATCTACATCAATAATACTTTATATTTAACAAGTGTTGATGTTACTGTTTCTTCAAAAACTGTTTGTAAAATACAGTGTATGTTCTATTCAATGTTATATTGCTAAAAAACTAATTCGAAAATGTCAAATTCTCAATCAAATATAACTATCAACTATTGGTTTGCACAAGTCTATGCAATTGTGTGTAAAATGTAAAAAGACTCTTGGTAGAGTACGGTGTAGTTCATGGTTTTCAAGTTATTAGCAATTTTATAACGTACGTAAACAGAATAAATTAATTATATATTGCTAGTGACTCCAGTTAGGGACCAAACTTTCGTTACATGTATAATAGAATCTTTGTGTCTTTATTCCAAATGTGTAACTCTACAGTCACCTCACACTGTTCCTAGAGATAGACAGATAGCGGGGCACACTGGCGGTGATAAAATGAGATACCAGGAGGCCAAAAACTGATTCTGGCGTCTCACAATCACTTAACATTTGGTGGTGTGTCACCTTAGCCTGTTTACGTACACGGTCATTTATACCGCGAGTGTTCAGATGTTTAAGAAATGTACATTTTTATTTGAAACAATACACATTGTTAGGAAATGTTGAGGATAAAATAAAGAAGAGAACAAATCCTTAAACGTTATCATAAACCCTGATTAAGCTATGAAACAGTTATCACATACATTGGATTTTCGTTTACAAAAAATGATGAAATATGTGTCCTTTAACCGCTTAACCGCAATTGAAACGATGAGAGAGTGGTTAAACGTATGCAAATATTTTATTAAGAGCGTGCGCATATTTTAAACGCATGTAGCAGACGGATTTTTACACGCCCACGAGGATAAGCATCCTTAAGTGAATGAAAGTGACTTTCAATTGAGGCGATTATTTGGCGCAATGATAAAATAAAATTTTAATATTTGATAATGAATAAAAATAAATCGGAAGACGTGTGATGAAATATGATTGAAATTTGTTAAATACATATTGTACGGACATGAAATAACGACGGTTTATGGAATTCCGATTGGCTATAATGTTTTTTTTTATCGCAATGTTATCGACTTTCCCATGTTAATATATCGAGTATTCTTAAAAGGTAATTGCCATTTAAAATTCTTTTCCCGGCGAAAACAGAAGAACATACATAACATATAAAATGTCACCCGCTAAAATACCAGCCAATAAAGAGAGAAAATGTCATCATGAATGAAAACTGCAAAGTTAGGTCGGAAACATGGCATTATAAATGTAAAATGCTGCGCTAACTGATATCGAGAGATTGGCAATTTAAAATATCAAATCTCCTGCCACATTTACATGATATTTTTTTACATGGCGTTTTGTATTAAATTATGAATGACTTTGTAGATATTTATAGAACATTTTTAAGGTTCTAAAGAAGTATTTTTAACTTGCTTCTACGAAATTGTATATTTCATGTGTCTGCTTATAACAACATTGTATTATAACGGGTATTTCCAAATTTGGAGAGAGGAAATCCGAAATGTCTACCTTTTCTGAAATTAATACTAAATGTACCTATAACTTCTTTCTCCTTTTGTAAGTATTTCACCAACGAGAGGTTGCTTATATCACAAAATATGTTAAAAAACAAACCATTGGCTGAATCCAGCAGCAACAACATTGCTGATGATAATGATGAGTACCACGTTGTCGTAAATGAGGTAGAACACTGGCTAGAGGGGGTTAAGAAACGATAATGATTAGATATAAATGCCCTCATATAGTTGGGCCTAACATTACAAAAAAAATTATTAATGGTTGAGTCTTTTTATATACAAAATCTCGCGCAATTTACCATAGTCGGAAGCATAATTGTCACGAAGAACTTAACATAAGTGCATAATTAATGTATTTGAATCTTTGATGTCACATAATGCGCTCGTCATGCAGTAATGTTGCAGCACATGAATATCACATTGGAATATAAATGCGCATTTAAATGTACTCGGTGATTTTTGCTTCGTAATGACACGAGGTCATTAATGCACTAGTTGTGACTTTGTCTCGACCGTTTTGTCCTAAAGACTGTATGTTCGCTTATGTCAGACGTATTCATAACGGGCTAATTATTGGCCTACAACGTTTATTTGTTTTGATCGTAGTTTAGAGCATTTAATGAAAGGCTGAGAACTTTATTTTCTGACCGGAGGGAACCAATCCATACTAGACATTTATTGCTGTAATTGACAGAGAGGCAATTGCTGATTTCGTAATTACTACATTGTTTTGTGTATTGTTCTGTCCATTTTTCGGAGTATGATCTAATGTATTACGTTTTTTAAATCCGAATTGAAACTTAATTAAAATGCTTTTTTAATAGATTAAATAAAAAGTACGCGCCTTTTGCAGGGCGTCGGTAGGGAGGAAATCGGGAGTTGTTGGCTGTACATTTAAATTAACCATTCAATATTTCTTTTAAATGTTGTTTATTGATGATGGTGCTGGTTAAGATATATGTACTGTTGAAAGCTGTGTAGGTTTCGAAAGGGTGTCAAAACGTTCAGTCGGTGCTGACGTTTACTTTTTCTGAAAACAATACCCGATTGTCATGTAATTGATTTCCAATTAGCTCGACTCTCCCGTTAGTCCGAGCAACACCCCCGTCCCCTTGGGGGGATTTGGTTGTTGGTTATATTTATTATTCGCCATTCCCTGTCAACGGAAGTGATTGGTTAAGCTTGTTCGATCCTGTCATTTATCGGTCTTGCGCAATAGCGTTGAAAGGCGCCTATCATAAATTGTCCACATTTATGACATGTATTTGTGTATTGTCTTCCGCGTTGAAATTGGGCGACATTTATTTAGTTGTTGTTTTTTTTTGCAGCGCAATAAGTTAACACTCGACAACACTTGACATTAATTACATTAGGTTGCAAGTTATTATAGAAGTAAGTACTCACTATATACTCAAAATAAAAAAATCCTTTTACATAATCATTTTTTCTATAAAAAAAATAGTATAGGAAATCGTTGCTTTGCCGCAATATTATTATTATAAAGTGCTGTCTCACGCGCTAAAAGTTAAGTTTGATTGTTGCTAATTGTTACTTTCCGCAAATATTTGCAGAAACTTTGGTCCGTGAAATTTTCAAGGTGATCTTAAGAACTCTATTTCAATAGCTGTTCTAAAACATGCGCATGATATGGGAAAGAAAGTACATCATAAAAGCCCATGTGAAAAGTAAGACCGTAGATAAAGCATTTAAGAAAACAGCTTGAGATTTAAGGACCGACGGGAGAAGTTTTTTTATTGATAGTGTTTTCATATATTAGACAATCATCTGTTTAAATAACCGTCGATTAATTTTAGTAACGGGTCGAAGATATAACAATGATAGATGTTTAAAAAAGCTGAAACATACCCAGGTGTTTATTGGAAACTTCTTAGAGAAGACTTTCTAGAGCCATGTAGACCATAGATTGTGTGTCATTTCCCAACAAAGAATAAATCTCTTATTATTAGTTACCTAATGAAGTTACAAACTCCAGTCTTTACCAAAGGGTATTTGAGAACCCGGGGTTTATAAAACCCAACATGGTGAGATCTCAACGTGCGAGTTTATTTTTTTTTTGAACAAACATGTTCGCCGTTTTAGTTGTCAGGAAACTTAAAGTAACGAGGCTTTAGTCCCAATAATTCGGATTTTACCATTTAGAATCTAGTATCGAGGAGCCAACATAATTAATTGTGTCTAATAGTACAATTTAAAACGAATGTAAGAACAACTTTAGTTCTCCGTAATTAAAGAAAATCATGGTTCAACTTTGGTAAGAATTTTCAATACTTCGGTGATTTTGATTTTGATTTTGAATGACAAGCAAAACATGAGAAACAATAAAATGAACCAGACCATAAAACATTAAAAAAGCGAAATAAATTAAACCGTCTGAAAATCATAAATTACGGTTTTTGTACAAATTTCCGACGTTACAGAGGTGGTTCACATTACAGCAGTTGTTTTACCCTTCGCGAATGTGTAAAAAACGGGCTTATTACAAAATTGCATCCGTACCACACCTGTTGTTCGTTGAACCGGTACCGTTTTTCAATAAAACTCATGAATGAAAGTAAAACAGGTTTTAAGTTATTTTGACTTGTCGTTGAGAATCGGCCCATCCCATCCTCACGTGTTTTAATATTGAGGACAAATGGGAAATATTGCATATAAAACGCATTGTATATATAATTATAGAGATACTATTCCGTGAAAGACCGAAATACTTTTTTTATGGAAAAAAAGAGAAAAGAAACAATACTATAAGCATTAGCTGTTCTTCAACAGGGCGGTATCTTCAAAAGAACGTGCGCATAATTTTAACAGTGATATTAAGAAGGGAAACGCAAACATCGCTTAAGGCAAAAGGCTCAAAACTGGTGAACCTGAATGAACTTTCTACGTTTCCATGCGTTATCATC